>JAHTLZ010003542.1:21907563-21973482 GCA_023846285.1 Phrynocephalus versicolor
TTGTTGTTGTTGTTGTTGTTGTTGTTGTTGTTGTTGTTGTTGTTGTTATTATTATTATTATTATTATTAGTAGTAGTAGTAGTAGTAGTAGTCCAGAATCCCATTCTCAGTTATACCTTGCTCCATATTTGATTATAATGGCAACTATTAGGAGGTGGATGCTTATGTATGTTCTCTCATCAGTAACACTCAGACGCCAGGCCTGTGTCAGATAAACATTCAGGTCTTGATTTTGAATTTGATATTTGCTTTTTTGTATCACTTCAACAAATGTATTTGTTTACATAGTTACATCTGTCATTTTAGTTACTACCTTTACTATTCATATTTGCAAACTGTCCTGTAGGCATTGCCTTCTGAGAGTATATAAACAAACTAAATGAAGGTATTTAAACCATCTTCCTGATTTAAGAAAGTTCTACAATTCTTTCCATTTTCCACACATTTAATTGGTTCAATCAGCATTTTTATGTTAACCAGGAATTTCTAAGAAACATTTTTGTGTGTATGTTGTGGGCTGATATTTAAAAGTGTATCTGCTTTTAAGTCTAAGCACTGCCTTTAGCATGAGTGCACCATTGTAAGTGATTTGTCTTGAAAGTCTGACTAATGTAGCCATGTATCTTAAAACTGTGCATAAACCTACACTAGTGGACTACATTTTAAAATAATTTTCTAGTGTCAGGAACTAAAATGCTAAGTTTCTTACATTTCTTTGTAAACCTGATATTTAGAAAAAAGTTCCTCATTTTAGAAAAATACAGGTATAATTTAGAAAAATACAGAATTACTACTGTAACAGGAAAGTAAATATTTCTAGCATTACCATATTATGAAGGAAGCACTTGACTTTCATTTCGTATGATGACTTTAAGATCTGATAGTATATATGAATAGTACATAAATATAATAATGTAGAACTATTTGCTTCTTCAACATATTTTCTAAGAGAGTATAGAAAACACAACATGATTTCCAGCATCTAACAAAACAGACAATTTAATCTGAAATACAGCTTTTCAGATTTGATAATCTTGTATGTCCAATGAATTTTCTAGTATCTCCTCAGAGGCAGAATCTTTTATTTCATTTAATATATTTATTTATTTATTTATTTTACAGAATTTTTAGCCGTTCCGCTACCAAAGGGTCTATGGGCAGCATATAGCAGTTAAGAGGATATTTCAGATTTCTGGGCATGCAACAATGCTAGCTGTTAAAAAGTGTGTTGATATTTTAGTACACATTAAAAAACTCTTTAAAACAATCACAGAAAGAGAATAGAGCATGTTTGTGAATGTTTATTGTTTTCTGAACCAAAATAATAACAATGTAATGTAATAAAATCTGTTTTCCCAAGAAGTGAGGAGAGCTCAAATGTAAAGCTTTATCGTAATAACCAACTTTAATTACTTGGCTTTTTACACTTAGCAATTTTCTTTAATATAAACACAAGAAACCTCAGAATTAAATATTTAAACAGGAGTCCAGCCGTTTATAAAGGAAAACAGCTATCAATATTGCAGTTGTATACTGCCACGTATAAGACACCTACAATCCATAAAGACTAAAAGTAGTTTCTGTGGCTTGGTATGTAGCGAGGACTAGAAATAGCAGAACAATCATCGGACCTACAGTTTTGTAGAAGACATGACATGTCTAAACATTGTACAGTATCACTGAAGTCAAGTGTCACTTAATACTGCAACTCTGTCTCTTTACATCAAGTTTGAACATTGTCCACATCACACAAAAAAGTGAAATATAACTAGCAATACACTTCTCCGGTAATGTGTTCTTTTTCCAAACAGTTAAACATTCTTTAGTAAATGCAAGTTACATTCTAGGAATAACGTGAAGCTTTGAGATAAGAGATTTTGTAAAAAGTGCTAGTGAGTAAGTTCTCAAATAGGAATACATTATTCAGAAAATCTGTTGTTCAAAGAGTATCTTTTCAAACCCTGATGGAGGAGTATGATAAAAATCACTGAACTGGCAATCCAAAATAGCACTGTCATCAACTGGAAGAAAGAAAGAAAAAACACATGAGTAAGAAGTTGCACATATTCATACCTGACATTGAGTACTCTTGGTTTTTAGCTTGCATGTGTTAGCTAGGTCAGCCATTCTCAAACTGGGTGCCGTGAGCATATGCCAGGGTGCTGAGGCAATACTATTTAATTTCACTAAGATTTAGAAACTTAGAAGTTGAATCTGTTTTTAAAACATGACAATACCATTATCTCCTGGTCTATGCTACGTCTGCTACTTGTCGACCATTTTTGTGGTTGTGCATCATTTGTTTCGAATGGTACCGTGTTGTTGTCATCGCAAAAAGAGAGAGATTCATTCCAGTGGATTTTATGGTAAATGTGTATTCTTTTCTTTTAAGACTGCGGTTCTCAAACTGTTTTTTCTTCTTTTCCTAAGTAGTCAAACTGCTTTAAGGGTAACTGTGCCATGAATTTTTTTAGCCCGACAAGGGTGCTGCAGTGAAAATTTTTTGAGAAACACTGATCTAGGTGTTCACATTTTCGATTATTAGTACATGAGTGAAAGAACAGAAGTGTGTTTTCTGCCCCTCTCATTTTTACTCCCACCCTCCATTTATTCTGTGTGGGTGTGGGAATGGTTGGAGCCAACAACATCCTGAATTTTTTATGGTTTTATACCGCAATAAAAACCTGACTGACTGACTGACATCCTGAATTTCACAAGGAACTTGTAGAATTAGCATTGTCTCCTTACTTCAAAAGTTTCTGAGGGAAGGTGGTAGGAATAATGGGGGCGGGGGGAGCATATATCCCCACAATCAGTCTCAATACATAAAATCTGGGAGACGTGAGGGAATTTAACACAGCCTTTTAAGTGGGATTTAAAACGTGAACTGTTCCCAAATATTTAGGGCACAGACTGCTGCACCTCTTTTGATCAAGATTCCAAGGAATTCCTGTGTATGGCCACAGTGGATAACCTTTTTGTCCACTGACTTATGCGACACAATGCCAGACATTAAAAGCACAGTGGCTGCTACCATTAGTCCAAGCTTCCACTCAATATCCATGAGGAGGGGCCCACTGAATTGTGATGAGTATATAAAATGCAAATTAGTCTTGAGTGAGTAAAATTTTTTTAGCAAAACTAAATCATAATGAAGCACAATAGGTGACAATGTAAAATATCTTTACTGCTTATATGGTCCAAGCTGTAAAACTGGCACCATAAGTTACAATTTTCCTCCTTTTTGGTGTATACATGAAATGTGTGAGACCCTTAATCTTTTTTTGTAAACTAAAAACTTTTCATCAGAGAATGGTGGTGAAATAGAAGGAAAATGTACCAGGGTTTAGAAGACTAAATGATATCATACAACTCTCTCTCTCTCTCTCTCTCTCTCTCTCTCTCTCTCTCTCTCTCATAACTGATTACAGCAGTTTTCAGAAATTAAAAATCTCTCTCTTGCAGCTTTTAGGTTCCTCTGCTATGAAAGGGATTCTGTGGAAGCCTTAGGACCTTTGAGGGGCAGATCAGAATATTTTTTTCCATTTCTGAAAAATTGCCACAGCTGATGACATTATAAGCCCAGCCTAGGCAGCACAATTGATGGCAACAGAATATCAAAAAGTGTGCAGAAGCCCATAAAATGTGCAAACTTTTGAAAACACTGTCTATGCCCCAGACAATACTGTATGTTATAGTTAAAAAGGGAAACCCATGCAGTGGCTACCGTGCTCACTGGAAATCTGGATCAAAGGGTGCATTACACTCAATTTAATAAAGTAGGCACTGAATCACCAACTTACCATACACCACAGGGAAAACAGTTCCCCTAATTCCTGAAGCTGGACAGTGCATATTTTTCCCATTTAAATAAACGTTCAGTTCTACATGGTCATACGTAATTCCCTGCAAGGCAAAAGGGATGTCTTTATAAACTTGTATTTATTTTGAAGTATATATATTTTTATTTCAACTTCTAATGCACAAAAACAGTAACAGTTTCAAATACAAAAACAGCCATCGAGGCCCAAGTCCTGTTGAATGGATGGACTCAAGGTGGAAAGGGCAATCACGTAAGCATCCCTATCTCTCAGTAGGCTGTTTTCCATTCATTATCTCACCTCCGTTGCCAGTTCGATTGTGCAACGGAGAACCTGCCGAAGGGAGAAAACAGCAAAGTGATGTTTTTCTCCCAGAATAAGATTCTGTTCCAACAATTTAAAAGGCATGTGATCCCCATCCAAGGAGCTCATCTCGCATTTTTGGGTGACCTAGGAAAGCCTCAGAGCCTGAGCCTAATATCCAGACAGCATTGGAGCAATCTTCTTTGGCAAGTATTGAATTTTACTGCCTGTGTGGTTTAGTACACAGTCTCCATTCTTATCCAGACAACTGCTGCCAGGAATAAAATACAGTTAACAGAATGTCCTAAAATAGAAGTAAGTTGCTTTTAAGGCAGGCGTTCTCAACCTTGGGTCCCCAGATGTTCTTGGACTACAACTCCCAGAAATCTTAGCCAGCTTAGCTAGTGTTGAAGACTTTAGGTAGTTGTAGTCCAAGAACATCTGGGGACCCACAGGTTGAGAACCACTGTTTTAAGGTAACTAGAGATGGGCATGATCCTTAGTTTGGAGGTCCTTCCCAGATCATAGGCATGGCACCACAGGTGCCACATGTTCTTTTCCCTCACCTTCCTGGCCAAGGATCACTCACCGGTTGGAACATGCTCCTCTCTTCCTCCTTGGCTGTTCGACCAGTCTCCCACAGGGACTCCTGTCCTGCCTCTTTGTCTGACAGCCAAGGAGTTGGGAGAGAGCTTGTGTTCCTGATGGAGATTGGTCAAACGGCTGAAGAGGAGGAGGAGGAGGAGGAGGAGGAGGAGAGAATGTGCCAGCTGGTGAGTTGGGCACCTAGCTGCTGGGGGAGGAAGAAGGGTGTGCACAGCACCTGTGGTGCCACATGTACGAACCAGCACGAACCTTTGAACTGAGGTTTGTGCCCATGTCTAATTAGGACACAATGAAAACCACCTAAGAAGTAATTTCACCCCAATGAAACTTAGTCATTAATGAACACACCATATTTATAGCAAACAACCGCAGAAGAAATGTGTCATATTTCTAGATAAAGAAACTTGTTTATGGAAACTTGAAGATTTCATTCTGGTTGCATTTCAGATTCTTCCTGACTAATGTCATGTTACTGTGATGACACCTCCCTTGTAAACGTGTGATTGTGATGAAAAATTGTGAAGTGTAGGGAAACCAACTTATTAATCTTCACAGAACCCCCTTGGTAATGCTGCCACCTTTTTAAATCGTCACCTTATGAACTCCGATGTATAACATAAAAATAATAATGAAGTTTATTGAGAAAATAAATAAATACAATAATGTCTTAAGTTGGTATGTGTTGCCTTAAACATAGAATAGATTAATTCAACTCTTCAGACCTCCCTGTCTTTAATAACCAGTAAACAGTAAAGCCCTCACTGCCTGACTGAACTCTAACAGAACTGTGCTCTATCAGCACTCACTCTGAACTCTTAACCCCAACTCAACTAACTCTCACAGACCAGGCTCCACCCTTTTTATACCATACAACCCCCTGCCCTCCTGCTGGGATTGGCTGATAATTTACATATGTATTTCTCCTGAATCCAGGGTGTTGTCACAGTTACACTAATCCAGATTTTGCGCGGAAATTTAGCTCAAAAATACATCAAATACAGATGGAATGTATATTATAAATCCAATGAAAAATATTTAAAGAAAAAAAGTATTTACAAATACCTGTTTTGTGAAAAATGGATTCAAAAATATTTTAACTGCATATTTGTTTTAGGAAAATGCAAACTAATGTTAGAGAAAGATGGAACAGACTTATGAACACATGCAGATTTTATATCAGGCATAAATATGCCAGGGCTCAATCCTGGGCCCAGTACTCTTCAACATTTTTATTAATGACCTGGATCAGGATATACAGGGAGTGCTGCCCAAATCTGAAAGTGACATAAACTGGGTAGAAGAGCTAATATCCTAGAAGATAGAAACAAATTTTTAAAAGGATATAGATAGACTTGAGGACTGTGCTGAAAACAACAGCATGAAATTCAGTAGGGATAAATGCAAAGTACTGCACCTAGGGAGGAAAAAAACCAAACACAGTTACAAAATGGAGGATGCCTGGCTCAGAATAACTACGAGAATCATCATAGATAGCAAGCTGTTCAATATGCGTCAACAGCGTGATGTGGCTACAAAAAAAGGCAAATGCTATTTTAGGTTGCATTAAGAGCAATATAGTCTCCAAATCCCATGAGGTACTAATTCCCCTCTATTTGGCACAGGTTAGAATTCATTTTTAATGCTCTTTCCAGTTCAGGATACTGCACTGCAAGAAGATGGTCACAAATTAGAATAATTTCAGAGGAGGGCAACGAGGAGGATCAGGAGGCTGGATGAAAGACTGGAGATGTCGAGCCATGAAAAAAGAAGACTGAAGGGAGATACAATAACACTTTGGAGATACTTAAAAGGCGGTCATGCAAGGGAGAGACATGATCTGTTCTCAACCAACCTAAAGTGCGGCACACACAACAATGTGCTCAAGTTACAGGATTTTACAGATTTCGGCTGGATATCAGGAAAAGCTTCCTACTAAAGCAGTACAGCAACGAAACCAATTCCCTCCAACACTGGAGGCATTCCAGAGAAATTTAGAGAACCACCTGGCAGATATCCTTTGATTTGATTTACTGCATGGAGAAGGGAACTGGGCTTGAGGGCCTTGTGGGCCCCTTCCAGTTTCACTATTCTACGCTTTTATGAACTCATGCATCACTTAAAACGATTGATCATAGCTGTGAAGAGATCTGAATGTGTGTCCAATATTTAACTCCATAGATCACCATCTATGGAAAAAGATAAAGATCCTGCAAGATGAGGTATTAGCACCAGGGCTGTAGGAACTTGCAGTTGAACTCTTAACTTTGAAATCATATGCACGCCTACTTTAGTTCAAAGGGTAGGTCAATGGAAGATACTCCTAAATCTAGAATGATGCAAAACCGCAGCCTTAATTGCTCAATACAACGTGTTTTAATACCTAATGGAGACAAGCACCATGTCAAGGTACACTTGTTAGAAATCAGACCAGAAAAAAGAAAAAGGAAAATGAGCACACCGGTTGTTCCTCTATACACCAGCTTAGCTGTTGCAGCAATTTGTGATGGAACCCTAACCAATTTACCTAGTAACAACAGAAGAAAGGTTAAGAATGCACGAGGGGACCCAATCCAGGATAGCTTTAAGAAGGTAAAGTGAAGAAAAGATGATGGGAACAAGAGAGTTAAATTGTATCTTGGGGAGGGAGGATGGATTTCAAGAGAGAGCTGCCACTTGAGAATTAAATTGTATCTTGAAGAGGGAGGATGAGGAGAGCTTGCATGTCACTTAAGTGTGAACTTAGGTTGAACTCTATTCAGTTTTACCCATTCCTATAAAGAATATCTTGTTTGTTTTATGCTGTGTTTTGGTTGAATGCAAATTAATAAAAGTACTGTAATGGCATTTTAAAGATGATTAACTTGGGTGAAGGTTGGTGACACAATTCAACTGGAGAAAGTGCGAGCAGTTGCCATTTATTCTTTGTGGCAGGCAAACACTAGTCTACCACAAGCAAATACAGTACCGCCACCACCCATATCTGCTGATTTGCCATCCACGGATTCAGTTATCCATGGATGGCGAGTGGCGGTGTGATGGGGAGCAGTGGCCCCACGCCTGCCCCAGCAGCGCAGCCCAGGGCCCCCTGCCTAGGACATCAGTGGTGGCGGTGGAGGCAGTGCAGCCCACGAGTGCCCACCCACAGTGGCGGTGGTGGAAACAGAAGCCATGCGGCTTGCGAGCGCCTGCCCAAACACCATAGTGGGGTTCACTGGGGCGCTGCTGGGGGTCGTCAGGGCAGCTCTGCTGCCAACGTGCCTTTGTTGGGCAGGGAGCCAAACCTGCCATGCCAGGCGAGGAACGCCTGAGGATCGCCACTTCTTCCTCTGCTGCCTCCTCCCACCAGTGAGCCCACTTGCACCCAGCACAGCTTCTCCAGGCACAGCCCGCCAGGCGCTGGCAGAGTGCCCACCCTGTGCCCCAGTGAGCACAACAAGGAGGAGGAAGAGGCAGCCCGGGTGGTGTGAAGGAAGGATGGGCAGTCCGGCCCCACCACTTTCGCCCCTGGCAACCCTCCACCCCACCCACCACTTTTGTCGCTGTCACCCTTGGATAAGAGTGTTCACTCTTATCCACAGATTTCATTATCCAATGGGAGGACCGGAACCAATCCCCTGCGGATATAGGGGTCCTACTGTAAATAGATTTTTTAAAAGAGTGCAATGCAGGAATAAACAGATAGACTGAATGTTATCAAAAAAAATCATAGATCTTAGGTATTCCCTCTAATAGTCACACCACTAGAAACTGGATATGGATGCTGGAAATAATAAAAATTAATTGACAGCTTCCATCCCATTTCAGCTCCTGACACTCCATCAGGCTCTGCCATATACTACAGGGGCAGGGGGTCTGGTGCTCTCCATGACTTGAACTACAGTGCCCACAATCTCTATTAGGTATGCTGTCTGGGACTTCTGGGGCTTGAGTCGAAACATCGAGAAGACATCAGCTTGCCTACTTCTGCTGTATGACTGTAAGAGCCAAAGGATTGGGCAGTCTTTTAATACCCCATTCTGTGACCCACAGCAGACAGTGAGAAACGTGCAGGCCCCATAGCCATTTTTGAAGCTCCACAGCACTCTGTCTCCATGATTTTTTTAAATTAAAAAAAATCTGTATTTCTCAGAAAGTTCTCTTATCTCCTGTAGGAGTATAGGGGCCATGTTGCAGCCCCCTAGCAACCCCGAGGTCCCCTTAACACCCCTCTTATTATTATTTTTAAACACTTGCCCTCTTCTGTTTAAAAACTCTTTTTTCAAAAGTAAGATCTCTCTTCCAGGTAACAAACCCCCACTGTTGCATGCTTGCAGTGCATAAATCATGGCTTAAAAGTGCCATAAAGATGCCAATGAGCATATGTGACCACATCATTGACCACACCCTCCCCTTTTAGCCTCACCCCTTTGAAGTACAGCCTTCATGCTCTGCTGGAAAATCTGACTCCGCTGCAATTGCTCATTTCTGCCCTACTGAGTGAAACCACAGCAAGTTTCTGGTGTTTGATGCTAGCTTTCTAACTGGGCCAACTCGATAGAGTTCCAGAGCAAACATAGGGTCAACTATCACAAAGTAGGAGATGGTTTGAAACATTTACAGTGGTACCTTGTATGAAGGAATTAATTTGTTCCAAATGAAATTATGTTAAGCAAATTTTCCTTTATACAAATTTCAAATAGGAATGCGTTGAAAACAAGAGTAATCCCTAATCGCCACCATTTTTATGTTGTACGGATTCGCCCCACAGACGATTCTGTTAAGCAAATTTCCCCTATCTCCGGAATTTTTTATGTTGTACAGATTTTATGTTATGCAAACTGTTTGTTATACAAGGGTCCACTGTACAAGCAATTCTGATTCCCGTATATCGGGGGTCTGCAACCCGCGGCTCTGGAGCCGCATGCGGCTCTTTGGAACATTTGCCGCGGCTCCGGGAGGGTTCAGAAATTTTAATACAAAGGTGCCGAATCTCGCGAGGACAGCCCGTCCCACAAGGCGGCGCGAAGCCAAGCACGGCTACACTCTCAGCGTGCTCCCTCTTCTTCAGAGCAAGAGAGAGAGAGGGGGAGGCATAGTGGAAAGTGCCCG
Organism: Phrynocephalus versicolor; assembly: GCA_023846285.1. Taxonomy (NCBI): domain Eukaryota; kingdom Metazoa; phylum Chordata; class Lepidosauria; order Squamata; family Agamidae; genus Phrynocephalus; species Phrynocephalus versicolor. The sequence continues at coordinate 21,917,382 of JAHTLZ010003542.1, forward strand.
GCGAACGGCAGCCTTTTTTCTTTTTTTTTAACTTCAAGAAAACCTCCCAGATCTGGATTGTTGCCTCCCCCCCCCAAGAAAAAAAGACGGGAGGAGAACACCCTCCTTCCTTCCTCCCCCCCTTCCCCTTCCTTTCTTGCTTGGGTGTTTGGTGGGAGGGGGAAGAAGCGACGTGTGTGTGTGTGTGTGTGTTGTGTGTTGTGTGTGTGTGGTGGGGGGGCAGCGTTTAGACGGGACGGTTCAACGTGGAGGAAGAGAAAACCCTCCTTCCTTCCCCCCTTCCCCTTCCAAGCATTGCACATGTGCAGTTGGCATCTGTCTCTCTCCTTTTGCTTCGCTACAGCCCCCCCCAAAAAAACTACAGCTTTGCACTAACTTGCTGGGATGAAGCTCCAAAAACGCGGGGGAGCGGGCACGCGCGCGGCGTGTCTCCGTGAAAGAGAGAGAGAGAGAGAGAGATTAGAAATTCCCCTCCTCTCCCTCCTGTAATATTTTTGGAAGATTTTTTAAAACTGCCCCCCCCCAAAGTGGAAGCGGTGTGGGCACGACGCTGCGCTTCCCTCCTCCATGGAGGGTGGGGGAGAGAGGAGGAGGAGGAGGAGGGAGAGATGGAGTGTGGGGGGGGGAGTCAGACCATGGCTGCAGGATCCGGGCAGAAGGCAGCGAGGGCGGAATGGGAACCTCAAGAAAGGCGGTGTGGGGAGGGGGCCACGGCTAGTCTTCTCTCTCCCCACCACCCCCCGCTGCCGCCGCCGCCCTGCTTCCTAGCCCGGTGCTGTCAGTTCTGGCCCAACAAGCAAGGGGTTGGTGGTGGCGGGAGCGAGGAGGGGGGGAGTGACGGCGGCGGTGGAGAGGCGAGAAGCAACAGAGGAAGTTGGCTTTTCTTTTTCCTGTGCGAGATCAACTTGGCAGTCGAGGGATGCGGCGTGACAGCTAGTTCAAGCCCTCCCCCCGGCCCGAGGAGGGGTCTCTCTTAGACTTCCAGCGGCTCCCTCCTGGAGTCAGCCGGTTTCGGCGGCGGGGTGGGGGCACCGGGCTCAAGTTGTTCAGGGCCCCCTGGCCGCCCGGGGAGGCCAACGGCGCGCCACCTGGCTCGAGAAGCTGAGCCGAGCCGAGCGGAGCGCCTGTGCGCCTGCCTGCTTGTCTCGCTCGCTCTCGCTCTCCCCGAAAGCCCGCCAGCAGCTGCCTTCTGCTCCATTCCAACACAGAGAACGTGCCTCCTGTGCGCCCACCCACCCCCCAGCCCGGCCCTCCCCGAGGCTGGCGGACACGCAACCGCCCCAGTTGCGCGCGTGGGAGAACTTGAGGCAGGTGCGCGCCTCGATGGAAACCCTCGGGGACAGGGTGGCGGGGTGGGGGAGGCAGCGGCGGCTCGGGCTCGCCCGCTTGCTCGCTCTCCCGGCGCCCGAAGTGCCGAAGAAGCAACTTTCATTGGCTTCCTTCTCAGAAGCCCTTCAGGGGTGCCCAGAGGAGCCACAGCCGCCGGCGCTCCTTCCCACCCCACCCGAGCCCCGCGCCGGGGCGCAGCGTGTCCAAGGAGCGTGCGAGGGAGTGAGGGGAGGGGAAAATATATTTGCAGTGTTATATTTGTTTTAAATGTTGCAATGGTTTTGCGGCTCCCAGTTTTTTTTTTCCGTCGGAAACGGGTCCAAGTGGCTCTTTATGTCTTAAAGGTTGCAGACCCCTGCCGTATATGATGCTGAAAGAAACTTACCACAACATCACCCTCCTGTGGTAGATTATTTGCAGGTAACCTATTCCTTTCTTCATTGTTGTAGTAAAGGGCACCATCATTTCTCAGCACTAGACTGTGAACATCACGCCCAAGAGGAATCTGATTCAGATTTACCTTCTGAGTTGCAACTCCAATGCCCCAGATTCCTGAAAACAATGAGGGTCAAGGAAAGGGTGGAAATGGGACAGCCATGAGGGAAAAGAAAAGAAATTACCTTCTGAAGGATGTGGCTTAGGCTGCAGTTCTAAATTAACTCCCAGTGAATACAAACGGTAAAAACTAATATCCAAGTCACATGTGTAACCGTACTGTAAGTCATATAAGTCATTTGGTATTGGCTAAAATATTATTGTATAAAATCATTGTATAAACCAGGGAGTTAGGCCAAATCAATTTTTTTCAAAGTAGAAGAGACTAATCCTGTTTCCCCCCCTTATTTTCAACAGTTCCCAGCAAAAATTAAAATTGATGAGATGATGGAACATGGTAGAGACTGGGACGGAAATTGGGGGCACCGTTATCCAGTCACTATCCAGTTACAGAATATGGGTTCAAATGAGTGCCATTCTATTCCATGGCTTTTGTGCTATGAGGCTCAGCTTTTTACAAGGAATGTTAGCAGAGATACAATATACTGAACACATATGTTTACATCACAGCTTTCGTATAACTATAAGTAATTTACTGAATGCAGTAAAACCTTGGTTTATTAGCATAATTCATTCCGGAAACATATGTGTAACACACGCACGCACACGCACACACACCCCTCAAAGGACTTGATTAGACTACTGTAGTGCTCTCTACGTGGGGCTGCCTTGGAATTTAATGCAGAGGCTCCAGCTAATGTAGAATTCTGCAGCCAGACTAGTTACAGGGTTGAGAAGATACATATCACCCCTACATTGGCTGCACTGCACTGACCGCCAATCCATTACTGCAATGACTTCAAGGTTCGAATATTGGTATACAAAGCATTAAGTCTCCTCAAGCTGGGCATTTGAGGGTGCCAGCCAACCCCCAAAGGAAGCTTGGAAATCGGTAATGAGGAACCAGGCTTTCTCGGTGGCAGCCCCTTGTATATGGAACCAGCTCCCTGCTAAGATCTGTCTGGCCCCTACGCTGCCAATTTTTAAAAATCATCTGAAGACTTGGCTCTACAGAATGGCTTTCCTTGGCTAATAATCATTTTATCTTGATCCGCTGATCTTCAATCTGCCTTTTTTGCTTAATACAAAAAACTTGTAAGACGAATGAAATTTCCAGGAACAGGAAAACCTCACAAGATGAATTTTTCCTTTGGGATACCTCGCAAGATGAATTCAATTTCCGGGCACCGCATTAACCCGTGTTTCGTAGGACAATTTTTTTTGTAAGATGAACTGATCTGTAGAACAAATTAAATTTGTCTTAAGAGGCACCACTGTACAAAGTTGAGGACAGATAAAGTGTTGCCACGTAGTAGGTCATGAGCCAGCCTGTTGCAGTTTTCCCCCTTTCCGCTTACAAAGTCCTGCAGCATGGGTGATGTGCCCAGGCTGGTTCACCTTCCTCCTCTCTCCAACTCTCAGATCCACAGGTGTTCCCCTCTTCCAAGGCTCCTTGCCCTTGGGGTATATGAAAACAGTTCATTCATTGGACTCCACCTCACTGAACTGGCCCTGTATACTGTGCTCTGTTTTCCTACTTCTCTCCTCCTTTTCACCTCTTCACTCTTCCTTCTAACTCACTCAATTACCTCATCAAAAGATCTGTATTAATACTGAAAGAAACAGCACACCATGCACATATGCAGGTACATGCATATGCACATCAAAATCATAATGTCAGCTAGTTCCATATAACTGAATCAGTTACAAGTTTTTATTAGCTTCCTTCTGAATACTTCCGCTTGTTGCTGAACCAAACTCGACAAGACTCGTAAAATTATTTAAATTCACTGGCATAAATATTTACTTATTTATTTATTTATTATTAGGCTTGTAAACTGCCCGTCTTCCTGGAGGAACTCTGGGCGGTTCACAACAAGGAAGTGTATAACAAAATCAAGAGCAGTTTAAATATAGCAATTTAAAAACACTTGAACAAGCAATAAAACCGAAAACAAATGGCAAACGGCAGATGGCGGGAGAAAAAAATAATTAAATTAAGTCACCAAACACCTCTCGGAAAAGCAAGGTCTTTAATGCTTTCCTAAAGGCAGACAGGGACTGTGCAAGGCGCACTTCTGCTGGGAGGGGGTTCCACAGAGTAGGGCCAGCCACAGAGAAGGCTCAAGTTCGGGTGGACGTTTTTCGAGCCTCCCTGGGCGTGGCCACGCGCAGCATGTGCGCCCGCGACAACCTAGTCGGTCGGGCCGATGTTGACCGCTGGGCGATCCGCTCTGCCAGATAGTCAGGTCCCAGGCCATGGAGGGTTTTATAAATTAAAACCAAGACCTTGAATCTGTTGAAATACATGCCAAGTTCCTGTTTTCCAGGGTGGATTTGATTTATTTATTTTTAAATTGATGTTTTAATGATTTAAATTTAAAATGTGTTTAATTGAAATCGTAATTTAAACCAATTTAATTTAAAAAATAATTTTAATTTACCTTGCTGTTTTCTAGATTCCAAACTTTAAAAATGACACAAAAAGCCAAACTATTAGCGTTGAACAATTCAGTGGTGGTTTGTAAAACAAGTTACAAGTATTAATTTCCTTTATCATGGGTGACATACCTTCTACAAATCAAAAGGCTCCTTCAGTGCATGGAATACATTCAGTCAATGGATTCCACCAGCAAAAGAGGAAACACGATATTTTCTAATCTTCTCTTTGCACTTTCAGCTCCTTGGGGCCTAAAAAATCTGGCCTGGGGGGGTCCCTCAACCTTCTGGAGCAGATTTTTTGTTGAGCCCCAGAGAGTGGAAGGAGAAGGGGAAATGGACAAAAGCTAGCTCTCCCCCCCTTTCTTCCAAAGGAGGGACCTCCTGTATAGAATTCTGCTCAAGGGTGAGTGAAATCCACAGCCAACACAATGAACTGAAGCCATAAACACAATATTGCTAATTTTGGAAATTATTAATGTTTAGACTGACCTGTGGATTGGATTTTAAATTCAAAATAACTCTTGTTCTGATGTAAAGGAGCATTGGCTAAACAGCCTCCTGTACCACATACTCGTCGTCCATTTTTGACAATGACAACATCTGTTCCTGCAAGATATAAAGCATCAAAACAATGAAAAAAAAAACACATGAATTTCTATTTAAAGCTAGTGTTACAATTCTATGCAGATATGTTTGCAGGTCATTCCTGCTGAATTCAATGTAGTTTACCCTCAGCTAAGGATATTAAGGATTGCAGCCTCACAAAATAAGTCTACGTCCACAGCATGGTTTAGGTACCTGGATGCAGAATCTGCTCTGTTTGGGACTAACAACTATTGAGCATAGCTGCTCTGTTTAGAATAGCCTTAGATAGAAACCAGTTCAGGCTACTGATTGCCACCGTTCTAGGAGGACATAGCACTTGAAGAAGAAGAAGTTGGACATGTGAGATGAGACAGAAAGAGCGGGCAGTGATTTTCAGAGAGATAAAGGAAATTATGAGTACTGAAATACAAAGGTGTCCAACAATAGTGGTGTTAAATATGATTAGAAATATTCAATTAGAACCGGTAGGAAAGGAATCAGTTATTACTGTTTTCAGCAGCAAGACTGATATTTGCTAAGAATTGGAAAAATAGTCATCAGTTTAATATTGAAGACTGGTACAAAGAAATGGTGACTAAGGCTTGTGAATTGAAAGTTAGAAAGAGAAAGTTAGAAAAACAAATTGTTTTAAGGAAATATGGAATGTTCTCTTAACATATCTATTTTTTAAGATTCCAACACAATTTCAGTCAAAAATCAAAGAAAAACAAAACAAAACAAAAAACACAAAACATGTGGCACCTTAAAGACTATCTTTCATATTTTAGTGTAACGTTTCGTGCACTACACATCCACTTCTTCAGGCATATAGCAGCAGAATGAGGTGTGCAATGTAATATAGGATGGGATACATTTCATACTAGATATTCATTGGCTGTAGTATATAGAGTTGGGGTGGACAGGGGAGGGGGGAGAGCAGGAAGGGGAAGAAGAGGTGGGAGAGTTGATTAGTAGAAATGGTGGGAAGATTGAGCCAGGGTCTATAGAGCTGTAAAGGATAGTTTTATGGCCCTAAGGCCAGGATCTGTTTATATGCTTATGTATGGTACTATGGCTCAGAGGTAAATTCCTCAAGAGGGTGCTACCCCCCCTCTTTTCCACACACACCCTCACCCTCACCCTCTCTGATCTGATCTGGTTTCTGTCTCTTGAGGAATTTACCTCTGAGCCATAAGACAGTATCTCCTCCTCTCCCCCTCCAACTCTATATACTACAGCCAATGAATATCTGGTATGAAATGTATATCCCATCCCATATTATATTGCAGAATATGTTCTTGTCCCACATCTCCCACTCTGGTTCCCCATCTCTGAGGCCAGGCAACCCTGTCAGCCATTCCAGCCCCATTGGACTCCCAGTGCCCGGAGCCCAGTTGCCTTCCTGCTGCCTAGGCCCTGCCCTTGTCTTCGTGGTGCCCCCGGGGCCTGCCCACCTTCTTGTGTGGGATGCTTTGCTTGCCACTCGTCCACATTCAAGGCAGGTCAGCTGTTCCCAGGAACACTTTTGCCCAACGCCCTTTGTCTGGTTTATTTGGCAGCAGTCAAAACCAGTGGTTCTCAACCTGTGGGTCCCCAGACATTCCTGGACAGCAACTCCCAGAAATCCCTTTCAGCACAGCGCGTGATGGAGGCTTCTGGGAGTTGCAGTCCAGGAATATCTCGGGACCCACAGGTTGAGAACCACTGGTCTAAACATTCAAATGACAGTATCATAACTAAGAACAGGAGAACAGCCTGGCTGGAACAGGCCACAGCCCATCCAGTCCAGCATTCTGTCTCACACAGTGGTTTCACCATTTCCTTCAGGGCATTCCCATGCAGATTTCTTCACCTGCTTACGATTCCCTGCAAATGGTATTGAGAGATATCCTGCCTCTCTCTCCCCAACCCGGAGGTTGTCCTTAGGCATCCATAACGATAGCCATTGATACCCTTGTTCTCCATGTAGTAGTCGGATCCTTTCTTAAAGCTGTCAAGGCTGACAGCTGTCACCTCCACTTCTTCGGGCAGGGAGTTCCCTGTGGGTAAAACAGGGAAAGGGAAAGAACGTCCTTTCCAGGGCACACCCCCACCCCCGGGGAAGCGTTTCGTGTGTGTGTGTGTGTGTGTGTGTGTGTGTGTGTGTGAGAGAGAGAGAGAGAGAGAGAGAGAGAGAGAGAGAGAGAGAGAGAGAGCGCCAGGGGTCCCCAGTGGGGGGCTGGGGGCTTCCCCTTACCCATCCGCTGCGTATCCAGCAACACCGACGGCATCTCCTTGAGGGGGATGTGGCCGCCGCCGCCGCCTTCCCCGCAGCAGCCCCACCTCAAGCAGCACCACACCGAGGAAAAGGAAGAGGAAGACGCCGCCGCTGCCGGGTGCGCCGCCATGGCCGAGGCTCGCCTGGCCGGGCCTCCTTCCGCCTCCCGCCCCAAGCGGCTGTCACGCTGAGTGGTTCCTGGCTCGAACGCCGGCTCCCGATGGCAGCTGGGACGGAGCTCCGTCCATGTGCGGGGCACCGAGGCGCTCCTCTTTTTTGATGCGGGCGACTGCGTCTTCGAGAGCCCCTTATTCTACCTGCGGCCTTCGGGAGCTCGGAGGGAAGGAAAGAGGGGGAGCTTCTCTGCACGCCTGACGGGGAGAATTGCAACACGCAGCGCTGGGACGGGAAGGAAGGGGCTGCCCGAGTGGTCTCATCCGCGCGCGTGTTTCATAAAACGATCTCAATAATAAGAGTCTTGCTCTCGTGTCCACTTAACCCGTTCCACTGCTCACCGCCCCAACCCAGTGGCGTCTCCTCTTCCTGCAGGAAAATGCACCCAGGGCAATGCAAACATTGTTACTATCATGGATTTGAAACTTGTATACTACAGTAGAAATATTCGTATAAGCTGGTCTTGATATCCTGAATACGTGAAAAATACAACGACGAATGAATACACCAACGTAAGACAGGAGAGAGCTAGCTTGCCAGGAGTATATGTGAAAAGAAAAGAGCTAAATGGAGATGAGGTATAGTGTGTGTGCATGACCTATGCCCCTTGAGTTGAAGGACTTGGGTTTGAAACCAATCTTTGGCTTCAGATCCAACTTTATACATCAGCCCTGCTGCTTCCTGTCTCATCTAAGACTGGAATCCTGGTGAAAATCATCTTGCCAAGAACTTGACATCTAAGATTAACCTTCTGGTAAACCACATCCTGCCATGTTTGGACTTTTGATACATGCCTGGTATTAATGGACTTTGTCCACAAATTCTTGCAATTTTTCATATTTCATTAATGGCCTATAAAGGCATTGTGCCTATAGCCCAGTCTTGCGTTCATTAAACATTTCATTGTGGCCAAGTGTCTGAAGAAGTGGACTTGATCTACAAAAGCTTACATTAAAATATGTCATTAAGGTGCCACTTGTTTTGTTTTGTTTGGACTTTGCATGGATGTTCTTTCTGCTATTCACCAGAAATCTGACTTTCTGTAACAAAGTGCCTATTGCTGCAAGTCCCCTATTGTTCAACAGATCCTGCCCCCATTCTGGAAGACAGCCTTTCAAATACAGTATTTGAAAAGGCTGTCATACAGCCTCCTTTTCTCAAGGCTAAACATGTCTATTTCTTTCAGTCTATCCTGATGAGACTCGGTTTCCTGCCCCCTAATCATCCTTGTTGCCCTCCTCTGAAATTGGCAAAGTATTTCCTTAAAATTCTAAGCCGCCCATCTAACAAATCGTCACTAAGGACGATGTAAACACAACAACCGTTGAATGTACAAGAATCGATGTACAAGAATCATGATTTCATATGAATCATTTGAAAGCATATGATTCAGACAACTAATATTAATTTTAAATCAGGCAGTGGCTATAAATGTTAATAATCTTAGTGAGGCTTTTAAGAGGGTATGGTTTGAAAAGCCTGCCGAGACCGAAAACTTTTAAGGATTTCTGAAAAGCCTCCAGAGAAAAGGGGCAGGTGGAGTTCGGATGGCTGTTCATTCCGGGCCTGGGGAGCAGCAACGGCCGAGAGAGAAGCCACAACAACACTGAGGCCAGGGCCGGCGGCGGCCATTACGGGGCGGTGACGGCACTGTCGTGGCCGAGCCGCCGTCACGGGAAGGGCGGGCGCACCGGCACCTCTTCCTCGGGCGGGAAAGGCAACCTAATGGCGGCGGCCTCGCCTCTCGCTTCCGTTTCCTCCCCGGCCGGGGCTTCTGGCGTGGAAGGGAGCATGGGCGCTCCTGCCTGCCCGAGGAGGCTGAGTTAGGGGCACGGCGGGTTTCCAGGCCACTGGCCGGCCGGGCCGGTAAGTAGGGCTCGAGGAGGGCGAGCGGTGACCCTGGTTCGTGCTCTCTCCGCCCGCCTCTCCCGGACCGGACACGAAAGGCCCGGCAAAGGGGTGGGGGCGGCACGTCGTCGCCCGGGCTCTCTTCAATACAGAGCGCCTTCCGATGGCCTTGGCTGGGCATCGAATGGGCTTTGCCGTCACAATCTCCAAAGTGCCCAAGATTCCGGCCCACCAAAGACATTGCACGGGTCCAGTCCAGGCAGGGCTTCTCTCCCCCACCCCCACCCCGGTTTCCTTTAAGAGAGAGAGCAAGGGAGGAGGCTCTCCCAAGGCAGCGGCAGTACCAATGCTAGTAAAAACGGTGAATGCGAGGCCCAGGGCGTTTGGTGGAGCTCCCCACCCCCCCACCCCCCCACCCCTGTAAGGGAGAAGGAAGGGGATGAAATATTCGTTGCTTTGGGGGACCTATTTACTTTCAGTAGAGATTGTTCTGCCCTTTCAAGCCACATATCTCATGTTCCACGGAAGGGAAGCTGCAGTGTAGTGTGTGGGTGTGTTTCTTAAACACGGTTAATGGCAGGGATAGGGAACTATGGTTCATCTCTCCCCCCCCCCCCGAAAAAAAAGCCTTTTCCCCTAGGGCAGTGCTGGAGAACCTATGGCACGGGTGTCAAAGGTGGCACTCGGAGCCCTTTCTGTGGGCACCCAATGTCCCCCCTTCACAGCCACCTGTATTCAGATTAAATTGCTATATTGGCACTTTGCGAAAAATGAGTGGGTTTTGAATCACAGTTTGGGCATTCAGTCTCTAAAAGGTTCGCCATCACTACCCGAGAGAGAGAGGAGAGAATAGAATAGAATAGAATAGAAGGGGAAAACTAGAAGGGTGTTATTTCAGGGTTTTGGACTAACACTAACTCCGGAAGAATTTCAAAGCAGTATTCCAGGAATTCCTGCCTATAAATAAATGCCTATGTTTCACTCTCATGGGATATGAATGAAGTACCTTGGAAGGGTACAAAGGCATGGGTTCCCTGTTCTTAATGAACAAAAAAGGAAACACGCCCTGATGCTTCCTGAAGACAACCCCATTGAGTGTCCTCCAGACCAAGAGGGCCTGGCCTCCTGGTCCAGGGATAGTGGAGAGCACTATTGACTAGATGCGGAGGATTCTAGGAGTTTGGAAGCCGAGTCATGGCAAGTGAACTTCTTTTCTTACTAGACTGAAATGTTTTGCTTCTCATTCCAGTAGCTTCATCAGACTAAAGCATTTACTCGGATGAGTAGCAATACCTTTCAGTCTAACAAAAGAAGTCCAGTTGCCATGACTCAACTTCCAGATAGCCTCACCTAGATCACTGAGAATATTCACAGACATGCTGGGTGGTTTTTGTCCCTCTGCCCATTAGGCTCTTTAAAGGGCACTTCCCAAACAACTACCAGTACCAGGAAGCACTGTACAGGAAGTGGGGAGTGAAAATAGATGAACTTAACACACCCTAGCAGGTATTTGAAGATGCATATTACAGATAACTATTTCACAAATGGACAGTGGTACAACTAAGTTTCACTGGAAGAGCTGAAGACAGCTGAGACTCAAATGTCTTAAGCATCTTAAAAGTGCATATGGAGGATATGCAAATAAGTGTGTGTCATGTGTTTATATATACTACATTCACAAGCTGGATTTAGTTGCACTGAATAGGTTTGGACTAGGGATTCTCAAATTTATTGCTTTAATTATCAAGGTTTGTTGTGAAATATAGTCTCTACGAATTCTCTGCTTTTGCTAAAAGTCTGAAGACATACAGTAGTGGTATTTGTAGAACTGAAGGCAAGATACATCAGTTTTTAAATCTGTGATTATGACTGTAATGTTATCTCCATTTATTATAGGCTACAATGGAGCTTCTTGAAGAAGATCTTACATGCCCCATCTGCTGTAGTTTATTTGATGATCCACGAGCACTACCTTGTTCACATAACTTTTGTAAGAAATGTTTGGAAGGAATCTTGGAGGGAAATGCCCGGAACATGATTTCGAGACAATGTCTTTTCAAATGCCCTACATGTCGGAAAGAAACTACTGTTACAGGAGTTAGTAACCTCCAAGTTAACTATTCCCTGAAAGGTATTGTGGAGAAGTATAATAAGATTAAGATAACCACAAAAATGCCAATGTGTAAAGTGCATAGCGGGCAGCCTCTCAATATCTTTTGCCAGACAGACACTCAGTTGATATGTGGTATTTGTGCAACTCGAGGAGATCATGTAAAGCATGTGTTCTGTTCCATTGAAGATGCTTACTTTCAAGAAAAAGTTGCTTTTGAGGCATTGTTCCGGAGCTTTGAAACATGGTGCTGTGGGGATGCACTTTCTCGACTAGATGTGCTAGAAAACAGCAAGCGGAAAGCCCTCCAGATACTAACAAAAGACTATGACACAGTAAAAGATTTTTTTGACAAACTACAGCATACACTGGAACAAAAAAAGAATGAGATTCTTTCAGATTTTGAGACGATGAAACTTGCAGTTATGCAGGCCTATGACCCAGAAATCAATAAACTGAATACTATCATACGAGAGCAGAGAACGGCTTTTAATATTGCAGAAGCTTTTAAGGATGTATCTGAACCCATTGTGTTTTTGCAACAGATGCAAGAATTTCGAGAGAAAATAAAAGTGATCAAGGAAACTCGAGTACCTTGTCTTACCATAGACGTCAACTCAACAGTCAAAGACTTTGATACTAGCCAGTGGGAACAATTTAAGTTAGCAGATGTGGATAAACTTGCTTTACCTCAGGAAAGAGGAACTTTTAATCGTGTAGCTTCTGTGTTCCTTTCACCAAAATTTATTGTGACTGCTGTACTTTGCCTGCTTATTCTTGGTACAATACAAATGTATTCTATGGATTTTATAGCTGAACATCTCCAGGACTGGAAAGTCGTTGTTTCTACATTTGGTTCAGGTTATCTGGCAGATACAGCAGAGATGGCTGATCATGCTGTTTTTTACTGGGAGAAAATGACTGACAGTGCTGTAGTGCTAAGTGAAAAATGTGTAAACTACACCCTTGTGATGTTGGACAATGTTGCTCAATTTGTGTGCAAATACAAACTTTTGTAATTGCAGCCAGTGTACAAATAATTATGTTAAATGTTAATTATGTTAAACATGCAGCCTTCCACGTGTTGCTGGAATGCATTTTCATAAACTGCTCTGCGTGGACGAATGGGGTTTCATTACCAAACTTTTGGTGGGACATAGATTGCTCACTCCTGATGCTTCAGAGTATTTTTAAAATTAAAAGTAAAAATAATAATAATGGTCGATTATTGATAGTGTTTTAACTTTGAAATCAATCTTTTTTCCTGATGTTCAGATGTATATGTTGGATATTTTGTGCACTCTCTTCCTGAAAGATGCTGACTTCGTAATTAAAAGTTTCACTTTCTATATTTCTCTTGGTTCTTTTGGGTTAAAAGATCCATAGTACAGTATTCTCACAGCAGTGTATGTAAAATACTTTTTCCCAAGTTTCATAGCAGAAAAGGACATTTTAAAATAATAATTCCAGGTTATCTGGTATATAAATTATAACCATGTTATATGCACAATCAGCAATAGACCTGGACCCATGAAAGTAATGTATATTTCAAAAAAACAATATATGTTACACCCACAATGGAAATACAAAATATGTGTCTTGATGTTTTTAAATGTGTTGCTTTAGATTCTAAGCACACTTACCTTGACAGTAAGTCTTACTGACTTCAGTGAAACTAATTTCTAACTACTGCAATTATGTTTCTGATCAAACGTGTGCTAAACAATAAGGAATTTCTATTGCTCTTTAAGGTTTTGCTCAGGTAGTCTGGGAAGGAAAGAAAGGGACACAACCCAATTCTGCATTTGCTTGGACATATTGCAGTGACCTCTGGTGAGGGAATGGCTAAAAGAATACCAAATGATCTCTTTCACAAGGCTTTTTTATCATTATACAACTGGTACTGCAGTGAATAAGTTGAGATCTTGCTTATAATAAGGGCAAGTTATTAGGAGCTGAACAGAAAGAGCAGATAGTTGCAGCAAGGTGTTAATTGCTTTCCCCCCTCCCTGCTGGCCAGGCAGGAAGAGTCAGCCAGATAAGATCTGTAAACCTGTTGCTGTTGTCCTCTGGTGCTAGCAGAGGTCAGAAATTCATTTGCAAAACAAGAGGGGACATTTGCTCTCCTGTAGAGTTACTTGGAAGCTGAGTACCCATAGTTTGATCTGTTGGCTTAAAAAAAACCAAGATTCTGTGCAAGAGGGTAAACCACAATGGAGATACAGTTTGGTTCAATCCTTCCGTGAAATAATTTATTCGAACTGACTATAGAATCAGTACAGGCAAATCGAATCATCGGCCGTCGGCTGTCAGTAGTCTCACACGCGCGTAGTTCAAAATATCAAGCCGCCCGCTGCCTGTTTCTGCGGAGCTCTGTTTGATGAGCCGGTCTCCAGGCATTGGGGGGGGGGAGGGGAAGAATAGTAGGGCTGTTAAGTTTATTTTAATCAGCCATTAGGGAAGATTCATCAGCAGAGGAAAGGTGAGAAGGCAAATATTAATAGCGGGCGCGTAAGACTTCCCGTTTCTTCAGCCACACATCAAACCAGTCGGGGAGGTAAAGTTGCATCAGTGGGAGTTTACCAGCAAAAAGACAATGCGTTGGCAGCATGCAGAATAATTGATAAGCACCATGATTTAACCTGTAACACGGGAGGAATTAATGTATGTACCAATGGGTTTCTCTCCCCTGATGATGGAAGTAGTAGAGTCGTTTGTCATTCCAGCGTTTTCTAAATTAAAAAATAAAGGTTTTCACTTCTGTTTCAAGGTGTGTCAGTCACATAAATCCAGTAATATACTAAGCATAGACTACTTCCATTCTCCGGAGCCACATGCTGTAAAAGATACTGCCGGATTTATTTGACCTGCTGATTGAGTTCTTATCGTATTCCAACGACATTTGACCTGCTGATTGAGTTCTTATCGTATTCCAACGACATAATACTCTGTGCACATGCAGAGTGCAACGCATGAAACTGATCACTCTGCTGCATGGGGAATCGGTAATTGAAACTATTCCAATTTCCTCCTGTGGCAAAGGTAAAACCAGGGCAATAACCACTGTTGTGCAGGGTACCACCAGTATGTCTTCTTGCTGGTAAACTCCAAAATGCTGCCCCTTTTCCGAACAAAAGGGTTTACTGTGTGCCTGAATAAACGGGAATTGTTGAGCGCCACCTATAAGCAAGCATTTGCGTCCCTACTGTTCCCCTGCTGCCAGAACTTTCCTCTGTCCACGTGCAGAGTGCAGCACATGAAACTGACCACCCTGCTGCAGCGATAATTTTAAGTATTCAAGTTCCTCCTGTGGCAAAGGTACAGCCTGGGCGCTTACCAAGGTGCAATTATGGATGCATCAGAGTGGTCTTTTTCATGCGCTAAACTCTGCACGTGTACAGAGGAGTTTGCTGGTTGAAAACGATCAAAACTCAAAGAAACTTCACTCTAGACAGCAGCTCAAATAAATAAGGAGGCAACCTATAAAGCTAGTGGTTCCTTAGAAGGAAAGCTCTGCATGTTCAATATACTACCAGAGTTATGTGAATGACAGAGCTGAAACAGAGAAGTAAAAAGCATTATGTCTTTCAATAGGAAAAAGCAGGAAGAAGAGACGGCATCCTCCTATTACCAAGGAGAACTTATTGCGGCGCGTCCTTCGGACCACTAACCCCCTTTTTTCAGGAGCATATAGCATATTGGGCCAGGTTCTGTATCAGGATGCGCAATTCACCCTGAAATGCATGCGCAGGGCGATGGGGTGTTGAAGTTGTTGGTGGTAGAGGTGTGCACAGGAGTACACAACTCCAGTTTAATAAATGAAAATCTGTCCCTTGAACTGCCAGGGGGGGATTGGTGAAAACCGGGCGTAGGTAAAGAGGGTTTCGGGGGGCATACCCCAAATAATGACTTAATGTATTCTGAATGGTGATTCGGAAAATATGGAGTGGACTGCTGAAGTAAGAGGATGGGGCAAAAAAGGAAGCACCGTCATAGGGGGGTGGCAACAGAGACCCAGGTACCACCACAATAGGAAAATGCACCACATCGCCATCGTATGGCAGACTGAAAAGGAGAAATCTTTTAGGGTTTCTGGGCAACCCGCAAGGGTGCCATCTGGCGGGAAGGAACGGGTTAATCGGGGCGACAGCATTCAAACACTTTTGGAAGGTAAAACACGGAGAAAGGCGCACAGAGTGCAGGTACGGAAAATCGAAATATCGACACATTGACGCTCCGGTCCTCTGAATCCCGGCAACGGCAGGGAGGAAGTTTTAAACGCCAGGAACTGTTTCAGAATTCGAATCCAAGGAAACCACATGTTCCGTCAATTCGGATCGAAAAGCGGATTGACCAGATTCCTGAGGCCGAGGAAGGGAATCTCTCAGCCCGCTTGGGGCACACTTCGGGGGGCGTGGTCAGAGCGACCATGCACCCGCCCCGGAGGTACGTGAGGCTCCATTCCGTCGAACGGAGCCGCAGCGGAGCCACAAACAGCGGCGAGAGGTACGTGAAGTAACCGCCTCAGTTAGATTTTGTCAGTTGGTCAGGTGGGAGATCCTGCCACTGAAAAGGGTCTGGTTTATAAAGGAAACATAAGAATTCAGGTATGCAATACAATAACATAGGCTAAAGCTATCATAATACTGATCATCTTATTGTAAACTAATGTTTCATGTTTTGTTTTTAAACTATATAACCTGGTGTGACTCTCTCAAATACATACAAGTGTCCAGTTAATCTGGTGGTGGCAGCGAGTGAAAACCCAGTGTGCATAAGGGGCATGTCACATAGTCATACAATCAATGTTGCTTTCTTGTCCTCCCCACTCGCCAAAATTGCATGTGCTCATTTCATGAGATGATGTGGAGGAATCAGACCAGCGACGCTCTAATATGAATGCAATGGAACACAATGGTGGAGTATTTGACCCTAAATCTAAATCTAATATACACTAAAACAGTTTTGGGGAACATTGAAATAGGTTTTTTTAGCATGGAATGGTCAGCTATTCAGCTTTAAATGTAAGTACTTAATGCACACCAAGATTTCCAGTTCTGCTGAAAATTAATTTTAAAAAGGTTTTGTATAATAAAAGGTATGAGGTGAAGAGTTAAGATTTGGGGGAGTGGGAGAACAGTGGATATGTGGCAGGGAAAGTTGCTAAGAAAGGCTCAGAACTTGACAGGTAATTAAATATTTTCTCTTCATGAGGAATGAAGAGAACTGAACTGTGGAAAGCTAAAATGTGAACTGAGGTGTGGAAAACTAAAATGTAGCTTATTATTATTAGCTGCTACATCCACTCTCTCAGCATTTGGAAATTACAAATCTAATCTGGCAAAGAGATGCAATTTCCAAAATAGCAACTTATTTACAGGAAGTAGGCTATCACAATATCTTTTAAAAAATATTTTATTACAAATTTATAAACAAAACAGATAAACAGCAAAATAACATAAGGAAGAGAAAATAACACACAACAATATAACAGAAGTATAACAGATATAAGACAGAAAATGCAGTGCTATCCCCCCCCTCGGGACTTAAACAAAATTACAACTTTCATATTATTGACCGACCCATTTCTCTCCAGAAATACATTGAGTCTTCTCCAGGTGTATACCCTTTACCTTTTTTTAAATACATACACCAGCAATTTATCCCATATTCCATTAAAGTCATTAGACCTTTCCTAATTTTAATTTCACAAGTCAATTTATCATTAATAGCTAGATTCCATAACTCTTTATACCATTCTTCCATTACTAATTGATTATTAGATTTCAAATATTTGGCAAAAATCAGTCTTGCGGCCTAACCATTATAATTACCAATTCCCCCTCCTCTTTCTTCAGTTGTGTATCTGCAACTATATTTAACAATACCAGCTGGGGGGACATTGGAATCTTTTCCCCTTATATTTCTTGCATTTCATTAAAAACCAAATTCCATTCAAATTTCCTTTTCTCACATGTCCACCACATATGTAAATATGTCCCTTTATCTTTTTTACATTTCCAACATATTGGAGATATTTCTTTATTTATTATATTTAGCTTCACGGGTGTTATTGGAGATATTTATTTATTATATTTAGCTTCACAGGTCTTTTAATATTTTACAATTTCACTTTGCGTAGATTATGGGTACAGAAAGGAAAAAATTGTGTGTTTAGAGTTTGGATTATATTTTCAGATCTTAACTTTCAGAGTCGACTCAGTTATTATGATGTTCAACATCTTTCAGAAATTGTTCTTTATGTCATAAGAACATAAGAACATAAGAAGAGCCATGCTGGGTCAGGCCAAAGGCCCATCTAGTCTAGCTTCCTGTGTCTCACAGTGGCCCCACCAAATATATTAGTTGTGATTGTTTTGTTCCTAAGTGACCAATCCTGTAAACAGAACTATGTGTGTGTGCTTGTTGCCATGGTGTAGTCTTCCTGTCTAGCCCTCCTTTCCTACAATATCTATAATTACTAGGCAGAATTTGCCCTTTTGTATATATCTGTGGTTTTGATGCAAGTTTTCTTGCAGAGAAAAGGAAAATGAGCAATCCAGATGTAATAATTCTGAATGTCGGTGGACTGAAATTCACAACATGGTCAACTACTTTGCAGAGATTCCCTGAATCTAGGTTGGCAA
This sequence comes from Phrynocephalus versicolor, assembly GCA_023846285.1. NCBI lineage: Eukaryota > Metazoa > Chordata > Lepidosauria > Squamata > Agamidae > Phrynocephalus > Phrynocephalus versicolor. Next base: position 21,935,329 of record JAHTLZ010003542.1, read on the forward strand.
AGATGCTGGATGGAAATGACCCTGCATTTAGGTTTCTGAATGGTCAAATTTTTGTGGACCGTGACGGCGTTCTGTTCAACTATATCCTGGACATCTTAAGAACACTTCAAATTTCCTTGCCAAAAGACTTTTCAGACTATCAGAGACTGCAGAGGGAAGCTGATTTCTATGAATTATATCCTTTGGCTGACCTTCTGAGACAAGAACATGTGTTGAAACCAAGGCGAGAAATCTTGGAAATCCGTTTTTTGCTCCAAGAAACGCAAGCCTTTTTCAGAGTGTTTGGTTCTTGCAGTAAGACTCTGGGTGAACTGGCTGAACGGGTCACTGTCTTTGAAGAAAAGCTTCTGGGAAACAACTGGAAAAACCACAATCACGCATCTCAGAAGCCACTAATCCCCTGTACTTTGGAGCGGTCTTCACACCATGATCTGCTTTTCCAGTGTGGGACTGATTACAGTGATCAGCTTGTTGCCAGGTATTTTAAAAACGTTGTACTTATTATAGGATAAAGTAGTAGAAAAACAGCATGCTATTTCCACAAGTATATCAATTACTACATTAAAAGTAAAATACAAGCACTTCAATACTCATAGGCCTGAGATTTTACTATTCTAGTTATGTTACAAATTACCCTAGTTATGTCTCTTTTAGTGAGTTTAAAAGTTATAGGGATCTGTCCTTCAGTGGTTTGGTCTGCAGTGTGCTAATGTTAAGGTTCCTATTTGAAGTGAGAAACAACATGCCAGCCAATTCTGAGGGAAGAAACTGGAGGAGAGTATGTTGGCAGGTATCTGCCTAGATGCCCTAAGCACTTCTGATCTCGCCTGATTTTGGAGGCTAAGCAGGGTCGGCCCTGGTTAGTACTTGGATGGGAGACCACCAGGGAATACCAGGCGCTGTAGGCGCCTGGAGTAGGAACTGGCAGACCTCTCCAGTATTCCTGCCAAGAAAACTCCATGGACATGGGGTCACGAGGAGTCGGTCACGGCTGCAACGACACAACACACACACACAATGTTGGCAGGTGCAGAACAAACTGAATCCCAACCCTTAACAGCAAAATCACCATTGCCAATCCACACAGTTTTACATTTCCATGATCTGATGCGTTGTTGGCTTGCTTCCAGTGCCTGAGGAGCCTAATCAGGTTTCTGAAACATATGTGATGCTCAAGGAATAGTTTATCATGGCAACCCTCCAGTAAATGTCCATGGCTGAGCAGAGATTTGAACCTGGGTCTCCCGAGTCCTAGTCTGCAACATTCTATCTGTTCCACTATACTGGCTCGGTTTAAATTTTCAGGGATCAATAAATCGTAGTGCTCAGCCTAAATGTGTACCCACCATGAGCCAGCCCCAGTGTGGGATAAGCCCTGCTCTCCTCCAAAGCTAGCTCAAGGAAATGGCTGTTAAACTCCACTAGGTCACACCTCAAACATTCAGAACAAGCATGGAATCTTACTGCTTTCCAAATGTGATTTGGCCTTTCTTGAATGCAGTACCTTACCAAGGAAAATGCCAGGTCAACTCATAAAGTCAGTCTCTCAGGCAGAATTATTGTGTGTTGTGGGGTCGGATCTGGAAGAGGGGAGAGGACACTTGCTTGTCCAACCCAAAACTCACATGTATTTATTTTGTGTACACAGACATACATCCTACTGGCCACTAAGCGATTCAGAGTGTTCTTTGAGAACACTCCTATTGAAAACCAGGCTGATAGATTTGGCCTCTCTGCACTGGTCTTGGGGACAGGCTCCGCGGGCAAGCAAGGAGTGCAGAAGAGCACTGATCATTCTGTTGTTTCTCCCAGAAAATGCCAAACAAATTCTTAAACATCGAGTTGGTTCATTTGGTGTTCTTGCAGCACACCTTAAGCCATTCTTCTTATTTTCTCTCTCCTTTATAAAGGCAACCCATCACTCCACATAAATGTTTGTGGGAATTTATTGTGTGCCATATGATCCACATTGATGCTGCCACAATCTGAGAATGTTCTTTTCAGTGTTTGGCATCTAAATATTGACTTCGTTGTAAAGGTTCAACCATGTATATGCACATAAGACTGGATGACTGATGGATGCATGCCATTTACCAGTGCACAGTATGTACATAAAGTGTGTTCACATATCACTATGTGCTCTGCCTTCTCTTCTCCTTCCCTCACCCCGCCCCTAAATATCTTCAGGCGACCTTGGATATGTGTTTTGTGATTCTAATAATAATTTTTAAAATGTTTATTATTTCAAAAAGTGCTAGAATAAGTTACCATCCTCACACTATTAGCTCTAAACTATCACTGGCTAATACAGATGCACCTCAGTTGACAAACACCTCCAGTAACTTCAGTTCACAAAAGGAAATCCATTGGAAATAATGCCTCTTTTTACGATCCCCTCCGCAGTACCTCAGTTTGTGTAAGGCAGGCATACCCAAACTTCGGCCCTCCTGATGTTTTGGACCACAACTCCCCAAATTCCAAGCCTGTATTTCCAATGGCAGTGGGAGTTGTGGTCCAAAACATCTGGAGGGCCGAAGTTTGGACATGCCTGGTGTAAGGCATTGCGAAAAAAGTACCCAGGATGCATTGCACCCCTGTGCATTTCCAGTTTACAAATTTTCTGGAACACGAAATGTCGCAGATAACAGATTAACTTTGTAAACCAAGCTACGCCTGTAATGTGTTGACAAAATGCATTTGTAATTAATATTTCTAGGGTGTAATACTCTAGTAGTTTAAATTATGTGTGACTTAAGAAAAGTGTCACAGGATAATTTCAACTGAGGAATTCCATTTCTATTGATTATGTTCTTTAGGTGATTCTAAGCTTTTTCCTTTTTTTTGGTGACTGAGTAAACATTTGTACTACAGCAAATGCAGTAGCAGTGGCTTTGGCCAAGACAATAAAGAAATGCATTTCCTGGATCATTTTATACCGTTCTTTAAGCTCAAGCTTCAAATGTGTGTTCCAGGCCCAAACTGTGCCAAAGTGTTGGGATTTAATCTGGGCTTTTTTTCCATGCTCTTTTGTGACCGAAAATTATTGTCTGATGCTTCTGTTTGTCTTTTTAGTGGCCACTCTAACGTTCATTTTTATTTGACATTTATAACATGTTTCCTTTAGCAGCCCAACACTGCTTGCACAACTTGTTCTACAACAGGGGTCCCCAACTCCCAGGCAACAGGCCGGTACCAGCCTGTGGCCTGTTAGGAATTGGGATGCACAGCACTGCATTATTACAGGACCGTTTTTGGTCATGACAAAACGGTGGGGGTGGGATTTGCACGCACTCACATGCACAAGGAAACAAGCCCTTAACACCAAGGGGAAAAAACCCTGAATCATTCTGAAAGCCCACACCCCTGGGGTCCATGGAAAAATTCTCTTCCATGGAACCAGTCCCTCGTGCCAAAAAGGTTGTGGGCTGCTGCTCCAAAAACTTATTCATTTGGTCAAGTATTTAGAGCCTGGAGTTTTAATATTATCAGTCTTTGTGTGTATGTACCATATATACTCGAGTACAAGATGACCCAAATATAAGCAGAGGCACCTAATTTTACCACAAAAAATGGGAAAACTTATTGACTTGAGTATAAGCCTAGGATGGGAAATGCAGCAGCTACTGGTAATAAAAATAGAAATAGATAGTAATAAAAATAAAAATAGATAGTGACCATTGAGTTGTGGACTATAATTCCCACAAGAAGAGAGGAGTGGGAGGAGGATGGGATTGGGGGGGGCAATAATGGAGCACAGCGACTCCTGTACAGCCCAGCCCGATGGAGGGAAGGGATGAAGCCCATCGGAAAGGGAAAGGGCTGCCCCCTCCCTCCCCCAGCCTTGGATCAGCACCAAAGACCGAGGAGCAGAAGACGAGGAAGAAAGGTGTGAGAAGCAGGGGGAGCGCTTGCTCCCACTCACCGCAACCTCAGCTACACCATGGCAGGGGCTGGCGGGGGTGTCCCCAGGGGTGGGTGTGCCTCCTCCACTGCCACCGCTGCTGCTGATTGCTCACCACTCCCAGGGGTCTGCCAGGCTGGGGAAGGGGGGCGCGGCCCAGCCCTCCTGACACGCTCCTGGCTTTCCTTTCTGCTCCTCGCCCGTGGTGGCTGCTTCAGCTGCCCTGAAGAGATGACAGGAAGTGGCGGAATGGGCCGGACTTGCCCTGCGCTAGCCGCCCCAAGTTGGCTGAGCGCTTGGGAGGCAGCAGAATGGGCAGGACTAGCCTTCCGCTGTCTTCACTTGAATATGAGCCAAGGGCATTTTTTTTTAGCCAAAAATGAGGGCTGAAAAACTCAACTTATATTTGAGTATACATGGTAATATGCTCTTTTATCTCTTTAGACCTTAGAAATAAGACTGCATTTCAGACTAAATAATATTTTTTCATATTTTTCATATTTTCCAGGTATGTTTCCATAAAGCCTGACCAGAGAAAACTTTTTAATGGCGCTAATGTCTTAGGTCTGTTGGTTGACATCTTACTCAAGGAAGGATTTCATTTAATAAGTACTAGGACTGTGTCAGCTGATGAAAAAACAGAATGCTATTGTTTTGAAAGATTGAGGCAGCCGGATGCTTTTACCATTAGTTCCGGTCAAACACAGCAGGACACTCCTGTACAACAAGCAAAGCCAACCCAGAAGCCCAAAAGGAAATGAATCTCTATGTGTTAGAAATATGATTGCCAGGTGAGAAGCATCCCTTTCCCTGAAAATAGCTTTAGATTTAAAAAAAAACAGATCATGCTACTGATTGCTAACGTTCTACGAGGACATGGAAGTTGAAGAAAAAGAAGATTGCCTCTGCATTGATTTGGTTCAGTTGGCTTAGAAAGACATTGGCTCTTCAGTAACTACTAGCTGAACATGCATTTTATACGCTAATGCTCATACCTGTCAAGTTTTGGAATTGAAAATAAGGGAGATCTTCCAACACCTGAATATATGCAACTTAACTTTCAAATTGTTTATCATCATCATCATCATCATCATCATCATCATCATCATCATCATCATCATCATCAATGAAAACTTTCCAATTTAGCTGGCAATCATGGCCAGCGAGCAGACAAACAAGGTGCAAGGTGAGGGTGGGGGCAAGCAGCATGATGCCTCCCCACTAGTGAGGAGACAAATGAGGTGTGAGGGGGTGGTGGATGCGGGGAAGCAGTGTGATGCCACCTCATCAGAGAGGAGACAAATTAGGCACATGGGTGGGGGAAGGCGGCACGATGCTACAGGTGGCCCACCAGCTGCTGTGAAGGAAACAGAGGGAGGAGAGGTGGCACAATGCTGCAGAAGGCCCGCCGGGCACTGGGAGCAGGAGGGTGCAGCAAGAGAATGAGGAGGTCAGGTGATGGGCGGCTGCAAAGCGGCCCAGTAAGCAGAACATAACAGGTTTCCCCCCCCCCATCTGAAGATAAAAGAGGCCACGTGATCCGAGGGGCCCTGCTTTAAAGGCAGACCCTTCACCCCATCCTGCTCACACACTTCACAATGTGTTGAAGGCTCAGTTCAAATAAGATTCATGGCAGTATAACTATTGCCATGGGTCTTGTTTACTTAGGAAGAGAGGATCAGAGGGATGAATTGAGCTTTTTTTCCGGTCAAGATTTCATTCTATGTCTGTCTGTCTGTCTGTCTGTCTGTCTGTCTGTCTGTCTGTCTGTCTGTCTGTATTAAAATTTAACATTGTAAAATGGCTGAAAAGTGTTGAATCATGGACAATATGGATGCTGAATTTACTCCTAATGCAGTACATCTGAGATAAGCTGATGCAATGTAATGCAATGATGAAATGTATATTTTGATTGGTGTAAAGTTGCATAAAAGTCATGTGTCAAGAATGAATCCTTGTCTGCTGTAAGTCAGGTCACTATATTCTGAATTGCATATCATGTATTGTGTAGCTGATGCTGTGTTGATGTTATGTTGAATATCACATAAATAAGAACATAAGAACATAAGAAGAGCCATGCTGGATCAGGCCAAAGGCCCATCTAGTCCAGCTTCCTGTGTCTCACAGTGGCCCCACCAGATGCGTTTGGGAGCGCATGAGACTAGATATCTGTCTCCTGATACCACTCCCCTGCATCTGGCCCTTGAAGTACCCCAGTTTTAAGCCTGGAGATTACACATGAAAATCATGGTTTATAACCTGTGATGGACTTTTCCTCCAGGAATCTGTCCAATCCCCTTTTGAAGGCATCCAGGCCAGATGCCACCACCACATCCTGTGGCAGGGAGTTCCATAGACTAAAACGCGCTGGGTGAAAAAATATTTTCTTTTGTCTGTTCTTCCTCTCCCAGCCCTCAATTTGAGTGGATGTCCCCTCGTTCTGGTATTTTGTGAGAGGGAGAAGAGCTTCCCTCTATCCACTTTACTCATGCCCTGCATTATTTTCTACGTCTCAATCATATCCCCCCTCAGGCGCCTTTTTTCCAGACTAGAGCCCCAAATGTTTTAGCCTTTCCTCATAAGGGAGGTGCCCCAGCCCAGTAATCATTTTAGTCGCTCTCTTCTGCACCTTTTCCAGTTCCACTATGTCTTTCTTGAGATGCGGTGACCAGAATTGTACACAATACTCCAGGTGCGGCCTTACTATCGTTTTGTATAATGGCATTATAATGTGGGCTGTTTTATTTTCAGTCCCCTTTTTGATAATCCCTAGCATGGAATTGGCCTTCTTCACCGCTGCCACACATTGGGGAGACACCTTCATGGAGCTGTCCACCAACACACCAAGATCTCCTTCCTGATCTGTCACGGATAACTCAGAGCCCATGAGTTGATAGATAAAGTTTTGATTTTTTTGCCCCAATATGCATTACTTTACATTTGGCTACATTAAAATGCATTTGCCATTTCGTAGCTCATTCCCCCAGGTTGGAGAGATCCTTCTGGAGCTCTTCACAATCTTCTCTGGTTTTTACCACACGGAAAAGTTTTGTGTCATCTGCAAACTTGGCCACCTCACTGCTTATCCCTGTCCCCAGGTCATTTATGAACAGATTGAAAAGCACCAGTCCCAGGACAGATCCCTGGGGCACGCCGCTTTTCACCTCTCTCCATTGTGAAAATTTCCCATTGACACCTACTCTTTGTTTCCGGGATCTCAACCAGTTCTCGATCCATAAGAGGACCTGCCCTCTTATCCCCTGACTATGCAAATTTCTCAGCAGCCTTTGGTGAGGGACTGTGTCAAAAGCCTTTTGAAAATCCAGGTAGACTATATCCACCGGTTCACCCAAATCTACATGCCTGTTGACCTTACTGCTCTATAATATACTGCACTAAGTTTTGTTTATACATTCTCTGTCTCTCCCTACACATCCTTAACTCTGCTGAAACACAAGAATCTTGGCATTTCCCCCTGCCTTTCGCTTACAATCTGTCTCCTGTGATATGTCTGTCAAATGAATTCACAATCGCAGGACATGTACATCTCCCATATATATTGATCCAACAGCCATACCTCTCTCAGGACATAAGTAAGAGAGGATTCTCCACTTTTTTGCTTAGCCTCTGTTCCCTCACTTTCGTTTGCAGCACTATTAAAAGGGAGGGGGAATGACCTTTTCTTTGGTAGTGACGTCTTGTGGAGCTTGGTTGTTGAGGCTATGGTTTTACATGCATAAACTATAGCTCCTATGATCCCTCATCATTGGTTAGGCTGTCTGGAGCAGATGAGAATTGGAATCCCCCAGAAGACTGCAGATTCCTCAGTTCTCATCCCAGAAAAGTAGTACCAAAAATGGCTAGTCTAAGAAGGATTTCCAGGAAGCTGATTGTAACCTTTTCAGTCAACCATCTGAATCTGGGAAGTCAACTGATTTAACTGATAATTTTACTTATATTTTAGAGTTCCCTGCCAATCTCCCATCCAGCAACTTATTGCTTAGCTTCTGCACACAGACTGCATCTTAAAATAGCCATAGTGCCAGAGGACTGGAGGATACTGGATGCCACACCAATTTGTTAAAAAGGAAGGAAAGGGGACCCTGGAAACTACAGGCTGGTTTGTCTTACGTCTGTCCCAGGGGAAATGGTGGAAAGCCTCCTGCAAGAGAAAATCTTAAAATACATAGAAGAACAAGCCTTGCTGAAGGAAAACCAGCATGGCTTCTGTAAGGGTAAGCCTTGGTTGGATGATGTTCGAGGCATACAAATCCCTGTTGGCCAGGGATTGGGGGAGGGGAGAAAAGGGTTGATGCAGGAGACCCATGGACTTTAAAAGAACATCTAACCAAGGACTTTGTCTCACAGAGACATATGGAGATGGGTGAGGGAGAGGGGTGGTGTATGACCCATGTTCCTTTGTTTGAAGAACAGAGGTGTGAAACTCATTGCTTAAGCAGCTTTTATAACTGCCTTCCAACTTTCTGCCTCTAACAAGACTCCTGCCCTGTCTGCAACATCATCCAGCCATGGACTATAAGAACACCATCTAACCAAGGACTTTAAAAGTAACCTCCTGGTAAAGCACATTTTTTTACTATGTCTGAACTTCTGGGACCTGCTTTGAAGAAGGGTGATTTACACTCGAAAGCTTGCAATGTTCTTTGTTTTATTAGTGGCCTATAAAGGTATTGCCTGTAACCTATTTTAACAAATTACAGCGTAAACAACCTATCCACCCCCCCCCAAAAAAAACCTGACACAAAAAATAAAATGAAAGGACAGCAGCAGCCATACCACAAACACAAAGTCCGGCAAGAAAAGGTTGGGACAAATAATACAAGCCCACCAACAATAAACCGTTGTGCACTCAGCGATCACCAAGCTTTCCTTAAAGAGCCAGGTTTTTAGAGCTCTCCTGAAGGCCAGTAGAGACTCCACCAGCCTAATCTCTGTTGGCAGTATTAGTTATTGGTGCAGTGCAAGACCTGAGAATGCAAAGAGAAGACTCCTGTTGTCTCTGCGTTCTCCCTCTGCCACCCAAGGGCACGTTTCAATTAAAATCACCTCCTGGAACATTGCAGGCTGGGCTTCAAATATAACAGACACTTCATTTAAAGAGGATATCGAGAACTCGGAAATATTATTGTTCCAAGAGACTTGGTTCCAACATGGACTGACATTGGATGGATTTGTTTCATATGCCCTTAAAACGTCTGCTAGTGACATTGTTTAAGGATAAGGGTGGGCAGAGGGTTCATGTAATCTCTATTGGTTCTCTTACCAAAATCACCATTGCTCTTGCATAGATCTCCTAGTTCTAGTTCCAAAGGAAAATACTGAATTAAGAAGGGGCTGTCCTAATTACTCCCGCGCCTACATTACTAATAACCTAATTTTAGAACGCGGGTCGATTTCCTCTTCCATTAATACGTATTCAGCGTTAAACTCCAGTGGTAATTTTGAAGAATAATTAAAACAAACAGCATTCCTTTCTTGATTGGTGTAGCTTTTTACGCCTAACACAACAGAGCGGCGACATCCCTCTTATTAGTTGTCCTGGTTACGGAGCAGAGACGCGCGCGGAGGGATATACAGCATAACGAGGGTCCCATTCACAACCTTGGTGAATGCTATGGCTTTCTTACTTTTTAAAGGAATAAATATTTCGTTTCTTTTTTCGGGGGGGGGGGTCAAGTGTATGCGCATTCCCTTTCATGGAGCTTCGTAGGAAATGTTTAGAGAAGAATTGCGGGACAGGGGACTATGGTTTTACCTGGCGGAGTGATACTTCAGGTTTCGGCTCTGTGGCTTTCATAAACAGAGCCACGCGGTGGAAGGCGAGGAGTGGGGCGGAGCTCCGTGGGGGCCCCCGAGGGCGGGTGTGGGGCTGGGGCTGGGGCTGGGGCTGGGGCTGGGGCTATGGAGACCAGGGGGCCGGAGGAGGAGGACAGCCTCAGCACCACCCACTTGGGGCCGTTGACATCTACCCCACGAGCATCATCTGCTCCTCTTTCGCGTCTTCCCTCGGATCTCCCCCAGCAGGTGAGTCCGGGGTCGATGCCTCCCCCCCCCACACCGCGCTCTCCTATCGAGCCCGGGAAAGGGGGGAAACAGGCGGGGGGGGGGAAGCCCGCTCGATGCATGCAGGACGTCCACGCTTCCTAACTGAAAGGGGGTTCTCTCTGCCTTATACAAACTCGCTGAAGACATGGTGATTCCTTTCCGAAAAACCCGCTCGGGACATGGTTCCTTTTTGAATGTTTTTATTTTACCTATGCGATGTATTAATAGCGTTCGCTGTAATCGCTGGTTTTTCTGAATGCATTGGGATTTGCTTCCTGAGAAACTCGAACGCGCAGGTAACAGTTTGAAGGCTGGTTTTGTGTTGCTGTTCCGAAATAAACGTCTTGGTACCTAAAGCTGGGCTGTCCCTTGGTCATTCATTACCATGCATCTCCAAAGAGTCAGCTTGCCTGGCCTTGTTTGAAGGACTGGAACAATAAAAACAGCACCCTTTACTTCAGATGCAGCCTGGGAACATCTAAGCTCCCAGCCTCAACTAAGAAACTACCTGGCATATTTTCCATCTTACCAAGGACTTTAGATCTAAGAACTAACATCTGGCAACTTTATCTTTTGCCATGTTTTAACCTGTTGGCACAGCTATGAAGAAGAGTGATCTTGCCCTCAAAATATTAGGAACTTTTTGTTATTGTTCTAGTAGCCTAAAGTATCCCCTGTTCTGTGTGTTGTGTTGTTACAGTCGTGACCAACTCTTCGTGACTCCATGTCCATGGAGTTTTCTTGGCAAGAATACTGGAGTGGTTTGTCAGTTCTTACTCTAGGCGCCTACAGCACCTGGTAATCCCTGTTGGTCGCCCATCCAAGGACTAACCAGGGCCAACCCTGCTTAGCTTCCAAACATTTTCCGAAATGAGGCAAGATTGGATGTGCTTAGGGGCAGTTGTTGTAATGGCTATAGGGCTCCTCAACTTGTTTTGCTTCAAATGAAAAAATCTGGCACTCATTATCAGTGGCACATCTTGCAGACACTTAAATAGTCTGCTCATTCTGTAGATCTGGAAAAAAAATCACTATGCCTTAGTTTTTGTTAGTTTTGTTTATTTTAATGTTTTCTTTTTGAGACTGCCTCTTCAACATCAGTAAGTAGTGAAAGCTCAGAGGAAGACTGGCTCATAAAGGTTTGCTGTCCAGGAGCTCGACATCGATACCACAAACATGCCAAAAAGAAAAAGGTAAATATTTCAATAAGCTTTCTTTAATGTGCTTAAACCTAGAGATAATGTACATTTTTTATGAATGCTCTCACTGTGTGCCATTCAGCTGTTGAATAGGTCAAGTTAAATACTGCACATAACCTCTGTCTCTGCGTCTTAGTTTTTACTTTTAAAATCCACCAAATTCTTGCTTTTAAGTATACGCAGTATGATATGGGGAAAAAGAATGATGCCTGGTTTCTTCCTGTTCTGTACATCTTCTGAAAACCAGATACTGACGCAAGTTAAAGATGATAGGTAGTACAGTAGTGCCTAAGTGCATAGAACCCAAAAAGTCATGAAGCCCTATAGTCTTTGCTACCATGCACATCCTGTTTTTCTTGGCACGATTCACAAAGGTGAACCCCTGCTTGTTTCTTCCATGTGATTGGTTTGACATTCAGAGTTGTATGGAGAACCTTCTGGTGAGGATCTCTTTGGCTTTTTAAATTTGATTTGCAACTTCATTCAACAAATGACTGTTTGGCGTAGTTGCCAGCACAACTGCCAAAGTAAAAACCTGAAAGCTAAATCCAGAGTGGCATTTTGCACTTACAGTGACAAGTAGATGTGGGCTGAATATATAAGGTAGCATTTTTTTGTAGTTATGGCAATACATCCCATCTAAAGATGGCAGTAACTAGCTTCAGGCTATCTCGGAAGAATGGAAGGCTGAGTCAACCATAAGGCTGAAACTATACTCCAAAAGCAAAGTCATTCAGCCTACAAATCAACTCAGGTTCACTGTGTGAACAAAATGGTATTCTAGGTAGGCATGTAGATAGCCAATCCAAGTTGGCTCAGGTTCTCAAGTAGATACCGTGTGTGTTTATGTGTGTGTGTGTGTGTGTGTGTGTGTGTGTGTGTGAGAGAGAGAGAGAGAGAGAGAGAGAGAGAGAGAGAGAGAAGTTGAGGGAGAGAGACAGAGAAGTTGAGAGTAGGAGAAAAGTTAAATGACTTCTTGAACTGTGCCATCAACTGCAGTCATTGGATTTTTTGATCTCCCTTCAGATTAGTTTTGCTAATTTCTATTTGACTTGCAGATATGGAGTATGGTGAATCATAAGGTTCCCAACACCTATTACTGGAAACGCTAAATTTGTTGTAATATTTTAACTTTTCTTCACTTCTTGTAGTCTTTTATTACTTTTTCCATGTATTGTGCATCAACCTTTTAAAAGCTCAGGTCAATAATACAATTGAGTAACTTCTTTACGGTTAGAGTGCTATAAAATGGAACCAATTAGCTTGTCAGGTGGTGAGTGTGGAGGCATTCAAGAAAAAAAATGTAAGATCAGCTTTGATTTGCATTCCTGCACTGAGCAGGGGTTGGACTCCCTTATAGGACCATTCCAACTCAATGATTAAATAATTCTGTTACATGATTCTGTATTGCATACCTAGCAACTTATCTGATACAAACAAAGGTGATGATAAAAAAGGCCAGTATGAGAATGAAATGTCACTGTGACAGATTACCATGTAGCTAAGGCTATGCAGGAAAACACACACAAACAATACAGCCTCAAAAATCTGAGGAAAAAAAATTAATCCAAGTATGTATGTGTGATGTGAGGATTCATAGGGGAAAGTACTTTGATAAGGAAAAGGCTAGTGACTGATTTTTAGGTATGCACAGACTCAAATGTTTTATGGGAAAAGTTTTACTAGTTATAGAAGGGCTATATATGTAAGAACCATGACCACCAGGCAGAGACGTTTCCTCTGCACCTTTAGGAAGAGGAAGGTGCTAGTAGCATAGCCCTTTCGGAGTATAGAAATGACATTTTAGATTTTTTTCATATGTCAAATTTATGCAGCAAAAATCATCACAACATACAAAGACTGGATTCCTGCAGAACGTAGGTAAAGAAGATGATTCTACACAGTCAGCCAAAGAAACACCTGTTATATTTTACCAGGTACTTATGTGAAACATACATTTTCTTGAAGATCTGCAATAATGTTAAAATGAATATTGATAGTTAATAATTAATGGTATGATGCATGTCATGTAAATACTTTTCCATTGAACATTATTTAGGATATTTATTGTCTATATTTCCTCAATTCTAAAGGCAATTTTCAAAAGTATTCTTGAATTCGTATACATATTGAATGAGAGACTGGTAGTGCAGTATTTCCAATATTTGATAGGAAGCGCTGCATCAGAACAAGTAAGAAATGACTGTGGTAAATTTCCGTAGGGGAAAACAATTATACGATTGGCCAAATTAAATATTAAAATGATGTCATATTTCCTGCTATTAGCATACCAGTCTTCCAGCAGCTGGATTTCATTGGAAATATGTGGATCAACAATCAGACTTGTGAAACCAACTCAGAACGAGCAGTTATAAAACAAAGCACAGTAGAATGGCTGGAATGAAAGATTCTGAGAAGAAGGTAGTAGAACAAACATACAGGACAGTAGGACCCCAGTATCCACTGGGGATTGGTTCCAGGCCTTCCCGTGGATAATGAAAGCAGGGGATAAGAGAGAATGCCCGCCCACCCACCTCCAAACTGTTGTTTCCTGACAGTAGCTTGCTTTATGACCGCTGTTTGTGATAGTAGCTTGCTTTACAGATGCTACTTGTGACAATAGCTTGCTTTACAGCTGCTGTTTATGACAACAGCTTGCTTTACAGCTTGCTTTGTGGCTGCTGAATAATTTAATTTTTTCCTCTGCCAACCATGAATAACTGAATCAGTGGATAATGAAACAGTGGATATGGGGGTCCTACTGTAATACCTTGGTTTATGACCATAATTTGTTCCGGCAACATGCTTGTAAACCAAAGCACTCTTATATCAAAGCAAATTTCCCCATAAGAAATAAAGGAAACTCAGAGGATTTGTTCTGGGGTCCCGTAGACCACATACTGTGCACATAAAATGTCAAAACCCAAAAAGAAATTGCCTATAAGTCCACACCCACACCATGGTTTATGTACCTGGCTGTTGAATCAGAGTTTGTGAGTTGGATTCTGTCATATGTCTCCTGGGAGAAGAGCTGAAAAATGGGGCATCTTGCCAATGCCACTGTCACTCCCTCCTCCACAGGGCCTCTCATCACAGCCATCACGGGGGGGGGGGGGAACAGCAGGAAGAAAGGGAAGATGAATCGAACAACAATAGAGTAGGCGATGCCATTCACTCTTCAAGAAGGGTTAGGTAGACCAAGAACTCAGCGAGCGGAGGGCATGATCATGCCTCCTGGGTGTAACCAAATGAGTTCCCTTCTGATCTGGAAACCCCCCCCCCCATGCCTGTGCTTGCCTGTGACGTTATTGGCTGGACCCGAAAGGAGAAGGTGGGGGGAAGAGAAGAGGCCGACCGATTCCAAATTTGCAAGCAGGGCAGCTGCAAGAAGATAGATTACTCACAAGTGGCGGTGGACTTGAAAGAAGGTGCCCAGTGAGCCGTGCCCCCTTGATCTGTATATCCAGCGGGCACACCTCCTTCCTCCCCAGGGGTATCCAGTAAAGAGACGCTGGCGCTCCTGTGTGAAGTGGAGCTGCTGCATCCTGTTCAGATTGCATGGGAAGGGAGTCCAGCTGCTTCACTCCCCTCCACTGTGGGTGAGCAAGGGGCCCATGCTGGGAGGTGGGGGGAGAAGGGCCAGCAGGTAAGAAGATGCCTTGGCCCAGGAAGGAGGGAAAGTGAGTGAGAAAGAGAGGCAGCTACCTGGACAGATATGGTGGTGGAGCTGAGGGGTGGATTCCATGCTGGAAGGTAAGTTTGAAGACTCAGTGGAAGTAGGAAGGCAGGGGCCGGGTGTCTTACTTGCAGAGGCCGGAAATAAAGCAAAAGTGTTCTGCTTATGTACTGCCCCATTCCACTTCAAGTATTCGCTGGGCGGTTTACAGTTTTTAATTACAGTATGCAGGCTATACATTGCCCCCTCCAACAAGCTGTGTACTCATTTTACCAACGTCAGAAGGATGGAAGGCTGAGTCAACCATGAGCCAGCTACCTGGGATTGAACAGTTTTACCTACAGTACAGGCATTTAACCACTGTGCATTTGGAAGAAGAAGAAGAAGACTGGATGGTGTCAGAAGGGAGGTGCTGCTGGTGGCTGGAGTAGGTGGCAGTGGAAGTGAGAGGCCCACAGAGGAGGGAGTGATGGCCATGGCTTGCAGTGGCATCTGCCGCTGCCTTCTGCAGGCCCTCCTGAGGGAGAGACATTGGTGAGAGTGGTGGGAAAGAGGGCCCACCTTCCATGTCTTTCTACCTAGCTGGCTGGGTAGCAGGCTGACTGGCAGCTGCACCCACCCACATCTCCCTCCGCATCAACCCACCTCGGTCCTCAAGGAGGGCAGGGGTGGTGGCTAGAGCAAAGGAGAGTGACCTGCATCAGCCCACTGTCTCCTCCCGTCTCACTCCTCTGCCATTGCCGCATACAGAACAGTATTCCTGTGCTTGCATTGCAAGACAATGCTCATTGAGCAAGTTAAAATTTACAAGTAATGCTTGCTCATCTTATGGAACGCTCATAAACCAAAGTAGTCGTAAACCAAGGTATTACTATATATCTTTCACCATTGAAGGGAATGCTGCTTCTTCATATGCATTAAGCATGTGATCAAGATGGACCGGTAAGTTTTACGCTTCCTGCATTAGTCCATGAAATGGTCTTCTTTATGAATGAATAATGTGAAATGCAACAGAAATGCATGCAGTAAACAATGTAATACTGTTGTCTTTGATGACTTGTTAATGAAAAGGCCATCAATACTATTGAAAATGGAAATAAATATGACCAATACAGATTTTAAAGACACTTGGAGATCATTCATTCATTGGCTTGCTATAAGTGCGAGGCAACTTGTTGACACATAACCATAGCATTTCCAAAGTTTCATGTTCAGACATTCTTAGGGTGTGATGAGACAGGGAAATATCCTACATTTTGAACTGCTTGTGTCATAAAGTGGTCTGATCACAAGATTTATGTGTGATTGTGAACTAGCCTACCTCAGATCCATGCCCAAATAAGAGCTACTCTTTCTTTCTTTTTTAGCCAGGCTGAGGTGATTTTTTTCCATGGACAGAAGGGTGGCTTTAAGGGATATAAATTCTGGTCAGATCATACACAATCCTTTCTCATCGTATGATTTCACCCTTTCTCTAAACTCTCAGCTTTATCTTGTAAATTGTTACTTAAACATTAGTTTTCAATATAGGGAGTGGCTTGAATTGAACAAAGACTGAGGACAGGTGTAATAGAACCTGTTATGACATAATACTGGGAAAGTTCTGTTGTATTGTACAACATCTACCCAGCGAATGACCATTCTACTCAGTTGCTTCTTATAGCCTACAAGGGAGAGACATTTTCAGCAGTGGTTATTAGTAATCTATGATCTGAAAGTGTATCTACCAACGCATTTCTTAAACATCCTGAGTTTTGGTTTTATTAAGATATTTTTTATGACTGAGAGTAAATCCAGAGGGGCTTATTTTTCTTTTTTATATGTTTTAACATTCTGATATCCTAGACTGCCAGAGGAGTACCGCGGCGATCAAGTTCAGACTTACAGTGGCTCATAAGAGTTCATTGTCCAAGGGCTCAGATGGAGCAGATGATGCCAGATCTAAAACAGGTGAGTAACTTAATTCTTAGGATTAAAAATATATGTTTTTCCAGTGCAGTATCACAAAATGTGATATACTTCCTGAATGTGAGGCACTTTACATTTCTTTTCAATTTAACAACTTAAAATAAACAAAAATAAATCCATACATCGTTAGAGCAACCCAGCAAAACTCATGTTGAAAAGTTAGCCATAGATACAGTACTTGGATCCTTTGTATGTTCTGTTCTCTTTTACTCCTAATCAAAGCTTGATTTTTTTCAGAGGGTTGCTCATATTTATAAGCTATTGAAATATACTGTATATACTTGAATATAAGCCTAGTTTTTCAGCCCTAATTTTGGGCTGAAAAAAGGAGCCTTCGACTTATATTCGGGTCAATACTTTTAGCCACTGAGGCAAGTGCTTGGGTCGGTGGCTAAAAGTCATTTTAAACATTGTGTACCGCTTCTCATGACCCCCCTCTGCATCACAGGGGAGTGGCGCGCGATATTTAAAATTACTTTTAGCCACTGGCCCAAGCACTTGCATCAGTGGCTAAAAGTCATTTTAAACATCACACACCACTCCCCCAGCTCACAAAGGAGTAGCTGCCAGGCCCTGCTGCATTTCCCACCCTAGACTTATACTCGAGTCAATAAGTTTCCCCAGTTTTGGGGGGTTAAATTAGGGGCCTCGACTTATACTCGGGTCAACTTATACTCGAGTATATACGGGATAATAGTTAAGGCTATAAGCCTTTATGAAGAAAAAAGAAAAAAAGGCATGTGGTCTCTGTATGCAATCTGAAGTAAAGTTTATATCAATAAATATAACAAGATATCTTGGAGTAAGACTGAATTTAACAGACCAAATTTTGTGTAGGTTTTGAATTATGCTTTCCTGCAGTCCCTGTTGTGAGTTGCTTTCATCCTGAAGCTATAAGGTGGCCTTGACCTGAACTGATTTTCCAAACCAGAATAATAATGCTGAGCTACTTTATATGCCTGTTATAAGGATTACCATGTTTTTTCATCTATGAGACCCCACTGTGTACAAGACCGCCCCACTGAACCCCAAATTAACAAAATGAACAAATCCAGGTGGAGGGGAAGGGAAACAGTGGTGGTGGTGGAGGGGAGAAGAAAAACTGAGGCCAGTGAATGAGCTGAGCAGAGACCCTGCCCTGCTTTGGTTTTCATTCCAGTTTGCTTTCTCCACTATACACACACAGAGGCGGCCCACACACCCACACACTCTTGTTTCCCTTTCCTTTTGTCCTCTGACTTTTCAAAACGCCTCTCCGCTTTTTTAATGTTTGTTTTTGCAGAAATCCGAGCCGTCCTTGTCTTCTCTGTGGGGGAAGCAGCCCATTTATTTATTTATTTATTTATTTATTTATTTATTTATTTATTTATATCCCACCGGATTTTCCTAAAAGAAACTCAAGGCAGTTGAGAAGTGTCTTTTGCTTTTTCTGCAAAAAGATGGCTCGGATTTCTGCAAAAACAAACAAAAAATAAAGCAGAGAGGCATTTTGGAAAGGCAGAGGGCAAAAGAAAAGGGGAAACTGTATGTGTGTGTGTGTGTTTGTGTGTGTGTAGGAGAACCCACAATGACAGGAAACAGCAAGGTCAGTTTGGCTTCTCCCCAACCCCACCTCACCCCTCAGAAAAGGCTGGCTTCTGTGTATACAACTCTCCCTTAATTTTTAGTGTCATGATTTTGGGGGGAAATACCATTGCATAGACAGAAAAATACAGTATATAAATTTATCTATGTGAAGTATGTTGAATGCTAAAAAGCATTATCCAAATGCTTAAATGTTACTATTATATTTTTCTGTTAATAAGGAGCAACTTAAGGACTTATATGGACAAAAACGAACAGAAAACATCCAATAGAAAAAAATGTGAAGGAGAAATAAAGTCTCAAGAATTTTTTTTTAAAAACTGGTTTATTCTCATAAAAAAGGTGAACATGTTTTGGCCAGGAAATATTGGTAAGGCCTTTTTCGTTGGCTGTTAGAAAGGAACAATACAAATGCATTAATAAATATAGACACAACTAGGATTGAAATACATATAGTAATTACATAAACTAACTTCCTCATAGAAGTTTGCAAATAAAACAGGAATCTGTTGATAACACATAGCATTTGGTGAGTGTATTTTAATATTGGGAGTATTTTGCATATATAGTGGTACCTCGGATAATGAATTTAATTTGTTCTCTGAGGCAATTTGTTATCTGAAAAAATTCGTTATCTGAAACATGGTTTCCTATAGGAATGAATGGGAAACCAATTAATCCATTCCAGAGCCTGGGAAAATGACACAGACACCTGTTTTTTTTTTGTTTTTTTTTGCTCAAAACTCTTTATAAAGTTCACTTTAAAGGTACAGATGCGATGCAGCCCGGGATAACTCCTTTTTACCGATGAATGCTGGAAATTCGTTATCCAAGGCAGCCCATAGAGAAAATTCATTATCCGAGGCAGACCTATACCTAGAAATTGCGGTTTGTTATCTGAGGCAGCCTAGAGGGAAAGTTCGTTATCTGAGGCAGCCCTATACCTGGAAATTGCGATTCGTTATCCGAAAAAATTGTTATTGGGGCATTGGTTATCCGACGTATTACTGTATCATGTTGTATAAGCTATACCACAATCATGCAAAGTAGCTCAACATTGTTATCATTATCTGGCAAAATGGGGTATGTCTCTAATCAGTTCCTATCACGTCTACCTAATCTGTTAGTAGAAGAAATTCAAACACAGATTGTATTAAAGGATTGTCCTACACATTGGCTGAAATCCACTAGCATAAAGTTATGCCATGGACACCTGATGGGATATCAGTTTTGTGCATGTGACTTTACACTGACAGATTGCAGCTACTGTTTTCATAAATTCCCCTCAGAATTCCAGTCACTGCCATCCCCTCCCCTTTTTAGCTAGGATATGCAGGATATGATTGGGCCTTTTAAGCATTTTTGCTGTATCCTAAACTCTGCTCTGTTTGGACCTGGCAAGAACAGATGGTATATAATTCCTTTAATGTGCTTCTAGAAAAGTGAGAGGTCCTTGCAAATGGAAAGCAGCATTCATGAATATAGTCATTTTATCTAACCTTAGAACTGAAGAGCTGAAAGGGACTTGATGGATCCCAAGTTTAGGATGCAGTGTTTCATATTTTGTGATAACTTTTGGAGTGAATGGTGAGACGAATATAGGCCCCCTTCTACGTGCAGATTTGGCCTCCAGGATGAATGGCGAAGGAACCATTCACTGTGAACCCTCTCTTTGTGTAACAAAAAGAGTATTGTAGCACATAAAACACAAACCAATTTATTTCAACGTGGAATTTCATTGACTTTTTCAGTCAAAGCTGACCCTGAACTACACTGGTTAATCTTTAAAGTATAAAGTACTTTTATTTTGTTATACCTGGTGAAACAGACTAACATGGCTTACCTCTTCAACCCCTGACCTCTAAGTCTCTTCCAGCAGCCCCTTCATCCTTGAGCAGATCACCAAGCAAGACATGCCAAAGGAGTCCCCCTGAAAGAGCCGAGGTTTCGGGGAGCTGGCTAACACCAAAGCAATATTCTGCTGTACAGGTATAGCTGATTTCTCGAACTTGGGGTGGTCCTGGTAATATGCTGCTAATATGGGGAAGAAACAACATGTCCAGTGATCTCCTTAGGCATGAGAATGAAAAAAAAAAAAGATAGATGTCAGAAGGGCTGTCAGTCATTTCATTGTTCCAAAGTCGTCCAATTCTAGAGGCATTGAAGAGAAAGTTGGATAACCAAATGTCAGATGGGTTTTGATTTGAATTCCTGCATTGAGGAAGGGTTGGACTTCAGGGCCTTAGAGGTCCCCTTCCAACCCAGTCCTTCTGTGATTCTACAAGTTCCATCACCATGCAGTTTATCAAATATATGTCTTTTATTTTTAGAAGAAACTTTGTTCCTGTTTGCTCTGTATGCATATTTTTCACATCGCAGTTGCATTCTAGTTATTCTGTACAATTAAGATTAGAAAAAAACATTTTATAGATATCAATCCTTGTGCAAGCCAACAAAGGCTTGGGGCTGTTGGAAGATTGTTCCCCAGCCTTCCATTAGGATTGGTTTGTTAATTATCTATTTTGATAAAATTAGGTTTCCTACATTGTGCCTGAATATCAGTATAAGTAGTTTCTTTTTACAAAACCCTTATGTTGATCCTGATGATTCTGTGTACTGTATTTGTAGATTTTTTTCTATCTGGTGACTAGCTCCATTTACATTGGTGCAGTTTTCCTAGCACTTGCTCTGTTATATATTTTAACATGCATAGTGCAGGTTGATTTGTAATGAAATATAAAATAGCTGACACTTGATTATAGATGTTTCAAAGTGCTAGGTACAGCAGAACCATGGTGTTTGAAAGGGGATTGCTTCCTAGCTCCTGCCCTCTCCCACTTGTGGAAGCATGGAGATAGAAACTCTATATAGCAAGATCATAATCTCTCCATGGACACAGCCTTGATGAGGCAGAGGGGCTTGCATGCTTCAGTGAAACTGGGAGCTATGCTGGTGGTGACGTTGCTTCCAGAAGGATCTCCCAGGCCAGACAGGTCTCAGTGGAGAGACCAGACTAACGATGTCCACCCCCAAAGAATCTGACCCGGAGTGGGCAGCTTCAAACTGCATCTGATCCAAAATGGGCAGCTGACATAATGGCCAGAAATGGCAGTGGAGAAGGTTATGGGAAACCACTTCACTTAAGCTATCTTCCCCAGGCAAATCTTCAGCATGTCTGGAAAACTTAAAGCCATGGCTCCCAGTTCCCGGCAGCTCTTCAGTGGGCAGGGGGTGCTAAGAATCTCTGGGACAGCCATGAGAAGGATACCCACCTGGAATGATCACAGCTTATTTCAAAGTGGAAAACCCCACAACACCATCAGGGAAGTGGAAAGACTTAATGTTGATATCCTTGGTATTAGTGAGATGCGTTGGCCTAATTCAGGAAAGTGTGTAGTAGATGGATACCATGTATACTATACTCATCACTTTAACGGAGTGGGATTCATAGTCCATCCAAACACCAGTAAGACTGTAAGAAAGTTTGAGCCAGTGTCAGACACTTTCATTTTTCTCCAACTTAATGCACCACCTATCTTGGTAAATCTTATCCAGGTATATGCACCAACATGTGATGCAACAGATGATGTTATAGAAGAATTTTATACTCAATTAAGGACTGCTTCATCATTTACCAAATCAATGGAAGTTACCATAGTAATGGGTGATTTCATTGCAAAGGTGGGACAAGGCGTCAACGGGCTGAAGTAGTAGGTAATTATGGATTAGGAATTGGCAATGAGCAAAGTGACTGATTATTTCAATTATGTCAAGAAGAGGAACTTATAATAGCAATACATATTTCCAGATGCCACCGTGCTGTCTTTATATGTGGACTTCAAATGCTGACAGGAATATCAGGAATCAGATTGATTATGTCTTTGGTTAATAAACGTTTTAGGAATTCAATTAAATGTGTGAAAATATACCCTGGTGCAGATATTAATTCAGATCATAGCCTTTTGTAAGCAACAGTGAACCTTAAGTTAAAGAAATGTCAGTCAAAGGTGACAAATAGTCATATTGTGATTTCTAAGCTTCAGGACCCAGCATTAAGAACTGAAGTTCTATCGATCCTGAATACAAAATTCAAAACCATCAAGGAGACAGCAGATATAAATGAAGTTGAAAACACCTGGAGCCAAATTAAATCTGCTCTGAGTTAGGTGTACTGAGATAAATTAAAGATTGTTGAGAGGAAGAAGATCAAACCTTGGATGTCAGATGAAATTCTGGACCTCATAGATCATAGAAGAGAGATGAAAAATAGAGATCCTGTAATATATAAACAACTGCAGAAAGAAATACAGAGGAAAATAAGAATGGCGAAGGAAGAACTTTCAAAGGAATGTAGCAAAATTGAAGAATTGGATGCTAAGCATGATTCATTTAACATGTGCAAGAAAATAAGGCAAGCAGCAGGTGTGTGTAACAGTAAAGAAAGTGAATCTCTTATTGGCAAGAACAGTAATACCTTGACAGCCACTGAGGAGAAACTACAGGAGTGGAAGGAATATATAGAACATCTCTTTAAGGAGAACAGAAGTATTGACCATGGTGTCAAGCTAGATGATGGAGTAGATTTCATGAGGGAAGAGATAGAACATGCAACTGAACTATCTGCTGCAGGTTATCCTTCAATGAATAATAGATGGGTATTGTGGCCTGGGGCGTAGAAAAAGATTCTGGCTTAGGAACTTAAGCCAATGGTCTGCAGTGAGCACAAATGCTCTATTTCGAATAGCTTCAGATAGAAACCAGTTCAGGTTACTGATCGCCAACGTTCTACAAGGACATGGCACTTGAAGTGATCCCAAACTTTGGGAATGTACTGTATTTTCCCACATATACGATGTAATTTCCTCCCTAAAATCACGATGCTAAAAATTAAGGGGCATCATATACACAGAAGTAAGCTTTTCCTGAGGGGTGGAGGTTGGGTGGGAGAGCACCCAAACTGACCTTGCTGTTTCCCTTCCTTTCAGGCAGCCCTTGTTTACTCTCTGTGCCATAAGGCATCCACCCAGCAAGGGAGCAACAATCCTGTGGGCATGGGATGGACATGTGCGGGGGTGTTTGTTTGTGTGCGTATGCGCATGTGCACCTTACCTCTCCTGCAATGAGCAAGGCAAGGAAGAGGAGGAGGAAGTGGAGGGTGCCGCAGCCACCATGCTCCCCACATGCCTACCTGCCTGCTTCTTTCATCGCTTGCCTGGGGCGTGGCAGTGGTGGAGTGTGTCCTGTCACCAAGCCTTAGGTGGGGGGGAGAAGGGCTGCTGGTGGGAGGGCGCATGGCTTCTTCCTCCTGCTCTGCCTCCAGGTGCCCCCAGATTGCTGCGCCCAGGGCAAAAGCACCCTTCCACACACACCCAGATACGCCATTGTCCAAACTGACCTCATTGTTTTATTTCCTCTCCAGCAGCACCTGATTGCCCTCCTCTCTGCTTTACTCTTGGAAGTATTCTTTTCAGCCATGCCTTCTTTTCAGCACGGAAAGGCACTTCTTAATGGGCTGTTCAACCTGCAAGTCTTTCCACACTGAAAAGGAGGAGTGGATGCTGCAAAAAGCAAAGTGGAGAGGAGTCTTCAGAACAAAGAAAGGAAACAGTGAGGGTAGGGTGGATGAGAACCAAGGAAGATTTATTAATTTTATTAATTTGGGGTCTGAAAAGTGGGGGGTATCTAATATATGGCAGCATCTTAGAGACAGAAGGATACGGGCTTTTTATTTAATATTTTAAAGCAGCAGATAAATGAAACAGTGGGTGCTTATCCTGCAGATATGGCGGCCTCATGGTATATTTGTGGTGAACCAAATAGATCTTAAAGCATTGGATTGACAGCTCTGACCCCCTCCCCCCAAAGTCTTTCCTTTTAACCTTATTTGCAGCAAAAATAACACTTTTGCCCTTTATTTATTTCGTTACAATTTTGATTCAATCTGAAATCATCATCAGTTCAACATATGACAAAGTTGCATCATCCCAAACCCCATTAATGGTAAAGAGGATGTTTACACTATGTTTTCAGCTTTTTCTTATTGCTCATGGAACATACCTGACCTATAGAGTAGATTTGCTTTTAAAACTCGAATTATGTGCTTATATATATAGCATCTCATTTTTGCCTAGTGGTTCACATATTTTGTTGATATTTTATTAGGCTGTAGTAAATGAAAGCCAGGATATTAGGTCCACCTTGTCCCTGTTGGAAAAAGAAAACTGCTTTGTGAGGGTAAGAAACAAAATGTGATGGTTCTTTCTTACTATTGAAAAAGTCATGGTGGTCTGAATAAGTTTTAGGCCTTCAAGAAGGGTTCTTCTGCTTCAAATCCCATTTCTTTCCACAATGTTTGACTAGTAGGTTTGCTTCATGAACATTCACTTGCAACTGAATCTGCTGTGAGGCAAGCCAGGTGCAATGTTAAATTGGTGGCTGATCAGCTGTGGGTGTTCTTGGAGGAGACTGGTGGTCTGCACCCATTTCAGTCAGGGTTTAGGCCATGTCATGGGACCGAGACAGTTGTGATCGCCCTGCTAGATAACCTGTTACGCGAGGCTGATGAGTAGAGGGTGACCCTATTGGTCCTGTTCGATCTTTCAGCCACCTTTGAAAATGTTGACCATGGTATCATCCTGGAGCAGTTGTTGGTATTAGGGATTGGAAGCCTAGCGTTATGCTGGTTTTGTTCCTTCCTTGACAACTGGTGCCAGAGAGTCCAGCTTGGGGAAGCTGTTTCACCGCCATAGATGCTACAATGTGATGTTCCACAGGGATCGATAATTTCCCCTTTGCTGTTTAACATCTATATGAGGCCACTGCCAGAGGTCATTTAGAGATTTGGAGTGCATTGTCATCAGTCCGCTGATGACATGCAACTCTGTCTCATTTTCCTCTTCAGCGGGCGAAGCTGTACAAACCCTTGTAAAGTGGTGTCTGGATGCAGTCTGGCACCCTGATCATTTAGAGTTCTTGTTGCGTCTTGATGGGGTCACATGCCCCTCAGCCCAGCAATCTGGGTGTGCTTCTGGACCTGGACCTCTCAGTGGAAAAACAGATATTGGCCAGATGTTTTTTCTATCTGAGGTAGATTGCACACACCCCTTCTTGATAGGAAGTCCCTAATAACTCTAGCTCATATATTGTCAATCTCAAGGATCATTTGCTGCAATGTCCTCTTTGTGGGGCTGCCCTTGGAGGCAGTTCAGAAACTGCAGCAAGTGCAAAATGTGTCAGCCAAGTTGGTCACTAATACATCTAAATTTGACCACGTTTCAACCATCCTGACCCACCTGCACTGGATGCCAGTATACTTTCAGGTCAAACTCAAGGTTCTGATGTTAACTTTTAAAGCCCTTTATGGTTTGAGACCTTGTCAGCTGACTGAACATCTTCTCCCAATGAGAACTGTCTGAAATACCCAATCTTCTCAGGCAGGGCATTTGAGGGCACTTACAACGAGAGAAAGCAAGGAATCCGGCCTTCCCAGTGATTGCCCCCCAACGTTGGCATGTTCTTCCACCAGACATATGCCTGGCGCCCTCATTGTGCTTCTTTAAACCAGCACTAAAATCTTGATTATTCACACAAGTGTGCAAGCACTTCCATTGGCCAGTATGTGCCCCAAGTGTTTACTGACTATAATTTTATTCTCTCTGCCCCAAATGGAATTTTATGATGCTTATGTTATTTAGCTGCATTTTAATGTAATCCAAGTTATTTTGTTGTTCTCACCATTGTTTTGGCTATGTTTTGCATTTTGTGTACAGTAATATATATTTCAAACTGTCCAAAGTGGCCTTGCTGCCAGACGGATGGTATAGAAATGTAACAAACAAACAAAATAAATAAATAAATAAATTCTCCCATCCCAGCCTGCCTTCCTTGATGCTGCAGGTGGTTACTCTGAGGGGAGCCCGGAAGTCATGAGCTAGAAGCTGGGCCTTCTCGGTAGTGGCTACCCTGCTCTGGAACGCCCTTCCTGTGGAGGTGTGATTGGTTCCCCCACTCTCCTGAGCTTCCCAAAACAAGTAAAAACTTGATTTATTCCCAGGCCTTTACAAACCCCTCCCCTTTGTAATATGAATTTTATGGTTTATGCTGCCCATCGTTTGCCAAAGGTTTTTTTGTTTTTATCTGACTATTTTTAAAATGTGTATTGCTTATATTTTCTGGAAGCTACCCAGAGTAGTGGCCTGTCCACTAACAGGGTGGGGTAAAAGTTTAATAAAATAAATAAATAAATAAATGCAAGCATATGTAATGCTTGATTTTTATTCCCCCAAATCCTGTTGTGCAATTGCAATATGTGAATCTTGAGGTTGGGATATCACCAAAACAGTAGTACTCTCCATGGATCATTTTGTTGGTGCATTGCGTTGTTAGTCATGCTGGAAATATGTAACCTATTCAATTGAAAAGCACAATTCTTCTTGTTAAGTGTAATGCCCAGCATACATATGTTGTATTGGTGTAAACAGGATTTTTAAAAATATATCAGTCTAAACAAATGTCTGAAATTGAAGAACTATGTAGTTCTGTGTGAATTCTGAAACAGTCTGTGCAAAACGGGGAGCTAAAATCTTAGAGGAAAGTAATAAACCTACTTTGCTCTCCCTTCTAAATGTAGCATGCTGTCTTATTAGTAACACATTATATTTTAGATTCTACCCTAACAGCATGCAAATAGGTTACACATTTTATTCAAAGTGTCACTTGTGGAGGAATATTATAATATGTGAAGCTTTCTTTTCTTTTAGGTTTTCTTCTGACTTAATTACCTTCCTCTTCATGTCTCTCCTCCTCTGCCTCCTTTTGAAGTGCCTAATTGGTTTATTTAGATGTTAACTGTTATATGTTAAATGTATTCTCAAAGGCTATGTATTCTCATAGCTAGGCTATGATAGCAATTGTGAGTTTTTTGGGCCAAACAGCCCAAAAAACTCGCAGCAGCTATGTTATATGTTAATTGCTTTATTTATATGTTATATGTTTCATTTATTTATAACACATGCTATTTATATATTAATAACAAGCTCTTTGTCAATTAGGAAGTAGACAAGTATTTGAAGTACCACGATTTCTTAGCTCTCAGGAAGAGGGAAATACTGTACAAGAAATGGTTTGAGAATGTTTCAAGACCACTCCTGCAGAAAATTCAGGAGAAAATTGACAACCGGTCAAGTGAAGAAATAGAGGAAATGAAGCGAAAAGAGCTTTCCCTCTACTTAGACTACTGTAACAAGAAGGTATTAGTGAAAAAACAGAAATGTGTCACTGAGAACCTTTTGGAGGGCTATTAGTCGGCGTGTTGATTCTCTGTTCTTTGATCAAGATCAGTTTTCAGAGCAGCATTTGCTATTCATAGGATTTATAGTTATTATATTAACAAAATGCTCACATTGTTTATGGCTTAAGCTGTTACTTGTTGACTCTAGAACTATTTATATATACAGGCATACAGATATATGTGCATAAGAAAATAGTATTTTTATTTTGCCAACTAAAAATTAAATAGGACTCAGGATCTTATTTACTATGCTCACCAAGTCATTTTATCTTAATGGGCAGTTGAACCAAATGTTTCAGCATTATCTGGTTTTGAGCAACTTTAAGGCTATATTACCATTTCTTTAGCAAATGAGAAACATTTTTGTTTTTATTTAATGTGCATTGAGATACCAAAGCACGGCAGTGTGCAGTATAGTGCCAAACACCATAGCAATCTGCTCTTGTCTCATTCTCATGTTCAGTTTCTTCTACTGGAAGTGAAGATAGGAGGTCTTGGGGGGGGTTGCTTTCCCCCCTGCCGGTTCCAGAGTGAGACTGGGACATAAGTATTTATTTATTTATTTTAGAGTATTTTTACCCCGCTTTTCTCCTTGGAAAAGGACTCAAGGCAGCTTACAGTAATGAGGTGCAATATACAGTCCAGTAAAATTAAGACATGTTCAAGTATTGAGAACAGGGAATTTTGAGGGACATACTTATAGCATTAAAATACAACATTATATTAAAGCTACAAGAGATTGGGAGCAGTTAAAGAAAGAGTAAAACTTCCATGTAAAAGTTATGAGTGAAAACATAGTATCAGTACAATCACACAAGGTTATATAAGTGCTTTTCCTTCGTGGCCTTTGTGAAACCACACAGATGGGTTTCCCAGCGCGCAGGCGCAGAGGTCGGACTTCCCTAGCCATAGGAAAGTTTGTTAGTCTCCTGCCCCTTTGCCCCTCACACATGTGAGAGGCCTCCCACCCAAATGCCCCAGTTCCCTCTTACCTCCATTATAAAAGGTCGCATTCTCGTTAGTCTCTGTGTGAGAGGTATTTTGCTGCAGTGATTTGTCCTTTTCTTCATTCTTATGTCCTGCCTACCCCCTTTAAAAAGTGTGTTTCGTGTGGGGCTAAAATCCCTCACACAGATGGTCACCTCTGCTGTCTTTATTGCCTTGGGGAATCCCACCATCCTGAGGCCTGTTCCATCTGTAAAGGCTTTGGTGCTCAAGCCCTGAAGAACCGAAGGAACCATGTAAACACATTTTTTGCTCAAAACATCCCTTGCTCCTCAACTGATGGAGAAGGCATAATCCCCTCCTTCGATTGCAGCGAGTCCATCTGTTGCCAAAACATCTCTGTCCCGTAAGTTACCCATTTTGGAGAAGAGGTCGAAGCCCTCCAAAAAGCCTGCTGCTTCGGTATCTAAGACGTCTGATGTTATTCCCCTCGATACCAAGCCATCGGGTTCGACAGCTTCCTTTTCTCACTGCTTGGAATTCGACCATCTGTTTCCATCAGTATCCTCGGGTTCATTCTCTAGTAGTGAATGCTCTGACTTGGAACAACCACCTACAATTAGTCTCATGAAGGACCTCTTTGTTCAACCTGTTTTGACTGATATGGCAATGGAGGTTCGATCTCAACCAGAGATTCAGGGATAGCTTTGACTACTCAGGCAGCCCAACAGGCTTCCTCTCTATCATTTTAGTTGGCTTCTTGGTCCACCCTTTTGCTGATCACCTCTAATGTCTCCAGGTCCGCTCACTCACCGACCGCTTTGGTGCTTACCAGAGACACTTCAGCGTCTCAGTTACTGAATCCTGTTGCCTTTTGCCGGGAAGGTTAAAAAGCACCGTAAAGAAAAGAAGCACCACAAACGGGTGCGACTGGCTGAGGACCCGTCTCATACTTCAGTACCGACGAAGGGTTCCTCGACTTCAGCTGCAGTTTCGAAGCCTTCTGTAACAGATGACCTGATGGAGGACTGTCATAACAAGCAGAACACAGCCAAGAAGCTGAATGTCCTTCCACAGCGTCAGCAACAGCCCTTTCGTTTTCAACTCAAGTGACCAGGTTTCAGATTTGGATTTCAAAGACAACCAACTCAAGACCGAACTACCCGTCCATCCTCCTACTCTATATTCTCCTCTTCAAAAGGAAAGAAATCCAAGTCTCTTTCCTCCCATACTTCCAAATCCAGAGATAGGATACCTCATGAGGAGTTCTGACTCTCCCCTACCTATCCGCCTTGCTCCATTACTACTGGCATGGCAGGTGGATCAGTGGGTCCTTTGATAATTTCTCACGGTTACCTGCTAGAGTTCAACACCTTTCCTCCTTTGGGGGATCTACTTCCTACCGATCCATCCCCTTGTCTTCTCCAAGAAGTCACATCGCTTCTGGAATGACACACCATCCAAACAGTTTCCTCGGCAAAAGCGCTTCGGGGTCACTATTCAAAATATGTCACAGTCTCAAAGAAGAATGGAGGTCTTCACCCCATCTTGGACCTTCACATCCTCAACACTACTTAGTGCCAACAAAGTTCAGGATGGTGACCTTGGAAGAGATTATTCCATTCCTTCACAGGGGAGACTGGTTTAGAGTTGTGGACTTAAAAGATGCCTACTTCCACATCTCCATTCATCCTGCGCATCATAGTTTTCTAAGGTTCATGATAAGCAACAACATCTTTGAATATTCCGCCCTGCCGTTTGGTTTGGCCATGGCTCCAATGGTCTTCAACAAATGTATGGCACCTCTGGCAGCCTATCTCAGAACCCAGGGTGTCATGGTGTTTCCTTACTTGGACAACTGGCTCATCATGTCAGAGTCTCGAATACAGGCCAAAGAGGACATTGGTGGCCCAGGCAACCATGGTTCACCCATCTTTTGAACATGTCTCAGGAGTCCCATTGCCTTCCTACAATCCCAAACCTGCTCACTTGCCAAAAAGGGCCAGATTCTCCACCCAGACCTCCCTCAACTTCAGCTCACCACTTGAAGGATCGCGAATTGATAGACAGAGTGTTCAGCACTTGTATGAACCTTCTACATCTCGCTTATATGTCTACAAGTGGAATAGGTTCCTCTCCTTTGCTGCTGAGAGAGACTTTTCGCATTCTAAACCCTCTTTAAACCATGTGTTACAGTACCTCTTGTGCCTGAAGACGTCTAGCCTATCCATGGCATTCCTGAGAGTTCACTTCTCAGCTATTGTGGCTAACCAGCCTTTCAATTCGAAGGCCTCTTAAGTTTTTCCGACATCCCAGCATGAAGTTGTTCTTGCTAGTCCCATCTCAGTGGTCTTTTTCTCTCTCTCTCTTGTACTGTGACAGCTTATGTGGCCACCCTTCAAACCTATGGCCACCACAGACTTTCACCTCCTCACTTTCAAGACGGCCTTTCTTTTGGCCATTACTTCTGGAAGGTCTAGCAAGCTGAGATCCTCCATATCATATATTCAGTTCTATAAGGACAAGGTGGTGATATACCCTGATGTTGCCTTCCTCCCTAAGATGGTGTCCTCCTTCCACCTTTCCCAACCCATCTCCCTGCCTACCTTCTTTCTGGATCCGTCCTCTCCTGTGGAACGAGAAGTTAACTCCCTCGATGTTTGTCGTGCTCTAGCTTTCTACTAGGGCTGGTGCTAGGTTTTTTTGCGCCCTAGGCGGAGGGGGGGGGGGGGGGAGGGTGGGCCAGGGGGCGGCGGGGGGGGGGTGGGGCGGGGGGCAGGGGGCGGCGGAGGCAGAGGGGCAGGGCAGCAGATGGCGGGGGACGGCGATGGGCACTGGGGGAGGTGGGCGGTGATGGGAGCGGCGATGGGGGGCGGGATGGCGATGGGTGTGGGGGGGTGGGCGCCGATGGGTGCGGGGGCAGGGGGGCAGCAATGGGCGCGGGGGGCGTGGCAGCAGTGGGGGGCAGCAGAGGGTGGGGGACAGCGACGAGCACGGAGGCGGCAGCGATGGGGGCGGGGGGACCAACAGCGGTGGCCAGCGGCGGGGGGGGGCGGCAGGGGGGCGGCAGGCTGACCAGTGCCCTCTCTCTGTTTTGGCACCCTAGGCAGCTGCCTAGTTCACCTTAATGGATGCACCGGCCCTGCCTTCTACAAGTGGTTCTTCGAGTGGAACTTCGTGAAGCCACACAGCACCCCCCATCAGAGCCTCTCCTGATGACTTTAACTCCGTAGCTAGTTCATACTGTGAGGCTCGATCTTTGAGGTAGCTAGGACCTAGGTCGTACAGTGCTTTGTAGGCTAATGTCAGCACTTTGAATGGTGCCTGATAGCTGATTGGTAGCCAGTGGAGCCTCTTTAAAAGGGATGTAATGTGATCTCTGTACCCTGCCCCAGTCAGCAATCTGGCTGCTGCATTTAGGACCTGTTGAAGTTTCTTAAGACTTTTCATTTGTAGTCCCACATAGAATGCATTACAGTAGTCTAGCTGGGACGTCACTGGGGCATGTGTCGCTGTGGCCAGAGCTTGTTTCTCAAGAAAGGGGTGTAACTTGCGTACTAGCCTTAACTGTGCAAATGTGCTCCTGGCCACATCCGTGACCTGGGCATCCAGGCACCCCCAAGCTGTGCACTTCTTTTTTCAATTGGAAGGTGACCCCATCCAGTACAGGTTGCATCCCTATCCCTTGTTCTCCCTTTCGACTGACCAGAAGCACCTCTATCTTGTCTGGGTTTAGTTTCAATTTGTTCATCCTCATCCAGTTCATTACTGCAGCTAAACACTCATGTAAAGTTGAGATAATAGCTCCCTTAGAACCCGGAGGTGACAAGAGGTAGAGCTGGGTATACTGGTGGCACTTTACCCCAAAAGTATCAGTTGTTGCATCTCTCTCTCTCTCTCTGTATATATATATATATAAATTAAAATCAGTTAAGGAGCCCACTTTTGTGACAAGGAACTCAACGCACAAAATTGTGAAACTACCCATGAGGAATGGGAGGACACGGCAACATACAGAAAATGAGAGGGGATGTTACTATGCATGCAGAGCAAAACAGTTGGATTATAGAATTTACTTATCTCAAGTGCATGGAGCTGGATAAGTGAAGGATGAAAGAAAAAAGTCACATTGTTTTCAACCCAGTGGATAAATTGTTGAACTTAAAACTTGAAGGATCTGGCTCAGGTTGATCTCATGACATGACATGATTGTACGGCTTTGGACTACACCCTCATACTAGTAGTTAGGTATCTAGGTTGTAATTAGCATGCTTCAGCATGTAAGTGGCAGAGATTAGGTACAATGAATGTGTAGCATATGAGGCAGACATCTAGGATATATTATTACTGAAGGATAATAAGCAGATATTAGTAATATGACTTGCCTGGAATTGATGGACCTCAGGATCATGCTAATTTTGTGGTTTTGGATTTTCTGATGTGATTATTCCAAGAAATCTTGGAAAGAGTATCCATTGCGTACCATGGGTTTAGCTTATTTATGTATATTTATTGATTTAGCCTATCATTTAAAAACAAAACAAAACAAAACCAGATCTTGAGCTGCATTGCATCTCGGGCCAAACAATGTACATAGGCTCATTCTTTTCCAAGTTTCACACCACTGGACTCATTTCTTTGAGCAAAAATCAGTAGGAAAAGATCATTCTGTGTCCTCATCTGTGGGTGGGAAAAGGGACTTCAGATTTTACCTCAACTGAATTGGTCAGCATTACGGAAAGCTGGTCAGGGAAGCTGCTTGAAAAGCACTCTTTTGGACCAAAGAGAAGAAGAGCATTTTCCTCCATGCTACAGAATGTCAGCTTTCCTGTCATGCTAGCCCAGTGATGGCGAACCTATGGCACGGGTGCCAAAGGTGGCACTCGGAGCCCCTTCTGTGGGCACCTGACATCGACCCTTCATAGATACCTGTATACAGGTTAAATTACGGCATTGGCACTTTGCAAACCAATTAATGGCTTTTGAATTGCAGTTTCGGCACTCGGTCTCTAAAAGGTTCACCATCACTGTGCTAGCCACTGGGTAGGGCTGGATGTAAGAACTGGGTGAGGAAATCCTATTAGCCGCCAGTCATCCATATCTTCATTGGACAAATTTGTTGAAGACCAATATAGCAGAGGTCTTGATTTACTTTAAGATATTCATTGTTCACTCAAATCCTCATGTATTAGCTGGGTGCTCAAAAACCTTTAGCCTGCCTAGCAGTCTTTTGCCTGACCTATTTCAGACCAGGGTGACAAGACGTCAAAGTGAGCTATATAATGGAGGACTCGCAACTAGCTTTCCTCAGACTGACGAGGCTGTTTCGATGAGCAGTGAAACATTTCAATCTCTCAAGAAAAAAAGACCAGTTGCCATGATTCAACTTCCAGATAATTAGGCTGGTGTTAAAAAAAATCTGAAGCAGCTTTTTATACGACCCCCTTCTTTTCACCTTCATAAATCATCTTCAGAGAGCAAACATGTGAATACTGTACTGACTGTAGAGTCTATTCCCAGTAGAGTTAATTTTAGATATGTGCATATGATTTTAAACTGATGTCTTCATGAGTGATTGTTCCAGTTACAGATGCTAATTTTATTTTGCCACCTTTTGTAATAAGAAGTAGTGAAATTTGTATTGCTT
This sequence comes from Phrynocephalus versicolor, assembly GCA_023846285.1. NCBI lineage: Eukaryota > Metazoa > Chordata > Lepidosauria > Squamata > Agamidae > Phrynocephalus > Phrynocephalus versicolor. Next base: position 21,969,604 of record JAHTLZ010003542.1, read on the forward strand.
GCATTAACTGTCAGGTGTTAGATTGCATCTAACCTTTCTGTTCATGCATTTATTTTCTGCTACCTTTGTGTCTCTCTCTCCATTAGACTTCCTCTGCTCCTGGATCTCCTGTCTCTCTTTGTGTGCTCCTTCCTCCATTTCACATGCCTTTGGATCTTCCTCGCCCTTCTGATAGTTCCTTTTTTCCTTCTTTTCTCCCCCCATTTCCTTTCTCCCTCCTTTCTGTCTCCTCTTTCACATCGCCACCAATTATAGTTCTCCCCTCAATCTTGCTTCCTCCCTCTGTTTCTCCTCATTTTTTTCATTTGCTTCCCCCATTTCCCCCATACCTCCATTCACCTTCTCTTTTTGTTCATTCACCTTTCTTGCAGCTCTCTCCCTCAGAGCTGGCCTCCTCTTCGCATGTCTTGCAAAGTTACTCGCCACCTCCTCTCTCCACTCCTTCCCCACTTTCTGCTCCTTCTGAAATGCCTGTGCCATTTGAAGCGCCTCCAGCCTCTGAACAGGAGCGTCTTCGTGACTTCAGTGCTTACCATTCCCATAATCCATTCTTCCTTCCTATACCTCTACCTGTCCAGTCATGCAGAAGATACCAAGCTCGACAGAAGAATAGTGACAGCATTAAATATCCTTGAAGACAGAAGGTACTTGGGTCTTCTTCTGTGCCATGGCCCATAAATGAGGTTCAGCAGTTCCACAGTAGACCAGGCTCAGGTGTTCTCAGGCATTTGTGTATGTTGTTAAGGTATTATGGAAAAGATCATCTGGATTCACTGATCTTTGGCCCATGGATGCCACAGAGAACAAAGTGGTCACGGAGCTGTAGACTTTGTACTGCATATGGATTTTCCTACACAGTGCCTTTATTTCCCTTTAAGGTTGTAAGATCTTTGGAGCTGCGATGCCTCTGCTTGTTTTATGTTTGTATCCTATATTTACATATACCCCTTGTTCAGTATTCATATTTAATTTTCACTGGTACTTTTAATATCATATTTAATGAAACAGAAATAAAGGGCAAGCTAGTCACTTTTATAGGCTACATCTACACTGCAAATATAATTCTTTTCTAAGTTTGTGATGTAAATGCCATGGGCCAGGGGAGCCTCAAAATTTAATGTTAATGGTGTTACTTTCTTATTAGGTGTGTAAATATATCTCTGCTTCACTTTGTTTGAACAAGAAGTTATCCCTCACTAAGGTTTATATTAGGCACACATATAAATTTAGCATAGCTGATTCCACCTGCCCCCACCCCCAAACGCAGCTAAGCACAACCTGATCAGGATGAGGAAAATGTCACCTATGTACAGTATCTTAACCCCTTTCCTTATGTTGTTTTCCTACTGGAAATAACTCCCAGCTGCTACCCTTCACTCTGAAGTAGTTATTCACTACAAACAGCAACTTTTGTAAGCAAATGATAATGAAAAACCATGCTCTCTCTCTCTCTCTCTCTCTCTCTCTCTCTGTGTGTGTGTGTGTGTGTGTGTGTACAGTTGCAAGAGAAATTATGTGAACCTTTTGGAATTTCATGCTGTTCTGCATTAATGTGTCATACAATGTGATTTGATCTTCCTCTAAGTATATTGACAAATACTATAACATGCCTGAAATAATAACACCAAAAATCTGATATTTCATATCTTGATTGCACACACTCATTCAGTATTCAAAATGCTAGTGGGAAAAGTAAGGAAATTAATAACTGCTTCCCACCACCACCTTTAGCAGCAACAACTTCAACCAGGCGCTTCCTGTAGCTGTGGATCAGACCTGCACATTGTTCAAGAGGAATTTTAGCCCATTCATCTAGGCAGAACTGCTTGGCTCTGTCATCTTCTTTGGACATTGCATGTGTCTAGCTGTCTTCAAGTGATTCCACAGAATCTCTGCTGGGTTGAGGTCTGGGCTCTGACTTCGCCACTTCAAAAGGTGGATTTTGTTTTTCTGAAGCCTTTTTAAAAAAACTGGTGTGACATCCACTACCCTCCAGTCCTCCGGCACTGTGGCCATTTTAAGAGACATGTTGCGTATTACCGTTAAGAGATCTGCAGTTTCATTTCTCAGTTCCTTAATAACCCTTGGGTGGATGCCACCTAGGCCCGGTTACAAGAGGTCAAAGTGTAATATAAAATGGAGGACTCGCAACTAGCTTTCCTCAGACTGACGAAGCTGTTTGGATGAGCAGTGAAACATTTCAAACTCTCAAGAAAAAGAAGTCCAGTTGATAAGACTCAACTTCAAGACACTGTAACCCTGGTCAGCTTTATGTAAATCCACAATTCTTGATCATACATCCTCTGAAAGCTCTTTTTGACAAGGCATGGCTCACATAAATGTATTCTTGTGCAGAGCAAACCCAAAAGATTTGAGTGTTCTTATCAGTCAACATACAGTAGCTCTAGTTCACATCTCCAAACTCATTTTCTTAGCAAGATTCCAGGTATGCTACAGAACACCATGAAATTCTAAAAGGTTCACATACTTTTTCTTGCAACTCTAGGTTTTTCTCCTTTTATCCATGTGCTGTGGTCCTGATATGGGTTGGGCTCATTGTTATAGTTTCTGAAAGATTAAGTGATAAGGGTTTTTAAACATTCATAATGGAATATAAAATTTGGTATTTTTAGGGACGGAAACTGGTCTTCGACATTTGAGATCTTTCTAAATTATTTATTATAACAGCCCATACTTGGAGGTTTATTGCTTTAAAAGTTGGAACCTTGATAATGCTGAAAACAAAAGAAAAAAGACAGTGAGCTGACCTGATTAAGACATTGTTTTGTTTTGTGATTAAAATTTTTGGATTCTGAATTGGCTTAAATGGCAATATGTTTCTTCTCTAATACTCTGCCTGTCTGGAGTCTTGGTGATGCATGAAAATGATAGAGATACCGTAAATGTTAAATGTTGGATGCAAGATATTGAATACTATATTAATCTAGCTTGTTTGCTCTGTGATACCTTAAGATGCCATTTAAGATACCTTATCACAGCCATTTGCTCACTTTGTGGTGTTTTCCCCTCCGCCCAGGGCAGTGCATTTTTAGAAAGTTACACTCCTTCGACTTACGATCCTTTCTTCTTGAAGACTTGTACCGACATTTCAAAGGTATGAGAGCTAGATCATTTTGACTAGATGTTGAAGCTAACAATTGAATCGGTTTGTAGGCATCGTCTCTGTAGGGATGATCTGAGTTAAAGTTAAAACAAAATCAGACAACATGTAATACTGCAGATGAATTGGTGTGTTGGAGATTTGCCTATTGCCCATGGAATCCTATTAAAAAGCAGACAGCTTTGCAAACTTAAGAACTTTATCACTCAGGATCCTCAAATGTTCACTTCCATGTGGATATTTTACATGTTTCTTGTTAGTTGGAGTCCCTGCATGAGTACTGTATGATTGTGGATACAGAACTTCTTTCCTTAGGTTTTGATGCCACCCATACCACCCATACCACCCATATCCCCATGCATATACCTATATCCACATTTCCTTCCTTCCTTTCCTTTTTCTCCCTCCCATTTCATGCATTGTTTTGCTCCCGCTCCCATTTTGTAAAGAATTGCCATTGATTAAATGTCTCCACATTTTGTAAACCTAATTGCAGTAAGAGAGAAATTTAGGGGTGAATGCCATACCTGAAGTTTAAGACATCCCTAGCTTAAATTTCCTTGGCCTTTCTTGGCGTTTTAAGATAGTTCAAGAGAATTCATATAAATGACAGCTTTTTTTAACACAGCCTAGTGGCTAAGCACTGGTATTGGGATAAATCAAAAGTGGCTGTGGACAAGATCCAGTTTCTAGGTTGGTGGTATTTTTAACATAATAATAATAATAATAATAATAATAATAATAATAATAATAATAAT
>JAHTLZ010003542.1:21973492-21995412 GCA_023846285.1 Phrynocephalus versicolor
TTTTATGCCGCCTTTCTCCATCACTTTAACATAAACCAAGGCACGTGTAAACTAGATTTTGTTATTCCATAGTTGATGATAGCAATTGGTTCTTGGTGCTGTTTGTGTTCTTGACATAGTACTGCATTATGATTATAAGCTCAAAAATTCTCAATAGAATTAAATAAGGGGGGTTTTGCTCAGAAGAACCAGAATAGAATTAATAATACCAGGTACATATTTCATCTTGCTGGGTAGCTCAGCACTTTTGATTCTTCTGTATGCCTTCTTGGAGAAGACCCAGCCCAAGTAGCAATGGACAAGTTGTCTATTCCAGAGCACTCTTTAAAAAGGCAATGGTAAACCACTTTTAGCATTTCATATATAGAGATCTCTGCTAAGGTTACTATACATCAGAGTTGAGTTATTATGCTATATAATGGTTTAAAAGAATAAACGAGATTTTAATATATTATTGGTTTCCACAAATCAATATGTCTATACAACATTTTCCAGCATCCTTTTCCTTTCTCTATGGAACTCCATTGCTAATAGTTGCTGGCAATTAAGATATCCACATATGCCAGGTTTAGTGCTACTGCGAGTCAAAATGGCAATAGGTCTATACACTTGTGGTTATTTGATGTATTGTGGAAGTATTAGTTTGCTTGTACAGATTGTGAGGGAATGAGATCAGGATGTAGTGGCCCAAATCCTCTTGCCTAGCTACACAAATGGTGTAATTTTTAGAAGTGAATTAAGTTAAATCATCATAGATATGATCTGTTGCACACGGAATTGTGTGACTCACTGTGTAACTACCATCTACAGTGATGTCTTGTCTCGGGGCTATTTGCCTTCAACAATTATGCCATTTGCATAGCGAGGTAAGAGGATTTGAGCCACTACCTAAAGTAGACAGGTGTAAGTGCTATTAGGAGAGAATGTAAATACTGTTAGCAGCTGTGTTAGTCCTACTTAAAAGTTTTATGCGAAGAATGTCCACTGCTTTACTCTTAATCTGATGATTTGATGTTGTGGTGGGGTTTTGAATGTGAAAATAAACTTTCTGTTTTTTAAAATAGGCATCAATTCCACCTTTAAATGATCCCTTGTTAAATGAGATACAAGAAAGATACTTTGAGGCTGGCATTATTGAGCAGTGTGCCACAGGTATTTCATAATGTTTATTTGCTTTAATGGAGTGCCAGGTTTAGGTCCATCAATCATCTCTTCCATGGATCCTGCTTAAAATAGACTCCAAGTGTTTGCGAAGTCTGAAATTCTCCATAGCTGACAATTTCCTTCTCAACAAATAGTTTTTTTCTAGTGTGGAACCCAGACAATCTATTGCACCTGGATATTCAATTCCACTCTTTAAGCAGAATTATGTATCTTGGTTTACAAGCGTAATTTTTTCCGGAAACAGGCTTGTAATCCAAAGCACTTGTATATCAAAGCAAAATTTCCCATAATAATGGAAACTCAAGTGATCCATTCTATAGCCCCAAAATATTCATATTAGAATGATTACTATACTGCAATGTAATCTAAAATAAAAACTACAAAATGTAAAGAAAAATAAAGCAAATAAAATATAAATATAACAAAAAACAGAACAAAACCCTGATCTGCACTCACCTTTGAAAACTTTCATGGCTTGCGTGAGGCTGGCGAGGAGGCTGTGCTGCCTGCCAGCACCTACCAACTGGCTGTCCTTCCTTCCTCCCTGGAGGGAGGCAGCTAGCAGACAGCCTCATTCCCTTCCCTTCTTCTCTCCTCCCTGTGCTTTGGAGGCTTGCCTGAGATGGAACGATCCAGGCAATCACCCACAGCCCAGCGGGGAGAGAGAGAGAGAGCCACCATTGGCTCACTTGTGATCATGTGACCTGCTCCAGTGCTTGTATTGCAAGACATTGCTAGTTAATCAAGGCAAAATTTAGAATAAATGTTTGCTCATCTTGCAAAACACCAATAGACCATGGTTTTACTGTAGTTTCAAGTCTAGCATTTTCAGGAGATTTCATACATGATATGTATATGTTCAAAAAGAGTAATGTGTTCAAAATAGAAAATTCCACCCATGGTTGTATATTGAAAAAAACATAACTTTTTATTTCTTTTGCCTAGCACCCTTACATGTACAAGTAATAATTAGGACACACCAATAAGAATAATAGGATAATGTATTTTCTGTTAAGCTAGATGCAATATATTGCTAGCCAATCTATAAATTGTCTAAAATTCATGTATTCTCCTGTATTCCCTCCCTGTCTGGAGGAACTCATTTTTATGTCATTTGTGTCAAGTCTTCAACTGAGGTTTTACCTCCTTTCTGCCAGTAAGCCTCTGTGTTGCTTTGTGAGCATTAATTATAAAATATATACATTTAGCATTAGCCATTAACGGTAGCTATAGCTATTTAAAAATATGAGCTGTTTTTTTTTCCTGTTACTATAATTAAGAACTCAGTTTGTTTATTTTTCATGTTCTACCAACATCCACTTTTAGGAAACATACATTTGGTCTAAATAACCTTGAGTTTGAGCACTGATTTGGAAATAAGCATCACATTAGCTTAAGAGATTTGCTAAAAGGCACAAGTCTTAAAAAAGAAAAGAAAAAAAAGGTAATGGTTCCCCCTGCACATGCGTGCTAGTTGTGACTGACTCTAGGGGTGGTGCCCATCTCCATTTTCAAACCAAAGAGCCAGTGTTGTGCAAGTCCGTGGCCATGTGGCCGGCATGGCTGCCCGGAATACTGTTTACCTTCCTGCTTTTTACGGTGGTTCTTATTTACCTACTTTCATTTACATGCTTTCAAACTGCTGTGGTTAACAGCGGGAGCTGGCTCTGCTGTGTGTCACCCGGGATTCAAACCACCAGGCTGCCAACTTTGTAGCCGCCCATTTTAGCACTCTTGTCCGCTGAGCCACCACACCTCACAACTTTTTTAAAAAAGCACACTCTTTATTTTTGTTTGTAAACAAAAGTTATTTGTGGTGTTTTTTCTGCCATCTAGGTGAAAGAAAATCACATTCCAATAGATTTTAATTTCTTTCCTTTTCTGTTCCTGCCCAATCTTGACAGATTCTGCATCTCAGGCTTAATTGTCTGATAGTCTGTTGACCCTTGGTGAGGGTCCATTTAGTGCCTTCATTTTCTTCTTCCATGAAGATTATAGAGTAACCTTACTAGGTCTGGGGGGTTGTAGGTAAAGTGAATGAGCATTGCTAATATAGTCCCTTTCCTCAAATATTATGAAGTGGCATGTCACACCAAGGAGATAAAACACCACACAAAAGCTGTGGACATTGGCCTAAATACTGCTTTTATCTCCAGAGCAGTTGCTTCAGTATCTGGCAATTTTTTAAAATGTGCCTTGAACTTACTATAGGGAAGAGATACTCCTCCAAAGAGATGAATGAACTCTATAAGGCAGAACTGCCTTTGCTCCCATTGAGTCGGCAGCTGATGAATCCAGTTGAGTGGCTGAAAATTCCATCTGGGTATATGGAAAGTGAGATTCGTCAGAAGAGCCGGTAATATTTTTAAGCCTTTATAAAAAGTTTTTTTAAATTTCATCTTCCTCTCATATGAGGGTGTATAGTTCTATCCTGTATTCCTTAGTGTAGTATAGAAAAACTTGTAGCATGGTGCCTTGTGTCATCTAAAAATCTCTGCTGCACAAAAATGTTGGAAGCATAATTGTGTGAATCTGTACTAATTGGTTAAAAATCACCATCAACCAGAATCTGACTAGACCTTGTTTGTTCATTAGTCATTATATTACCTATTTATTTTACCTACGGGCGCTGACAAAAGGGCAGCCAAAGAATGTTTAAGTGCCAGAGAGGAGAGAGCATTAATACAAGGTTGCGAGGGCACTGGGACCATTGCGCAATTGATTTGAACCGATATTTCTCCCCTGAAACTGGTGGTCTTATTTGATTCACTGAGCTGTTGTTACTTGTATCAACCTATAAATTCATTCTGGCATTTTCTAGTTTTAGCTTTAAATCATGTTAATGCTCCCCATTTACACTCTTATACAAGCTGTATACTCACTGCTTTACATTGTTTTACATTCATGCTTTTACATGTTTTACATACATACTTTACATTCACATGAAAAGATATACTAAAATATTTGTAAAATGTGAGGGGGTGTACTCACTTCTGTGATATACTGTAAATAATAAAGTAGAAGTTGGTATTCATAGGATCATAGAGTATTGATGCCTGACATTAGTAAATAGTATTAATTAATCTCTCTGGCTTCATTCTATATAGGCAAAAAATGGTCCCAACTAGAAATTTGAGTTCTATGGACTTCAAGAGTTGGGGTCGCCCATCCGCACTTCAGCTAAACCAGATATCCACCTCTGCCAGGAAACAAGATTTTGTCTGTCTGCCCAGTTTTTTGCTGCAAACACGAACTAACTCATCAGTTTGCAAACCAGCAATAAAATTTGCTTCCTAATGATATAGCTATGAATTGATCCTTGTTGAAGACGCAAAGCAAAAACTACACAGATCATCTTAAGCAAATGCTTACAAATAACTATTAGTCCCAGGTCCAGATTTATATATAGGCTAAATAGGCTGAAGCCAAGGGCCTCTAAATCTAGGAGCCTCCACAGCCCTGCCTGCCCCCCAGTGGGCAGTCTCTCCCCCCAAAATTGCAAACTGAAGACTTCATGTGATGGTAGGGCAACTTGCGGCCAGCAACTATGAGACTCAGGCCAGTTGGATCTTTTAAATGGCTAGTATTTACTGTTGGATGGGAGTCTGGTGTTTGCTAACCCTAACCCTAACTCCCGTACCCTCTTTGGTTTTAACTCCAATGCCTGAAACCTTTCCAAAATTTGAAGGGGTTACAGGGGACAGTTTGAGGAAGCTCCCCTGCCATTTCCTCTAGAGCGAATTGTTTTGTTTTAGAGGGGGGAAATGTGTTTCGTCATGTCAAAAAAACGTACATGATGAAATATTGTGTCGATTTTTTGTAAAAGGTGCCCATTCCTAGTTCCTTGGCAGCCTGGCCTTCCTTCCACTTCTATATGTGTCCTTTTTGTTTTGGGGTCTTCTCCAAGCTTTCTGTGAAGCCATATTGGTGTTTTGCTCTTTCCATCTTTTTCATGTTTGAGTTGTTTGCAGATGTGCCTTTAGAATTTCTGTGATGGGAAATTCAGTCATTATTATGAGCCTATTAAAACTGGTTTTCCTAAAGACCAGCATATATATATATATATATATATGTGGCTACAGTCTGCATTTGATGCTTTTGAAATTAAGAACTTAAATAAAACAGGGTCACTCCCCCCACACCCATATTCCTGCTATTGTCATGCCTTCCACCAAGTCATCTCTAGTGGCTAGGATCAAGTCCAGGACAGCTACTCCCCTGGTTTCTTCCTTCACTTTTTGTGCAATAAATTTAGCAGCCACACAAGATAGCAATTTCTTGGAAGGTCCATATTTGGCAGAATTTGTCTCTCAACAGATAACATGATAATTGAAATCTCATTGCTACTACATTGTGTCTCTTTGAAATCCTTGCAGTTTGTTTTTCAAACATTTCATCTTGATTGAGCATTCAGTAGTAGACTCCAAGTACCATGTTCCTTTTGGTTTTTTGTCTCAATTATATTAATCCAAATGCTCTTTATGGGACAACTAAATTCCAACTGTATTTCTATGCAGGAATATGTGTTTTTAACATACAGTGCTACTTCCCTTTCTATTCTTTCCATTCTTGAACAATTTATATCCTTCAGTTGCTGTATTCCAGTCATGGGAACGATCCTACCAAGTTTCTGTTATCCCTATCAAGTCACATTTCCACCCCCCCCCCCGAATTAGGATTTCTGGTTATCCTTGTTTGCTTCCCATAATCCTGGCATTCATTAGTAGACACTGGAGACTGTGCAATTTGTGGCCTGCTTTATTCTGTATGCAGCAAGCCAGGGCGATGGTACCTGTACCACTTTACTAAGATTCAAACACAAACAAACCTGCTGAAGTTATTGCTGACAATCTAGTGGCTTTCAAGAAGAAGAAGGGGATTGATAAAACTCAGCAGGCTATTGGAGGCGAGTCCAGAAATCTAAACACTGGTTGGATTAGTGGCATCATGCACTTTGTTGAAGTTCAACTTTGCTACAAGCTGACCTGGTTAGTCTGCGTTCTTCATAAGAATGAGCTGCCTCTGCAACACTTGATCATGACATTTGATGGAAAGACCTTATCAAACAACAAATGGTCTGGTCAAATTCAGAAGATGGTAGCTAGACAAGGCCACAGAACTAGAAATTGATTTCTCATTCTCTAAAGTCTCAAATGAAGAGCCTCTCATTTCTCTTGGTCACAGTGAAATAAATAATTTCTCAACAGATGAAGCCTATGGGTACAGGATTACACAGGCCGTAAGGCCAGGTAAAGGTAAAGGCTAGGAGTACTTACCAAAGATTTTGCCCATCTTGAAAATGGTCCAGTGAGCCACTCAAGATGGTTAACAACTGTGAACAGGATTTGCTGTGTACGGGTATCAAAACATGGTTTTAAGGCCCAAATCTTCCAGAACTTAAGACTGAAGGTAGAATACATTGTTAGTGTGTACATTCCCTGCTGGTTCCATCTGATCAAAGTAAAACACACTTGGGTTGAAGGCCCACGCCTCAGACTCCAAAAGGAAGCTGTAGTGGATGCTGTTTGCCAACTGTCCAGTGTTCAGCATTGTATGCATTTAGTGAAATTATTATTCAAGTACTTTTGTGCACCAATGACAGTGATGAGAGAAAAACTGGGGTGCAGAAGACTATTGATTTAAGGGGTGGAAATGATTTTCTGGAAAATTTCCCAGAAAGCCTCCTCTTAATCTTCATGCTACTTCACTGTTAGTACTCACTGACTCGTTTCAAAATGTATATGAACCACCTTTGACATGCACTGATGATATTGGAGGTCAATACGTTCGTTAACGAACCTGCGCAAGTTCCAGAGTGGCCATGTCATGGACAGTGTGTAGAAAAAAATTGTCAAACAAGTCAAACAGGCAGAAGGTAAAGTATATACAGCCGAAAAAAACGTTATGGCTATAGAAGTCAAGAAGCAAGTTGGCAGTTTATGTCCAAGAATGAATCGAAAGAAGACTTAATGAAACTTATTGGTTAATTTTACATGTTGTTCCTTGTTTAGAAATATATGCTTTGTTTTATAGCAACTGTATATTTTTTATTTCATACAACAGAAAATACATGTTTCTTACATTGTATGATATTTTTCGAGAATGTGCCTTTTGTTCGAGTGCTGATTTACTGGAAGGAGCAAACAAGAAGACTGATACCATGTTAAGAATGAACCTTGAAATGACCTTGTGGCTCTTTTTTTTTGGTAATGAAGTACTCTGATGACTGAGTTCTTTTCTCCAACTATTTGGCTGGATAGCCATTTCTCTCCCAACAAATTCTTGAGACAAGTAGATGAAGATTCTGATAAGTATCCTAGATCTGCTCATGAGTACTGTCCACTACCAGATCCTTTTCTGAAGCCCTTATGTACGTCAAATACAAACAAGTACGGTTTCAACAATGGAGCAGATACATAGTAAAGTTTTATAGGTGGCTAGCGAAACATGTCTACTGACTGGCATGTACACACACACACACACACATCAAGAGTATTAATTGTATCTTAAGAGAACAGTAACAATGAAACAAATCTTTATTACAAAACTAATGAATTCTGTTATTTTACTCATTATAGAAATTTTGCAATTTCATTATCTTTAAAGAATTTATTCAGTTTTGATTCTGAAAAAGACAAGAAACTGTTGTTTTCTCTTGCCCAGAAATTTCCGTGATACAAAGTTTACGGAATGTGGGGTATCATTCTTATTAAAAAGGGAAACAAGTCTTAATATTTAGTATTAGAAACATTGAAAACATTTTTCCACAATTGTATTTGCAATTCAGTTAAACATACTGGGCAAAATAATGTGTGAGGGATACAACTCCATTCTCTGTTTTAAATTAAAAGCAGTACTTAAATACCAGAAACACAAGTTAAAGAGATACATTTATCTTCAATTCAATTCACAGCTATCATTATCAAATACCCAACAATGAACATGGTTTGCCAGGAGTGCTGCTATATGAACGAACAGGGGCAAGGCTGGAAGTCTTTCTGTGCATTTTTTGCCTGGGAATTTCTGATGGGCTTTCCATTTCAGAGGAAGAGCTTGTATATTTAATTTGTTTGCATTCTAAAAGAATTCCAGTAATAAATGCAATTTATAGTTTGATTGTTTTTCCTAGCTATAGCTCCTATATTCTCATCATTTAACATTCAGCAGTGCAACAGAATATATTTTAGAAAAATCAAGATGCCTCCATACGGATCTGTACACAGATTATATTAATAACCATACTTTTATTTCAAATACAGACCTATGCACAACTATTTAATTCTCAACTTTCTGGGGCCCTTGCTCACGGTAAGGTACATATTTTATAGGGGATAATAATTTGCTAGGGAACCCAGGTACCTTTAAAATATATATTAAATAATGTTTAAAACATTTACATTGGTATCTATCATATCACCCTATTTAAAACTAATCCTCCTTTTTAAAACCAAAAATATACAATTATTAAAAGACCTGAAGAAAGATAAAGGTGCAGTCTATGATTCGTAGGGCAGTACTGTAGGTGCCAGAGGCAAGAGACTGGCATTTTCCATGTATGATCAGAGACATCACAGGGGAGAATCCAACTTTGGATTTTCCCTTCATGTTTTTTGCCCTTCTGACTTGAGAAGAGAAGAGAGAGGAATGGAAGACTGGTGGGATTAATATGGAGAGGTGAAGCTTCTAAAACTCCCTCAGGGTCAATCCCTGCGCCCAGAATGGAGGAGGCTGAGAACAGTCCAGGAACTGCTTGAGATGATGAGGACAAGGAGAGCAGCAAATGTCTTGTTCTGCCTTCCTTTCCAGCAGAAACCATTTTTAATATTTGCAAAAACTGGAATATACTTGACTAAAGTACAAATTACTCTGCCCATTTCCTTATAGGGCAGATAATCAGAAAGACCTGTACTGTTATTTTTAAAAATACAGTATATATATATATATATATCCTTTAAAGCAGCTTCTCTCAACCCACTGTTTTGCCACAGCTCTTTCTGTGGTCTCCTCAGGTTCCAGGGACACAAAGATATCAACACAAATATATCCGCTTGTGTTGTAACCACAACAAGGATACAACAGAAACTGATATATTTCAGAAACTTCCCACAGTTTTCAATATGTGGCCCCCTTCAAATGTGTCAAACACTCTCCCCCCCCCCCCGCCCAGTGCTCTAAAGGATGCTGAAATGAAAATTTCAATCTATATTTCCCTGAGATCAAGCTGGTTGTATTTTCCAAGCTGGAGACAAAATGGGGAATTTCTAGCCCTGAGTGAAAAAACTCTTCCTTAGTACACACATGTGTGTGAACAATTAAAACATTTCACAAAATGCCATATTCCTAATACATTTAACAGATCTGAAAGCAGAAACATTGGCATTTGCATTCAAAAAGTCCAGTATCAATAAAGGAAGGCACCATGCTACACTCCCATAGTTCACTTTACATTGCATAGATTGCCACCAATATTAAGTGCACACAAGGAAAAAATAATGTACAAGTAACCAGCAGATGTGGGTTTTGCAGCAAGAAGTGCACTCAGATACCTGCCTAAGGTGAGGAATTATTCTGTACATTTTCCATTCCACTATAATAGTTCAACAAGTTTTTAGTCTGCCCTTATTGTTGCAAGGTGTTTCCCCCGCTTCAAATGAGTGTTTTCTGATCAAATAACTGGAGATCAAAGCGGACCCAAAGTTCCCCTGTCGGTACCTCATGCAGTAGTAAACGTTTAGTTGTTGGCCCCTTATTTTCTTGCTCTGTTCTGATTTTGGCCACTGGAACTTCAGTGCGACCCAAGAAATCTGTTTAAGAAAGAATCAAACCTTAAGTCAGTGCCAGGACAATTGTATGCATGCCTATGTAGAAAAGGGTCCCATCAAATAATACAGGGCTGATTTCAAACTCTACGGGAAGACACTTCAGAGACCACGGGATTTTTTCAGATAATCCTTGTCAAGAATGGAGCGAGAGCCATATTTAGATGGGATGAGCCAGTCCCCACCAGTATTTGCTTTATTTCATTTTATTTAATGGAAAGATTTCTCATGACAGTATGGTATGCAAATAAAATGTACATGCAGTTAGTGTAAACATCATATTCACTGGGGGTAGAGAAACATTGAGTAAATAAACACATTTTTCAAACAACAGAGGGAGGTGGCTTGATGTCTGCTGACCAGAAGCACAACTTGTTCTTTTCACTGCAGCTCAATCTGTAAAAATTTCTAGACTAAAAATCATCACAATATGGAGATAAATACTGTACTTGTATTTCAGACAGATAAGTAGCAAACATATAGAGGGCAGCAACAGGATTTGAAACTAGGTAACCCAACAAGCCACTGGTAGATAGAGCCCAAAATCTGGTTTGTTCAAGGAATTTCTCCTGGGGAGGGAGCACCCCCTGGAGCAAATCAACCACACTCCTGAGGAAAACTGGAGCCACAGTAATGGAAAACAGAAAAATTATAGTATTATATTATGAATTTTTAAAGCTGGAACTCTTTAAAGATTTTAAAGTGTGTGCCATTTTCAATTTAAAATCTGAGTTGGTAACACTGTTCTGGAGGTGTGCACTAGTCCAGTTCCACATCTGTTATTTTTTATTGTTTATGTCAGGTTTTACCATGACAAAGAAACTGTTCTATCTGTTGTTGTTATCTTGACACATAAATAGACTCTTCTGGTAGTAACTAAACTAACAGGGTTAGATTCCCATTGGCGGATTCATTTTTTCCCTTGTAGGTATTATTTCTCTAGATTCAAAATACATTGGTAGGCTCTAGGTACCCTATCTAATAAAGAACTAGAAACACAATTAAAAGAGACATTTATTTATTTATTTATTTATTTATTTACTTACTTACTTATTAAAAGCAGTTCTTGAACATTCACACTCTTCTGAGAGCTACCTGTACAGCTACTTATGTGTGCTATCATTTGTGTGCATGGTGGCACCTTTTAAAGGGGACATTGACAACCTGACATAAACAATTTTATGAGCAAGACTGGAAACCACTTCTGGGGCCTCCAACTGGCCTGAGAAGCCCGTCAGAGGCTCGTTTGGGGCAGCACCAGGCTGGGGGTAAGTGTAGGAGGCCACATATGCCCCCCCCCACAAGTCCCAACCCGACCCAGCACCTGCATATTGCAGATTTTCCATTATCGCTGGTCAGGTCAGGTCCCTAACCCCCACAATAGGTGGGGGTTTACTGTACTCCTGCATACACTCCACCAGTTTCCAATGCACAACACAAGACGAAGGGTGATCGTTATAATCATAAAAAAGGTGCTACACATACCATCAGGTGAGAACTGATCCCTGTCAAACACGGTGATACACAGGACATCTTGATAAAGATCCTTGATGAAGAACTGACAGTTAAAGTTCCATTTCGGGTTCAATGTATCTGGCAGTGTTCTTGTAGTATAGCTTTGAAATCCCATGCTGATTTCACAGTAAGGATTGCTTTTTCCTTAACATAAAACAGAAAGAAACATAAAGCATCACATTTTTCCTTCCATTTTTTAAAAAAACAGTAATCTGTCAACTACAAGTTATAATGCCCATTTGACCTCCAATTACAAAATGGTTTGGCCAGAAGTATAAAGAAGCATTCCAACTTCTTACCATTAGGTTTACATGCTTTTAATTCTGTTGCTTCGATCACATGTACCATCATACGCCCTATTCCAGAACTCTTCTGTAATCGAGCTAAAAGAGAAAAAAAATTAAAATTATTAAAACTGTTAGATAGAAAAACAAAGTTCACATAAGGGCAAATTACAGGATCTATATTGCAGCAGAACCAAGATTCAGTAACCCTCTTCTGTGTTTTGAAGGTTCATTAACAGGTAATGTAATAATCTAATATAACAGTCTAATTTAGCCATGTTCAACCTTTTGGGGGGCTACTGCCCCCCAACACCCTATGAACTCTTATCAGGTTCCATCAATAAAATGTGAACATTCTGACATATTTGACAAAACTTTTAAAAAGGTGCTAGGTGCTTTTCTGCTGGTCTTGTTACGTCAGGCTCCAAATTACACAATGACAGTCAGAGTTCACCTCTTGTCTGTCAATTATGTATTTTGAATGAATATATGACAGGAAAAACACAGGAAAATGTAAGAAAGTTAATAGAGGAGCAAAAAATGTTGTGATAAAAACTGAAAAGCCATCAAGTGCAACCCCCTGTTTGATGCAGGAATACAAATAAAATGATATCTGCCAGATAATTGTCCAAATTTCTTTTCAATGTCTCCAGTGCTGGAGCACTCACCATGTCTTGAAATAATTGGTTCCACTGTTGTACTGCTCTAACAGGATTTTTTTGACATTCAGCTGAAAGCTGGGTTCTTGTAACTTGAGCCCATTGTTGTTTGTCCTGAACCTTGCTCCTCTTTTGTATGATAGCCTTTCAAATATTTGAAAAGTGCTACCATTTTCACCCTTTAGACTTCTTTTCTCTAGGCTAAACACATCCAGTTCTTTCAGTCTTTCTTTATAGGGCTCGGTTTCCAGCCCCCTGATCATCCTTGTTGCTTCCCTCTGAACTTGTTTCAGTTTGTCAGCATCATTCTTGAACTGTGGCATCCAGAACTGGACATAAAGTGACACCTGACCAGTGCTGAATAAAGGGATGAGTACCTCACGGGATTTGGAAATTATACATCTGTTAATGCAGCCTAAAACAGCATACTTTTTTTTGGTCACATCAGACTGTTGGGCCATGTTCAATTTATGATCTACTACAACAATCCCAGATCCTTCACGCTTGTAGTATCGCTGAGCCAGGTATCCCCCGTCTTGTAACTGTGCCTTCCATTTCTTCTTCCTAGGTGCAGCACTTTGCCTTTATCCCAGTTAAATTTCATTCTGTTGGTTTCAGCCCAGTGCTCCATCCTCTCAAGATCATTTTGAATTTTGGTTCTTTCTTCCAGGGCATTAGCTATTCCACCCACTTTTGTGTCATCCGCAAATTTGACAAGCATTCTCTGTGCAACCTTGTCCTAGCCATTAACAACAATGTTGAAGAGCACTGGACCCAGGACTGAGCCTTGGGTGTGCCCCATATGTTACTCCTCCCACTTAGAGAAAGAGCTATTAATCATCATTCTCTGAGTACGATTCTGTAGCCAATAATAACAATAAGTGTTTATACACTTTACACTTGACCTACCCAGCCCACACATAGTTAGCTTGGTAATCAGGATATCATGGGGGAGCTTTGTCAAAAGTTTTGCTGAAGTTTAGATATATTACATCTACAGCATTTCCCCTAATCAAAAATATGAGACCAGATTAGTCTGGCAGGATGTGTTCTTGACAAATCCATTTCGACTTTAGTTATTACTGCATTGTTTTCTAGTTTCTTGAATAGTGACAGCTTTATAATCTGTTCCAAGATTTTTCAGGCTGACTCGCTTGTAGTTCTCAGGTTCCTCCTTTTTGTAGTTTTTGAAGACAGGGACAACATCCGCCCTCCTCCAGTCATCTGGCACCTAAGTCATTTCTCATGTTTTGGAGAATATAATGGACAGCCGTTCTGAGAGTTCTTCAGCCAGTTCCTTCAGTCCTTTCAGATGCAGTTGATCTGGCCCTCGAGGTTTGAAGATGATAAGGTATTCCTTGACTATTTGTTTATCTCCAATTGCAATCCTAATCCCACCACTTGCATTTCATTTACAGTATATCTGGAGGACCACAGCCTGTCTGGAGGTTCCTAAGCAAAGATTTTGTGGAGAGGCAATGAGGTCATATGATCAGAATTCCACAGAAAACGGCTGAGTTTTTGTTTTTGCTTTTGCCAAAGAACTCGTGGGTAGAATTATTTGTGAAATTAATAAAACAATAAGAATATAAAAATAAAAATAAAAATAAAAATAAAATAAAATAAAATAAATGAACAAGTACCATATAATGTAGACTAGTGTATAAATCAAAATATTTAGGCTTTAAAATTAAGCGTAAAAATCCTAGGTTGGCTCATACATGAGTGCATATGGTGTATCTGATCACAAACTTGCTCTTAAGATTCTGTAGGGGAAGAAACAAGGACCCCAGCAGCTCTCTTGCCCCTCAGAGGAAAGAGAGGGCGAGAGAAGTCCCCCAAGAGAGTGTGCAACCTCCCCACCCTATGTCTGAGAAGATTGTCAGTCATCCAGGTGAGTTTATCTGGAAGTTGAATCATGGCAACTGGAGGCGCTCAAGATGTAATTTACCAGTGCCACCTCCCCAGTTAGTCTTCATGACCAAGGACCCCATTGTCCTGAGTTCCAGTCGGACATTCTGTCCACTATACCACACAAATTATCTATCACCTCTTAGAGATCTCAAAACAGGACCTGAAAGTCAAGAATATGTTGATACATGAGTTAAGTAAAAAGTGCTCAAGGAATCATTGAGGAATCCTTCCAATTGCACTAGAACTCATCAGTGTGAAACAACAGACTCCTAGAAAGTCCAATCAGCGTTAAACACCTTGGTAAGCCTTTTCATGCTTCTTCTTTTCAGTTTCAATGTAGTGTTCCGATGCACTCTTAATTTTCTGGACCCAGGCAGTCCTGCAAAAACAAACATTTTCAATAAACAAGCAAAGAAGGTATCAAGAACAACTTAGAAACAGTTTTGCAAGGATGTATCCATTTCTTTATTAATTAAAATTAGTTCAGGCCAGTATTAAGGGTGGAATGTCCTCAAAGCAGCTAAGAAGATCAAGAATAGGAAACACAATTGAAAGCAACCTACACATGCATGTTCTGAGGGAGCAAAGAGTCCTTCTGGCATGGCTATGCACACGTATGGGGGCAAATTCTTCAGGACTTAAGAAATCACTGCAGACGTTATCAGTTGTACTCTGAGCAACTGATAATGTCTGCAGTGGCATCTTAGTTTAGGGCAATACACCTCCAGATGTCAGGCCATCTGTGCTACAGCAGTGTAACTAGGCCGGTCACTATCAGTAGCAAAGGCTGATTGATTTTTAAGTGTGTGTGCCCCTCTAGCAGAGGCTTGCTGATACCATTTTAATATCAATGGCTTTATTCTCTGGAATCCTAAGATTTGTAGTTTGGTGAAACATTCATAAATTCCCCTTCAGATAATGATAAATTCTAAACTCCAGGAATTCTCAGTCTGGCTAAGAGAAGGATGCTAACTTCACCCTGTCTGTCATTACCTCTACTTGGTGAGGCAAAGCTCATTGGCCTTTCTTAAGGTTCTCATGGCTATTGAAATCCTCACTGCTTTCTGCATATCTTTGTTGCTAGTAACATGTTGTCACTAAGACTATAAACATAACACCACTAGAGTCACAGTAATCAATGGGCACCCATAATCTGGGGGTTGGGAAATTTTGAATTTTGACTGTCTCAGGTAGGCCCTCACAAAATACCTGACAAAAGACATTCTCAAACTGGTGTAACCATGAAGGCGGATAAGCATAAAGCAACTACTTCCCAGAAAAGCAACCCAGTGTGACTGAAAGAAAAATAAATTACTTCAGAACCAGGGCACAGGACAAGGCTGGAGTATGTCAGCCAAAAGACAAATTAAAAAATAATAAAAATAAAATAAAATAATAAAATAGGGCACCTCTGGAGCTCCCACAAACAACTTATTGGTTCTCAGGAGATACAACACAATACATAGTTTACAAAATACACTGGTACCTTGTATAAAGGAATTAATTTGTTCCAAATGAAATTGTATTAAGCAAATTTTCCTTTATACAGATTCCCATAGGAATGCATTGAAAATGGAGTAATCCCATTTTTATGTTGTACGCATTTTCCCCATAGGCGATTATGTTAAGCAAATTTCCCCTATCTCCGGAATTATTTATGTTGTACAAATTTTATGTTATACAAGCTGTTTGTTATACAAGGGTCCACTGTATAAATTTGCAATGTTAACTCCCCCCCACACACATACACATACACTGTTGCCAAACAAACAAGCTAGCCACTGGTACCTCAAAACACAAAGCAACAACCACCTATGAACATGCTAGGGAAAAATAAACACTCCAACTTGCCCAGACAATTCCTATCATTGTCCCTACGTATGCTTTTCTTGGCAACCAGACACGCTTCCACAAGGTGCTGCAGCCTTTCATCAGAGCCTAGAAAAGTTAATTGGCTGAAGAGATCCTGGGAATAGTAGTCCCAAGAAGACACGTTTCTGAGCTCTGTGACAGCTTTTGGGGCCCGTTTTGGATCCAGAGGCAGTACTTCAAATAAAATGGGATTGAAGATCTCTGTTTTACTTCACAGCAAGCTTGTTTACCTGGAAAACATCATTCTCATTTCTAAATGTTTTAAAAACAAAGGGGCCTCTTGCTTTTGGGAAGTCTTTGGGAATAGAGTGGTCCCCTTGTTGGGCTAACAGAGGCCATCACTAGGGACTCCATTGTCACTGCAATCAATGGAGACAAACGGAACTGAGGAAAATACAGTGAACCTTCATATAACAAATGGTTTGTATAACCTAAAATCTGTACAACAAAAAAATCCAGAGATAGGGGAAATTTACTTAATAGAATCACCTATGGGGCGAATCCGTACAACATAAAAATGGTCGCCATTAGGGATTACTCCATTTTCAATGTATTCCTATGGGAAATTTGTATAAAGGAAAATTTGTTTAACATAATTTCATTTGGAACAAATTAATTCCTTTATACAAGGTACCACTGTACTGTCAAGATAAAATGGAGCTCTGTGTGTGACAATTTTAGAACACACTTATTCCCTTTATAAGTTATTTTTCCGAGTACCAACCCCAACCCCCCCAACGTATCTTTGGAATAAATATTTGCTGGGTTTACCTCTCATTGATGTTGTCTGTTTTTAGGGTGTAAACTCTGTCAATGTGGGATATATGAAAAACTGGTTCATCACTAGAAGGATCGGTTGGCAACTTTACTAAGACTTCATTCAGAAAAATAGGCTAGAAGAAACACAAAGATAATTTCAATTACAGAAAGACCGTAATTTCAATAAACTGGTGAAGGCTGATACAAAGTGACAGCAGTATCAGGGACTTTGTACCGTCAATGCTAAAATCTGTTACAAAACCAACATTCCCCTTAGCACTTAATGGGATGATACAGATCATTCTGTCACAGACTAGCACCATAACATTCACCCAGTAAGCTGTTTCTCAAATGGTAAGGACATTTTATCAACTTGTAACCCTATTCTGGAAAATCCAATAAGTAGGAAACAGAAACATATCCCTTACTTCGCCTGAAGAGGTTTCCTTCTACCTTTGCTCATACTGGATTATCCTCCATGCAATTTAATACATTAACTTGCATTCAGTCATTCAAAAATTAATTAATTTGAAATGGTAAATGAGAGAGTTCTTTCTGCACACATCCACCATTATTTGCCATCTATTTCTACTGATGTCTGCCCAGGCCCTTCAGATCCACCAGAACTCCCTCCCAGTAGAGACTGGGACTGCCCCATCTCTGATGTCTTTCCCGAAACAGGCAAAGACCTTTCTCTTCAGGCAAGCTTTCCCTGAATGAGGGACTACCTATTATGTGTCTTTTATATGAATCTACCATACATGATCACACAGACTTTGTGTTTATTACCACTTATAACCTTTTGTGATTGCACTGACACTTTGTTTTCAATGTTACTTTCTATCACTCATAACTTTTACATGGAAGTTTTACTCTTTCTTTAACTGCTCGCATTGTCTTGTAGCTTTAAAATAATGTTGTCTTTTAATGTTATAAGTATGTCCCTCAATTCCCTGTTCTCGATACTTGAACATGTCTTAGTTGTACTGGACTGTATATTGCTGCTAATTACCATAAGCCGCCTTGGGTCCTTTTTCAAGGAGAAAGGGGAGATAAAATACTCTAAAATAAAATAAAAAAAATACCACAGAAATATCTCATAAGAGACACATCTGTCTGATTTGTTGAGGGCAAAAATAAGTCAAAACGCAGGAACCATAAGGAAAAATAACGTCATTTTCTTCAGAGATAGGAATTAAATGGCTGAAATCTTGTTGAATAACTACACTTGCTTGACCTCACATGAGCAGTATTGCTCACTGTACTATCACAAATTTGTTATTCTTGATGACCCCTTATCTGCTTTATCATTATCTGTGATTCACTTCTCCGTGGACTGAGGGGGAAAATATTTTAAAAATACTTCAGTAGCCTTAAAGTAGGCTACTGTCACAAACAGTAGCTGCAAATCGGGTGGCAAAGCGGGTGGCTGGGCAGTGGCGGTGAGGAGGGCTCGGCATTGGTAAGTTTTCTTTTGTTTTCTTCCCTCATCGCTTCTGCCTCTATCCCCGCCTTTGCAGGCCGGCTGCTGACGCTGGCAGTGAAGTGTGCAGCTGGCCGGCAGCGTCGAGGACGGAAAAAAACAAAAGCAAGTTTGCCAATGGCGAGCCCTCCTCGCTGCAGCCACACTAGCAGGCGTTTGGGGGATGTTGGGGTGGTGGTGGTGAAAGCTTTTGCCCCGGCACCCCACCACCCCTGTCACCACCCTTATCCTCAGATAAGAGGATATGGCAGCCACACTGCACCAATTTCCTGCGGATATGGGTCACACTCTACCTCCATAATCGGTGCACAAGTAAATCACACAATCCTCATTGCCTGAGAGAAACACACAGGACATTTAAGCACGTGATACATTATGTGATGAATAGAAAAGCAGGATTCTGGCCATTATTTTGTTATTATTATAAAATATTTTAGTTTAAATTCATCTGTAATAAATATGGGCAGACCACCTTCCCTTGCAGATTTACTTTCATGTAAAAGCCATTTAACTTGGTAAGATATAGATCTGGGTAAGCAATTGAAAGAACCGTACCATGCACTCAAGAAACGCAGAAGCAAAAGTCTTCCGCAGGAATGTTACAATTTGTTTGTGATTATCAAATATCTGAAAGGCTGTCATACAGCGGAAGTGAAGGATTTGTTCTCAATCAATCAAGAATTTTGGACACAGAGCACAGATACAGGGAGCCCTATTTCAGCTGAATATCAGGGGGGAAACATGTTACAGCAGTACAGCAATAGAACCAAATAGCTCAAGAGGCAGTGAGAGAAATTTGGACAACCACCTGGTGGGTATCCTTTGCTTTATATTCCTGCCTTGAGTAGGGTGTTTGACTTGATGGCCTTGTAGGCCCCTTCCAAACTCATGACTTTATGATTCTATGATTGTATAAGGAACTGAAACAGATTGAAGAGTGATTATTTCTTTTAATCGGACCCAATTCCTTCCCAATTCCAAATGCTCGACAACAGATTCTTCCATTTACTCACCGTCTTGTACATCTTGAATTGAGAGGTTGATTTGGGGCTGAACAGTTTATCTGACCCTGTAGAGATCAGTTGCTTGACCATATAGGTGAGAAGAAGGAAGTCACTGAAGAGAAAGCCATATAGTTCCTTGTTGCTCTTTGTCTTGTAGAGTTTCCCACTATGCAAAAGTTTCCGTGGTCCAAGGCAGTTGGTGAGGGAGTTAAAAATCAGTTGCTAAGAGGAAGAGAGAACGAGTAAACCAACTGCTCCTCCCAAACGTTCAATACATGCTGTTGTAGAACAACTTGAGTCAAATCATCTACAATGTCCACCACCTCCTTCTGCCCTGACTACCACCTATTCTTATTCTTGCCTAACTGGCTTCCTAAATTCAGATGATCTGTTTCAATTTAGATTACTTGTGGCTTGGAAACAGACCATCATGCTGGTCAAGTAGATCACTGTCAACTTGTCACACGTACTGAGTGTCTGCCCCTGTCATGCTCTACTTTTACACAGTGGGCTGCTTTGGAGCATAATGCACGCCTTTGGGGGCCACTTGCCATGCTATGTTTCATGGCTGCTGAGCTAGCATCAATTCTCTATATGCCGCAGAATTTAGCACTGTGCGAATCTATACATTTATTTTCTAGAAGGTGACCTATAAATAGTGTTTAGTTATGCAGTGCTTGCAGTAGCTAGAAGGCAGCATTTTAATGCACTATATCAGTGGTGGGAAACCTTTGGCACTCCAGATGTTTTGGACCACAACTCCCATAGCCCTTTGTCATTGGCAATGTGTTGTGTCATTACAGTCGTGACTGACTCTTCGTGACCCCACGTCCATGGAGTTTTCTTGGCAGGAATATTGGAGTGGCTTGCCAGTTCCTACTCCAGGAGCCTAAAGCACCTGGTATTCCCTGGTGGTCTCCCATTCAAGTACTAACCAGGGCCGACCCTGCTTAGCTTCCAAAATCAGGCAAGATCGGATGTGCTTAGGGCATCTTGGCAGCTCTGTCATTGGTAATACAGGTTTGGAATTCTGGATGCTGTAGTCTAAAACATCTGGAGTGCCGAAGATTCACCACCATTGCACTATATGGTAATTCGTGCTATTGTCACTGCTGTTATTTTACATTGTCTCAAAAATCAATATTTTCAGTTCTAATTCTTCCTATCCCTTCCTTTTTTCAAATGTTCACAGGTGACAAACACCATTTTAATATAACACTGCACGTGGATAAGGATTTATATTTATTTGTTTATTTATTTGATTTATATACTGTCCACGTGGTCTGAAGGCCACTCTGTTGGGCGGTGAACAACAGACAAGAGTACAAATTATAAAAGCATCAGCCGACAAAAATACTTGCAATGTTATAATGCACAAAATATGCAGATAAAGCCAAAAATGAACCAAAAATAATAATTAACAAAAATTAACCAGATAAAAAAAATCAAAAGTAGAAACAAGAGAACTTTAGTTGAATTTATATCTCGATCATCAGGTTGGGTGTAGCATAATGTTGCATTTAAATGAAATTCATGACTAACTGAGTCTTCAGTACACAGCCCAAACTACAGTTACCTCAACAAGTCCCTCACACTGAACATGGGACTGGATCCATTCAAGTCTGTCCGAATTTTCCTTTTCACGCACTCCCTCGTTAACCTGAGAGCACAGTTCTTCGGCACGCTCAAGAGCCAGCATGAGATTGTTGTGATCTGGGTGACTTTCAGGGGAATTCTCCAGAATCTAGTTGAGGGGGAGAAAACCCAAGCGCCATTCAGTGTAGGAAAATGCATGGACACCTCAAGAAATGTGCGCTGCTCACCTGAACACAAACAGGTGACTCTCTGACTGCATTCAGTGTTTGAGAGAGCGAGTCATTTGATACTCACACTCTTGATGAGAAGAGGATAACGAGTAATTCTTTGCATAGGTTTCAACAGGAAGCTGGAGAGTGGCATCCCTTTACAGCGGGGGTCTGAAGCAAGTTTCTGCAAGCGAAATCAGTATTTTAAAACAAAGACACTGCATTACTGCACCTTCTCCTATTGCCCAAATTGCGCACCACCTGAAAACTGATGATGGGCAGTCACATGGGTGACCAACCCAGAGATGGCAAGACATCAAACGAGACAGAAACCATCTTTTACAGAATTTTTACACCAGCAAACTCTTCAGACTGAACAAAGAGTTTGAACCTTGTGGCCACTACCATAGTCGGCAAGCAGTTTGACACTGAAATTTAAATCAGGGGGAGCTTATTTGGAAGGCATTGATTCAGTACAATTCCTACATATCTCTGTACTTTGCAGAGAGGGAGCATATAATCCCAAGGGTTGTAGGTCACCTTTGAAAACAGTGATCAGAAACCTAGCATTATTTTGTCATCTGCCTCATAAAAAAAGGGGGGGGGGAGAAGACTGCACTATTTATTATTATTATTATTATT
>JAHTLZ010003542.1:21996114-22038508 GCA_023846285.1 Phrynocephalus versicolor
AATTCAATTTATATACAGCTCATCTGTCAGAAAGCCACTTTGGGCGGTTTAAAACTTAAAATGAATTGTTACAGAATACAGCTACAAGGATATAATAAAAAACAAATATTACAAATGAGAACATAACTAAAACAACATCATTCATAAAAATCAAAGGTAAATAAGTTAAGCTAATGGCAGACAAGATTAGATCACAAAATCAGTAAGGCAACGTAACAGTTAATAACCAGGGAAAGCAGATTAAAATAACCAAGTCTTCAGTCTTTTATTGAAGATCAGGAATGAGGGGGGCTGGCAGATCTCTGGGGGGAGTTGGTGCCAGAGTCCAGGAGCCACCACTGAGAAGGCCCGGTTCCTTGTTGTTTACTTGCAAACCTCCCTCGGTGTCAGCACCCTCAGATGATCTGCCTGCGATAAACGAGTGACAGGCAGAACTCTGGGGTAGGAGCCACTCCGACAGATAGGAAGGTCCCAAACCACTAAGGGCTTTGTATGTTGACATTAATACCTTGAAGTAGTAACGGATTGGCAGCCAGTGCAGCGTGGCCACAGTTGAGGTAATATGATGGACTCTTTTAGTACCTGATACTAGTCAGACCGCAGTATTCTGCACCACCTGGAGATTCCACATTAACTTCCAAGGCAGCCCCACATAGAAAGCACTACAGTAGTCTAATCTCGGGACTGCCAGTGCATGTACCAAAGTAGTGAGAGCTCCGGGGTTTAGGAAGGCGCGCAGCTGCGCAATCTGCCTAATGTGGTAATGTTCAGTACAGACCACTGACACCACCCGGCCTCCATAGTGAGTGCCGGGTCCAAAATTATGCCAAGACTGTGTACCTTATCCTGCATGGGAAGAGGGGGGGCGCCCCGGCGGGGGGGGGGGGGGGGGGGGGCCGGGCCCACCTATACCAGGCAGCCCCACCCGAAGGACTTCCGTCTTGCCCGGGCTCAACCTCAGTCTATTCACTCTCATCCACTCCAGAGTGGTGCCCTGGCACCAATCCAAGGATGAAATGGCATCCACTGCATATGGGGAAAAATAGATATAGAGCTGGGTGTCATCAGCATACTGATGACACATAACCACATACCTCCTAACAACCTCCCCCAGCAGCCTCATATAGATATTTAAGAGCATAGGGGAGATGATTGACCGCTGAGGCACCCCATAACTGAGGGACCAAGGGGTGGAAGTCATCTCCCCACAGTTGCACTCTCTGGGGATGATCCTCCAAGAAGGAGTGGAACCACTGCAAAGCACTGACTCCAATCCCCAGTTTGGTGAGCCTCCCCAGGACAATACCATGGTTGATGGTATCAAAAGCCGCTGAGAGGTTGAGGAGGACCAACAAGGATGATTTGCCCCCGTCAGCCTCCCTCAAAAGTCGTCATGCAGGGTGACCAATGCTGATTCTGTACCATGTTGTGGCCTAAACCCCGAATGGGATGGATCGAGAGCATTAGTCTCATCCAGAAGCCCCCTGAAGCTGATCCACCACCACCCTCCTGACAACCTTGCTTATAAATGAAACATTGGCAACAGGCCTAGAGCTGTCGATTTGGTCTACCACCAAATTCGTTTTCTTCTGAATGGGCCTAATGAGTGTCTCCTCTCAGAGAGACCCATTAATTATTGCGGTGGTCTATTCAGTAATCACTGGCCTGGCTGCTTTTATAAGCCAGGCTGGGCAAGGATCAAGGGAGGAGGGGCTGGCTCAAAAGCAATCAATGTCCCTGTCCACTTCAGAGGATGTCATAGGCTGAAAGTTAGACAAAACAACCGGACAAGGCAATGCATTGGACATTTCTGCTCAATCTACTACTGTTCCTAACTGGAGATCCAGGCCTTGGTGGATGGCCTACACTTCAGATTTTAAAATGCTTCAAATTGGTCGCAATAAATACTAGAGGAAGACCTGTCACTGCAACCGACTCTGGATAGATTGCGGA
This sequence comes from Phrynocephalus versicolor, assembly GCA_023846285.1. NCBI lineage: Eukaryota > Metazoa > Chordata > Lepidosauria > Squamata > Agamidae > Phrynocephalus > Phrynocephalus versicolor. Next base: position 21,998,068 of record JAHTLZ010003542.1, read on the forward strand.
CTATAAAAACAGTTTAGCCTGATGATTTTGTATTTCGCCTATCTAGTTGGTGAAGTAAGTTCTTCGTGAGGTCTTAATGATATCTTAGCTGAACAAGTAGTTGCAGCTGATAAATAATATTCCATTGGGGCCTGCCACCACATGCTCTCTAGCCTCCTTCTATTCCGCTTCAAGGCCAGCAAGCGCTGGCTAAACCAAGGAGCAGCGCAGACGCGGCAGCGAAGGGCGCATTCAGGAGGGAGCATGTCAATTGCCCTGGTAGTGGAGGAGTAGCACCCCTCCATCAAGGCATCAACAGGTGCACCAACCAGATCATCAGGAATCCCACGCATGGACATTCTGGGACCTCAAGGGATCCATTAGCCTGCGTGGGTGGACCATTTTAATGGGGCCGGGCTCCCCATGGAGAGGGGATGCCACTGCAAGGCTGCACTTGTGGTGCAACAGGTGGTGGTCTGCAACAGGTGGTGGTCTGACCATGACACAAGGAAGTGACTAGTAGTTTATAAAAGTAATATCTATTCTGCATTTGTATTCTATTTTGTGTTGCCTCTGGATTCCTCCTTTGCGGGGGGGGGGGGGCAGACTCGAAGGCCTTATAGGCCATTTCCAACTTCACGATTCTACGAATGACCACACAGCTCCCCTTTACATCGGCGAAATAACTTACTTTCATAAATTCTTTGAATTCAGGCTCTTCGTCTGTCTTCTGCTGCAACAGTGCAGCCCCATTTAGCTGACAACTGCAGAATCGGACATAGGCCTGCATGTGGGACAGTTCGGCAGCCAGTATGTCTCCAATCATCTGCACCGGCAACTTTTCACCCCCAGTCTTCTTCCTCACGCGAAGAGCTCTGTCAATTAACAGGGTAAATATATAAAGGGAAAACTATTTACCCCAAGATCTTACAAAAAAAAAAGGCAACAGAAACAGATAGCAAACTTCTGGAACACCAAAAGGAGACCCTGCCTCACAAGGCCAGCTCTGTTAAATATATGGGAGGCGTGGAACTGGGGTATGTAAAGAATCCAATAAATATTGTCAGCAGGAAAATCATTCAGACCCTGTATGCTACTCCCAGAGCTGCAAAAAACTTACATTTTGTTTGGCTTATAACTGGGTGCGATGGCTAGTGAGAACTGAGAGATAACATCATCTGATTCCTATAAGGACACAGAAAATGTATTCTGGTACCTTAGGTGAGACACAGTTCTCTCTCTCTCTCTCTCACACACACACACACACACACACACACACACACACCCCACATTTAGATACAGACAGCCCCAAGTCAATAAAAATATTTCATCAATGCTATTCGGATTTATGCCTCTTGAGGAAAATTATGTGTGTGAAGGGGCTTTTGCACACTTACTGAGAAATAGAGGTAGAGCTAACAGGTCGAGGAGGAAAATTTAGCAAAGTCTCCATATCCTTGACCCTTCATTTCAAAACTGGGAAGGAATTAGGAAAGGGAATAATTGCACCAGCCCCATGGCTGATGGTGGCATGGGCCAGCTGCGGTACCAGAGAGTCTGAGCCCTCCATTTGAACTTTGACCACCAATGGCTCAGTTATGCAGGCATTGGATTAAGTTAGTTTGTTGTGCATACCAGGCGCCATGTGCATAGGGGTCACCAAGTGGTGAGAGACAACGCAGCAATAGCAGCCCAGCCAGAGAGAACTGCAATGTGTATTGCATGCTCTGTGCCTGCGCTACTGCTGGGTGCTGCTCCTCCTGATGTGATTCCTCAAAAGATAGCCAAGGGAAGCCAGTATGCTTTGCAAACAAAACTCAAGGAGGGAAGGAGATTGCCATGTTTGTGGATCCAGTTCTGTTTCCTGCAAACCGAGGAGTCTGAACTGAGCAGTCATTCCACAAATCTGGACGAAGGTTCTAAATTAGAGATGGGCAAGAAACAGTTCATGCCTGTTCGTTCTGGTTTGTAAATGCAGTAGCACTGGTGGTGCTCTTCTCCTCCCTTGCCTTCTCAGCGGATCAGCCACTTCCCAGACCCAGCTTGCTTACTTCACCTCTCCGGCTAATCTCCCAGTCACCAGCAAGAGCACAGACTTCTCTGTCCCACCCTTTCTTCTCAGTGGGAGATCACCAAGAGGGTGGAGCAGAGAAGCCTGAGCTGTTGTTGGCACTGGAAGATCAGCTGAGGAAGTGCAGGAAGGTATTACACTGGGCCTGCGGAGTGGCTGACAGAGCCAGGGGAGTGGGGATGGGGAGCAGCAGCGCCTGTGTTTTACAAACTGAGACGAACTGGTTCATGCCCATATCTATTAACATGTAGGGAGCTCATGAATATAAGCAGAGCAAGTCCTTCACACCAAACCATTCTCTCAAACTGCTGCCTCCCTTCTCTTTTGGTCCTCTACAGAAAGTGTTGTGGGGAAATAGGATATGGTGGTACCACTAGCACTGGCTGTTCCGCATGCCAAACAGGGTGGTATTCTCAAGGGGTCTCTTATGGAACATCTTTAAGTTTGGTGCAAGACATACAATGCCTTAGACAACCAAACCCCAAGCTCTTTAGGGCTCTAAAAATTAAAATCTTGAACTGGACCCAGAAACTAACTGGCAAGCCATGCAGGTCTTTCGGCATCTGAGTAATATCGTCTCAATACCAGGCACCAATCTGCACCAAAGCTGCTGTATTCTGCACCAAATGTCCACAGCTACTCTTCAAGGTTAGTTCCCCAAGTAGAGCATCTCCCAGTAGACCAAATGGCATGTAATTAGATGCCAAATTGGACCCACTCACAAGGAGTTAACCACTGGATTTATCAGAACTGTGGAAAGCCATTCTTTGCTACCATGTGGCAGTGGGGAGAGGGGCTATTTTTTGAGACAGTGAAAAGTACAAAAGTTAATACAGCAGTTAATACAGCACGTACTTTAGTAACTTTGTATTGGACATTATGAGCTCCTTCCAGTTGACAAAGATTAATCCCATTTCTGCTTCTGAGAGACAGCCTGCTTCAGCCATTTGTTTCTGGAAAACCTGAGGATATGAAGATGTAAGGATAGGAAAAGAAATTTTAAATGCAGTGACAGTCTTTTTAAAAGTTGTAGTTCCCTCCCAACTAATGAGCGGTTTTACAATTATCAGTAGTTACTCATGTGTTATCATGCTAGAGATGTAAAAATTTCCAGAAATCTTGAAGCTTGGGGGGAAAAAAAAGTTTCCTCCCATTTTTTCTGGACCAAAAATAAACCAAAACCAAAAAGAGATTCAGGGGGAAAAATAGGAAAAACCGTTCCCCCAAAATAAAATTTCCAATTCTTTTCTGGAAAAAAAATTGAAAATTTTCAGAATAACTGAAAAAAAATTGCTACATTAGCACTCCCCCCCTGTTATAGCCTGAAAGTCATTCTGTTACTTTAGAAACATAAAATATGACTATGGACAATTTGGCATAAAATTATCACAACCAGCATACTAAAATATAGTGCATCCGAACAATTATTACAAACAGAATTTACTTTTAAAATAATATTTATTTGTGACTGAAGTAGTAATTAAATTATTATTTACGCAAAGGTTATAAACTAATGTATGATTCAATTTTCTGGAATCAGATAAATGTAAACTCTTACCAAACATAGCCACCCACATGCAAGAATAAAAGTGAAACTTTTTTCTTTTTCTTGTGACAACAGCAGCATCTCCTATAGAAGAAACGCATCTTGTTCTTGCATTGGAGAGTTCAGTTTGTAACCTAGGACTTGCTTGTCCTCAGGGCACAGAAATTAGAATAATTTCATACTATGCATATTTTTTTAGAAATGATTTGGAAAATATTCAGACACCCTATCTCAGGGGTCTGCAACCTTTAAGACATAAAGAGCCACTTGGACCCATTTCCGACGGAAAAAAAACACTGGGAGCCGCAAAACCATTGCGACATTTAAAACAAATACAACACTGCAAATATATTTTCCCCTCCCCTTGCTCCTGGCTTTTTGGGCACTCGCAAGCAACACACTCCCTCGCGTGCTCCTCGGACACGCTGCGTCCTGGCGCCGGGCTCGGGTGGGGTGGGAAGGAGCGCCGGCGGCTGCGGCTCCTCCAGGCACTCCCGAAGGGCTTCTGAGAATGAAGCCAATGACAGTTGCCACTTTTGGGGGGGGGGGTTAAAAATCTTCCAAAAAATAGTACAGGAGGGAGAGGAGGGGAATTTCTAATCTCTCTCTCTCTCTCTCTTTCGCGGAGACACGCCGCGTGTGCGCTAGCTCCCCCGCATTTTTGGAGCTTCATCCCGGCAAGTTAGTGCAAAGCCGTAGTTTTTTTTGGGGGGGGACTGTAGCGAAGCAAAAGGAGAGAGAGAGAGAGAGATGCCAACTGCACATGTGCAATGCTTGGAAGGGGAAGGGGGGAAGGAAGGAGGGTTTTCTCTTCCTCCACGTTGAACCGTCCCGTCTAAACGCTGCCCCCCCCACACACAACACACACACACCCACACACACGTCACTTTTTCCCCCTCCCACCAAACACCCAAGCAAGAAAGGAAGGGGAAGGGGGGAAGGAAGGAAGGAGGGTTTTCTCTTCCTCCACGTTGCACACACACACAGCACACACACACACACACACACACACACACACACACGTCGCTTCTTCCCCCTCCCACCAAACACCCAAGCAAGAAAGGAAGGGGAAGGGGGGAAGGAAGGAAGGAGGGTTTTCTCCTCCCGTCTTTTTTTCTGGGGGGGGGAGGCAACAATCCAGATCTGGGAAGTTTTCTTGAAGTTAAGAAAAAAGGCTGCCGTTCAGGGGGCACTTTCCACCACGCCTCCCTCTCTCTCTTGCTCTGAAGAAGAGGGAGTGTGCGGGAAGGTAGAGCACGAGAGTGTGGGCGCGCTTGGCTTCGCACCGCCTTGTGGGACGGGCTGTCCTCGCGAGATTCGGCGCCTTTGTATTGAAATTTCTGAACCCTCCCAGAGCCGCGGCAAATGTTCCAAAGAGCCGCATGCGGCTCCGGAGCCACAGGTTGCAGACCCCCGCCCTATCTTAAGATAGTTTATTCACCATGTTAAATAAAACATTCCATAATCACTTTCCTTTCCTTTTTTCAATTTTTCCAATTTTTTCAGAAAAAAAACCAAAAATAGGTTTGGGGGGGGAAATAGAAAAAAACGTTCCCCCAAAAGAAAATTTCCATTTTTTTCCTGGGCCTTCACATCTCCAATCATGACTCATACTTCTAAAGCCTCCCCCCTCCCAAGCATCATTTTAAACAATCGGTGCCATTGTAGGCAGCCAGGTATTTCTTTCAAAATACCTGGCCTACAAGAACTAGATTGACCAGATACAAAGACAGCATGATTAGCAGTCTGTTATTCACAAGTGGGGTTGGGATAGGAATCAAAGGTCAGCAGGTGTGAGTTTTTCCCTTCTCTTATAGTAGTACTATGTGACAAATGACCTTTCCCCCCAATGCGTAGTTATTAAAGATGCAGGAGGTTTCTACTCCCTGGCACTTCATCAACCTTTTAGAAAAATGAGCAGCAACTTATATTCTTCAAGAAATCTGTGCAGCTAAACCCATGAGAGTGGAGTATCAAACTTTAGCTATGGATCAAATCCCTCCTAGAAGGGAGCGCCCCGAGGCATTAAATGATGGGATAAGAACTAGTCCCCCCCACTGCTATCAGTTTGAACTAGGACAAGAAAGAGTACCATGTATGGAGTATGACATGTGTTGCTGTAAGACAGGCCTGTCCAACAGGTAGACTGCGGGCTACTGGTAGCCCGCAAAGGGTTCAAAAGTAGCCCACCGGCCATCAATTAAAAAAGGGGATAAGTTCTCCACCTCTACTTCCCCTACCCCAAGGACCACCACTGCCCCAGCAAAGCTCTGGGTCTGCCAGCCCACTGTCTCAGCTGAGTGGGGCAGTTCAAGGGCCATGGCGCATTGAAATCTGTTCCCTCAAGAGCAGATTAATTGGTTTTCAATGCATTCCTATGGGAAACTGCTGTTCTACTTACAAAAGTTTTTACTTATGAGCATGTGCTCGGAATGGATAAAATTCGTAAGTAGCCCTCAGGCACTTTGGGCCAGAAAAAGTAGACCTTGGCCTGTTCAAAGTTAAACAGCCCTGCTGTAAGAGATACCACTCATAGAACATGGATTCTCCAAATTTGCAGACCAAGAAGTAAAACACAGTAGTTCTGTAGGCCAGACATGGCTTAGAGATGTTGCCTGAAATGATCTAGACTATCACTGATCCTGATGTGCTTCGTTATAAGTCAATAAACAAATTCACAAGACTATGAGAGAGACAGGGGATTCCCAGAGTGATTTCTAGGATTGGATGGGCCCATGTTGAGAATCACCAAGAACTTGGAACCACCTAAAGGTCAGTTCCACAGATATACGGTGACCAGCAGCAGCACTGTGTCCTGGACAAAAAAGTACGACCCCAGTTATGTGAGCTGGAAAAGGCGCCAAAGAGAACCACAGCAGTAAGAAAGTTACAGCAAAGAGAGCTAATCATATTAGGAAGGCTTTCCAGATACCCAGCTGAAGGAATGTCTGTGGCGTGGATGCTAAGCTTAAATAAGGGGTTAATGGACCATACTCTTGTTGAAGTTGACTCGAGAGTCTAGAAGATCGTTCATGAGGCCAACTGTGTTCTGATGTGGGAGAGCAGAAGAATGGAAGAGTGTGTGTACCACAAGTAGCCAAAACCTTAAGGAACAATGTCAGGAGGGTTAAGATGCTTTCAAATCTGAAGATTTGAACTACAACTGAGGGCACGATTTATGTTTAGTTTAGACAACATGGTAGTTCTTAGGTCTGTAGAAGCTTATTGTAGGAAAATGTATTCTGTGTACTCATGACATGTTATTCAGCCTTGCATAGCTTTCTTTTGAGTAATTATATTTTGATGGCCTAATAAGATACTCAAAACAATGGTTCGATAGTATCTTTTCAGTCCGACTCCAAACAAATCTCACCTCAATGACAAGTTGAAGATCATCCATATATTTTTCCTCTGTTTGGATCAACTCATGTATATAACCTTGCCTTTTTCTTTCCATGGGTTGCATTGTGTCAAGGCTTTGGAGATCAGCACACCCTACAAAGCAAAACATTTCAAGTTACTTCTAGCCCAACTACTGGGTCATTACTAAACTGATAGCCAATGAAATGTCAAAGCTCTGGTGAGTGCAGAGGAGAAATCTGCCTCAGAAACTGAGATACAGTGGACCCTTGTATAACAAATGGTTTGTATAACATAAAATTTGTACAACATAAAAAATTCCGGAGATAGGGGAAATTTGCTTAACATAATCGGCTGTGGGGCAAATCTGTACAACATAAAAATGGGATCACTCTGTTTTCAATGCATTCCTATGGGAAATGTGTATAAAAGAAAATTTTCTTAATATAATTTCATTTGGAACGAATTAATTCTTTTATACAAGGTACCACTGTATATGGAAAAAAGTGCTTGCTATTACTTTACTCTTGAGAGAAAACCCTCCAGTCCTCATAAAGCAAATCATTTCTACCTCTCCTGACTGGAAGTGATATGCGGAAAGATCATGCAATGAGAATACTTTACAACAAATGTGTAGAAAAGAGTTTTTAACAGCATTAACAAAGCACTGTTAACTGTGAAAATGAAAGCAGGATTGCCATTTGACTACAATGAAAATGCTGCTTTTCTGACAATGACCTCTGCTACTTTTCCCTCAGTGAACTGTTTCCCTTTTTTAGTGGTAAAACTGCAGTTGCAGAATGTTCTCTCGTGTCACCTGGCATTGGCCTTCGAGTCTTTTTGGCACCAGGTGGAGATGTTAGTGCTTTTCTCAGACTTTAGAAACAATGTTGTGGGTTTTTGTACACAAATGTAAATTATGTTTTAAAACTGTTTCTAGGTTGTTGGGTTTTTTACATTTTTGACAAACTGCTTTTATTCTCTGCTTCCTTGATTTTTATGGTATATGATGTTTTCATGGTATTAGAAGTTTTGTAATTGATTAATTAATTGATGTTGAAAGCCACACAGATACACTATTGGGTGGCATATGAATGCTTCAAAATGACCAATCAATCGAATAAAAAGAATAGAAAAATAAAGAGAGAAAAGCTCCATTTTTTCAGAGGACTTATAGGACTTTCATATTGGAGGGAAATATTTTACAATTTGATTCCAACCTTAATTAGTTAATGACAATTGCTGGTTTTAAACAGAATAGCATGTCATACAAAACAAAGATAAAACAAAAGGCTCAACATTTTGCTTCAGAAGTCTTACTACCATGAATTTACAATTTATTTATTCATTTTTATATTGCGCATTTGGCCAGAAGCCACTCTGGGCAGTTTACAGCATATAAAACCACATAACTCAAAACATCAACAGAACAATTAAAATTTATAAAATGCAACTAAATAATACCATCTAACCATAAAAAAATTCATAAAACAATCAGAACATTTAAAATATTTAAGATGGCAGACCTGATCTAAGCTCAGCTGAGTTCATGGGTATTTTGAATGTCTGCTTAAATAACCAGGTTTTTAGTGATTCATTAAAGGTCTTCAGCAAAGGAGCTAAACAGATTGCATGGGGGGGCGGGGCGGCGCCCGTTCCACAGCTGAGGAGCAACCGTTGCTGAGGAGGCCCCGTTTCTCTTCTTCTTCTTCTTCCTCCAGGCCCCTCTCATAGTTAGCCAACCTGTCTGAGATGTTCTCGTAGCACTGGCAGATCCTTCCTGATGGAAGTAAATGTTCTGCCAGTAGTGATCTGCCACTGTACTGGTGGTGGGGGTGGGGGAACACACACCAATGTTCTCATAATAATGTGTGTCTGTAAAACTGGATTAAAGGCAAGCTTGCTCTCACGCTGAACTGTCCCACCCCGTTCCATCTCTTCTTCCATAGGGTCCCCCCCTCCTTGACTGTACAGCTCTACTTACAGTTCCATAACATTCACATTATTTGGGGAGACATAACAAGTCCCACTTGCTGTTTCTTATGGACTGAAGGTACATAAAAAAAGCAAAGCAAAAGCAAAGTCTTCTGCTTATATACTGCCCCATAACACTTCAAGTAGTCTCCGGGCGGTATGCAACCACAGTATGCAGGCTACACCTTGCCCCCCCCCCCCAGCAAGCTGGGTACTCATTTTACCGACCTCGGAAGGATGGGAGGCTGAGTCAACCAGGAGCCGGTTACCTGGGATTGAAGATTGAACCCCAGGTCGTGAGCACAGTTTTAGCTGCAGGATAGGTATTTAACCAGTGCGCCACAAGGCTCCTGATCTGCGAGGGTGGGTGGTGGTGGTGGCTGATCTGCATACCTGACAGTATCTTTTATTAAACCAATTATGGCGTACAAAGGGGAGTGGTGATCTCTGATGAAGCTGAAAATGGCCATCTGATGAATACCCACCAGTGGCACAAAGATACAGTGATAATACAGACAGTTAAAGGGATGCTTTCTCAGCCAGTTGGTGAACTGAGGCCAAACGAGATGGCCAGAATCCTGTGATTGTCTTGTTTTAATGAAAGCACAATTACATTTTTTTAAAAAATGGACTTATATTTGCTCCAATATGAGGCAATGTGGTTCCAAGAATTTTCACACACACCCAGACTAATCATGCTAAATATCCTTTAAGACAGGCATTTGTTGTTGGTTCTTAAGGATGTTTACCAGCTTGGCACAGAATTTCAGAACAATTTGCTGTGATTTATATGCACGGATGCGGATGAGATGGGAGCCAAATGATGGCAAAATAGACACGCTGCTCCTGCTAAAGTCTCCCATGCCAGTTTTAAAGAGGAAAAGGCAAGGAGTAACTGCAAGAAGATGACAGCACATTTGACCAAACAGCACAGAATCCTCCGAGATCATTTTGAGATGGTCACAGATATAGGCAATGGCACCTTGACTGCACTGAAGAAAGGGCCAAGGAGAAGCACTCAGGACACTTAGACCAGCTCAGTTCTGCTCTTACTTTTTAGGCAAAAGCCCTAGTAGAGTCTGCTGGGTTCAGAGAATTTGTGGACCCATCTTATAAATCCCCATCACACAGATGAAAGTGGGGCTACTTGGCTCCAAGAATCCATGAGAAACAAGTCCTAAGAAGTAGACAAGTCAGTCAAACCTACTTCCAGAAACTTGTTTAAACGGCTTGTTAGGCTCTGCTTAAACCCAATGTGCTTTGCTAGAAAGCATACTAAATTATACCTGAACATAGATTTAATTAGGCTAATTTCGATGGAAAAGAAATCACACACAGGAATATTTTTTTCTGTGTCCCTTTAATAAAATATCTTTGCATAGTTATTCTCAGTTTTCAAGATAAAAACAAAGATAGCTATTTCATGCACAGCATTTGCTGTGTTGGCATGGCAAAACACTGATTATTATTTCAAAACTTTTATAATAGAAAGCCCCCAAGGAAAACAAATTAAGGCAGCATACAACACTTTAAAGCAATTACTTTAAAGCAACATTACGGTCTAGCAAGACCCCAAACCACAACTAGCTGTCTGTCAGCCTTTGTGTAACAGATGTACTGAGAACAATTTATACTCAGTTGGAGTAAAAAATAAATTCAAGCCACAGGAATACAGTTTGTCAAATACTGTGGTGCAAGCAAGTAGCAAATTGCAATTTGTGGTTGCAATGCAATCACTCACATTTAACAGAAATCAATAATTCAGCAGCTTAAATTCAATTTGCTAAGCCTTAGCTTGAGGAGAATTTGTTGGTTTCTTATTGAGCATGTTATTCAGTGGGTCTCTTTTAGTTGCTTTGAGCAGTTTTATTTTGGCCAGTAACATATACATTCCCGTTGTAAAGAGAATAAATTGTTCATAATTTTGTCAAGGGTTTCCCATTATCTTCACCCCCAAAACAGGAGACTTTGCAAGCAACATTGAGAGGAACAAAATGCTTGGCCTGCATACAAGCAAGACATTGGCCTATAACAAGTTGAGACCTCCCCATTCTCTAATCTTGCAGAATTTTCATAGGAATCACATTCCATTTTTTTTCCTGAAAAATCAGCTCAATCCTATTTCTGGGATGGGGTATAATACAAGTTGTGCTCTGTTGTGTCCAATGTGCAAATGCAACTCTACTGTCTCTTTGTGGTTATAGAAAAAGAGGCAGAACCATCCAAAAGAAACCTGCAAGAGCAAAGCCATTCGTATTTAAAGCTAAAGACCACAATTCAAAGCGCTCTCTACTGAATCAAAACTTTGGATTCATATACAGTACTAGAACGCTGGCCTTTGGTTTGGAACAGCAGAAATATATGCCACTGAGCAAACGCTATCAGCATATTCCAGAATGTCTTGATACAAGTGATAAGCAGGTGGTGGTTGTTATGTTACGCTCCAGTTTGGGCAAAAAGATTTCATTAGATATGTGGGTCTACTGGGAGAGCACCTGACTGTCCCACACATGATGATCTCTTGCTTCAGATACAGAGAAGTTTCCTTTCATCTTGCCTAGAAATTCAACAGGCATTATTTCTGATCAATAATTGATAAAGTTATCTAAAGTTGTTAGTGCATCCTACATGATTATTAAATTATATGATGCTGGATCATTCGGTGACCCATTTTCAGGCGTCACGTGTTTTCCATATTGAAACACAAGAAATAATTTGTGGAGTCAAAGATAATTTTTCTGTGAAAAAGCACTGATGTGAGCTTAAAATAACAGTATGAATACAGCAGCAGCAAGAGCCTAACACAAATACTGTATATTCTTTGTTCTTACTTGCTGAATGTCCAGACTAAAATACTAATTTGACTTTTGTAGCTGGTAAGGAAAAAATGATGTAAAGTGAGGTTTCACAAGGAAGATTAGCCAACAAATTGTAATCTGTGACATGTATCCATCCCATTGTTTTCTTCCTCTTTTCCTTTTCTTAGTATCAGCTAAGAAAGTGGTTCCCAACCAGGGGGTCGGGACCCTTTTGAGGGTCGAATGACCATTTCAGAGGGGTCGCCATGAGCCAGTGGAGAAAAAGGCAGAAACGGCTTGGGTCTGGAGGAGGAAGGGGGGGGGAAGAGTGAGTTACAGCTTAATAGGTTGGAGAGGATGTCAGTCAGTGGCACCGGAGGCTGCGACTGGCTGAGGGTGCCTGCAGAGGGAAGTTCTCTATGGCACTTACGGGAGTGGCCTGCCAAAGGGGGCTCGTGGCCTCTTCCAAGCAGGGAACTGTATTAAAGGGTTGTGGCATTAGGAAGGTTGAGAACCACTGAGCTATGTGGTGTGCTAGCTGCCTAGATGCCCTAAGGCAGTGATGGCGAACCTTTTAGAGACTGAGTGCCCAAACTGCAATTCAAAACCCACTAATTTTTTTTTGCAAAGTGCCAATACAGTAATTTAACCTGTACACAGGTGGCTGTGAAGGGGCGATGTCGGGTGCCCACAGAAAGGGCTCCGAGTGCCACCTTTGGCACCCGTGCCATAGGTTTGCCATCACTGCCCTTAGGCTTAAGTATATCCGATCTCGCCTGATTTCGGAAGCTAAGCAGGGTCGGGCCTGGTTAGTACTTGGATGGGCAACCACCAGGAATACCAGGTGCTGAAGGCGCGTGGAGTAGGAACTGGCAAACCACTCCAGTATTCCTGCCAAGAAAACTCCATGGACATGGGGTCACGAAGAGTCGGTCATGATTGCAACGACATCCCCCTCCGACACACAAACAAACAAAGTGGTGTGCTACATCAAAATTTTCAGAGGAAAAATGACCATTAAGAATATTTTATTCTACTTGTGTCAGCCTTTACCAAAGTGTAGCTTGTGGCCTTTCTGTGTGGTGTGCCATACCACCTTCCAAACCCCTCAATCCCTGTTTTAGTCCCATGAATTATCTCTAAAAGGCCTCTAAGGGTTAGGTTTGCCCCACAAATGTAATTCAAGTGTTCTGTTGTTGTTAACGCTTGCCAAAAAAAGTGTCTCCTTTTGTTTCTTTTTAGAAACAGGAAGCATTCAGAAGTCACTTAAGCTTCAAATAAAGCTTTTTTACAGTCAGGCTTTTGATGCTGAAATGTGTCAGTTACATTTAGAGGAAAACACTTGTGCTCCTGAGGCTTTTAGGAATACAATTTGTCATTCGGGGGACTAATTTCCTTCTTAGGGTGTTTGTATACATGGCCCACCACGGGTTCAGGGACAGGAAAAATGGCACCTGCACCCTCAGAAGAGTTGCTCACTCATTAGAGAATTCTGAATCTAAAGGGTTATTTTTTCAGCTTTTTACCAAAATATGTTAGGATTGTTGCCAATCAAACTGAAAAAAATAATAACTAATCTTTCACTGGTTACTAGAAAATCAACTAGATTCTGTTGGGGGAAGGCATTAATTTTAAGTAGATTTATTGGTAGTGTTTTATTTGAAAGTTAATATACATATGCATTTTTTAAAAAAATATGTATAACTTTTTAACTGAGCTCCATTTGGCTTTCAAGACTTTGATTTCATCTATTGTTTCTATTGGTTGGCATCAAAAAAGTCCCATACACCTATAAGGCCACAATGTATATTTCATATGGGTGAGTGGTGTGCCACTGTGAGATGGGTTAACAGCATCTAGAATCCTGTTTACTTTGAGACTGCCATTCCCAGTTGTGAACTTGTCACAGATCTTTGGGAGGGAAGTTACTGAAGAAAAACTGCAATTTTGTTAGGAGAGGCCATAATGCTGCAGCTAACATTTACATCATGCTACAATTAGTACCACATCATTAACGGGAGGTCTAATTGTCAGCAGAAATAGGAAAGCTCCAGCTGAACACAAACTATTTGTACATTTGCTGCTGCCAACAAGGATTATTTTATTCTGTGATAAATTATCGTGCTAAAGTACTAACGAGATACTGCAAAAGTTCATAATGTGAGATAGGCACATAACTATTCCATATTGCACAAATGATCCCTGTCTGAAAACTATTACATGATAAAAGTAATGCAGGCATCAATTATTTGATAAAAACCTAGTAAAAACCATAAGATTTGTCTTATGTAAACAGCAATCCTAAATACATTTACTCAGTGGAATAGGCTGAACATGGAACAGAGTGGTGATTATTATGCAGTGGGTTGATGCTGTTAGACCAAAATGTTTAGATCTGGTTTTTTTTGTTTTGTTTTGTTGGGACTGCAACTTCTAGCAGCCCTATGGGTCCAGCAGTAACACTGGTGAGAAACTCTAGGAGACAATGCTAAATCGTTATTTTGGTGGACTGCATTTTGCCCACCGTTTATTAGACTGTGATCCTTATGCATAGCTGCAAGAACATGAGTGTCACTGAACTGAATTTAAGTAAATCTACTTAGGACTGCATCATTATATAGAATTCTGGACAAATTGTTTAACTGGGATGACAAGGGGACCTCAAAGCTTCCTTCTCCATATTAAAGAGTCACCTGAAGGGTAAAAAAAATGGGAAGGCCATGATGCATGTGAGGATGAAGGAACTGAACCCACTGCATCCACACCCTACCACAATCCCAATGCTGTTATCAGGACAATAGTTACCATCCTGGCATAAATGGGAGCATAAATAGGCAAAAACAATCTACATGTGCTCCGTCATTATTATCACTTTTAACAAACACTAAAATATTGCACTATTTGGAAACAGAATTTTCTCAATATCTATAAAAAGAGCTATCATATACACCAGAATGCATCTGTGTTCAGTAAATGAGTTCTAAGATCTAAAACTAATGGCAATATAAAGTGCATTAAAAGCACACAAGGTTTTACCTTCCTTATGCTTCCACCCCTGCAACAACACTGGCACTGTGTATACAAGTACACACGAAGTACATTCTGAGATACCGGCAAACAAAAATTCAGCAAAGGGAACACATAGTGCAATATGAATAGAACACAACTGTTGATGTAAAACAGTATAAATAGTAGGTCTTTGTGTGTCTAAAGTCACACCACGTCAAGAAATAACTTGACAAGGAAGCAAATCATTCATGGTCTTTCCGAAATAAAAGAAGTAGAGAAAACCAGACCGGACAGTGCAGAAAGCCACACAAAGACCCACTAATCAGTTTGCATAAATTAATTGTAATGTTACAATACAGAGCAAAATTTGAAGCCTTGAGTGGATTTAATGCTGAAGCGAAGCAAATCAATTGTTTCAGAGAGAGGAAACACTGCCTCCATGTTTTAGTCATTGTCCACCCTGCCTCCATGTTTTAGTCAAACTTGGATAGTGGGTCTCTGAGGTGCTTTCACCCTGGAAGACAAACAACACTGGATCCTTTAAAAAGAAAAAGAAAGGAAAAAGAAAGAAAGAAAAATGAAAATTAGAGATGAATGTTTACAACCAACTTTTCTGACAGAGACATGCATAATGTGTAAACACAACAGAAATGCATTTTTATTTACAAATGCTGCCCTTATTTTGGTCATATAAAGAAAACTATGTGCACAAATAGCCCACTACTGATTTTCCCAATCTGTCACATACTGGATAGGCCCATTAATACAAGGATGCATCCCCACCTTTTTACGGTTCATATACTGTGGTCCCAGTATACTGCGGGACTGCAGTATATGTAACAAAGCCCCCCTGGGGTAAGGTGGATGGGCCTGTTTCAGGCCTCCTGTACTTACCGCAGGCCTGGTGCTGTCCCGAACAGGCATCCGATGGGCTTCTAGGGCCTGTCGGAGGCCTCAAAAGTGCTTTCTGATGAACCGGAAGTCACTTCCAGTAAACCAGAAGTGACTTCTGGATCACCAAAAACCACTTCTGAGGCTTTCAACAGGCTTCTGGGGCCTGTCAGAGGCCCCGGAAGTGACTTCCAGCAAACCGGAAGTCACTTCTGGATAACTGGAAAGCACTTCTGAGGCAGCACCAGGCCTCAGGTAAATGTAGGAGGCCCCATATAGGCCCCCCAGGCCCCACCCGACCCAGCATCCGCATATCGTGGATTCTCACGTGTTGGGTTGGGGTCCTAACCCACGTGATAGGCAGTATGCCCTCTAAAGCAAACAAATAAAAGCAAGATAATTTATAAAATTGTTTTCTAAGTTTTTAAGTACTTAAATAATGGTAAATTAATGCTAAAAAATTATGCCAGTGAGAGATGGTCATTAGGAGATTAATCTGCGGCCCATAATCTAATGTTCAAGATGCATGAAAGGGCTTTCTGCTCAACATTGAATTGGAATGCATTTTACCTTCTGGCTGTAGGGCAGGGGTGTCCAAATTTTTTATAAGAAGGGCCAGGTTTGGTGAGGTGAATATGTTTGGGGGCTGACCATTCAGCTGCCTTTGGCCCCTGGGTCGGACTTTGGACAAGCCTCTAGGACATGCAAGGAGCCACTTGAAATGTGGAAACAGGCCACATTTGGCCCCCGGGCCTGACTTTGTACATGCCTGCTGTAGGGGAACACGTTGTGGAATCCCACTAACATGACAGGCTTTAGACCAGACTTTAGAGGGCATACTGCTGATAAACTGAGAGGATTAACTCTATCTTTGACTATTCTTCACTGACTAAAAGCAGAAAAAAAGCATATAACAACATGCACTAAGGGGAAAAAAGCAGATAACATTTGCATTTTGTAGTAATACTGGATTTTTAAAATTTGTTTTAGAATTCTCCCATTACTTCTCATTTGCTTCATAATCTTTATATACAGAAGTACTTACAACTCTATCTGGCTGGGAACATGATACAAAAAGAAGTTACCTATCTGTAACTCGTGTTCTTCGAGTGGATCTCTGGGAATTCACAAAATGGCTACCTTCTGCGCCTCCACATAGCAATCAGGACATTCCAGAGCTTTCCTGAAGCCATTAGGGACCTCCCAGTGCACGTGCTCCTTCCTGGGCCTACATAGCCTCAGTTCCCTCATCCGCCACTGTCAAACAAACATATGACATACGTGACGGATAGAGGGGAGGGATGGATGCTAAGTGTGAATTCACATATGTCCACTTGAAGAACCAGAGTTAGATCTAGGTAACTACTTCTTCTTCTTTATGGTATCTGTCAATGCATACAAATGGGTGACCAACAAGCTCACTTACTTGGAGGTTGGCCATCATGGTAGAGCAGAAGAAAGAACTGCATTGCCAAATATGGTATCAGCTCTGGCTCTCACATCCAGCCAGTTGTGGCTGGCAAAAGCAGATGGTGTAGAACAAGGAGTGGCTTTGCAGACAACAAGTAAAATAAACACCTCTCAGAAAGGATGTAGAGGAAGCCACTGCTCTAGTAGAGTGAGGCAATGGTGTTACTGGTAGTGAGTACTCATGGGCCAGCTCATAGGCGAAGCATATAGTGTTAGAAATTCATTTTAAGGCACTCTGAGAGGAAATTGGTAGTCCTCCAGATGAACAACTGGATCTGATAAATAGTCTGCTGGATTCCCTAAAGGATGTTGTTTGGGAAATATAGAAGGCTAACACTCTTTTAACATCCAGCGAGTGAAGAGAATGCTCAATTTCACTGAAAGGCAATGGAAAGAAAGTTGGCAATATCATAGGTTGACATTAGTGGAAGCTGAACACCACCTTAGGTAGAAAAGAGATGTTTGGGAACAAGGTAACGTTGTGTGGATGGAACTGTAAAAAAGAACCACAACTTCTGACACTCTTCTTGCTAAGGTTATGGCCACAAGGAAGATGGTCTTTAGAGAGAGTAATTGCTCTGATGTGTTGGCCATGGGTTCAAAAGGTGGTCTGGCCAACTGTTGTTAAGTCCAGGGTCAGAGACCATTGAGGGGTCAGTGGGCGGTTCTGAGGACAAATGTTTCTAAAGAGCATGGCAGAATCGCATTGAGGAGGCTGGTGAGCTAGCCACAATATATACTCTCAATGTAGAATGAGAGTCCTTGATGAAAAAAATGCATCAAGAATTCCAGTAGTGTAGACAAGGAGACTGTGATCACAGGCTGATTGTGAGTTGATGCAAATGAGCAGAAAATACTCATACAATGTAGTGGTAGAAGGTTTTCTAGTATGCTGTAGAACCTGAGCTATTGAGAAGGTATTCAGTTATAAGTGGAGGCCCTAATGAAGTACTTGGCTGTTTTTCTTGGACAGTAGGTCCAGGCATGTGGCAAGGCGAATGTAAACATTGGTAATCAATTATAGTCTCAGCCACCATGGTGCTATAAGGATCACAATGGCACAGTCCTAGCAGATTTTGATAATGGTACGTTGTAGTACTGGAATTTGAGGAAACATGTCAATATGGGCCCATGTCTTTAGGAATGGTTGCAGTTGAGTGTTGTGATGAAAACAAAAAGAAAAATAGACCTGCCATACAGAGGAGAGGCAGGATCTGCTCTTGATCATCCTGGAGTGCTGGACGTGCAACAATGGGCTCAAGTTAAGAGAACTCAGCTTTCAGAAAAAACTTCCTAACTCTTGGGACAGTACAGCAATGGAAGCAATCACCTCTAGAGGTGGTGAGTTCTCCTACACTAGAGGCATTTGACAGAAATTTGGACAACCACCTGGCAGATATCCTTTGATTTGTATTCCTGCATAGAGCATTCCACTCCAAGGTTTTCATGATATTCAGCTGAAAGCTGTGTTCTGTTAACTTGAGCGCATTGTTGCGCATTCTGCACTATGGGACAGATCCTGCTCCTCCTCTGTATGACAGCCCTTCAAATATTTGTCTTCTTTACTTGATGGCCTTATAGGCCCCCTTCTAACTTCACTATTCTATGGTTCTAAGGGTGGGGAGTCAAAATTGCTTGTGTTTCTTTTCAGGTTTACAAAAGGATTGATGTTGGCATTGACAACTCTGGTACTTTCTGGGTTGGAAAATAGGTGGTGGTAGTTCTTGCCTTGGGAAGTCTGTCTGTCTGTAGGCCTGATAGGAATAAGGTCTGCGCTTAGGGTTGTCTTGTTGGCCAATAATATCCCTGAGTATAGTACCGCTGGGTATAATATGAATGGGTTGTCTTTCTCATCTTTTGTAGGTTGTCCAAAATTTTGTCAATTTTGGCACCAACAAGGCCATTGCCATCAAAGGTTAAGCCTTCTATTCTATTACGCCCATTGTCAGGAATGTTAGGTGACCTCATAGAGATATGGAAATGGTGACTGGGTTAGTTGCTGAGTCCACTACATGGCACACAGCAATCCTCCCTTGTTTGACAAAGGCCATGGCTTCTTGGTGATGGGAAAGGCTTCTAGGTCATTGTTCTTCTGGGACAGTATTAATAAGGGAAAAACCTCATTTCATAAGTGATGCTAGCAAGCCCCAATAGCAGCAAGATAGCTACTGTCAAGGTAAATGAGGCTAGGATATAGTGACAATGGCCAATGATGTCTAGTTTCCTTCCTTGTTTATTACTGGGAGCTAAAGCAGAGCAGTTCCTGGCTCTATTCTGTGTAGCATCCACAATAGAGGTAGGAATTTGGTGTTGTCCCCATGGCTTTTATATAAATTATCCAGTGGAAGCGAGGAGGGTTTATTCCATGCCTCTTTGAGAAGTTTGAGGAGTGATGGGATGAAACCAAGATGTAGAGGGGGAGTTTGGTCTTGGTTAAAGCCCTCCTAAACTTTGTCTGATTCCTTAGGCTGAGGTTGATCAACTGTGAAGTCCATCACTGTAGCAATTCTGAGCATGGAAGTCCTCAGATGGAGAGTGTGGGTGGTTATCTGCCACATCCAAATATGGAGAAAGTAAATTACAGTATTTTCCCATGTATAAGACAATATATTTGTCTACAATTGTCAGACTAAAAATTGAGGGTCGTCTTATACACAGTGGTAAACTGAGGAGAGAACTGTGCAGTTGCAAAAACTGTTATTTTGGGTTGGAAAAGTGCAGACCATCTTGGGTGTGTCTTATAGATGGAAAAATATGCTAGGTCTTGAATGGTGTCAGTCTCTTTGATACATTTATGTCTTTAGGTCATGAGCCACAGGGCAATCAGTGCCGGTGGCTCACCATTCGAAGAGTCAAGAAGAGTATACTTCAATGGGTCTTTGGTGCTGAAGTGAAGGAGGGTATATATCCACTGGCTCTTGATGCCATGGTGGTGAAGGAGATGAGGAAGAGATGGACTTGTAATAGTAATAAACCTGATGACGAGCCTCTCAATATGAGCAAATCCGTTACCTTGCTAAGAAGTCTGCTGGAATGTTCTAACAGATTGCTAGGTGCTGAGATGTCAGGGTAGGAAGAGGCATGGTGGATGCTGAGGCCCACTTCTTGTCCAAGCCATTATTGATCCCAACACTTGAGTCTGCTTAGGCACCACAGGATTTTGAAGTTGAAATGCATCAAGCTGGACAACACAGTGACTTCCTCTTGTCTCTCTTGGTGAAGTGAAAAGATGCTGCTATAGGAGTGCAAATTGACCTCAGGGTTTGGTGAGCTCCAATACCTGATCCAATACTACTTGCACATCTGGAGAAGCTTGCATTAAGATAAGACTGACAGATTTTCCAAACAGATATCTAGATCTATATTTGTGCCTATGCTTGGATCTCTCAAGGTCCCAATTGTGCCACAAAAGCTACCATCACTATGGTGAATACCTGTTTCTTTGAGCAAACAACAGCTCAAAGAAAACCAACTGTTTTTTAAACAAATTACAAATATCTGCTATGAATTTTCTGATTAGCCTTTGGTTCATGCTAACTATCCTGGTCTCTTGTAGACGATATATGGACAGAAGCACCAATGCTTCTTTTCTTGACATTGGGAATAGAAGTATAAGACTAAGAGGAAATATATTTAAAGAATAGCACCCTCAGATAATCCACTGATTGTTGATACTGCCCATTTTTGGAAAAAAGTGTGGTTGTTTCCCTTCCAGCAAAGAGGGGAGGTACCAACACAGACTTTTCCCTCCAAAAATGGGTAGGGGCTTTGGGATGAGGTCCAGTTTACCATCCCTAATCACATGCTGGGAAGATCCATCACAACATGAGTCTCAAGCTATCTGACAGGTCAGTGGACATTCAGTCGCACTTTGTCAGGCAGACTTGGACTGGCAAGAAAGAATAAAGAACAACTCTAAGCAGGCCACATCTTTACTGGCTGCACCTGCTTGGCGCAGCATCAGGCAATGGGTCCAAGCATCAATCTCCCGCCCAATGACCCATCCCAGTCTAACTGCCGAGAAGCCTATAGGATGGCAGGATTTGGAAGCTGCACAGCTGATGCACTGCTATGTTGTTCCTTTCTTATTCCTTCTTGAACTGGGCATGTCTCTAGTGCAGTGTTGGCGAACCTATGGCACGGGTGCCAAAGGTGGCACTCGGAGCCCTTTCTGTAGGCACCCAATACCTGTATTCAGGCTAAATTGCTGTATTGGCACTTTGTGAAAAAATAGTGGGTTTTGAATTGCAGTTTGGGGACTCGGTTCCTAAAAGGTTCGCCATCACTGCTCTAGTGCATACACACTCCAGAAGTCTTCACCCCTACCCCCACCTGTGGATACACACACACACACACACACACACAGGCTGCATGTGTCAAGAGACAAGAGGTTTTGAAAAAAAACACCCAACTCCTTCTCCCCCCCCCATCCCCATTTGTTCTGCTGCCCACATTAAAGAAACAGCAGGAGAGCTGAAGCAGCTTCAGAAAGGAAGAAGGCAGCATAGTTTCAATCCCAGACAGGCACACCTGAAGGCTTCCATCGGCACAGAATGTTTTGCTCCCAGCTCAGGTGAGCCCTGTAACTCACTGGTTGATGGCTAGGAAGTGCACTAGGCCCTCTTGCAACACACAGGCCCATGTTTATCCCCCCAGCTTTTAAGTGTCAGGACATATTAAGTAGGTGGTTTATGGGGAGGGGGGCAGGCCTCCTTTTGCTCTGCCTCCTTGAGCAAGTGGGAGATCCAACCCACTCAAGGATGCTCTTCACCACCGCAGAATACACATTCATAATCCTCTGTTTGGCAGATCTGTTCATGTCCTGTCCTTCCCACTAACTAGTCTGACCGGTCTTGAAACGTTGGGGAAGATTTTCTTCCCAACGAAGGCACACTCAACATGCTTCTTATGGCCTAAGAAAGAGTGAAATCATGGCCGAGGCTTGCAGTGTTGGCTATTCCCTCCACCCCACCCCACCCCACCCGAACTGTACTGCTCATTCACAGGTTGTTCTCAAGAACAGGGTAAGCACAGTGGGGCAACTTATGGGGACCATGCATTTAGCCTGCTCTCAAAGCTACACTGCTCTTTCTGCCTCACCACGGCTGAATCTGAGTCTGAAGCTGGCAAGCCTCTTGTGTCTCAACAGCACCTTGTGCAGTCCTCAGTGCTGTACTCGTGCCCAAAGTCCATCTTTTTCGTTCCGTTTGAACAACCTAATTTTTTCCTTCCTGCATTTATATGACAGGAATTAAAATAATGACATATTTCTGCATGCTCAGACTCCCAGGTACCGAATATAAACTCTTACACTGTAATTCTATCTAGTTACTTGAGCATGTAGACTGGCATGTAACAAGTCAAAAGGCACTACGCTGGAACCTGGCAAGTATGTATTTTAAAAGTTGTGTGACTTCCCCCAAAACAGAAAAAAAAGAACATGATAAAAAACGTTACTTTTTAACTGTGATTACTTGTCCCTAGAGTTCTAAAGGTTCCTGATCACTTGTCACCATTGTTACAATTTCAATTAATTTCATCATTCTTGAAAGTAACAAAATGTAGGTATATAAGTTCTGTTTCTCAAAATCTAAGTGTTACTTGCTGCTGTAGTACACAAATACAGTCAGTGATTAGCTAACTAATAATTTGCAGCTAATGCGCAAAAGAGGTAGTAATCTACAATGAAAGGTAGCCAGGAAAATCAAGATCATTTACCCTTTTGCTTAATTAGCACTGATAAAAACTCAGATTGGACAATACAATATTTATTTTGGCTTCCCAGGCTAATTTTCAAACATTTTCAAACTTTGTAGGATTTAAATGAAATAATGTTTTCATAACGTAGACAACTCTGTTTTTCAACTGATGTAATTTAACACAGTTGACGATATTTGATTTGGGAAATACTATCAATAATTGGGGAAAGCAGTGAGGTACAACAATGTTTTGAGCTGCATTTTCATTAAAAATGCAAAATAAAAAAATCCAACACCAACAAAGAAGAGATATATACTGTATCTGTGAACAAACTACCTGACTTTAGCTAATTGATGAGATGCAATGGTGTACAGTAGTGGCCAAAATCCTGGGAAACTTTGGGGGAAAGTGTATTTTTGAGGTTTGATGGCTAAAACTCTTCCACCACTATGGTTGCCGTTGGGATGAGGTGCTTATGGTGATGTGCTGTGTTTGGTTTTCGTCAAACGTGGCATTGTGTGTTTTGGCTAAACAATTCCACTTGGGTCTCGTCTGTCCAAAGGACATTCTTCCAGAAGTTTTGTGGTTTGTCCAGATGCAACATGGCAAACCTAAATCTTGCTGCCATGTTCTTTTTAGAGAGAAGAGGTTTTCTCATGGCATCCCTTCCAAGCAAACCATACTTGATCAGTTTTTCTCAAATTATACTCTCATGAACTTTACTGTTTAATATGTCAACTGTGGACTGTAGAGTCTGAGATGTAACTTTTTGCAATTTTTCTGGGCATTGCACAGACTGACTTTGGGTGAATTTGCTTGGACAGCCAATTCTGGAAAGGTTGGCAAATGTCTTGAATGATTTCCAACTGTGAATAATCTTCCTCTTTGTTAATTATGGACTTGAAATGGTTTGGAAATGGCCTTATAACCCTTTCCAGATTGATGGGCAGCAACAACTGCTTCTCTAGGATCACTGCTGATGTGTTTTCTCCTTGGCACTCCTGAACACTCTAGACCAGTAAACTGCTAAAACTTCAACTATTATAGAAGTGGTCACACTTGCTGATGACTCAAGGGCTATCAAGATATTAAAATAAAGATGAAAGGAAATTTACAAGCATGAACAGAACAAGACATGATGCGATTAAAGAACATATGAAACAGGTGTGGAAAATAAGAGGGGGTATCCAATTAAACATGTAAAAAGGCTGATGTAATGCCAAACCTGTTGAAGGAGGTATAAAGATAAAGCACATGGGAGTAACTTTATGATGATGAAGTTGATGTAGATGGTTGCTGGTTGTTGGACTGTGGAGCATGTATATGCTGTTGGAGAGTTCTGTACAACGTATCACAACCATATATGCTGCATCCAGGAGTTGAGTCATGGCAACTGGACTTCTTTTCTTGTGGGATTGAAACACTTTGCTACTCATCGAAGTAGCTTCTTCAGTCTAAGGAAGGTTGGTAGGAGACCTCCAATTTATAGTTCACCTGGATGACTGAGAATCTCTACAGTACAGATTTATGCTGCAAGACTGCAATATCAGTTTGCTGCTATATATATTTGTAAACAGACTATGATAAAAAGAAAATATCTTAAAATCCTTAAGATATTACCTTCTCATTGCTCCCCAGAAATGTTGACTTTTCTCCCAGTGCGTACCCTTTACACTTTTGAAATACATGTGCAGTACCAACACATCTTAAGGATTTTAAGCATGGATTAAGTCCTGAGTGGGAGGTGTATGGCATAGGGCTTATTAGATAGATTGTTTTGTTCTGTTATGGTTAATTTCTTTTCGTTTTGTCTAAATGTCACCTGTTTTTTGTTTTTTATCTTTTGTGTTGTAGTTTTAAAAATTAAAAAGAAAATATCTTGTCTGTGATTTTCTTCACTGCAAGGACCAACGGCCAAGATAAATAAAACATCCTGAGTTGTCTGTGCAACTCTGACAAGGGAATTTGGTTAACAGCACCTGAATGCTACTCAACTTCTCAATTTCTATGGAAGCAGTAAGGGGGCAGTTAGTTTTGCATACACGGATTATCCATTTTGGCTTTATATTTGTAAAATAAATGATACAGTATAAATATGTCATGTGCTGTTGTTCATCTGAGGTTGTATTTAGCTAGTTTTCAGACCTGCTAATGGCCAGATGATTTTTACTATGTCCTGATACAAAAACCACAGAATTCAAGGGGAATGTATTTTCTTTTTCACTTGACTGTATGTACTCCAGAATCTTGTCAATTAGCTATAGCAGGCTGTGCAACCCTTATGCAAATACCAGTACGATTCTGCCTATGATTTTTTTTTGCCTCACAGCTGCAACCATAAACTAATTTTTGCTGAAAGCAAAACAAAACACTGGCTTTTTAACCATGAATGTTCATTCTGGTTTCCAGAGAAAAAGACAAGGAATGAGTTAATTTTCACTACTACTGGATCAACATATGGATCTTTTGACCCAAACCCCAGACTTCCATAGCCAATACTCCTTCCAGGTTTTTTCCATAGCAGACCAGGCAGAAAAAGGAAGGATAAGGACCAGAAGAGATTAATGTTCTGCTTATTCTCTCATTAATAAGCACAGAGCTGCCTAGATGCCCTAAGCACATCCGATCT
Source organism: Phrynocephalus versicolor (assembly GCA_023846285.1). NCBI lineage: Eukaryota > Metazoa > Chordata > Lepidosauria > Squamata > Agamidae > Phrynocephalus > Phrynocephalus versicolor. Next base: position 22,023,495 of record JAHTLZ010003542.1, read on the forward strand.
CTCCTGATTTCGGAAGCTAAGCAGGGTCAGCCCTGGTTAGTACTTGGATGGGAGACCACCAGGGAATACCAGGAGCTGTAGGCACCTGGAATGGGAACTGGCAAGCCACTCCAGTACTCCTGCCAAGAAAACTCCCTGGACATGGAGTCATGAAGAGTCGGTCATGACTGTAACGACACATCACACACACAATAAGCACAGAGCCATCATGGCAGGCACCATGTGGCAGAACCAGATGTTTGCTTTCTGTAGACCAGAATGGACATTCGTGGTTAGCAGACAATTCTTGGTCCATGGTGAAGAGGCCATGCAGGAACATGATGTGCCCAAGTTTTCGTGCCGCTCAGGGTGAACTGGTTATTGGAGAATTATATGGATATACAGTATTACATGATTTTGCTGAAAGCAGGATGAACTTGATCAACTGAAAAATACTGAAGGAATTTGTTACATTTTGTAAAGATTGAAGATGTTGGTTAGGTAGCTGTTGTGAAAAATTTCAAAAAGTGGTGTAAAGGTTACAGAGGTTTTGAGTGACCTGGTGAAATGTGCTGTAATATTCTTTGGCTTCAGCAGCTGAAAACTGCTCTTGGGTTAACTGTTTTTCACTAAGGAGATTGTCTGAATTGTGCAGCAATCTCTGGGAGGGAAGTGTTCTGATACAAATATGTTGATCTGCCAGGTCAAAGGCTCGTCAGCATTTCAAAAATTGGATTTCACATGCTGAGATCCCTGGCCCTGAGCTCTAAACTCAGAGTTGATCAGAAACCAGAAATTACACTAGGCAGGCTTAAAGTTACTAATATCTTTTGGTACTGAAGAATAACCGAATTGGTATTAAGAATAACTTGATATTAAGAGAAACTAAAAGGAATGAAAATACATCATTCATTGTCTCTATCTTCCTTCTTCTGAAGCTGTAGGCACAGCTTAGAGGCCACAGTCATTTTACTGCAGAGAGACACTGGGGTCGCAGAGACTCCCTGGAACTACTTCCAAATGCACTGTCAAAATTAAATGACAGAAGCTAAGTCTGAACCAAGAAGGGAAAGAAAAAGAGGGACTTAATTGCAACATAGCTGAGTTTTGGGAAAAGGAGATAAGGAGAGATGGAAAAGAGAAGAGTAAAAGAACAGGATGAGTAACAAGGAGCACTGGCGCAGCTAGAGTTTGGAGTGCCTGGGGACAAAGTCAGTTTTTGTGCCCTCTCCTCCCCCCACAACCATGTCTCACCCACCCAGCAAGGGGGCCAGATCCTGGGGGAACAGTGGGGGAGGGGAAGAAGTGTCCCTCCTTCGCATGCCCTCTTTGTGGGTCTCCTTTCCAGTTAAGGCTCTCCTGTGCAAACCACACGGCGCGCGGATAGTTCCAAGCAGGCGATTTCCCCCCAAAGCATCACCTACACAGCACGCTTTCCCCTCCTCTTTTTGCCCAGCTAAGGCTTGGTGATCATTTGCCCGGGGAAAGGAAGAGAGGGAAGCAGGTGATGGGATTTTTCCCCCAAGCAGTACCTCCGTCGCACGCTTCCCTCTCCTCCTTTCCCCGGGCTAACAATCACCAAGCCTTAGCAGGGGATGGGGGGAAGGAGGAGGGGGGGAAATTGGCGGAAGTGCTGCTTGGGGAAAAAAACATTGCCTGCTTCCCTCTCCTCCTTTCCCCTGACTAAGGATCGCCAAGCCTTGGCAGGGCGAAAGGAGGACTACTGGCAGGATGGTGCATGGCTTCCTCCTCCTGCTCCTCCTCCAGGCGCCCCCAGATTGTTGCGCGCCCCAGGGCAAATGCACTCTTCCAACCCTCCCTAGTTACGCCAGTGACAAGGAGCAGAAGAGAACTTTCCCTAGGCTAAGGAAGGTCGAGAAACAAACTGGGGAGGAGCCAGCTTTCGCTGTGTCATGATGGAAATCAGTTCTTTTGTGGCAGAGTCAGAAACACATATGTCTATGAGCATATATGCACATACATATGCACTTATGCAAATACTTAAACTGTTTGAATAAAATGACTGAACAATGTTCTATCAAACTAAAACACAGTGGGAATAATTGTGCTGATATAAATAGTGCACTAAAATCTTGCAAGTGAAAACATTCAAGTACAGTATTTTTCCGTGTTGAAGACTATATTTTTGTCTTAAAATGGTTAGACTAAACACTGTGGGTTGCCTTATACATGGAAATAAGCCGAGGAGAGAACCGTACAGTTGCGAAACTGTAATTTTGGATTGGAAAAGTGGGGATAGTCTTATACACGGGGGCATCTTATGGACGAAAAAATACTGTAATCGCAGTCTTAAGGAAGTTGCACTTACACTGCCGACTTGGATCGGAGTCCGTAGTCATCTTCACATAATTTGAAGGGAAGAGGCCTGAGATGCCATTGATTTCCCCTTGCCACCAGTCTGCATCGTCTTTGTTCAGGACATTAATGAGTTGCCCCTTAGAGAAGCTGAGCTCATCTTCATTGTTTGCCAAGTAGTCATACATGGCGATCACTTGACACACTAGCAGAAAAAGAAATTCACAAGGCAAGCTGTTATCCTCTAGAAGCAAAGGAGGCAACATTTCCAGGGGAGCTAAAACATGTTTTATTCTACTTCTAAAGGAGAAACCAACTCCATCACTATAAACGGTCAACTCCAGTAATGGAGAGAGGGGGTTGCTTGTTGCAATTTAATGACCAAAAGTTTTTTAAGCTCTCCATCTCAAGGAAGAGATATGAGAATCTCAGTTTACATTTTAAAAACAAGAACAAGATTATCTTAGTCTGGGAATCTGTTATTACTAGACAGGTATGTGACAATAACGAAAAAAAAGAGTGAAATGCAGGGGACCAGAATAAAATAGAATCTTCAGATTCTGTTGCAAGACTTGTTTACAAACAAAGCATTTCCCCAAAAGGTGGCCACCACAGAAAAGGCTGGGCTCATGGACTTTTTAGCCTCCCAGAGGGTGGGCTGGAAGCTGGGTGACCACACACTGGAGCCTAAGAGACTGAGTGGAAGATTAATAAAGCAGATGATGGAGTTGGGTGTCATCATCATCATGGTGGTACTACTAGACCACAAAATTCTGAAAAGCCTCTTTCAGACTTGTCATGTCTATGTGATATACTACAGGGAATAATAGAACCTTTAAGCACTCCACAGGCTTATGGTCAGGGTGTTGAACAAGAACTCCCAGCACCTCTACTAATCACAAAGTGATACCACAGAAGGGAAAATCCCAGAAGCTGAGTCCATTTTTCATCAGTTCACTACTTCTCACTGAAACACAAAGGGTCAGGGCCACATGACTCAGCAAATGTGGAGCCTATTCGCTGAGTCAGGCCCCATTCAGGCTGAGGCAATCAGGCAGTGCAGCTGGGTGGGACTGCTACTGGCATAAAGCTAGCAGCCGACACTCCCTGTTCCTTGCCTCAGCAATGTGAGACATCTGGACCCCTGAGCTTTGGCCTGCTTACCTTGAACTTTCCTGGAACTCTGTCGCTTTGTAATTGTTCCTTTTTGGCATCTCCCTCCCTGTTGGACTGTTTTTGTGGATCTTGAACTTGGACTGGCTGACTATGATCTTTGTCTCTTTGTAAATCTTGAACTTGGACTAGCTGACCACACTCTTGGTGTCAACCCCCTCTGGCTCCTGTGAACACCCTGGTCCTGGCCCCCTGTTGAGAACCTAGCTCACACTCTGACTATTACAAAAAGCAATAGTCAGGGCTGTTTTTCAACAACTGTGAATAGTAGCAAGCAGAGGAGGTTATCCTGTAGACCATCCTGACTGCTGCCACTGGCATTGTCAACATTCAGGTTGCTATTTGCTATGTAAAGCTTGGCATTATTTTTTCTAATGGCAGCGCCAGCCTGATATTGTGCAACAATATCAGGCTATTTCCTGGCTTTCTAAATTATGGGTACATAAGCACAACATTCCACATGTATAAACCAAAGTTTTTTTTTAAAAAAAAACTGATTCTCTCTTACCTGAAACCCTCTATTAGGGTCACTGTAAGTCAGTCTAACCAACCAGAGCTATCTCATAAAATATACACTTGCCCTCAAACCTAAGCCAAGTGTAAGCAGGCTTTTATGTACTAACCTGGGACAGCGGCAGGAGTGCTCTTTTCATGGCTTGGCCCTAGAAGTTTCACGTGGGTAGCAGGAAACCATCCTTTTTGTCTTTTCTTCCCTCTTGCCTGCAAAAATTGATTTACACTTTCACTCAGTAAGATCCAAGCAATGAACAACCCTATCACAAAATTTATCAGCTCACTAATACATCAGAGAAACGTACTGGTAATTTTTTATTTACAATAATAGTAAGTATATTTGGCATGAAGAATAACATATAAGCGGCCATTCTAGATACTATAGTTGGAAAGACATTAAAAATTGACTAGTTATTTAATAAAAAATACACATTCAAATACACATTCCAAAGAAAAACTCCTTTCCAAATATTTGAATACACATTTTTATTAAATTAAGATTTTTTTTCAAATTAAGATTTAAAACAAAGGAATACATAGTAGTTTCTTTTCATTGCTAGTAAATAATTCTCAAACCAATACATTTTCTAGTTTAATCTACAGATAACCATACACAACAAAGAAGGCAGATTTTACTTATTTGAAAGCTTTCAAAAGCTAGCTAAATATATTTCCCCGCAGGCCAAAGCATTCTTCTATTACCTGCAGTTCTCCCTGCCACCATCCACTAGCATTTTTCTTCAAAATTAGTATCAGTTGTCCTGGTGCAAGGCTCAACTGTTCTGCTCCTGATGCAGTATAGGCTGTGGTAACCTGAGCAATTTCTGAAAGGGAATGCATAAGTGAAAAGAACATTAAATAATAAATACCCTAAAATTGGCAATAGCCAAAAAAAAAAAAAAAGGTAAGAAGAAACATACTATAGCGTCTTTAAAACTAACAGATTTATTTCATGTCAGACCCAAAATAAAAAATTAAGGAACAAGAATGTTGTGGCGCCTTAAAGACTTCAATGCAATATTTCATTTTTGAGGCTATACTCACCAGGTTTTTTACTGAATGTTCCTGTTTTGCTAGCAGTAGTAGTATAATTCTGCAACAAAAGAAAACACAAAACAATGCATTTTGCAGCAGTGCCATAACAACTACATCGTTTTAACTAAAGCTGGTTGAACACACTTGAAAAGTGGAAGCATTTTTAAACATCCTTTTAACTCTGCTTTTCCTGGCCTACTGTTCGTCTAGGTACAGAAAACTACTTTTCAGCCTTATGCCCTGTTCTTAAAGGTCTCCTCTCAGACAATTTTCAAATCTGAGTGGACTTACTATTGCTGTGAGCATAGACGATCACTTCCTGCCCCTGTGATCCATTCTACATTTGCAGAGAAGGGGTGTGCTTGCTTGGTATGAAGCATAAGCATTTCTGTATCAGTATATCTGTGAAGATTCTTAGTCATCCAGGTGAGGTTATCTTGAAGTTGAGCCATGGCAATTGGACTGACCAAGTTATTTGGAGTAGTTTTTTTTTTATTTCAGAAGAAAAGAAGTCTAGTTACCATAGGCAAATGCCTTTCATTTTGGAATGGGTCTAGTCCCAAAATGAAGCACGGCAGCACAGGGGCTGTTTGGAACTTGGGCCCACCCTCCGAAATGAAATCACCCATTGACTTACCTTGCCTTATCTCGCGCGAGGCTAAACTCCAACCAGGAAGCATTCGATGCACCATTGTTCCTTCTCCATGACACTAGCCAATTAGACAGGCAGGTGGGATGATGCATGTCTTTGCCAGCTCCTGATTGGCCAGTGCCAGGGAGAAGGAACAATGATGCGTCGGAGGCTACATCCTGGTTGGAATTTAGCCCTGCACAAGGTAAGGCAAGGTAAGTCAATGGGTGATTTTGTTTTGGAGGGTGGACCCAAGTTCTGAATAGCACCTGTGCCGCCGTGCTTAATTTCAGAACCGGACTCATTCCAAAACGAAAGGCCCATGCCTAGCCATGACTCAACTTCTGGATTCTGTCTCAGTGTCTCAGTTTTTATTTTGGGATGCTATACTTCTCTCACTAATCCCTTCCCACTGCAAAAACAGTAACAAGACGTACATCTTGATCCTTGGGTTTGACGTAGTTTGAAGGAAAAATTCCAGTTCTATCACCAATGCTTCCAGTCCACCATTCTCCATCTTTCTGAGTAACCAGAATTTCTTCGCCTTCCGTGAAAGTTAAATCACTGGGTTCAGAACTTGCATAAGAGTACAGTGCTATATACTCTGAAAAAGCAAAGATAATTTCAGTTATCTATTTAAGCAGTTATCTATTTAAGCAATTTATTATTAAGGACTCCCCTGCTCATCATTTAACTAGGAACAATAAAACACTTTTAAAAAAACATGACACAGATACATCATAATTATGGCATATCCTAACTGTATATGGACAGATGAACTGTATTTAACACTACTGAAGGAAATGGCTGAAGAACTCTCAGAACCATTGTCTATTATTTTTCTGAACTCATGAAGGATGGGTGAAGGGCCAGAAGATTGAAGGAGGGCTAATGATGTCCCAATCTTCAAAAAGGCCAAAAGGGAGGAACCACGGAACGACAGACCAGCTGGCCTGACATCAATGCCAGGGAAAGTTCTGAAGCAGATTACAGAGCTGTCACTCCGCCAGCACCTTGGAAATAATTCAGTAATAACTAAAAGCCGAAAAGGATTTATCAAGAACAAATCCTGCCAGACTCATCTTATCTCATGATTTGATCAGGTAACCTCCCTAGTAGACGGGGGGATATTGTAGACATAATATTTATTGACTTCAACAAAGCCTTTGACAATGCACCCAATGATATTCTGATATTGCACTGCCATTTGACCAAGCGAACCATAAAAGGCTCGGCAGCAGTGGGACTAGAGGAAATGGGGCTGTGGACTGAAATGCAAACCACATTTCAAAGAGTATGAAGAACGGACTCCCAAACCAATCCACGGCTGCTGTACGATCACTGAATGAACTCGGCCAGAATACAGGCTTTAAATCAAATCTCAGCCAAGTGCAATTGTAGCCTCACTCCACTCTCTCCCTCTCAATACTCCTTACGTGGAGAGCTATATCTGAAGAGTGTAGAACTCATGTGTAGAACTTCTGCATGATCAAGAATCCTGATTTTTTTTGCATGAAAAAAATTCCACTGCCTAATCCTTCTCTTGAAATGTAGCTCTCCGGTGGGACAGCTGGGATGAAGAGGGGCAGGCTACCCTACTCCCTCTGCTCACTGGTTAAGATTATTCCTTCAATTGAACACCTTTCATTCTCTCACTTCATTTATTACCAACCCCAGGCCTTTGACCTTTTACCAAACCTTACAGTGGCCCCCCGCCCTTTCGTGGTTCATATACTGCGGTCCCGCTATACATCACAGGACTGCAGTATATGAAAAAAGACCCCCTGGAGTAAGGGGCAAAGGCTTGTTTCAGGCCTCCCATACTTACCCCAGGACCGGGGCTGCTCTGAAGGCCCGGGAAGGTCCTCACAGGCCCATTCGGAGCAGTGCCAGGCTGGGGGCAAGTACAAGAGCCCCCAATTAGGCCCTCCAGGCCCGACCCAACCTGCATCCACATATCACAGATTTTCAATTATTGCGGGTCGAGTCGGTTCCCTAACCCCCGCAATAGGCGGGGGGGGGGTCACTGTACTTCAAATAGTTCACAATCTTTCTTCATGGTTTCCCATATTAGTTAGTACTGTCCCATGCTTTTCCAAATTTACTGTATTAAAGAAACTATATCCAGGTATAATATAGACTAGACAGCCATCTGTGTTGGACTAGAAGACCTCCAAGGTCTCTTCCAACCTGATGGTGATTCTATAATTCTAGAAGAGCTCTTAATTAAATTCCTAGCAGTCTTATTTTACTAGTCATCTTGATTCTTATAATTTAATTTAATGAAATTAAAATATACTGTATTGGGATGTAAATGTCTGAAAAATTATGCCTTCTTTTGTCTAATGAAAGCCTTTTTCTCTTGTGCACACAAAAATGCAAGAGTTTAAATGCAATTCTTACCCTCTCCTAATGAGTAAGGTGTGAGTTTTTTGTTTACAGCTGCATAAATAGCTTCTGGTCTGCAGATGGAAGGAAAAAAAACACAGTTATTTTGGTCAATACAATATACAGCATTTATTATTTAGTCATACATGGCTAAAATTTACAAGAGCCAGAAACTAAATTTGAGTATGGCTGAGTTCAGAGGTCACAATAAACTCTCCTGGTTTAAATGTGAAGAGGAAATCAGAAGCTTCCACTTTTCTTTTAGCAAATTTTTCAGATATTAAGCTATGTTAAACTTAACTATAGTTTGCTGAGAGAAACTAGCTTTATAAGCTATGGTTTGGGCCTCTCAATTTCAAACCAACCATAGTGGAAATTAGCCAGAACTTGGGTTCATCTACCTTCAAATGCCATTATAATCTGGACAGTGGCCAGGGAAAATGCAACATGTGAGAAAGTGGGGTTGTCAAGATTGATGTATTGACCTCTTTTCACCACTAGACAGCTGGCTAATGTTTCAGCTGGGAGAATCACAGGACTAGTACGTGTGGAACTTTGAGTTGTCATCTCTAACTCACACAACCTCCCCCTTTTCAGACTCCTGCTTCTTCTTAAGATCAACCCTCCCCCACCAAAAGACCATTTGTTCCAATGCTGAATGTATTGAAAGTGAATCAAGAACAGAAAATGTGTTTCTGTTTTCCCCTTTGTTTGTTGCCTGTTTTGTTTAGTGTTTTATGCCTCTTGCCATGTAGTTGTTTGTCTCGTTGCCTTGCATCATTGTTTATCTTGATTATTATTATTTGTTATTCTTTATTATGGTGCTTTATGTAAACTGCCCAGAATTCCATTTGGTGGGGAATACTGGTTGCAAAAATTAATTAATTAATCAATTAATAGAAACCACACAAAAGCATTTGTGCAGTGCTGAGGTTCTCAGCAAAGTTCTAAAAATTCAATAAAGATGCCAGAGAACTCCTGGATGTCAATACATCCTCCTCTCAACTCAGTCCTGAGTGTTCTATTCATCATCCATGGATTCCATGCACTAACAAAATTACTTTTAAAATGCGTTCAGTCCAAGAATCCCAAAGCTTACTTACTCCACTCTTTGGTATTCACTGCCAGGCAAAATCTTGACATAGGATTTGGGAAACCACCCTCTTCCTCCATTTACTTCTCCAAACCACCAATTTTCCTGCTGCTCCAGCACAGTAATAATGTCATTTTTCGAAAAGTTCAAGTGGTTATCTTTTTTTGCAGTCCAGGAACAAAGTGCTTGTGCTTTCAAGTTTTGTACTACTTGCCCCTATCAAATGAACAATGCGTTAGTACCAATCACTCGTGCAATTCTGGGCTGCTTGCCGGTTTTAAGGATAAAGGTTTCAGAATAAAAACTGAAAATGTTTCCTTTGAAGGATTACTAGAGTACTGCCAAAGATATAAATGACTCACCTCATGTACATTTTAAAATAACTTTATATTCAATACCATGGATTAAAAAACCGTACCCATTAGTACATTTTTGTCTATTGCTACTCAAATCAGTTAATGTAGCGAATTTTGGGGGGCAGGTGGCAGAACAACTGTTTCTAGTTAACAGAACCAGAAACACTTGCTCTGTAATCTGCCCTCAAAAATAACAAGCAGGATAGAAATCATTCTAATTAATAAATATGTGGTTAGCAAAATCCAGAGCTGCGGAATGTAAGAATCGTCCTTCTTAAAATTCAGTCATGGGTTTTTAAGAATTCAGTCATGGGTTTCAATAATATATATATTAGTCCTCTACAAAATGGGAGCATAAACAGCTTCTTAACAATAGGACATACCTGCCCATGGATGGGAGAAACTGAACCTGGGGATGCGGTACGGGTGAAAGCAGATTTCTTCTGCCATGTGTTCACATTTAAATTTGAGAAAGATATGTTCTGGTAGTCAGTTTCTTCTGTTTGGTTACTTGGTGGAGCAGTCCTACAAGTTCAACAGGCAAACATGTAGAACAATTGCAGCAATTAGCTGGAGTGCAACAAAAGTTTCAAAATACACGTAAATTTTGTACACGCCATGTACTGGGGATGGAGTATAGTCCATAATACTGTATAACACTTGTTTAATCTTTTTTTTAAATATTCATGCAGATAGTGTTTTTAAGCTTTCAAATATTGTTTTTTTAATTATGTAAGCCACTTTGGGTCCTTTTTAAGGAAAAAGATAGGATACATTCGGTGGTCTTTCTTTGCCTCAAATCCTTGGCTTTCATGCATAGGGTATATAGGAAAATTATTACTTCTCAACTCAAAGCAACATGATTAACATTTTATGCTGCTAGACTAATTACTGACTACTTGCTACTTCAAGTGACACTATACCTTTGCACTTATGCTGGTGTAAATGCTGGATTCTGACCAATATATAAAATTCATTAAAGAAACATGCCATATAAATACTTCCATAGATTTAATCTAAAATGCTCAAAACCAGGAAGTTCCCAACATAGTTCAAATTAAATATATTTTATATTATATTTAGGACTGATTTCTTACTCTGCAGGAACTGAGGCAGCTGGCAAAGATACTGTAGGGGGAAGTAAGGCTTTCTTAGGAGTTGAAAATCCTTTTTCTTCTTCAGGTATTTTCTCTACATAATTGCATGGAAACCAGCCAACGCGCCCTTGGAAGCTCCCATATAACCAGCCAGGCTCTCCCTCAGTGTTTTCAGAAACCTGGAGAAAAGAAACAAAAATACATCAATGAGGGAATGTTGCATTTGTTAAAAAATGTTATCAGTTTTCAATGGATAGCATCTGCAACAAATCTCCAGCTCCACTGTAGTGGAAATGATGACAGCTGCTGATTAAAGAAGTCCCCACTTTAACTTTCTATGATGTGCAACTCGTATGCAAGGAAATGAAAGCAACTGCAGCCTGAAAGCCAAGCAGGCATTCTTCAATGAATGGTAATCTGTTGCTGCAAGTAAAGCCATTCTGGCTGTGCCAACAGAGCTACACAAGAGGATTTGGGGATATTAGTTTAAAATACTGTTGTTTTTGTTATACTATTGTTTTTATAATTTGATTGTTCCTTTTTTAATTTTGATTATTAGGTTATCATTTGGATTTTTATTTTTATTTTGTCAACATTATTTATTTGTCTCTTGTATTGCTTGTTGTACACTGCCCAGAGTGGCCTTGTAGCCAAATAGGTGGTTGGTAAATAAACAAATAAATATTTTATGTATTTACTTTGTTGCATGTGACATCTAGCATCTTCCACAAGAAAATTTTTTATCACAAAATAATTATCTTTATTTCACTTCAAGACTGATCCCCTCATGTTCTACTTCTTACCTGAATTATGTCTCCAGAATTAAAACTCATCTCATCGTGGTTCCTTGCTTCAAATGGGTATAAAGCTCTGTAATTAACAAAGCCAACTGACTGCTTAGATTCAGAGGCACTAACAGGATGACCTGGAAAGTTGAGAAATAATCATTACTGGTTCCTCGTCCTGGTAACTATGCTGTTTGTGTCACTGCAATTCACTACTTCAGGATTTGCACAAATGCATAACATTGTCCTCTAACTGAAGGAATGGTAAATCGTCAATACTAATTCAACACAATGGATATGATTGAGACGTACAAAATAATGCAGGGCATGAGTAAAGTGGATAGCTCTTCTCCCTCTCACAAAATACCAGAACTAGGGGACATCCACTCAAACTGAGTGCTGGGAGAGTAAGAACAGACAAAAGAAAATATTTTTTCACCCAGCATGTTGTTAGTCTGTGGAACTCCCTGCCACAGGATGTGGTGATGGCATCTGGCCTGGATGCCTTCAAAAGGGGATTGGACAGATTCCTGGAGGAAAACTCCATTACAGGGTACAAACCATGATGGAGATGTGTAATCTCCAGGCTTAAAACCAGGGTACTTCAAGGGCCAGATGCAGGGGAGTGGTATCAGGAGACAGATATCTAGTCTCGTGCGCTCCCAGATGCATCTGGTGGGGCCGCTGTGAGATACAGGAAGCTGGACTAGATGGGCCGTTGGCCTGATCCAGCATGGCTCTTCTTATGTTTATGTTCTTATGTATAATATCCCAATGCAATCTGCCACCATGTTTGAAGCATTCTCCATTAACCCAGAAACCCCAGAAGGTACAAATGCTGCTTGTGCTTAACCTTACCGTGTAAAGGGTTCAAGAGGTGGTGGCGATCTGATACAACCTGCCCTTCATCTCGCCACCCTGTCCAGAAGTCCTACAAACCTTTGTAGATTCAACATATACACATCGCTTCTATGAGCCACGTTCCCCGGAACATGCTTGGGGGGGGGTTCTCCATAATCAGTTGATTGCGAGCTGAGAATGAAGGGATGCTGATCCTTGAAAAGCTTTAAGGGCGCTTAGCTGAATGTGCTTGGAGCATCTATGCAGACATTCATGTTGACTACATAGAGGTCTGGCAGGTTTTTTTGGGTGGGGGGATTTGGCGGGGCAGGGCTTACACTCCAAACATTCACTTTGACCCCCTATATGCTTCTGGGCTAAAAACCTGGATAGAATTATAGTGTAAACAGCTACTGAAACATAACGGATCTTATCCAGCTTTCATGAACAGAAGTGAGAACACGGAAAGGAAGGAGATGTAGCTGTTATCGAAAAATGGGGAAGCCATTTTACTCTCCTCTTTGTTCTTCTGCACTGCTCCAGAATCAACACCCCAAACACACCCTCTCCTCCACAGTGATGGTGGCCGGGGTGGTGGTGGTAAGTATAAGAGATTCCAGGAGAACTGGTGAAAGCTGCTTTTTCACTTGCCCTGCCAAGAGCATCCAAGAACCGAACTGTTTTGGGGAACACTTCTGCCAGCAGGGAAAAAAACCCACAATCCTGTTCAACATTTCCAAATCACAGAGAAATAACATTTTCCCAAATAAATGAGATTCGATACCTTCATTCTTCAAGGCTGACTTAAGATTTTGCCCTTTGGTCTGTTTCAGGGTATTGCTGCTTTTTTCATGCCAGCTTCCATGAGAAACAGGTTTCACTGACATTTGCAGATTCGTGCTGTCTTTCCGTTTTTTCTCTTCGTCAAGCTGCTTATGCTTCTCTTCAGCTTCTTTTGCAATCTTCTCCTGCCTTCTTTTGTCATCTTCTTTTTGCCTCTGCATCTGCTGCTCAACCTCTCTTAGCATCTCTGCTTGTTTGTTCCTCCTTCCGCCATCTAAACCCTCCTCGGCCCGTTTCGGCGGCTGGCTGTCCTTCTGCTGTGCGAGGGCCTCCTCCACTTTTTGCTTCTCCTCGTGAAGCTTCTCCTGCAGGCGCTCTTCCTCTAGACGCTGCCTCCTTTCTTCTTCCTCCCTCCGGATAGCCTCCTGCCACAGGTTCTCCTTTTCCCGTTTTGCTTTTCTTATGGAAAAGAAGAAATCAGATAATCAAGCCGTTGTAATGCTGATGAAAAGGAAAGGCTTAATAATAAAGAGCAGGGAGAGAGATTTCACAGGGTTGTGGCAAGAAAATGGAGTGGTGTGAGCCTCCACCTCTTGGAGGAAAGATGCAATAGAAATATGATCAGTAAAATAAATTTTGATTAAGCTGTCTTTAGTTAACATTGTTCACTTCTAATAACTTTGAAGTCCTTAGGGAAATCTAAATCACTGACCTAGGCATTATGATATATATAATATTGATTTACCTTATACACTGAAATGAAAGCTTTTTCAGTAGAGACGGGCGTTTCTTTTCGGAAGCCAGTCCCACCCTCCGGAACAAAATCAGCGTCTGTCTTACCTCGCTGTAGTTTGCGCTGGCCGAAACTCCAACCAGGAAGCAGCCTCCGATGCATCATCTTTCCTTCTCCCGGTGCTGGCCAATCAAGAGCTGTGCAAGGACATGCATCAGCCCGCCTCCTTCTCTGACTGGCCAGCACCAGGGAGAGGGAAAGATGACGGCGCATCAGAGGCTGCTTCCTGGTTGGAGTTTCGGCCAGTGCGAACTACAGCGAGGTAAGACAGACGCTGAATTTGTTCCAGAGGGTGGGGCTGGGTTCTGAGCGCCAGCTTGGCTGGCATGTTTCATTTTGGAACTAGTCCACTTCCGAAACTAAATACCCATCATTATTTGTCAGTTGTGCACATGATACTGGATGCCATTCATTATTTTTCTTTTTCTTTTGCCACAGAAACATGTTTGGTAATTTCTAGGAAGTGCATCCTTAAAGCAAATGACACAGCATCCCAAGGAACTGTCAGTGTTCTAAAGATTGTTCTCATATGCAGAAGATAGGCCCACTGGTATGTAGTTTCCAAAACCAATCTGAGTTTTAAAAATATATATACATTTGTGTTACCTTTTGCTATTTACCTGTCTTTAACACTGTTGCTCGTTATACAGGAAAACAAAAGACGATGTATAACTAAAAGTAGGAACTTCTTATTAATTAAATTAATATTCAGAAATTCCTTATACAGGTGTGTCAGCACCATGTGGTTTTAATGAATGCTTATTGTTGAAGCACAGCTTTATTGTTGGGACTTTTCATGCAGTTCACAGTTACAGGTGGGCACAAGCTGCCAAACAGGTGGTTCGTGTTGGTTCATTGCTTGACTTCCCAGCCCCACCTCCTGTGGCCGGCACCCATTCAGAAAAGGGCACCCTGGCTTCCCTGCCTTGACTCCTCCACGCCCTGCCGCTGAGTGATGCCTGAGGGAGGAGGTCTGGGAAGTGCAAAACATCTGTTTGGCTGAAAACTAAACTGGCACAAACCACCAATTTGTTGATTCGTGGCCACCTCTATACACAATCAGTTATGAAAGCCAAACAATTTAAAACAAACCACTCTGCCATCCAATTTTTAGGGCAGGTAAGTATTTCAACCTATTAATCACATACATATGAAGCCTTCTGGCATCTGTCCAAGACAGATACAGAATACCCCTACTTGCTCTTGCTGCTATTATATTTGTGTGTGTGTGT
>JAHTLZ010003542.1:22038518-22054670 GCA_023846285.1 Phrynocephalus versicolor
ATTATTATTATTATTATTATTATTATTATTATTATTATTATAGCATCCATGGTGGTTGCTTTTCCAATGTCGAGGCAGGTCTGCAGTATCCTATGAGCCCTCAGGATACCATTCCGCAAACCATACAATTTTGCAACCTTAATAACACCAAATCAAACAAAACATAAAGATGAAACTGGAGTCAACCTAAACTACCAAATGAGTTCCAAAAAGAACTCAGAATCCCAACATAAATAGTAACAAAAGAGGTTTTAACCTGTGCTCTGAGAAAAGACACTGAAACTGTAATTTAAAACCTCTGAATGTTTAAGCACATTACCGTGAAGCCTCATCTTCCACCCTCTTCTTTTGAGCAAGTTCTGCTCTTTTTCTTTCAAGTTCTTGGATCTTATCTTGCTTGATTTTGTGGAGCTGCTTAAGTGCTAACTGCTGTGTGGAGTAGGCCTCTCTGAGCTCCTGGCAGGTAAATATAAACGGAAATAAGTTGAGCACAATGCAAGCAGATTTTCGGAGAAACAGTGCTAACAGTCTAAGAGTAGATACAAATACACAAGGCAATTCTACATTAAGAGGCTTTCAGTCTCTCTAACAAAAAATAGTGAAAAGGTAAATTACAAACAAGTAGCTAAAAGATGCTTCTCAAGTATATATCCTTGTAAAAACCATGGCAAAGACCATTCTAACAATAGTAGTAACAACAGCAACATCTTATTGTCAAGAGTGAAAAGAACTACACATGTTTAAAGAGATAATTCTGTACTTACTGATGTCCTTTTAATTGTTTTCAATTATTCATGATATGGTTTTAAAAATTACATTTGTCTTCTATTTAAAGACTTTGGTGCATTATTTGTATGCATAATTTATCCTTCTCGTGAATTAATGCCTCCCCCCAACGAAGCATGAAAACAGATGTGAGAATCTGTTTTCTTCTCTGGCTTAAGCTCTTAAGGTTTTATTACTTGATCCTATTTGATCTAATTGAGTGACTTTGTTCCACAACTGAAAAAAAAAAACACAAGGAAAAAAGACTGCACACGACACACAGAGGAACTGGTTAGTCTAAGGCAGGAGTCCACAGTGCATTGCTTTTGGGTGTCATCACCCCTAGCCACCTCTCTGACAACTACCAAAGTCCCTTCTGGATTTTATTTCCATTTTAAAACACTTTTTAAACAACAACAATCACATGGGAGGCAGGGAATGCTGCAACACCCAGTGCCAATCTTGAGCACCACACTCATTTCTCCAACGTGCCACTGTACGTGAGCTGTGCCTCTGGGTACCCGTAGAAAATCAAAGTGCCGGGCATCTCAGAGAGAGAGGGGAAACGGCAGGAGCTTGGTGGAAGGTTGGAGCAGGAGAGGAAGGAGAAATAATTGACACCGGTCTGTGTACATGTTCTCCCTCCCAGTGACACACTGCCAACACTGTGACCCCTCTACAGCACAACTGTGGCCACCGACATCCTTAAGATTCCCTCTGACCTACTCCCCAAAAATGCTTTTTAAAATTACTTTTTAAAAAAAGCTCACATAGGAGCATGGACAAGGAAATTTCATCATGTTTTTCACTTTGCTTGAGATGCTTTAGACCTAGGTTATGTTTTTCCACCCAGAACTCCATCCAGACAGAGGGGACCTTGCTTAGAGGAAGCACAAGCCTGGCTAAATTTCCCCCATGCCCAGTGACTAGAAGGTGGGAGTGGCTATTTTCAATAATGTATGTTTCTTTGCATCTAGAAGAAATGGGAGATGGTGAGCTTGTTGTGACTGCCCAAGGTCCTATGGGAGATGTGGTGTGGATCCCAGACTTCTGGAAAGAGTCCCCTCAAGGAACATAAGAAGAGCCATGCTGGATCGGACCAAAGGCCCATCTAGTCCAGCTTCCTGTATCTCACAGTGGCCCCACCAGATGCCTCTGGGAGCGCACGAGACTAGATCTCTGTCTCCTGATACCACTCCCCTGCACCTGGCCCTTGAAGTACCCCAGTTTTAAGCTTGGAGATTACACATCTCCATCACGGTTTGTAACCTGTGATGGACTTTTCCTCCAAGAATCTGTCCAATCCCCCTATGAAGGCATCCAGGCTAGATGCCATCACCACATCCTGTGGCAGGGAGTTCCACAGACTAACAACAAGCTGGATTAAAAAAAATTCTTTTGTTTGTTCTCACTCTTCTAGCCCACAATTTGAGAGTATGTTCCCTAGTTCTGGTATTTTGTGAGAGGAAGAAGAGCGTCCCTCTTTCCATGAGGATGCAAATAAGTGTATACGACTGATCACACACACCTGTCAAGAAAAGAAGCATAGGGGAAAGGATATATGGGCTCAAGGAACAACAACAGTATTTGTGAAAAAACATAACTTGGAACTATTGTTACTTTTTAACCCCTAACGCCCCAATCCTGACAACTGACAAGCAAATGGAAAATGCTGGATTGGGACTAATTGTGGACAAAACTGCATACAGTATTTTCCCTGTATAAGACCAGATTTTTGTCTAAAATTGTTAGACTAAAAATTGAGGGTGGTCTTATACATGGGAGTAACCCGAGGAGAGAACCGTGTGGTTGTGAAACTGTAATTTGGGGTTGTAAAAGGGGGGGTCATCTTATACATGGGAGTGTCTGATAGACAGAAAAATGTGGTATATTCAGATTACTGTGCCATTTTAATTATCCCACATAATTACTTCTGACTTAAGTATTTATTTGTGATCAAATCCCCTATACATCAACATTTGGATTTCTGTTCACAGAGCTATGGTAGAAAATAGGGGACTTCTAAAGCAGATGCCAGCCAAAATGTACATACTATAAATGGCATGAGGATATAAACTGGAAAACAGTATTACACATTGAGTACAGGCTAGGTCAGTTTTGGTGAACCTATGGCACAGGTGCCAAAGGTGGCGCTCGGAGGTCTTTCTGTGGGCATCTGACATCGCCCCTTCACAGCCACCTGCATTCAGGTTAAATTGCTGTATTGGTACTTTGGGAAAAATTAGTGGGTTCTGAATCACAATTTGGGAACTTGGTCTCTAAAAGGGTTGCCATCACTGGGCTAGGTCTACATAAAATTTATGAAAAAACAAGAACTATGAATTTTGAAATGAAATTCTTCTGAGCTATCTGCATGGGAGAATGCTAAAAGATGCAGCTATTTTCAGTTTGGAGATGACAGTATTTTTTCTATCTTTCAAATAGCTATAAAAGGTGAGGAACCTGACAGGAAACAAAGAAAGAAATCCGATATTATTCTATATCATAAGCACAGCTGGACAAACCTGAATCGAAACATCTCTTCTCTGACTGCCTGGCACAATTTGGTAAATATTAATTTGATAGCCCATTCATTAATTTTTTTTAAATTTAAAAACTTGTTATTTTAATTTTAAAACAATTTCAGGTAGCTAATTAATATTTTATAATGTTAAATCACTGGTAGCCATTATTTGTAAAGTACTAATGAAATTATTATTTTTGTTGCCTTCCAACAACACCACTGCGATTTTAAAAATATCTTTAAAACTCACCATAAGCGATAAACATAACAAATGGCCTACAAATGCATCAGTGTTCAGCTGAGGAAAAGTGGGCTAAAGTGGGAAACCTTCTACCATGGTGGGACCCAGGTTCTTTGAGACAGTGATTGGTTAGAGACGTACGATAGAAATGGTTCACAGTTGTTGAACAAATATTGTTTAAAAGCAAGCAGAAAAGCAAAGAAAAATCTGTTCATGCAATATAGCTCTGGTTATTGCAAAGGTAAGATTTGAAGTTAAGCACTAAAGGAATTTTTAAAACAATACACAGAGAGAAAACAATGAAATTATTAGAAGCAAAAAGGCCAAAGATTAGAAAATAACCTTAAGTAAGAGGAAGAGGTTGTTGAGACAGCTTAGCAGACACAAAAGGCACTGAAGAATAGAAGCATCCACAGTCTCACACTGTAAGATAAGGCAGATAAAAAGCTGTTACACTTTGCACGGCATCTGTTAAAACTGTTGGGAACCCGTGGCGTTTTAACTGAGCACTCTGTACCACTCAACTGCCGTCCTGTGCACGAATCACACTATTTCATTTTTTACAAGTACACATATCCTCTCTTTCATTGGATGAATGGAGGAGAAATTATGTGTTGTCCATACTAAATCACACTATCATATGCAAGTGGGACCCACAACAAACATGAAAGGCCATGGTGTTCCTATTCAGTCACCTTCTTTGCTATATTTTATTCCACTCCCTTCCTTATGTAAGTTTTCATTCCACTCCCCAGCAGTCAACACTCCCTTCCCAACAGCCTGTTCACTCTGCGTCTTCAACAGGTCACTGAGAGGGTAAGCTGAAACCTCATAGATTCATAGAATCATGTTAGGGTTGGAAGGGACCATGGAAGTCTTCTAGTCCAAACCCTTTCCCAAGGCAGGAGACCTCATACCATCCTGGACAGATGGCTGTCCAATCTCTTCTTGAAAACCTCCAGCGATTGGGCGCCCACAAGACCAGGAGGCAAGCTGTTCCACCGTTTAATGGCTCTCACTGTCCGGAAATTCTTCCTTATTTCCATTTTGACTCTCCCTCCGATGAGTTTCCACCCACTTGTCCTTGTCACATCCTCAGGGGCAAAAGAGTAAATCGATGCCCTCTTCCCTCTGGCAACCCTTCAGGTATTGGAAGACTGCATATTTGCCCATGCTAAGGTAGATAGACAGATGGCAACCTAGCAATAACTACTACATTTTAATAGCATATTTGGGGAATACTGTGACTAGATTACCTGTGCCCAGCCTCCAGCTGCAATGTGTCAATGGGCAATTTCAAAGCAACCGGTTTTCTTTCAGGAGGTTATTTTTTTTTTTTTTGAAATTGGCACGGACTGCATAGCTGACTGGAGAGATGGCACAAGAGTTGAAAGCATGCTCATCAGCTTTCTAAGTGATGGTATTCATCCCTCCAAACTTGAAGCGAAATATAAGGTAAGGATGATGCTGAGGATGACGGCATCCACTGTACCTAGTTAGGTAAGGAATGCTCAATGGGACTCCCTTTCCTGAAATGTTGTGGCACGTTGCCCTCACTGCTTCTGCTGCTTTCTGTGCCACGTGCCTCCTTCACACAGATAAGAAGGCATGGGGAGCTAAACAGAGTGAAAACTGTTCCACTGGAGGGTGGCTGGGATAACCAGATCATCCCTTCTCACCTCAGCAGTGCATAAGAAGGAAGGGCAACAGGGTATTGGTTGTCCCCAAGCTGCCCCCAGTTTTAAATTCTTCAAGCAACCTTGGTGACAATACCCCTGGGTTGCAAAAACCACTGGTAAATGGGAGGTTGCTGAATGGGAAATCTAGAGCCATCTGGGGCCTGATCCTGAATGAACATGCTGATCTCACTTGCATTATGAGGCTCGGCTGGAAGAGTCTGGGGGTGCTGATCTCAGATTTGTCCACCAGGGTTCTCTGGGCACCAGCAGCAAGATCACAGGTGTAGGGAGGTGAAGTACTAGTTGTCTACTGCAACTTCATCCCTCTTACCAGATGGCACATTCCCCAGTTCCTCGGACTTGGATGTATGTTTCTCAAAGTAGGAGCCTGGGGCAAAATAGGGATTCTGTTGGTGTATCACCCAACCCATGGCAAAACAACCTCTCTTCCAGAACTAACTGAGCTGATATCATAATGAGTGGTGTTGGAGTCCCCTCAACGCATCATGATAGGGGACTTTAATATCTGTGATGAGACAACTCTGTCAGGGGTGTCTCAAGCCTTTATGACCTCCATGACAACCATGGGTGTGTCCTAAATGGAGTCTGCCCCCACCCATGCTGCATCTGGCCTGGTCTTCTGTTCCAGTGTATATGTAGGTGAGCTGGGTGTAGAAGAAATTTCTGTAGTTTCATTGCCACAGACAGACCATTATCTAGTGTAATTTGGGCTCACTGGAACTCAGAATCTTTGCACGAGTGGAGGTCAGACTGCAAAATACTGATACTTGCACCTTGTTGCTCTTTTTAATGTGAAATCAATTATCAGTGGATAAGTATCTGCACAGCATAGATGAAAAGAGAATAAGCGATTTGCAGGAAAGTGCAATATACAGAGTATTCTCAAAGGTTTTCGCAGCTGGGATCTGTTAGCTGTTGTGAGTTTTTCCGTGCTATTTGGCTGTGTTCCATAACGTGGCCAAATAGCCCAAAAAACTCACAACAGCTATACAATATACAGAGTTTTGTTGGCTGAAGTATGCATGATGAGTTGAAATAAGCATCTGAAGTGCCAGACTTTCTGGAGCAGATATATATATAGAGAGAAAGAACTGAGTGGTTCTGTTGTCTTTTAAAGTAGGAAGTAAATGACTATTGATTTAGAGTGAAGAGGCTGTAAAAAGACATTACCTTAAGCTGATTATTAAAAGCATCCATTTCAGATAGCTTAGAAGTCGTTGCCTTCTCTAGTGCATCTAATTGTTCCCTAAGTCTTTGGCATAGTTCTTCTTTCTCTGAAAACTTCTTGTGCAGCGACTTAAATTCTGTATCTGCAAAGAGAAGATCAAACATTCAGGATTTATCTTTACTTGCAAACTTAAACAGCATCTTTTACTACATTACAGGTCACTATTATTTGTATGTTAACAAGACAGGACTGAGACTAAAACCTCACTGTAGATTTCAGCTTTGTGCTTGATTTAATACATGGAGTTGAAGCAGGACAAAGGCAGGTACAGTACACTTTATCAATACAAAGGTCAAAAATTGGCTCTGGGCATCTGTGTTGGGGGATACACGCCAATGTGAGTGAAGCTGTACTGCAGCACGTGTTTTCCAAAGTGACAGCCCAGGTTCAGGCATGAGCATGTACATCTATGCCCTCTCGGGGGTACATGCATGGGTACCAGACAGTCCCTCTCACACTCTTTTCTCTTGGGGAATATTCTCTGCTTGAGGATTGTATTGTTTATCACATCTCGCTGATTGCGTTCAACATTATGTAAAGGCAAGAAATCTAGAACTGAAATATTCACCAAAGATGGCAGTCTAGCCTTTGCTTCAGGACTGATGACGAGAGAAAACCCATCACGGGCGTCACCTACTGGGTCCACTGACAGTCTGCTGTGGTCACTAAACTGCTGTTCTCCCTCTTTTGTAAAATCAGGATCTATGCTCCTCTACCTTAAGGCTGAATAGATCAAGCTCTGCCCTCACACAGCTTTGCCTCTTTCTACCTGACAGACATTTGAATATTTAAATGCTGCTACCATGTCTCTTCTTGGTCTTTTTTTTCAGGCGAAAGATACCGCTTTATCAATTCATTGTTACATTTTCCTCTAAGAGCCTTTTCACACGACCCCTAAGATCCGCTGGCCACTTAAATTCAGACCAGAGATCTTAGGGGTTTGTCGCTGTTCCTGTGTTCCCATCCCCTCTGCACTCCTGGCTGCTGGCTGAGTGAGGGGAGGGGGAAAAAAGGAAGAAAAGAATGCCGCTCACCACCGTTCTGCCGTCCCGGCATTGCATTCAGATCTCTTAAAGGGGCGGGGGGCAAAAAAAGAACAAACAGAAGCAAGGAGAGCCCGACAGTCACTACGTTATATCCGCATCAGGAATTTTCACCTCCGGAGAGCAGGTACCTCCAAAGTGCGCTGGGACGCGCTTAGGTGGGCGTGGTCACACTTAATTATCTGTAAACTCCGGAGCTGGTGGGGAAACAGTTTTAAGCTCTGGAGCTGGGAGCCATTTGTGGCGGAGTTTAGGGGTCGTATACAAATACCCTAACATGGAAGATGATGGGGATTTTTTTCTGCCTGAAATATCAACGTTCCAAATGCAACTTTTATCTGTCCACACAATACATTCCATATATGATATGGGAATAATGTTTTATTGGCATCGACACCCTCTCAATTCACTTTATGCAATTTCTTATTCCTCAGCCAATCCTCCCTTTTCGACATTCAGACAAAAGCTTTCACCTCAAGTATCAGCCCACCAATCAACTAGTTTGTTCTTCTGTCCTTGCAGTTATCAAATCAGCCTCTGCCTTATTCCTTCCAAAACTCTTCCCCTTGCTATCCTTCACCACTGTTTGCACTTGGTCCCAATTAGCAAAAGGAAAATAGCAGAAAGAATAAAAACAGAAAGGATAAAAATACATTCTTTTGAAAATACGTACTAGATTTGTCCAGCTGCATGTGAGTTATTTTCTCACTCAACTGCTGTTTTTCAGGAACAAGGAGTGTCAACTTATTCTGATATTCCTGCAGAGTTGGAAGGCAAATTTTTAAAATGCATAAACAGTATACTTTCCATACGGTACCATTAAGGCAATATGATAATGTACCTCAAAAGTAGACCAGCAGATTCATTTTGCATTGTAATTCTTTCTGAACAACTTTCTATGCCATATATTATTATATAGAAAACAACTCTGAGTCTGAAATTACCAAAGATCTGCTGAGTAATAAACTTAAAGCATATTTTCTCTTAACTGTTGTTAAGTCATGTTGGGTAGTCTGTTTTATGTTTTACAAAGTTTACTGAAGTAATTATTGAAATTCAGGTTTTTCAGGCAGCAGACCAAAATGAAATATTCAAACATTTTTGCATTGGTTACATTATACTACTTAAAACAACAAAAACTTGCTAGCTGTTAGGTGCTAAATGACTTTTTAATGTTTTGGATACAGCACAGTAAACTGAGTCAATGATCCTCTGAAAACCAAATTAAGTTTCTCCAGCTCTTGAGCCTAAAATATTTAGAAACTCCTTGTAGTCAGTGCCATTGTAATGGTGTCACTAGCATGAAAACAAAGTACAGACAAACCCAGCTCATAATGATTTCAGTTAAAAGCTTTATCTGATGTTTTGATAAAATTATTATTACCAGTTGCTATATGCAATGGTGGGAAAGTCAATGAGTCTCTTTAGAACAGCGATTCCCTTATTTTAAAAAACATTTTATTACATTTTAAACCTAAAACACATTACACATACCATCCACACAAATTACATATAAAATTGATAACACAAAAATTTAGTGTACCTTTCATCTCAGGGAGCATTATATCTTATATATTTTTCTTCTTTTACTATATATATAACCTTCATTCCAACTTTTAACTGTCCCCGTACCCTCTCCAAAAATACATATATTCTTGGTTTGGATTTTTTTTGCTTTCCATTTACATAACACAACATTTATAAATTCATCCTGTATTTCATAAAACCTATTTATCTTTCTCTCTCTCTTTTTAAAAGTTAATTTCAGATGTCAATTTGTCATTAATTGCAATATTCCAGTATTCCAACTTTCATTACGGTTGGACTTCCATATCTGTTGGGGATTGGTTCTAAGCTGGCCCCCATGGATACTGCAAACCATGTATAACAGTGAACACTCATACCATGTTAAAAACAACAGAAAAATTGTTTCCACCCTTAAAGAGTGGCAGAGATGACACTACTGTACATATTTTTTCATAGAATAGCCTCTCGCTCCCTCTAGTGGCGGTTATTGGTAATAGTTGTGAAAATAGTCTTTCTGGATTTTTTTCTTTTAGTGTTTTTAATATTTTCAGTGGATGATTGAAACTACAGATACTGGTTCTGTGGATATGCGGTCCTACTTTATACCATTCATGCATTTTGCTTTCAGTTTTTTGCAATAAGCCATCAATCAAGCTGCTGCAAACATACTCATTATCATCTCTTTTTTAACATTACTTACATCGACATTATCGATGAAAACGAACAATGCTATTTTGGGTGATATGTCAGTATTAATTTCTAGTGTTTCTCTATTCTCTTCAACAGCTTTACTCCAAACTCTTTCATTGCTTCGCAGTTCCATCCCAAATGTAAGTATGTGTCCAATCCAAGTTTGTCTCAACTCCAACATTTCAGAATATTTATGTAACATTTCATTTTACTGGTGTTAAATATCATATCCACATTGTTTTATAACCATTTTCTTATGTACAAATTGACATATTTTTAAAGAGCCTACTATTTCAAATTTTCTTCCAATCCTTTTTGTGTTTTCGCCATATACATATCCTGTATTGTTTTCAAGCATTCTAAAAGATCCTCCTCCCCTACCAAGCTTCTATAAATATACCAATTCTTCCTTTTCCGTTTCTCCACATCCTTTATATTTTCCATTTTTAAAATTTCCTGTATGTTGATTAGAATTTTTCACTTTAAACAACTGCATTTAATTTAACCGACTTAATTTTTCTCTTGCAAACATAGTTCTTAATTGTTGCTTAATTTTTGTTTTTTTCTCTTTCCTACCCTCCCATTTATATATCAATTTTCTTTTAAAGATATTTATCAATTCCTTTATTCTGTATCTTGGAAAACTCCCTAACTCCACTTCTGGAGTCAGGGATGATGTTCTAGGACACAATTCATTGATCCAAATCTCTAATGTATCTTTTTATTCTTTATAAAGAGATGCTGATTCTTTTTATTATTATGTTTTAAATATTATTCATTAATTTACACAAATGAATTTCTTGTGAATCTTCTATTATAGATCAATATCTCTCTATATCACTTCCTTATTTTGTTTTAAGATGTCTAAAATTATTCTTAATTGATTTGCTACATAATATTAACAAACACTTAGTAATCCTAAACCTCCTTTTGTGGTCAATATCACATCTCAATTTCATTTTTTTTTGTTCTTTGTATTTCCTTCAATTCCTGTTCTGAATAAATGGAATCATCCAAAGCGAAATTAAAATTTAACAATATTTTCATTTTACAAAGAGTAATTTTACCAGACCAATATGATTTCAGACTTTTATAAATCTCTAACTTATCCTATACTTCTTTATTGCTTCCCTATTTATGTTCTTCTTATTTTGTAAGATTTTTGTAAAGTCAGTTACCCAGATATCTAATACTTCACCACTTTAAATGTAATTCTTATTTTTCTGTTTCTTCTCTAGAATAGAATACTTGTACAGCATCATTTCACATTTGTCTCAGGTTATTGTAAGCCAATATTTTTGAGTTTTCATTACTATTTTCATAAAATTTTGAAGTATTTTATGATTGGAGCAGAGGGAGTTTTTTTCTTCAGCTTTGATATTCCACTCTGTTATTTTACTAAACTGGAAGCAAGCTCTTTCAAGATCAATGTATTCCTGAAGGCTTTCACGGCTGGGATCCGATAATTTTTCATTTGAAGAAGCATAAAGAATATAAAGTCCTCCCTCTCAAAACAGATCGAGATTGCTGCAAGGAATATATCTATATCTCAGAGATTTAAAAACAAGTAAACAAGGAAGGGAAGGATCTTGAAATATAGTTGCAGCATATTTCTACAAGAAGAGGGTTTTCATTTTAAGAGGCATAAAGAATAAAAAGTCCTTCCTCTTAGAGAGTCTGTGGAGAAAGCTAAGTGTTTAGAGTTTGTAAATTTACGAACTGGGTGTGCATATATTCAGCTTTAACCAAACTTAAGAAGTTATGAGCTATAATTTTTCTTTTTGTTTATGCTTCAACAAGTTACCATTAATGATTCTGATTCTACCTTGTAATCAATAAACTTCATTTATTTTTATTCAACCAAAAAACAGTCTGAAGGCTTTAATTTACTGGTGAAGCTAGTTGGTGGCAGTGAAAGAGAATAATTAGAAGCAGTGTTTGTCAATAGCCTGTGAAAGGGCTGGTGGCAAACACGTGAATGCTACAGTACCCAGTGATGGTGCCAGGCAATTTTCTGGGAGCAGCTGATTCCACAGCTGAGGGGTGACCACCAAGAAAGCTTGATTTTTTGTTTTAACTTTAAGAATTTCTCTTGGGGTTGGAACCCTCAGACACAAGTGATTTGGGCAATTCTCTGTGGAGAAATGCCTAAGGGGGTCGCAGAGGATGTAAATGTACCTGAAATTCCATCCTTGTAAAACTTGGCTCCCATGTACCACTGCTTGGCAACAGCTATCATACTAGATTTCTGAAATGAAAAATGTCCCCTATTTTGTCCTTCATTCTTTTCATGTGTCAAAGTGGTAATTTCATGTTTGGCGGATGGTGACAAACCTGAAGCTGCTGCTGTAGCTCCTTGATTTCAATAATCCCCAGATCACATTTTCCCCCCAGAAGATCCAGCTCATTTTTCTGATTTTGTTTTTTATTTCGAACGTCTTGCAGTCTCCCAGATATCTGCTGGTGTTTGTCATTCTATAGTAAAGAACATCCAAAACATCAAAAGCCTAATCCAATAAAGTAAAATAAATTATTTTATTATAGCAGCCAGAATTAACAGCCATAGGCTAACCCTCATAAACAGAACAGAAACTTAGCCAAAGCTAGCTGCCTAAGCACGTTAGATTTCTGGTCCTGCCTTACCTTCTTCTGCCCTAAGAGAAAGCGCAGAAAAAAACATGACATCTCTACTTCAAACAAAACAAGGACCTCATCACACTGCTATGATGGAAAAATATATTGTCTCTGTCTACTTTCACCCTATATCGATTTGAAAGAGTTTTAAAGATACGTAATGGCAAAATTGGTATCTTGTCGCTGAATCTTGAGGCTTGGTTACTTTTAAGAGAAATTGTGCATGATTTCCTATTTGGTGCTACAGCAAGACAAATCTCAGTTTCGCAATTATAACATTACAGGTACAAAAAAATAGGAGCGTAGAAGGGGACCAGCCCTATTCAAATGCGGAATATTTATTTGTTCCTTTTAAAAAGCACATATGCATTTTAAGGATCACATCCTTTAACCAAACAATGAAAGAAAAATAAAGTACTGTACCTGAAAAATCTGCCATATTTTTAAAATCATTAGTGGCTTTTGATTCTGCATTACTCCCGGTTTATACCAATAATCTGGCCTAACAAAGTTCCACTTAACACTTCATGAAAGGAAGACGTAGGACAACATGGGCAAAATGTGTTGTACAATTATGTTAAAGGTGTAACTTTGTGAAATTACAGTTATTCGCAAGTTAATGTAGATTTCTATGTAGATTTCTTAACTTGAAGCAATTCATCTCCCATATTTATGTCCTTTGGGTAACGGCACAACAGGATTTCAGCCAATAAGTTAGATTCTCCACTTTTCTTGGGTCACCATTCCAGGAGAATCCTACAAAATTTATCCTCAAGGTACATGATGGCAGTTTGAAACGGTAGTCTTGTAGATGCTAATATCCTAGTCCAGCGGTGGCGAACCTTCAGCACTCCAGATGTTTTGGACCACAACTCCCAGAATTTTGAGCCTAGATTGCCAATGACAAAGGACTGGGGGAGTTGTGGTCCAACACATCTGGAGTGCCGAAGGTTCGCCACCACTGGCCTAGTCCATAATGGGCCACAAGTCAAAATAACTAGGCATTGGGTGGCCAACTTCTTATGAGAACAAAAGAAGATGGAAATACTGTAAATGTCTTTTGCTTTCAGTGCAACTATGTTTGGAGGGCAGACCACCCCTAACTTGCAGCATAAATAAAGAAGGGAGACAGAGTGATATAATAGTTATAAGTATTTCTAGGATTTGTATGACTTAAAAATAGGTACAAGGCCCTATCTGCAGGAAAACAAAATGCATAAATTGTATTTGTATTTTATAAAGGCCACATGGCCCCTCACCACACACTTTTCTTCCATTAGGACTACGAGGATACCAAAAAAGAGCTGCCTCCCCAGGTACCAAGAAGGCACATAAACTCTCAACTCCAACAAAGCAGGACTGCGGCCACTAGGTGACCACTCAGTACTGTTACAATGGAGAAGGATCTTGGAATTCTGGTAGATCATAAGCTGAATATGAGTCAAGAGTGTGATTTGGCCACACAAAAAAAGGCAAATGCTATATTTAGGCTGCATCACTGGCCCCGTCCCTGCCCTCCCCCATGTACACATGACCTATGCTCTTTTATTTGAAGGAATGGGCTGTGAAACCCAATCCTGTGCTTCAGATGCAACTTTACAATGACAGCCTTGCTGCTTCCTGCCTCATCTAAGAATGAAGGAACCCTGTGGCGCAGTGGTTAAATGCCTGTCCTGCAGCTGAAACTGTGCCCACGACCTGAGGGTTCAAGTCCCCAGGTAGCCGGCTCATGGTTGACTCATCCTTCCATCCTTCCGAGGTTGGTAAATTGAGTACCCAGATTACTGGGGGTGGGGGGCAATGTGTAGCCTGCATACTGTAATTAAACTGTAAAACCACCCAGAGACTACTTGAAGTGGTATGGGGCGGTATACAAGCAGAATACTTTGCGGTGCTTTTGCTTTTGAAGTGCCCGGCAAAATTCATCTTGCAAAGAACTTTACATCTAAGATTTACATCCAGACAAACTCCATCTTGCCATGTTTGGGCTTTTGGTACTTGCTTAGAAGTAGAATTTATTCTCAAAAACTCACAATTTTTAAAAAATATTTTATTGGTGCCCTATAAACATATAGCCTATAACCTATTCTTGTAATTGTATTTTGTAATGGCCACATGGCTCCTCCTTTTTTATTTCAAAATGGATAAAGGCAGCTCCATATGTCTTTTGCAGGATATGACTCACCAGTGCATCTAGTTCAAGATTAAGGCTCTTCTTTTTAGAGGCCAGCTTGACAATTTCTTCTTGTTCTCTATTACGTTGGTTAAGAAGATCTTGCCGCCGAATCCTCTCCCATTCTAGGCGACGTTGGCGCTCAAGTTCTTGCTTTGCGGCCTATAGAATGAATGAATGAATAAATGAATAAATAAATAAATAAATAGATGACTGGGTATTTATGAATGACATTTCTATACTTTGAGCTTGTATAGAGGTTCCAGCAGAGGAGCACAGTTATCACGCATGATCAAATAAAACACACACTTTCTATCTGGGATGGGCTGTCA
The DNA here is from genome assembly GCA_023846285.1 of Phrynocephalus versicolor. Classification (NCBI taxonomy): domain Eukaryota; kingdom Metazoa; phylum Chordata; class Lepidosauria; order Squamata; family Agamidae; genus Phrynocephalus; species Phrynocephalus versicolor. The sequence goes on from JAHTLZ010003542.1 coordinate 22,053,376, forward strand.
AGCATGTAGCTTCAGGAGGGATGTACTGTACATCCCTGCCGGGAGGGGAGAATGGAACATCTGCCTAACCAGCCATATCAGCCAAATCAATCTGGGTGATCAATGTGATGATGACAGACGAGCCAAATCACCCCCACATTCAAAAAGGCCAATGTAAGTGTAGTGCCAGACCAACACTCAGAAGTTCTCAGTTCAGATCCTCTCTCACAATATTAACAGGGGTGAGCACTGGCATGGATAAAAATATCACCTGAAATATCTCATAGACCTCAGAAACCTAATTAAAGTTGCTATAAGTTGGATGCAAAATATCATAACATGAACACGCCATCTAACAGCTGAACAGCTCAAATGACAAAATAAAGCATAAAACTGTACAACATAAAATATAACATACTACACAAATGCTTAAACAAAATTTAAATTGATGGGTTATTTTATTGTTATTATTAATAATATTATTATTAATTAATATTAATATCAACGTATAAACCACCAGTAATGCACAATCAAAAGCCATGAATGATTTTAAAATATGGGAGAATTAAAAAAAATCTAACCACAATATATACAGGTGAGAGGCAAATATCTCTGGACCTGGCATACCACTTATGGTGTGGAGAAAACTGATAGAGTGCTTTAATTCCACTCTCCATGACCACTCATTTAAGCTGGATGGTGGGAGATTCAGAGCAGACCCAAAATGTATTGCTTTGTACACACATTGTTGGCTTGCGGGATTCAGTATCACAGAATGAGTTGGTAGCTTTAGATACTTATTATCTGGGTTGTACCTCTCACCGGGTTATTTGTTGGTTTTACGCCATTATTGGTTTACTTTGTTGGGTTTAATTTCTTATGGGTTGTTTCTATGTAAACCGCCCAGAGTTCCCATTGGGAAAATCAGTTGTGATATAGAAATAAATAAATAGCTCTAAATGATAAATTGTCCTGAAATATAAAAGTTTTGCGAGAGGAAATGAGAAAGGACTTTTTAATGATATTTGGGGGAAATTTATAGATTATGTACTACTAAAAGGGAAAGGGATACAACTGACGTATAATCCAACACAGTTCTGGAGAAAAGGGCCTTAAGAAGCCAACAAGAAAAAAAAGAAGATGAAGAAGGAAGAGAAGATAAAAGAACACTGGATGGTCCCGGGGGGGTGCACTTTGTAGTGTTTGTTGGTATTATTGTTTATTGTATGTTTGTATGTTTGTTAGTTTTAAAATAAAAATAAAAATTTTAATAAATAAATAAATAAATAAATAAATAAATAAATAAATAAATAAAT
>JAHTLZ010003542.1:22067091-22082237 GCA_023846285.1 Phrynocephalus versicolor
GCCGGGAGCCCTCCCCCGGCAAGGAGAAAGAGGCTCCGATGGGTGGGGGGGCTGGAGCGGACAAACCGCGCGTCCGCAGCAGCCGAGGATCTCGCCCTTTTTTCCCCTCGCCCCCGGTGGCTGCGGTGAGCTGAAGAGCCCACCCCCACCCGGACCCCCAGCACCTTCGGGGATTGCTCGGATGCGGCGGCGGCGGCGGGAGCAGCAGCAGCAGCAACAGCGTCGGGTGCAGGTGGGGGGGAATTCCCGGCGTGTCCCGCCAAAGCCCCCCACCCCAGGCCAAGCGGCGCACCCCACTCCCTCCCCCCACCCCGCGGCCACCACCCGCGCGCCCCCCCTCGCCGAAAAAAACCTAGCGCCATTGGAATGCATTGGAACAGATTAAATCCAGTTTCAATGCATTCCTATGGGAAATTAGGGTTTGTACAACGGAAAACTTGTATAACGTAATTTGATTTGGAACCAATTAATTACGTTATACAAGGTACCACTGTACGATCCTGTGCTATGCAAACCTCACGAATCACTATGTGAAAGTATTTTAATTCACTCATAAAAATAGAGCTTACAGTAGATATAAGCTTGATATCTACAGTAGATATAAGCCTTAATATTGTGTGTGTGTGTGTGTGTGTGTTTAGATAGGTAGGTAGATAGATAGATAGATAGATAGATAGATAGATAGATAGATAGATAGATAGATAGATAGATAGATAGATAGATAGATAGATAGATAGATAGACAGACAGACAGGCAGGCAGACAGACAGACAGGCAGGCAGGCAGGCAGACAGACAGACAGGCAGGCAGACACAAACATATATACGATTGTATCTACAATGAAAGAATGTGCTACATATGAGAGAGTTGACATTGTATGGCAAATGCAATCTTGCAATCAGCCCCAGTTGTCCAACAACCCAGTTCCTTATGACAACACACACATTATACCTACATTCAGCTAAGCAAGCATCTGGATCCACTGATAATTGCATTAACAATTATCCCCAGCTTGCAGCCAATACTCTTCACTCAACCACAAACATTTCCAATGACCAAGTATGCGTCATTGTGTTTGATGGCTGTAATGACACTTTCCATCTGCAGCACTCACCTGGCCTAGTATATCAAGTTAGAAGACTACCCTGTATGACTAACTTGGCTTCACAAATAAAAACAAGATGATAAAATAGTGTGCAAAACTCTTGAATGTAAATATGAAGGTTTCAAATATTGCATGGGTAACGGTACTGAAATGTTTGTTAATTCCTCCGTATTATGTGAAATGTTGCAATGTGTTAACATGACTAGTAGGTGGTGCTCTGCTCAGGTAGAAAATTTCTGGATCCACAACTTATCCTATCCATACTTTGCACTTATACTAGTTTGCTGGAGTCGCAGATGTAAGGAACAGCTTACTCAAAGCAACTTGCCAGTTTAGCAGAAATACTGCTTTTTAATAGATTTTTTTATTGTTTTTTCAGATTTTTTTGATTTGCCAGAGCAGCAAAACTAACAGGGACTCCCATTAAAACTTTTTTGATGTTTTATTGAGAAGCATAATTTAAATACCCCAATAAAATGAAACTGTTGACAATTAGAGAGATAGGTAGTCAGTGTTTTAGGAGATAAATATCACCCAAAAAGACAGTTAGGCAAGGAATAAAGGATGTGCTGAGATGACCGGTCGAGGGGAGGAAACTGCTGGGGTCCATCATTACAGGATGGAATGATGAGAAAAATAGCCATGTTTTTCTATATGCAGATCATAATCTAAGTCATATGAATATGTAAAATGTTAGACGCTACTATGATGGAGAAAGACAAAAACCCCTTGTTTTCAGAATGTGGCTTAAGCAAGCAACTTACCATCAATGGTTGAAGGAATCAGAGCTGTCATCATCCTGAGTTTTTCTTGCTAGCTCTTAGCCATCTGCAGTGGGATAATACTGTCCAATTAATAATGCAACAAGGGCAGATTGTAGCTCAGTTCCTGCAAAGCAAAAAGATTCCCCTTCAGCGTATAGGCCTTTCAAACAGCACAGGGCTTCAAACCTCTACTAAAGAGGCTAAATTAAGAAGAGGGATACTGGATACATGATGCAATTTCAAAACAAATTGTCTTCTCTTAAAGAAAAATGGTACCAATTATGAAACAAAGTAGGCTGGAACAATAAAACAAGAACACCTTGAATCAAGGACAAATGCTATATTCTACTACAGTTCTTCTACAGGCATATTTGCTGCTCATCGCCACTTCGTCCTTCTTCTTGGTTGCACTGATATCTGCAAAAGGCATCGAAGCAACCAAGAAGAAAGACGAGGTGGCCATTGCGCCACCGTTCCAACCCGCCCAGGCTGTGCGAACATGCACCAGTCAGGCGCATGCTGGCACGGTTCGGGTGGGTGGAAGGGAGGCGCGTGCATGATCGCATGGCTCGCCCCTTCCACCCACACGAGCCGTCCAAACATGCACATGTCCCCGGGATCGGTAAATGTTCATGTGGCTCCGGCGGGTTGGGAGGGAGGCACACCTCCCCCCAACCCACACGAGCCACCCACACATTCATACATCACACAACCCCCTCACGGCGGTGGGGTTAGAGGTTTTCAAATGACTAGAGCTGAGCTGTCATTGGCTGTAGCCTTTGAAACCCGCTCACTCGCCACTGCGACTCCCTGGCGGTGGCGAGTCATAGTGCAGGTTTCAAAGGGCTAGAGCCAAGCTGTCTTCGGCTGTAGCCTTTTGAAACCTGCCTGCCTGCCTGCCATCACAAGAGGCTCCTTCTCCTCCTCTTCACCTCTCGGAGCAGAGACCTGGGTGAAAAGGAGGTGGATACCCCCTCAATCAAAGGCAGCCAAAGGCTGCTTTCTGCAACCCCCATGGAGAGCCGATTTTCACAGGTCCAACCTGTCACAGTCAGCTGTTTGGTGGTGCTGCAGGAGAGCAGCCTTCAGCTGCTCTTGATTGGGGGGATTGGGACAGTCTCCCCATAGGAATGTACTAAAAACTTATTAATTGGTTTCCTCTGGAATGGATTAATTGATTCCTATGTGAAACCGCTACTTGACTTATGAGCAGATCAACTTACGAGCATGCCGTCAGAACGGATTAAATTCTTAAGCAGAGGTACCTCTGTATCTTTAAAATCATTGGTGTGAGATAATCCTAAAGTAGCTCTTATCTGTTTCCTGTTGTATATCTTTTTGATACACTATTTTATTTTTATAAGTCCCTTCTCAATCAATATATTTATTTATTTATTTATTTGTTTGTTTGTTTTGGCGCTTGTATACCGCCCGTCATCCAGAGGAACTCCAGGCGGTTTACAACAAATAGGAACATAACAAAGGGCAATTAGACAAAGCATCATAATAAAACATTTAAAAAATCATTAAAAATCAATGGCGAGATGGCGGGACATGGGGGGGAATTAACAGTCACCAAACGCCTCACCAAAAAAAAGCCAGGTCTTTAAGGCCTTTTTGAAGGCTGGCAGGGACTGTGCAAGGCACAGCTCACTTGGAAGATGATTCCATAGCGCAGGACCAGCCACAGAGAAGGCTCGGTTTCGGGTGACTGTTTTCCGAGCCTCCCTGGGCGTGGCCACCCGAAGTGAGTGTGCCTGTGACATTCTGGTTGGTCGGGCTGAAGTTGGTTGTTGAGAGATTTGCTCTGCCAGGTATTCAGGTCCCAGGCCATGGAGGGTTTTATAAATTAAAACCAGAACCTTGAATCTTATTCGGGACACAACGGGTAACCAATGCAGGCGAACCAGTACCGGGGTAATGTGGTCAAACCGACACATACCCGCCACCAGTCTGGCCGCCACATTTTGTACCCGCTGAAGCCGCCGAATAAGAGTCAAGGGCAGCCCCATGTAGAGAGCGTTGCAGTAGTCTATTCTCGAGATCACCAGCACGTGCACAACAGTTCTCAGGGAGTCCTCATCCAGATACCGACGAATCTGGGCAATTTGTCGGAGATGGAAAAAGGCGGTCCTGGACATGGCAGCCACTTGGGCCTCCATAGAAAGAGCCGGGTCCAGGACCACGCCCAGATTTCAGACACTCTCCGCCAGCTGGAGGGAAATGCCCTCCAGACTAGGGAGAGGGCCTCCGTATCTAGATGAGGGAGCCCCAAAGAACATAACATCAGTCTTCCCGGGGTTGAGCCTGAGTCTGTTGGTCCTGGTCCATTCCATGACTGCATCCAGGCACAGTTCGAGGGTCTGAACAGCCTCAACTGCAGAGGTGGAAAAGGACAGATAGAGCTGGATGTCATCAGCATACTGATGACAGCAGACTCCAAATCTCCTAATGACCTCAGCCAATGGCCTCACATAGATGTTGAACAACATGGGAGAGAGAGCCGACCCCTGTGTAACCCCACATAGGAGTATCCACGGGGCAGACAACTCCCCCCCAAGCTGCACACGCTGAGGGCGGTCCTCCAGGAAAGATCGGAACCAACCGAGAACAGTGTCTCCGATGCCTATCCCGGACAGCCAATCCAGCAAGATACCGTGGTCGACAGTATCAAAGGCCGCTGACAAATCCAGAAGGACCAACAGGGTAGAGCAACCCCTGTCAGCCCCCCGAAGGAGGTCATCCTGCAGTGTGACCAAGACTGTCTCAGTCCCCCGACACAGCCTGAACCCAGACTGGAATGGATCAAGGACTTGTTCTTCCTCCAGGAATGACTGTAGCTGGACAGCAGGCACCCTCTCGATAACCTTGCCCAGGAAGGGAACATTGGCAATCGGATGGTAGTTTGCCAATTCGTCTGATGCCAAGCCCAGTTTCTTTAAGATGAGCTTCACCACTGTCTACTGCAGGCGAGAGGGAAAAATCCCTTCTCTGAAGGAGGCAGTGGAAATAACTGAAGCCCACTCGGGCATGCTCCCTCTGGCAGATTTAATGAGCCAAGAAGGGCAAGGATCAAAGGGGGAGGTCATCGGCCTGCAGTGTGCCAGGGCCCTGGAGGCCTCAATACAGGAGACAGGCCCAAACTTAACCAAACAAGGAGACCGAGGGGGTGCGGCGTCAGGGGATCTAGAGGAGAGGCTAGAGCAACCGGAGTCAAGACCGGAATGGATGGCCTTGATTTTAGTTCTTAAAAAGGCTGCAAATGTCTCACTACTGAACTCAGTAGGAGGAGACCTGGCCTGACCAGGATTGCTGAGGTCACAAACCACACGGAGTAACTCCGCCTGGTGGTTCGAGGCCTCACCAATTCTCAGGGAGTAAAATGATGTTTTAGCCTCCCTGATCACATGGATATAGCGCCTGGTCAGGTTGCTTACAGCAGCCCTATTTAATGCCGACCGGTCCGTCTTCCATCTGCTCTCCAGCTTTCTCCGTTCTTGCTTAATCGCTCTCAGCCCCGCTGTGTACCACAGCAAGGAGCGAGCTCCACAACAGAGAAAGCACCTAGGGGCGATCCGGTGCTGCCCTGGTGGTATCCTCATACCGTCTGTCCACTATGGCTTCAATCGGATCGTCAGCCAGACCACCAGGAAGCTCCCCGAAGGCCTCTTTATATTCCTCAATTTATCTGGGTGATTATTTAATTCTACCACCTGACTCAAGCAAGGGACTTATTATTTTCCTTTACTCTCTCCAACTTTCCAATATATTAATTATGAAGGGATTTTTCATTTCTTTGATAATGTATTATTTTTCTATACTCTCTCCAACTTTCCAATACAGTGGACCCTTGTATAACAAACGGTTTATACAGTATAACATAAAATTTGTACAACATAAAAAATTCCGGAGATAGGGGAAATTTGCTTAACATAATTGCCTATGGGGAGAATCTGTACAACATAAAAATGGGATCACTCTGTTTTCAATGCATTCCTATGAGAAATTTGTATAAAGGAAAATTTGCTTAACATAATTTCATTTGGAATAAATTAATTCCTTTATACAAGGTACCATTTTATTTTATTTCATTTTATTTGATAATGTGTTTAATGTTTTTTCTTTGCCGAAAAACTTCCCAGTTAATCTCTCTCTATTCCCATTCTATCCAAATTACATTTTTAATTATTTGCTATAATATCAGGAATATACCTCAGTTGATTTGCTATATAATTTATTTTAATATTAGCAAATCCTAATCCTCCCTCTTTTTGTGATCTATGCCAATATCTTTTATTTAATCTTGATCTCTTATTGCTATTGCAGAACTCATTTGGCAAACTCAATAGTTTGCCAAACTTTAGATCCCTTTCAGTAATTTTAAAGAGTAAGATCCAAAATAAACAAATTACCTTGGGTCACATTTTCCTTTTATATAATGTTTTTTTGCCAAACCACCTTGTTTTAAAATTTATTAAATATGGTTTTAAAATGTAAGCAGAAGTAATTTTTTTTGAAAACTTGATAGTATTCTGGGCCTAATCCTGGTGTTTTCCCTATCTTTGAATTATTTATTATTTCCTCAATCTCCATTTCAGTAAAATGTTATTCCATTACTTCATTATCTACTTGTTAAATTTTTCTAATGTACCATATTTTTCATTTATACGACACTATTTTTCCTAAAACCATAGCACGAAAAATTAAGGGGGGGGGTCGTATACACAGAAGTAAGCCTTTCGTGAGGGGTGGGGATGGGGTAGAGAAGAACCCAAACTCACCTTGCTGTTTCGCTTCCTTTCCAGCAGCCTTTGTTTACTTGCCATGTCCTGAACACTCCTCTGCACTTTGCTTTTGCAAGGATCAGAGCCTTCTTTTCAGCGGGGAAAGGCTTGGGAGTTAAGCAGCCCCTCAAGGAGTGCCTTTGTACACTGAAAAGAAGGCTCCGATCACTGCAAGAATGGAGCAGAGAGGAGGGCTATCAGACACTGCCAGAAAGAAAATAAAACAGCAGGGAGTAGAGTGGAGGCGAATCCAAACTGACCTTGCTGTTTTCACTTCGTCTCTGGCAGTGCTTTATTCCCCCCTACCCCAGCTTTACTATTGCAAGGATTGGAGCGTTCTTTTCAGCAAGGAAAGGCACTTCTTAATAGGCTGCTGATCCCCAAAGACTTTCTGCTCTGAAAAAAATGGCTCCAAACCCTATAAAAAGCAAACCAGAGAGCAATCTTCAGAATGTGGAAAGGAAAGAGTGGGGGTGGGGTAGAGGAGAACTCGATGATATATTGATTTTATTAATTAGGGACTTTAAAACTGGGGGTGTCTAATACATGGCAGTGTCTTATAGATGGAAAACACGGTAATCTGTTAGATTCAATATGGATGGATTAGTACTAGAATGCAATTTTTGGAAACAAATCCTGAAATGTTATGTTTTTCTCCCATTTTACTACACCTTTTGCATTTAATATCCCTGATCATTCCTATGTTTCCCTTAGGAAAAATTGCACAGACAAAAAGGCTAACAGTTTTAGAGTTTTTATTGGGAAACTTAAAATATTTCCTGTTTAAATATATGAAAATGTTCTGCACTCTCTGCAAATTAACTCCTTTCAGTTTTTCCAATTTGGCTTTCAATCTATCATTACTTTGCATTCCCTATTAGCAATAAATAAATATCCTTTCTAACTCCTTAATGGTATTTTAGCTTTGCAAGCCAATTATTTGCCCTTTGATCTTCTTTTCATATATACATCTCCTTGATTGGCATGCCACAAATTACTATTTTCATAGTATTTCATATAAATGTTTGTTTGCATTCCCTTTTTATCATGTATCTCCATACCTCTTCCAAATTCAATTTAAAATTTATCCATTATATATTTATGTCTAAATACAGTGGAACCTCTGATAACAAATTTAATTTGTTCTCTGAGGCAATTTGTTCTCCAAAACATGATTCCCCATTGAAATGAATGAGAAACCAATTAATCCATTCTGGAGGTCTGAAAAAAAAGGCAAAAAAAGCTGGGGTTTTTCCAGACCTCTTTATAAAGTGCTCTTTAAAGGCTTGCAGTGCTGGAACCCCCCCCCCCCCGAACACTCCCATGCAGTGCAATGCAAACATGGACAAAAGAATCCAGCAAGACTACCCTAGACTTTTCCTTCTAAAAATGCAATGAAAAGCAAATCCAAGCTCCAAAAAAAAAAAAAAAACCCCACCTGGTCATTTCCACCAAACAGACAGAAAAAAAAGTCAGGATGATTGTCTGCAAACCCCTCCTCAGCTCACCCTCCATTTTGCAATAGAAAGACAGAAAAAAGCCCTTGAATTGAATATTGGACATTCCTGCATTATCTTGGCTAAATATCAGCCTGGGATTACTATTTAGGATTTCTTGAGCAAACACTCTTGTTGAAGTTCATTTGATTTGATCTTGCATAGTCTCTAATTTTGTTTCAGCGTCTTTCATCTTGGCAGCAACCCTATCATATAATTTTTTTATAATCCTTTTAAATCTCATTTCGTTCTTGGCCCATACAATTCAGTGGTGCCTCTACTTATGAGCAGCTCTACTTACTACCAATCTGACTTAAGAGTAGACAACCACTGGCGTTTTAACTGCTGCCTAACAAATTTTAGATGCGGTCTGCTCTACTTACATTTTTTTTCAATTTTTCAATTTTTATAATTTTTTTTTTTTAGATATGGCAGCTCTACTTACAAGTTGTTTGACTTATCAGCATGCATTCAGAACGGATTAATCTTGTAAGCAGAGGTACCACTGTATTTTATTTTTTTTTTGGTCCAAGTAAAAATCGTTTGGTTCACCTTTGCAAATTGAGCTTTTAAAATGTCATACAGCTCTCCAAGTACATCCATGAGTGTCTTCTGAGTTTCTTGATTTTCTCTTTCCATTGAGGTTGCCCCTCCCATCTGAGGTTTTTGGGCCATACTAGAAATAGATGTAGAAGTAGATGTAGAACAGGCCTGCACAACGCATTGACCATGAGCGACTCGAAGCCCATGGGATGCTAAGAAGTCACCCTACAGATCCCTGCCCACCTCCTGGTCTGGGGGCGCTCCTTCTCTGCCATTGCCAGCGCCATGGAGCTTGGTGGGTCGTGAGGGGGTGAGTTGGTCTGCCATGACCAGCAGGCGCTCCTCCTCCTCCCCTGCCACCACCAATGCTGCAAAGCTTGTTGGAAGGGTGGGTAGGGCGAGCGGGCGCACCGCTGCCATGGAGCTGCCACAAGCACCGCGGAGCTTGGCGGTGGGTGGGGTAGGGTGCGAGCGGGTGCTCCTCCTCCCCACCACCCCCACCACAGAGCTTGATGGGTGGGTTGGGTGGGGTGAGCGGGCACACTACTGCGGAGCTTTGTGTGTGTGTGGGGGGGGTGAGTGGGCGCTCCTCCTCCACTGCTGCCGCCAGTGCAGCAGAGCTTGGGGGGCGAGTGGAACGGAGCTTGGTGGGTGGGTGGGGGTGGGCGGAGCAGTTGCAAGGACTGTGTGTGCGTGCTTCCACCCACACACTTGAGAAAGAAGCCCGCAGGGACTTGCCATGGGCAAAAGGAGCCCACGGGCTGTTCAAAGTTGGACAGCCCTGATGTAGAAGATGAATCTGCAACTCTTGTTACTCTCACCAAAGAACGGCATGACAAACATCCTGTATCTTTTCTCTTTCAAAGTTCTCCCTCTTTTGACCAGCCCTTGCATATATGTTGTGTTTAACTATTACTGAGCTTGAATCTTCACTAGCAGAAATTTTCAATAGCTTGATAGATGCATTCATTGGTGCTTGTACGCACTTTTAAACATTTGCCAGCAGATGGAACTCAGGAACAGGGAACCAACCAGCTTCTCTGAACATGGAAACCAGATTGGCATGTAAGAACAGTTGGCTTTAGAGCTCCACGAAAATGCTTCCCCAGGAGAGAGGAGCTGGGAGATTTTTCAGCTGGACACTATTAGGTGAGGCCACATACCTCTGGATACAAAATGTAGAAAATCTGAAAGTTCCAGAAATCTAGAACTCTGTTAAAGTCAACATGAATACTGTAGTCATTATCTTCTCCTTTAAAAAGCACAACCAGGCAAAACATTTTTCAAGGATGTTTTGTGACTGTGTTAACCAAAAAGAGTTGCACACTAACAGCCAGCAGGACTTGAGTATCAGGAAATGATTTTGATTGGTGTACTGACTGAACACTGAAGAGCCCTCGATGTGTTGTACATCGTGGGGCTGCTCTTATACCTAACTACGTATATTATATAAGCAAAATACAGTCAACCCTTGTATAACAAAGGGTTTGTATAACATAAAATCTGTACAACATAAAAAATTCTGGAGATAGGGGAAATCTGCTTAACAGAATTGCCTATGGGGTGAATCCGTACAACATAAAAATGGTAATGATTACAGATTATTCCGTTTTCAATGCATTCCTATGGGAAATTTGTTTAAAGAAAAATTTGCTTAACATAATTTCATTTGGAACGAATTAATTACTTTATACAAGGTACCACTGTATAATGAGTTGTAAAGAACATAAGATGAGGGTTCAGAAAACGTACAAAGAAAACCGTTGCAGTGCGGCTGGCACCAGAGTACATCCTAACAACAAATGCTCATAAGCAGGAATCCACACTTTTCAGCTGGAAAGAACGAATATGGGGGGAAAAAATACTTTCCAGTGTATGTGCCTACTTCTAGATTTCACTGGTGCAGACAAACATCTTACAGGTTTCCCTCTCATTGTTACCTCCCCCCCCCGGGAACCCCATGGCAGCCCCAATCAGGAGATAGTTGGTTCTCTGCACCCCCAGGGCTAACAAAATCCTTCAGAAAGCACAAGAACTGCTTAATGAAAGGATCAGACAAGTCCACTTCACTATAGACACTCTGGAACACAGAACAGAAACCTTCACCAGGAACAACCTTCTACTTTATCCAAACCATCACTAGACATAGTCATGGAATTCATCCACAAACCACAACTGGTCCAGCACTACAAAAACAAAGAGAGGCAAATGAAGAAGTTTGATCTTCTAATCTGGAAACAGTTAGTAGAAGAAACTGGTAAGAGGAAGAAGGATGATGGAACCATGACAGAAGACACAAAGGACAAATTGGTGAAGAACCTCTCAGACAGTGAACTCACGCAGGCAGAGAGGGAAGTTCTATCCAAAGACCTACATTTTGCCATCACACCCAAACATGTTCCTGTTGTGGATTTCAAGAATTGTCCATTCACAACAACAATCTACCAGCAGCAGAAGCTGAACAACTATGGCTAAAAGTCTCTGCAGCACTCTCCAGTGCTCAACCACCATCATCTTAACTCAGCAGGCAAGAGAGAAGCACATCCCCAGCAGGGATGAGAACATCACCATTCTGCCTGCGGACAAAGGAAGGTGCACTGTTTGTCCTCAACACTGTTGACTACCACAAAAAAGTTATCTCACTTTTAGATTACCAACAAACTGAAAAGAGACCAAACCAGCAACTACAAAAGTGACAGCATGCTTCAAGCACTTGGAGAAGGACACACATTTAACAGGGTTACTTACCACTAAATTTTATATCCTGGAGAGACCATCCCCTGCCTGTACGGACTTCCCAAGACTAACAAGTGAGGTGTCCCTCTCAGACCCATCAGCAGCACTACAAACTCAGTAATGAATAACACTGTAAAATACCTGGCTACTATCCTCGCATCATTTGTCAGACACAAGGACCACCACGTTTACAATTCAAAGGATTTTCCCCCCTAAGGTCAGGGAGCTGAAACTGGATACTGGTATCCTTTGATGTTACGTCTCTCTTCACCACCATTCCCACTGGCGATGCCACAACAACGGTAAAGGAGATAGTAAGAAAAGACAGCACCCTCACCACCAGAAGCAACCTCAACCCAGAACAGACATGCCTGCCCTTGGACCTGTTTCTGAACACCATATACAGTATTTCATGTACAGAGGGGACTTCTACAGACAGAAGCATGGCTGTGCCATGGGTTTCCCAGTGTCACCCATTGTTGCTAACCTATACATGGAAAAGGGGGAGAAGAGGGCCCTCAATACTTTCCTAGGGACGACACTGTCCCACTGGTATGTAGATGACGCCTGGGTAAGAGTCAAGACTCAGGAAGTGCAGGCCTTTGCAGATCACATCAATGCAGTGGACCCTTATATTAGGTTCACTAGAAAAGATATCCAAGACAACAGGATGGCTTTCCTGGATTGAGCAGTCATCATTGGACCCGACCGTGGCCTGGGAATAGAAGTTTACAGGAAACTCACCCACACAGGTCAGTACTTACTGTTTGACTCCCACCATCCATTACAACACAAATTAGGAGTCATCAGGACTCTAAACTACAGAAAAGAGAGCATCCCCACCTCCACAGAAGTCAAGAAGCAGGAAGAGAGGCACCTGATGATCATGCTTAAGGCCTGTGGATATCCAAAGTGGGCCTTCAACAAAGCAGAGTCCCAACCCAGAAGAACAATGGATCAGTCTGAGATCCAGAGCCAACGGAAGAACCTGGTCATCCCTTACATGGTTGGAGTGTCTGAAAAACTAACAAGGATTTTTGCCAAACACCACACCCATTTACTTCAAACCTACAAACGCACTGAGGCAGAGGCTCACCGACTCAAAGGACCCGACACCAAAACACAAGAGGAGCAATATAGTATATGTGGTCCAGTGCAATGAGGAGTGTGCAGAGCTCTGCATTGAAGAAGCCAAACAGCCATTAAACAGGAGGATGGCCCAACACAGGAGGGGTAACAGCTCAGGACCAGAATCAGCAGTACACCTCCATTTGAAGGACAAAGGGCACTCATTCAGTGGCAAGGATGTACACATATTTGACAGAGAAGATATAGGCAGTTTGAGAGAGGGGTCTGGGATTTGTAGGCCTACCTACCCTGGCGTTTTGCCCTACTTCCCAGGGTGGGAAGCAAACACAAGATGGAGTCTATTCTGTCACATCCAACAAGCCAACCCTGTAGCACAACCTAAATATGGAAAAATATATGAATCAAGTATGGGCAGTGGTATTAATGGAAAAATTGACATCTGGTCAAACTGCATAGAGGGGAAATTAAACAAGACCTTTTTATGAAAATATGGTACCCACTGCTAAACTCAGATATTGACTTCATCTAAGATATAACAATAAAAGAGAAAGGTATATTATTGTTATTATATGCTCAGATAAATGGCTTTCTAGGCCAGGGTACGCGTGTTTTCTGGAGTGTGACTTTTATCAGCCTCGGCTGGCATGGTCAAAGGTCAAGAATGGTGTGACTTGTCCAAAACATTTAGAAGTTTCTGATTGTCTATACATGCCCTACATCTTAGCCACCAAAGATAGTGATACACAAGCAAATTATGCAACAGGTCCAGGACAGGATGACATAAAAGTACAAGATGTTAGCCTGTGAATATTGCTGCAGAAAAGATGAAAAAGATCAACACAACTGAAGGAACATTTCATCACTACGCTTTTGTCAATAGAGCCAGAAAAAGGCTAATAGGCAACCCGGGGGAACTCAGAAACTTGGCACATTTTGGTAAATAGGCCTACTATTTCAGAAACATCTGTGCACTTCCCTTCTTGTGGAGCAGTGGTGAAACTGCTGTACTGCAGCCAAAACTGTGCTCACAATCTGGGGTTCAATCCCAGGTAGCCAGCTCAAGGTTGACTCAGCTTTTTATAATTCCGAGGTCAGTAAAATGAGTACCCAGCACTTGCGTAGTGGGGGGGGGGCAATGTGTAGCCTTTATAATTTAACTGTAACCTGCCCAAAGAGTGCTTTAAGCACAATGGGGTGGCATATAAGCAGCACTCTTTTTCTCCACATTAATTCCCATAGCCTTGCTGCAAAACAGAGGAATACTTTTGCTTGTTCCAGACTGCAAGATGAATCCAACCCTGACAATGCAATCAGCTTACAAAGGCAGAATTCTGGTCATTCCACATATTATGAGACAAAGAGAGTATAAAAGACTAGAAAGAAAGTGTTTAGACAGAACGACCATTTGGTATTTTTAACCATAGGTCAATATCACCGATTGATGTTGCTCTCCTGGGCTAAAACCAGCAGTTATTTATGAAACCCAACAACATTCCATGTTGGCTTTTCGTTGTTCCAATGAAAACATTTCCCCCTTTTTTCAGTTCCACGGGACAAATAAATCTTAGTATAAGATATATGTATATTGCAATTTGAAAAGATTATCTATGAATATGTTGTGCTACATTTCAAAAAACAACATAGCACCAGAAACTTAATAAAGTAGATTTAGAATGCAGAAAAAAGATTTTTCTTTTACTAGAAAGAGAACAGCTCCAAATGAAAGGAAAATATGTTCACCTATTTGAAAAGAACCTTATCAGTATGAATCGACTTTTAAAAGCATGGCGACATATTAATCCTCTGCTAGATGCTAGTACTTATAAATTGTGGAGATCCGAGATCTCTCACTGGCTGACATACTGGTTCAAATCCTGTTTGTGTGGCAGAAGCTGATGATGTCACCACTTTGCACCACTAAAATTTATTTTAAGTTTGTGAAATGCCTCCTAACTTCCTTGTTTAGGTTCTGAGGCCCTGGGCAAGCCTCTGATAGGAAGGAGTCTTTAATGACCAAACTAGTGATCACCGGTGTGTTGTGTGACAAGTACACAGTGTATAATAAGACTGAGTGGTTGTTAGTGGGACGGTATTGGGGGTGGGAAAGAAGGCTCAGCCAATTTCATTGTATACATGTACTTTGACAATAAAAGTATTATTAGTAGTAGCAGTAGTAGTACTACAGTGATCCCCCGGCCCTTTCGCAGTTCATATACTGCGGTCCCTCTACATCGCGGGACCACAGTATATGAAAAAAGCCCCCCCCCGGGGTTAAGGGGGGAAAGGCCTGTTTCAGGCCTCCCATACTTACCCTCAACCTGGTGCTGTCCTGAATGGGCATGCAAAGGCCTTCCCAGGTCTTCTGGAGGCCCCCAATGAGCCTCCCTGCGAACAAGAAGTGACTTCCGGATTGCTGAAAATCATTTCTGATGCCTCCAGTAAGTACAAGAGCCCCCAGCTAGGTGCCCCAGGGCTAACCTGACCTGTATCCGCATATTGCGGATTTTCAATTATCGTGGGTCAGGTCGGGTCCCTAACCTCCGCAATGGGGGGGGGGTCACTGTAGTAGTAGTAGTAGTAGTAGCAGCAGCAGCAGCAGCAGCAGCAGCAGCAGCAGCAGCAGCAGCAGC
>JAHTLZ010003542.1:22089463-22136423 GCA_023846285.1 Phrynocephalus versicolor
TCCTGTCACTCACTGACATACAGCAACAGGGACAGGCAAAAATCAAAGAAAAACAAAAGATACGAAAGGCACAACAGGGGTGGCACCTTAAAGACTGACTTGCATATTTTAATGCAAGGTTTCCAGGACACCTCCACTTCTTCAGACATACAGCAGCAGGATGAAGTGTGCACTATAATATGTAATGGAACATATGCTACATACCAAAAATTCATTGGCTGTTGTATGTAGGGGTATTTGCATGCAAGCCCTGTTGTAAATTCCTATACAGACTGAGCTGGCATGAGGTGAGGGGGATAGGGGAGGGGGGAGAGGAAGATGGGACTTGGTTTGGAAGGCAGATTGTTGATATGTTGGTGTTTTATGACCATGTGGTAACATTTCTCACGAGACAAAAAACAGACAACAGTTCAGAATGGGTGGGTTGGGATTGGAAGAGGTACATGAGGAGTTCTAAATAATGGCTCCGATTGACCACCCGGTAGTGAGTTTCCACCCCCAGCATGGATTTGAGTCCAGTTCCCTGTCCCCTGTCCCAGCAGACTATGAACTATGCCATGTGCACTCCAATGCCACATTGAGAAGACTAAAAGATCTAAAGATACAAGGGTCTAGGGGATCACCTTTCTTAAAAATTGGCACAATGCTACTTTGCCAACCTGTGGGAAGATTACCTGTGCTGTTAATGTAGGTGAACAGCTTTGCTAAGAGGGGAGACCATCACTTAATGCTTTTTTGCTATGTTCTTGCACCCCATCCACGCTATTCTCTTTTCTTGAACACGTTATTCATGTTATTGACGTCAATCACATCTACTTATCATTCCTTTGTATTTGCTTAAAAAAGGTAAAACTAACAAGCATGGTCTTTCCAAATAAAACCTTTATTGTTCTACTTTTTTTTCAGCTCTGCATCCACTTCTTTCCATATTTTCATTTCAAGTCCTGATGTGTCATACTCTTTCATCATATCAAATTCAATCCAAGGCTTGCGCCAGCCTTCTACCCTTCCTTTATCCCTTTCGGTAAGATACAAGTCAAAGTCGATGCCTTTGATGTTGAACTTGGGATGTTCCCACCTTTTGGACCAGGGTTTTGGTTTCATTTTGACCTGCATCTGGTATAATTGAAAGTAAAGCATGTTAATTCTTATTTTTGCTATTTTAATTAATCTTGCTTTGAGTTACGTGTAACAGATCGACTTCTTCGTGGATTCCCAATCACAGCTTCTTAACTTTAGGTTGCTCCCCAACCATTCATACATCTCCAGTGGGCTTCATTTTGACTTTGGGACTTATCACCCAGAAAATATTTAGCCCGATCAAATATGAATGTTTTAGAAAATTACTATTTCTATCATTCCATAACCATGGCAAAACACAAAAAATAATAACATATATTAAATTCTGCCAGTCTCTCCCTCCCTCCCCTCTCTCTCTATATATAGAGAGAGTATATATATATATATATATATACTGGTGGGGGGGGGGTACATACACCAAGCGGCTTGGGGAATAGTTAATGACTCAAGATACATGTTATATGCCATCAAGTTAGAACCAGTTTATAGCAACTGCAATAAGTAAATGAAATATTTAAGGAGTGGTTTTGCCAGTTTCATACCCCCAGTGTACTTGCACGGCTGAGCGCTGATTAGAATCCAGGCCTCCTGAATCCTAATCTGTCAATCTATCCACTACGCTATTACTATCTGCTACACCACTATGTAACATAAGGATACATAGTAAAGGGCAAAGATTAATCAGAATTGCCTACAGCTAGCAATTAACTATTATTGCAAAACAAGTGTGCCCAAGCCAAGTAACAAACAGTTGCTGCCAAATCGACTTTGTCTTGTATTCCTGAAAGCAGGAAGAACTGTAATTGTAGGGATGCTGGAGGCTCATAGGCAAGTGCCACTTCAACCACCCCATGTCAATAAGACATTTTATTTCTTTAGCAAAACCCCTGTTTGATCAGGCTTCCATGCTGAATGTGAAAAATTCTTACTGTCTTCTGGTGGAATGGAATGGTAACACAATTATAGCTTTGGCTCCTTGCAATCTATCACACTTGAATGGGGCACTGAAAGCCTTCTGCAATCTGCTCAGGGGTTGGGAAAACTGTTCTTACTCTTTTCTGCATGGGAGTAAGTCTAAAGCAGCTAGCCATCTGTAAAGGAAGGTGGTGCCCAAAGGGCAAAAATCTACTTCCTATATAGAGGAGTAGCCATGTTTCAGCCTGAGAGGGGCCTCTATCAATACTACAGCCCCAAAGCAAATAAATGTATTTAAGAGACATGATATTCAACATCATATTCAGGAACAACTAATTGCCAGCCATATGCCTTTCTTACTATTTACCTTGTTGACATGAACTTCTCTAGTTCCAAGAATGACCGGCTCCATGTTAACATCAACAGTGCTGTACTCTGGAAGTGCATCTCTTAAATACATCAGGTCATCATCCAACCTCTTCTCCAGTTTCAGAACTTTGATCTCCTGGATGAGAGGATTGTATAGCTCATAGCACATTTCAACCCCTTAAATGCAAAATTATAGATTTAGTTACTGTTTTATCTGTACCAGATAGTGAACTAATTAAAATGGATAATCATATTATCTGTTATGAGCTAACGTTGGTTGAAGTTTTAATGCATAAGTGTTACTCAATTGTGTTGTTCTTTTTACAAATATGGGATGAAGACACAGAGAATAATAAGAGTTGGAAAGGGCCCTTAAGGCCACTGACTCCGGTCTCCTGCTCAATGTAGGAATCCAAATCCAAGTATATCTGACAGATGGTTGTCTAACTTTAAATGTTGGAGTGCTCTCATCTCCCTGGGAAATGAGTTCATTATCATACTGTTTTAACAGTTAAGAATATTCTTCCTGATACTCAACTAAAATCTGTCTTCCTGTAATTTGAGCCCACTATTGCACATCTTGCACTCTCAAATAACTAACAGATCCTGCCACAACTCTGTATGATAGACTTTCAAGTATTTGAAGAGCACTAACAAACATGACAAAAATATACAAAGAGCAAAAAAATGTTACAGAATTTTGATAGCAGGACTATCAACCACATCTGATTTTTTTTCAAACAACTGACCTGTAACAATGGATCTCTTCAACGGAAAAATCTAGATGTCGAGGTATGTTGTCATGCATGCATCCTCATAACAAAATAGAACCTTTAGGTTATCTCTTTCAACCCCGATAGGTAACATTTGTACTACAATGGAATATATTTTCATCACATCTGCATAACGTATCTGGAGACCAGATAGTACTTTTTGCTGCCCTTAAATGGAAAACTCTCTACTTTGGCATATATGCATGCATTTACCCACCCTGTCCTGCTAAAACATTTCGAAGTCTACAAGTTGCTCCAAGTCCGCTTCCTTTTCGTTGGATACAAATTCCTACAAAAGTGCTGCTCTTTCCATTATCATAGGGATCAGCTGCAGTAATAGAAAGTATACTTCCTGCCAGGGATAAAAAGGAACTGTTCAATAGTCAGAAAAACATAGTGAAGATTTCTCTTATGGACAGATTCAGCAAAGTTAGTACAATGACTTGTTAAATAAAACTGAAGACTTAGAAAGTGGTTTGAATTCATGCTATAACGACACTGTTTGCATGTTTCTGATTTGACATTAAGTAGCATATTTCTGAACTGTAGCAAGGTTACTGATAAATTATAAAAGGCAAGCCACAATTTAAGCTATCCTATAGCACATGGGGATTGGGTGAAGATTCTCTTCTTCGGGGGGGGGGGGGGTAGTTGTATATTTAGCTATAAAGATTAAACAAAAGCTACATCACAAAAACTGAGCAGGGACCAAAAGAAGGTTCTCTTGCAAAACAGAATGGCTTTCTTATAAACAATGAAAGTCTACCAGCCTCTGGATCTGAAAGAAGGTCTACACTTTATATATATATATATGTTACACAGCTAACTCTACCTGACTTAAATTGAACGTACTGTATACAACTGCAAACTAAATGTATAGCTTTTATTAACTTGCTCATCCAAGCAACTAATCTTAAATAACCTGTGGTCTGCTGTCTTTTAGTAACAAGAGTTAGGCATCAGCAACTGTACCTTCAAATACAGCTACATGCTCTCCTTATTCAAGTTATTTGTATCTTGCTTTGATGAGGGTCCTCAAAGCAGCTCACCTACTTTTTGGTTTCCTGGCAGTGTTTGGGGCAAGTTTTTTTCTGATATTTTTAATAGGCAAGGACATTTCATTTCGGCAGTGGTCTGGTTCTGAAATGAAATGCAGGAGCCCACCTGGCATTCAGAACCGGTCCAAGCCTCATTGGACTTGTACAGGGTTAAACTCCAAAGAGGAATAAGCCTCCAACGTCACTGTTCCTTCTCCCTGGCGTTGGCCAATCAGACAGGGAGGCGGGATGATGCATTTCCCTGCACAGCTCCTGATTGCCCAATGCCAGGTAGAAGGGATCGAGAGGCTTATTCCTCATTGGATTTCAACCCTGTGTGAGCCAACACAAGGTAAGGGATTTGCTGATTTCATTCTGGAGGGTTGGACCAGTTCCAATTGCCAGGTGGGCTCCTGCATTTCATTTCGGAACTGGATCACTTCCAAAATGAAACATCCATGTCTAATTTTTAATAATAACATCAACAGGAACAGTAGTACCTATAGCCACCTGTCTTCCTTAATGCCACTGCCGAAATGCAAATTACTGTACTACTTCCAAAATTAACTAGTTTTTGCAAGAACAATGAAACATTGCTCAAGTTGGGCAGTAATGTTTTGGATATGAGCATGCTGCAAAGTGGAGAGAATTTATTTTAAAATTACACCAAGTTTGAAATTACACCAATCGATCATGAAATATATTTTCTTTAATGTAACTTTCCACAATAGTTTGGACAACACATTTCTATTTGAAGATGGGCAAACATTAACTGGATTCATAATATGAACAAGTATAAAATACTGTGTCCTCAAATTTGTTCTATTAATTATGACTATATTTGGGAATTTCTCTTCAAGTCAGAATACACAGACATGAGCCAGAACCCTTTTAGCTTTTTTTAAAGATTGGTGTAACTTGCTCCGGCACATTAACAATAATAAAAATAATAACAATTACCACCAACGCCATTAACGTGCCACATGGCAATGTGCAACTGAAATGCAAACTGCTGCTACCTTGTAAATTAGCCTTCACAAGTTATGCAAAATATACCTGACCCACCAATAGGATTCTGGTCACTGCCGTCAAATTCATGACTTTTACGTACCATATCAATACTACATTTTGAGGAATTATGAGATTTACATTCTAGATAACATTACTGACCAACATAGAATTCTGGAATGTTAATTGATTTTCTTCTCTTCACCATGTCTCTTCGTTCAAGATAGTATTTGAAAGGATCTGTTCTCCCACGTGGAGGAATGAACTCAGGACTTAGAAATCTGTCAGATACACAAAAAACTATATAAACATAAAAGGAAATCCAATGTACAACATTACATATTACAAAAAAAGCAAATCAAAGTAGCAAATTTAAATTATCATACTTTCTTTGTCTTGCATCAGGTTTTGAGTGATCAATAATTTCTGGCTTTGGAGGTGGCTTAAATTTTGCTGGTTCTCCATCTTGAGAGGTGAAGTGTCCAACCGAAAGAGAGAAATACCCTTCAAGGAAAAGGCTTTGGTTAATTTTCAGCTACATTTTATCAGCAGAAACTCTCCACAATTTGTTGTTAGAGTTAAATGGACTTACAATTCAATCTTATGCAAATTTACTGGGAACACTACAAGATGTAGAAGTGCACTCATGTAAACACAGGGCTGTGGCCTTGGTTCAGAGTGAAATGTCAAAATTACTTACTGTATTTTTCCATCTATATATTAGATGCCCTCTGCTTTTAAGTCCCCAAATTAATAAATCCTCCTTGACTCCTCCTACCCCCTACCCCCTGCAGTTTCCTTTCTGCATTCTGAAGACTCTTCTCTGCTTTGCTTTTTTGCAGGGATCTGAGCCTTCTTTTCAGCAGGAAGGACACTTCTTAATGGACAGCTCAATCCCCAAGCCTTTCCCTGATGAAAACAAGGCTCTGATCCTTACAAAAGCAAAGCACAGAGGAGTCTTCGGGATGTGGACAGTAAACAAGGACTGCCAGAAAGGAGGGGAAACAGCAAGGTGAGTTTGGGTTCTTCTCCCCCCTCCCTCAGGAAATTCTTACTTCCATATACAGTATGACACCCCCTCCCCCAAGATTTTTAGTGCCATGATTTTAGAAAAAAATGTGTCATGTCCATGGAAAAATACAGTACTTAAAAATATATTCCTATTGGTCATATTTGATGCATATGAAAAGGAAAAAAACTCTTATGACATTGTGACTTAAAGATTCAAAAGTTTACTACTAGCTATTGTGTACAATGGAATGTACTTCGCCAGCATATTATCCTTAGTTGGAAAGTACAAATACAAAACTGCTTTGGGTTACAAGTATGTTTCTGGAATTAATTATGCTTGCAAACCACTGTTTTTCTGTATTGAGGAAAAATGGAATAAGGAAGTTAGGTGGAAATGGGATACAGTAGTCCCTCGTTCATCACGGGGGGTTAGGTTCTCTAACTACGTGTGGTAAATGAAAATTCATGATATGTGGATGCTGTCACGGTGACGGCGTCCTTCTAATGCAGGGGTCCTCAACCTAGCCCCTGGGACCAATTGCAACCCCCCCACCTACCCCCTGTTTTGTGAGCAAGCCAACCTCCGCAGCTGCTTTTGGACTGTGATCCGGCCCCCAGGGGTGTCTGGGTGGTGGTGGACCGGCCCACTGTTTGAAAACTTTGAGGACCCCTGTCCAAATGTGTTAGGTCCGGAGGCAGTGGCGGATGGCTTCTCCTCCGTTTCCCCTCCTTCCCCCACGAGCTTCCTGCTTTCGCCTCAGCCATCTTCTAAGGCAGGGGTGTCCAAACTTCAGCCCTCCAGATGTTTTGGACCAAAACTCCCATAATTCCAAGTCTGTACTGTCAATGATAAACGACTGTGGGAGCTGTGGTCCAAAACATCTGGAGGGCTGAAGTTTGGACACCCTTGTTCTAAGGGGAAAGGGCCCCCTTGCCTGCTCCCCAGCCTGCCTTCCCTGTAGCTGAGGCAGCAGCGGCTTCTGCTCCATTTCCCCTCCGCCAGTTAATAAGGCAGGGGGTGTTCAAACTTTGGCCCTCCAGGTGTTTTGGACCACCCCGCGAGAATTCCAAGCCCATATTGCCAATGACAAAGGACTAGGGGAGTTGTGGTCCAAAACATCTGGAGGGAAAAGTTTGGACACCACTGTAATAAGGGAAAAGGGATCCATTCCCAGACACACCGCGAGCGGGCAGATGGGCAAGGGGAAAGGCAGGTGGTGGCGGCGTGGCTGGGAACAGACACCTTTCCCTTTACAATTTAAGGTGAAAGAAGGAAGCAGGCGAGGAAAGGAGGAGGAAATGAAGCAGAATAAGGGCAGGCTGGCGAGCAGGCAAGGGGACCCTTTCCCCTGTTGTTGTTGGGTATTCCCCCCCCCTTTTTTTTGATTCCTTATGTCTTTGTGAACCGCCCAGCGTTCCCTCTTGGGAAATCGGGGCAGTATACAAATATAAAAATAAATAAATAAATAAATAAAAATTAGCAGCTGGTTGAGGGGAAAGCATGAAAGCCTCCTGACGCAAACGCCGCCCCCAAAAGGGGCCTTCCTAGGCCTGTGAAGTTTCTCAGGTCATCCCGGTAAGTTTTATCTGGAAGTGGAGTCATGGCTACGGGACTTCTTTTTTTCTCAAGAAACAGAAAGTCCAGTAGCCATGGTGATGATGACTCGGCTTCCAGGCTTCCTTCCCTGGGGGGGGGGTGTGTCTTTCTCCGAGGCTTGGGTCCCGGCTGCAGGCAGGGCTTTTGGAGGGCAAGAGCCCCTAACCCGGAGGGCCTTCGGACCCGCCGCCTCCACGGGCGCCTCTTGGGCCGAGGCCTCTCCGACGAAGCCCTCAGGCCCCGGGTGCTCTTCGAGGCGACCTTCCTCCTCCTCCTCCTCCCCGCCCGTCCGCCCGCGCGCCCGCCTCCGCTTCCAACGACTCACTGGCACACACGCCACGGAACGCCCGACTCCCACTCCGAACGGCGGCCATGGCCACGGCCGGACAAGCACGCATGCGCACGGCCGGGCCTACGGCAGCGCCGAGAAGACAAACTTCTTGCAAGGCCGGGCGGCGAGGAATGCGCGTCGTCGGGGCTCCAAGCTCTGCTTGGATTGGAAGCGCGGGCCAGGCTCGTCCAGGGGGAGAAGTGGCTGGGCCGAGGCGCGTCGGCAGCATTTCGGCAATAAAATAAAATTAAAATAAAATAAAATAAAATAAAATAAAAGAGAGAGAGAGAGATGGCATCAAGGGTTTGAGGGGTTTCCCCCCTTCACACCATTTTTAAATGGTGTTTCATTTAAAAAAAGACTCCCACTTTGCACCGGTTTTAACTTTGGGAATTTAAAAACGTCATGTGCACGATTCAGTATAGCACGAGGCTTTCTTATTACAGTGTTTGGGGGAGCCCCGGATTGTGTTGGGGAGGCGGCACTACATAATAAAACCCATTTTAGTCCTTAGCCTGGGAGAGGCGGAGGTGGATGGGAATGATCGGGGGGTGGTGGTGAAATGTCGACGGTACGCAGGCAGAGATGCCTAGGAAGTAATAAGAGAGCAAAAGGGGTAACGACTGGACGACGCAGCCCCTCACCACGAACGCTTCCTTCGAGCGGCAGCTCTTGGAGAAGGGCACTTGCAGCCCACCGCCTTCAGACAACGTCGTTGTGTCGTCCCTCGGGCGCGGGCGGGCAGCGCCGCTTACAATGTATTTTTGCTCATTTTAAGCATTCTCTTGCTCAGTGCCAAACGAACGAACACAAACTCTGTTGGCGGAGAGAGTCCTACAGAGTCTCACCCCGCGCCCATCATTGCTTGTAAATGTAGAAGGCTGACAAGGGAGTCTAGGTCAAAGGCGGATCTATGAAATCTAAGGAATCCTCTGATTTCATATGATATTTATATTGGAATCATTGCCAGTTCGCCATCAAATCATAGATCCCATCTATGCCCACAGACTACACCACAGAAATAATGGATCCTTTGGAGCATGGCACTGCAGTGGCACAAAAAACATGGATCCCTGGCACGCATCCACATGACCTTACATGATTTTTGAATGGAATCCGCTGGAAGCCATGGTCATTTGATAAATCCTAGTTGTGCCCATAGTCCACAACACAGAAATCATGGCTTGTTCAGTGTGTGGCTCTGCAATGACACAAAACATAGGTTCAACCCATGAGGAGACAGTGGTTTCAGGAGGATGCTAAGTAAAAACAAACAAACAAACCAGGTGGATGCACGAGGATCTGTGGGTTGGATCCATGTTTGTGAGACACTGAAAAGCCATGCACTGAATAACCCATGATTTTGTTGTTGCAATCAGTAGACATAGATGAGATATATGATGCTAAGATTGTTTGCAGAAGATTTAATCTAAAAATCATATAAAATCAGGTGGATCCATGTGCCAGGTCTGTGTTTTTGCACCACTATAGTGCCATGTGCCAAAGGATCCATTATTTCTCTTGTTTAGTCTGTTGACTTCACTGGGGTTGAGAATTTGTTGGTGGTTTTGCAAGAATTCCCCATAAAATCACACAAAACCACGATAGATCCCTGAGGTGGGGAACAACAGTATCAAGATATTCCTCACTTGTAGTATTACTGGGCCAAGTATTCCCTGTACTAGAACTGTGCATTTGGTTTTTCCCTAGGTGTAGAACTTTACATTTAACCCTATTAAATTTCATCCTATTGTTTTCACTCCTTTGCTCAAGCCTATCAAGATATTTTTGATTTTTTTCCTGCATTCTGATGCATAAGCTATCCCACCCAATGTTGTGCCATCTACAAATTTGATTAAGAATTCCCTGCACTTTCTTAGTAATAAATAACACTAAAGAGCACCAGGCCCACTTGTTACCTCCTCCATGCAATCTACAACTATTTTAGAATCAAAGAGTTAGAAGAGACCTTAGGGGCCATTCAGTCCTACCCCCTGCCAGGCAGAAACCCCCATCAAAGTACTCCAGACAGATGACCATCCAGCCTCTGCTTAAAAAGCTCCAAAGAATGAGACTTTGCCGCCCTCTGTGGCAGCATATTTTATAGCTGAACAGCTCTAACCATCAGGAAGTTCTTCCTAATGTTCAAAAGGAATCTCTTTTCCTGTAGTTTGAAACCATTGCTCTGAGTCCTGGTCTCTGAAGCCATGGAAAACAAACCTATCCCCTCTTTAATATGAAATCCCTTCAAATTTTTAAACAAGGCTAACATATCCCCTCCCAGCCTTCTTTTTGTAAGGCTAAACATTCTCAGCTCCCTAAGCTGCTCCTCATAAGACATTTCTTCTAGATCTTTACCATCCTGTTCTGTCTAAGAATCACATTGGCTTTCTTGGCCATCACTTTACACTGCTGACTCATGTTCAATTTGTGGTCCACCCAGACTCCCAGATCCCTTTCACATGTACTATTCTCCAGCCAGGTGTCTCCCATCCTATATCGATGCAATTCATTTTTTCTGCCTAGATGCAGGACCCTTCATTTCTCTCTGTTGGAACTCATTCTATTACCTTTGGCTCAGCACTCTAATTTGTCAAGGTCATATTGGATTTTTTTATCCTGTCCTCTAGGGAATTAGCCACCCCTCCCAATTTGGTACCATCTCCAAATTTAATTCCTTTATCCAAGTCATTAATAAAGATATTGAATAGCATCAGACCTAGAACAGAACCCTGGGGCACCCCATTAGTCACCTCTTTCCATGCTGAGAAGCCATTTGTGATTACCCTTTGGATATGATCAATCAACCAATTACAAATCCACCTAACAGTAGCACTGTCTATCCCACATTCTACTTACTTCTTTGTAAGTATATAATTAAGAACCTTATTGAAGGCCTTACTGAAATCAAGATAAGCAACATCCACAGTGTCTCCGTCATCCATGAGTGTATTTTAAGCATACACTGAAACTCCTCCCTTTCTATTCTTTCTGTTCTGTTTGAACAATTTATATCCCTTAATTTCTGTACTCCAGTCATGGGAGTTATCACACCAAGTTTTTCATCTGTTCCCCTGCCCCCTGGATCTTCCTCGGCTGTATTCCTCAGCTGTGCTCTGTTAGGAGTCAACAATCCAAAGGCCCTCCCACAACTCATAGCTGCTACTTATACCTCTCAGCAGTAATCAGGACACATTCTTGTGATGAACTAGTTCATGTGCATTGCCTGCTTAGCAGCATCTGACTGGCAAGTGATTAGCTGATGGACATGAAGAAAGAGAAGCATTCAGAAGGTGCCAGATGAGAATATATAAGAAGAGAGAACTGGGGCAAAGAGAGAGGTTTCTGTATTTCTGTGCAGTAGTATGTATTTTAATATATGCTGTAACTCCTCCTCCCTTTCTGTTCTTTCTGAACAATTCATGCTTCTCAATTTCTGTATTCCTGTAATGGGAGTCATAAGTTATTCCTATTAAGTCATATTTATTCTCCTGAACTTAAACTTCCAGTTCTTCTTGTTTGTTTCTCATACGCCTGGCATTCATGTAGAGATACCAGAGATTATATCATTGGTAGCATGTCTTTCTACATTATTATGAATATTATTATTAATGTTAACATTATTTACCCCATGATAACTGTTTGAACCTTTCCTTTTATTGTGCATAATCCATTATCATTTTATCTGTTCTTGTTTCTTGCTCCCCCTCCCATTTCAGTTTAAAGCCCTCCTAATGAAGTTCTTAATGCTGTGCCCAGAAACACCTGTATTTCCATCTCTTGCTGGCAGTCCATCCTCTAGGAAGCTTACCCTGTGTTCCCCAAAACCCAATCCCTCACATTGACACCACATTCATAGCCTTCAGTTCACCAGAGATATTTTCCTTTACCTTTCTGTTCCTATTCTGAGTACCAGTAGGATAGACGAGAAAGCTTTCTGGGCCCCAAAGTCCTTCAGTTTCCTTCCCAGAGCTTCAAAGTCTGATGTGATCTCTCAGAAGTTGCACTTGGCTGTGTGTGTGTGTTGTTTGTTCCCACATAGGTGAGAAGAAAGGGACATACATCTGTGGGTTTTATGAGTGATGACAACCCTTCCGTCAGATGCCTAAACTGTGCTCAAAGGAGACAGCATAACTGGTGGTGGGTCCATGGACCTTCCTGGCACATGTCAGTTTCAATCCCATGCAGGCAAGAGTCTTCTGTTACAAATACTGTACAGTAGGACCCCAGTATCTGCTGGGGATTGGTTCCAAGCCTTCCCGTGGCTAATGAAAACCGTGGATAAGAGATAATGCCAAAATGTCCCCAAAACTGCTGTTTTATGATAGTAACTTGCTTTACAGCTGCTGTTTTACAACAGTAGCTTGCTTTACAGCTGCTCTTTGTGACGGTAGCTTGCTTTACTGCGGTTGTTTTATGACAGTAGCTTGCTTTACAGCTGCTCTTTGTGACAGTAGTTTGCTTTGCGGCTGCTGAATTATTTATTTTTTTCCTCTGGATAACGGAATCAGTGGATAATGAATCAGTGGATACGGGGTCCTACTGTACTCTTCTCTTTATCTTTTTTTGCAAGGAGTGGGTTCAGTGCCTCCTTGTAGACTCAGCCAAGGTCTCTTCTTTGACTCTGTCTTCTTGCTGTCTGCCAGATTCCTCCTCTAGAACCTGGAAGCAGTTTTGCAGTTCCACTTGTGGTGACTCTTTTCCATTGTGCTTCTTTCAGAATGATTCCTCTCTGCTCTGCAGAAAGTACATAATGTATTTTTAAAAGTTTTGGTTAAACTAAAAGGATCGTACTCAGCAGCTGAATACTTCTTTTAAAAAAAAATAAGTTGTCAGAGTTAGTCTTCTAATCTATAGCAATAGAAAACAAAACTGCAAACTTTTCACAGGATTATGCTCTGCAGCATAGAAATAAGCTACCGAAGAGGTTGCTGCCATGATTAAGACTAGAATTTGAAGGCACATCTTGCTAAACATTGATATAGCACTGAACCCTTCTTCAAGAGTATTCAACATTTCAAAAAAGAAAGATCACTAGCTTTGAAAAACCAAGGGATAAATACCTTATATCATGCTTTGAGAGACACACATTCTTTATACAGTAGTCAGTATAAATATGAGGAAATCAACATGTCTTCAGAGGATCGGTTTCTGATTGGATACAGGGTCTATATATAAGCAAGAATCCTAAAAAAATCCGAGTTCTTGCGTGCCTCGTAAGCTTCACGTGAGCAGACGTTGTCCTCTAGGGAAACATCATTTTCCATGTGTGAAAAGTGAACAGGAGAAGAGGAACTGGCCGCGCTGCCTGAAGTCTGATGATTCCGCCTGTGAAGAGGTAATGCCCGAATAGGGCTAGAGAATGGTAAATGTAACTTCTTCGTTTTAATGCCGCGCTGTGCCGTTAGCTGCTGTTAATATCCTTCAGCCGGGAGACCAGCGTTAAGCATAACTTCTTTTTAGCCTCTGGACCAGCGTCTTTGAACGTGGAACCAGGGTTGTAGGTTTCTGAGCGTCTGAATTTGTGTCACAACCCGGAGGGAGGCACGTGAGGCTCCTCCCGGTGCACCTTTGTGTTAGTTGTTGCCAGTTTTTCGGGTTGTTTGGCCATGTTCTGGAGGTTTTTCTTCCTGATGTTTTGCCAGACTCTGTGGCTGGCCTCTTCAGAAGGCAAGGACCTCAAAGAACAAGGAGTTTCTCTTTACAGTCGCTTTGGTTTGCCTGAGCCGCGCCTAGACCGGCTCCCAGAGAAATAGGTGCTGCTGGCGGAGATCAGGCTGAGCGTTTCGTTTTAAACTCCGCAACTTCAGCCCACCCTTACCTCCGGGTCTTAAAACGGGTTCGCACGAGTCTTTCTTAAGGTGTTTCTTGGTAGATCTGTCCCTCCCTCTTTCCCACCCTACGCCCGCCGGCCTGCTTAACGAGCGAAGGAGGAACAACTCTGGGCTTTGCAGGAGCCATTCCGGACAGGTTAGGATTACGTTTTCCCTTTCTCCTGCCTTTTCCTGTGGCGGGCTCCGATCCCGATCCCGAACCCCTTCGGAGGGTGGGCGTCTCAACGGCACCCCCCCTGCCCCATTCACGTGTTCGAAAAGTGGGGAAGCGGGAAGGGCTGAGAGGCAGGGGTCCCGCCCCCGTGAGGCTTCCTGCTTCCCCCAACGCAAGCGTCTTTCCTCCGCTTACCACTGCCCCAGAGAGAGCCAGGGTGAAAGGTAAAAGCGGGTCCCCTCTGGTCTGCGTGGGGCACCTTATGTCGCAGGGGTTGTTCTGGATCGGAACCGCACGGCAACTTCACCGTTCGGGCTTCTCGCTTTGAAAGAAGCAGAAGAAGGGTTACTCGACTTGCTCTGGTGGTCCTGCCCAGGACGCGGCAGCAGCCAGCCACACACGCCATGGGCCACGGAAGCGTTAAGGAACGATGAGGACCCTGCCCCTGATTCTGGAGAGGAGGATAATAAGAAGGCTTCGGCCATCTTTCGACTACCCAGATTCTGTCTGTACATTTTGGATCAGACATGGGAAAGTTGGATTGCAGGGTTTCTTAAATGTAGGTATCCAGTGCAGGTTTTAAGGAAAGCCACATTAGCTCCACTTGTGCTGCTTTCTTCCTTGCTGGTTACAGAAGAAAAGGGTACATCCAGGTTTGCAGCTGAAAAGAAGTTTCAGTTATCAACAAATAGTACAGGACTTAATTTATGTATCTTATTGAAAGAAGAGATTTACCTATGGCAGTCTTGTACTGTATACAGTACCAGCAAACAGTGTGTGTGCTCAAAGCCCCCAAATATACTCCAGCCAGCATTTGTTTGGTTATTGTGGGAGGACACACACACACAAATGGCCCTGGTGGCTCAGTGGACTAAGGCTTCCGAAAACTGTTGGCTGCAAAGTCGGCAGCTCGGTGGTTCAAATCCCGGGTGACACGCAGTGGAGTGAGCTCCCGCGGCTAACCCCAGCTCCTGCCAACCTAGCAGTTCGAAAGCATGTAAATACAATTAGATACATAGGTACCATCATGAAAAGCTGGATGGTAAAAACAGTGTTTCGTTGCAGCCATGCTGGCCACATGGCCATGGACTTGCACAACACTGGCTCCTTGGCTTGAATACGGAGATGAGCACCGTCCATAGAGTTGGACATGACTAGCACATGTGTGCAGGGGAAACCTTTATCTTTACCTTTTTATACACACACACGCTTGAGCTGACATGTACAACCGGTCTATGGGTGCAGCGATGATACACGAACACAGATGCACAGTTTCAAATGAACACGGAAAGAACTTGCCAAAGGCATAAGCAGACCTTTTGTGACAAGAGCAAACTGTTGAACAACTCATTCCAGGCTGAGCAGGGGGCATTGAGACCCAGAAGAGTTTGATTTGAAAGTGGGGGGAGGTCATAAGTACACACACAAAAGTAGACTTGAAGTTGTAGGCAGCACATACAAGGCTGGAATAAGCACACCAAAAAAGAGAAAACACACCCAGTAGCAGTCACAACAATACCTATTTTTTAAAAAAGGTTTTCAGTTTATAGACTGACCCATAGTGCTTAGAGCACTTTCTGGGCAGTTTACAATTTACTTAAGCAGGCTAGACATTACCCACCCCCCAGCTAGCTATGTGCCTCATTGAGTCAACCTTGAGCTGGTTACTGGAATCAATTGCAATCAAACCAGATTTTGAGCAGAGTTTTCAGTGCAGTAAAGCACTTGAACCACTGTGTCACAAAGCTCTTTATACACTGCAGAATATGCTTATCCCTGTCTCCAAGTCATTTATGAACAGATTGAAAAGCACTGTTCCCAGGACAGATCTGTAGGGCACACCACTTTTCACTTCTCTCCATTGTGAACATTTCCCATTGACACCTACTCTTTGTTTCCTTGATCTCACCCAGTTCTCATTCCATAAGAGGACCTTCCCTCTTATCCCCTGACTGTGCAATTTTCTCAGCAGCATTTGGTGAGGGACTGTGTCAGAAGCCTTCTGAAAATCCAGATAGACAATAGCCATGGGTTCACCCAAATCCACATGTCTATTGACCTTTTCAAACAATTCTAAAAGGTTTGTGAAGCAAGGCTTACCCGTACAGAAGCCATGCTGATTTTCCCTCCGCAAGGCTTGTTCTTCTATGTGTTTTAAGATTTTCTCTTCAATGAAGCTTTCCACCATTTTCCCTGGGACAGACAGTAAAGCTAACTGGCCTGTAGTTTCCCGGGTCCCCCCTCCTTCCTTTTTAAAAAATTGGTGTGACATCTGCTATCCTCCAGTCCTCCGGCACTGTGGCCATTTTAAAAGACAACAGATTAAAGAAGCTTTTATTATTTCCCTTCATATTGCTAGCCATGCATTCCTCAAAGTCTTTCTTTGTCTCTCTTATCATCTTCTTACATTTCTTTTGCCAGAGTTTGTGTTCCTTTTTATTTTCCTCATTTAGAGAGGATTTCCATTTATGGAAACACCTCTCCTTGCAATTTAGAACCTCTCTAACTCCACTCGTTAACCATGTTGGTTCCCTCTTGGACTTCAATGAGCTCTTCTTCCTTTGTGATATGCACTTGTGTTGGGCCTCTATTACCATTGTTTTAAACAGGCTCCATGCACTCTGGAGATATTGGATTCTTTTTACCTTCCCTTTCAATTTCTTTCTAACTAGTTTCCTCATCTGAGAGAAGTTTGTCCTTCGGAAATCAAGGGTTTTTGTGTCTGATTTGCTTCACACTCTTCCTCCGACATGCATGGCAAAGGAGATTGCAGCATGGTCACTGTTCCCCAGAGGCTCAGTGACACTTACATCCCTGAGTATCACACAGTATTAGATCCAGAGTTGCCTGTTCTCGGGTGGGCTCCGTGACAAGTTGCTCTAAGGCACAGTCATTCAGCATGTCGAGAAACCCAGTTTCTCTTTCTTGCCCCGAGCTCGCATTGTCCCAGTCAATGTGGGGATAATTGAAGTCCCCCATGATTACTATCCTATCCCTCTTAGACACCTCCATGATTTGTCTCCTCATTTTAAGGTCCCCTTCAAGTTTTGGATCTGGTGGATGATAGCATACCCCAACTATCACATCGACCCTTGGATCTGGTAGTTTAACCCACAATGATTCTATGGTGGAGTCAGACCCAGCATCAGTCTCCATCAAGGGGAAGATTGACTTGGAATGTGTGTAGTACAGTAATGCATGCATTCACACAGGAGGTAGTAGATTGGGGGGGCATATTAAATGGAAGTGTATTTGGGGCAGGACAAAGTAAATGTGTGGAGACACCTGCCAGCACAGGACTAAAATATCTCTGCAATCTGTAAAAAAATATCTCTGCAATATTCACTTTTACAAGTTTTTCCCATCCAGGAATTTTTGGGTGATCAATGATAATGCAATATCTCATATAATTTGCTCTTTCTCATTTTCTGGATTAGAAACTAAACTCTTATCATATGCAGTATTTATGTTTTGACTAAACTTGCTAATACAGGAAGTACTCAAAGATGAATTCCTAACATGTTTTTGAAAGCTAGCAAAGCCTATAAATTGTATATTTAGTTTCTCCAAAAGATGGCATTGTTGGATTACAAATGCCACTTTCTACATTACATCATTTATCTCTTTGTTTATGATAATCTCATACCTATATTTACAAAGCCTAGACACAGCATTCTTTCAAAAGCAAAAGAGTCAGTGACATCGCTCTGCTGGAGCTGGTTCAATGTTTTATAAAATGGGAATTGTTTTCAAACACTTTTAAAATTAGTTTCACTTTTAAGGCTCTTTCCCCTTTTTGGCCTCGGCCATCCAGCTGCATCTTGTAGCAATAGTAAACGGATTGCTTGCCAACAGGCAGATATTTGTCATGTATGCTGTGGCTCTTGTCTGCTCTGGCAGCTGAGAAGTCATATTCTTGATTTGTTGAGGATTCCAGTGCTGGTGAAATGCTGTTAGTATGATCAGTGGGTCTGAATGAAAGGATGGCATGACTGGATTGATTTTCCTTCAGTGAGCTTTTATAACAGCCCTTTTTAAATTGGAATTCTCTTTTGTATTACATATTGTAAAGGCCTTGGTCATGGCACCAAAGGGGAAGCTAGGTGGTTGTTTTCGTTGACTCACAGAATCCACATAAGGCTAGAAAGCTCATGTTCAAAGTGACCACCCCTGACCCAGCTAGTCACAATAATAAACCAATCTTTATTTCCCTGGACTTTCCATAAGCTCAGATCAATCGAAACCAAGCAGTAGATTAAGGTAAAACATACACTGCAGTTTTATTTAAATAGCATAACAGATACTTTATCCGCTCCCAAGCTTGTGGTAACATTTAACTTTTGAATAAGCTTTCTATAATAGTTCAAATTGGATGTTCACTGCTACAAAGTTTATAAATTAAGTATCTCTCTTGGGGGGGGATACACCTCACACATTAGTTCTTCTTAGCTGTACTACAACTCCTCCTATACCCCACAGTCATTTAACTTTGGGAAATTATTTGGGAATTTTTCCATGGTCAAGCCTTGAATAAGGAACGGTTCTGGTGGATCAGGTGGATGAGCAGAGATGAAACCTGGGTTGTTCCAAGCCAGTGTACTTGTTTTCCCTCTCCATTTTCAAATAGGAAGCACGTCATCATGATATCTAGACATGATGATTCCATTACCCTAACCATGTCTGCAAACATCACTTCTTTCCCTTGCTTCTCTTGCTTTTTCCAACCACTAATAACTTACATTGTTGCATATTTCTCTGAAAAATCTACCACAAGATGAAACTGAATAATACTGGGGCCCACTATAAGGTTGTCAGACAGTTTGATATCTCCTCAAAAATACTATAGCATTTTGAGGAGATAGCTTCTCCTGTTGATCTACCACCCTTCCCGCTTGCATCTCCAAATGCCTCATGTTGCAGGTGGCCATCCCGAGAGAGATCTGGAAGTTCTCATCCAGGAGCTGGGCCTTCTCGTTGGTGGCAGTCTCTTTATAAAATTAACTACCAGGGGAGGTGCATCAGGCCTCTACCCTCCTATTGGCTAGAAGATAGATATAAACATTGCTTTTTCAGACAGTCTTTTGAGAACCTCTCCCCATTTAATTATGTTTGATGTAATTCACTGTTTAACTGCTTGCCTGCCTGCCTGCCTGCCTTCCCCTCAGCTGGGGCAGCTGCTGTGGTTTCTCCTCAGTTCTTCCTCCTTCCCTCACCCTTCCTTCTTTTACCTCAGTCAGCTGAGGGAAAGGGGTCCATTAACAGCCCTGCCACCACCGCCTGCCTTTTCCCTTGCGTGCCCGCTCACTTGCTTGGCAGCTTTCTGATGTGGCGGCACAGCTGGAAACAGACCCCTTAACTTGTGAATTGATTCTTTCATGCTACGTTGTGTTGCCAAGTTCCTAAATTGTGTTGCCAAGAAGAGCCATGTTGGATCAGGCCAAGGGCCCATCTAGTCCAGTTTCTTGTATCTCACAGTGGCACCACCAGATGCGTCTGGGAGTGCACGAGACTAGACATCTGTCTCCTGATACCACTCCCCTGCATCTGGCCCTTGAAGTACCCTGTTTTTAAGCCTGGGGATTACATATCTCCATCATGACTTGTAAATTGGGGTGGACTTTCCCTCCAGGAATTTGTCCAATCTCCATTTGAAGGCATCCAGGCCAGATGCCGCCACCACATCCTGTGGCAGGGAGTTTCACAGACTAACTACATGTTGGGTAAAGAAGTATTTTCTTTTGTCTCTTCTCTCTCCCAACCCTCAGTTAGATTGGATGTCCCCTAGTTCTGGTATTTTGTGTGAGAGAGAAGAGCGTCCCTCTATCCACTATACTCACGCCCTGCATAATTTTTTACGTCTCAATCATATCCCCCCCTCAGGCAACTTTTTTCCAGACTGTTTGGAGGGGAAGCACCACACCCTAAGAGAAGCAGCAGCTTTGAACAAACACTCACCAGAAGATGCAAGAGAAGAGAGCAGACAAACAACAGAGCAGAAGGCAACAAGGGGAGAGAGGGTTTTCAAGAGGGTGGAGAAGTTAGGGAAGACAAGGCAGGCTCAGAGCCTGAGGGTAGGCTGGGCAAGGGGAGGGGGCAAGAAGGAGGAATATTTACAGCGACTCACCCCTTTCCCTATATTTTGATTTCATCTTGGGCTGGGGCGATTATGTTTGGGGCTTCAAAAGCAAGTTCTCTTTGTAGTCAGTCCAAAACAAAACACTTTATAAGGTGAATACCAGTCATGCTGGCACTAGAAAATTATGCTGAATAGCTGAGATATTTGCACAATTATGCTCTCTCTTCAGTAAATGGACAAACATAATATTAAGGGCGTTGGTAAAATATTATACAGGCTCCTTAGAACACTTTGCTAGAGATCTGCAAAGGAGGCAGTCCACTCAAATCTGTATTAGTGGCAAACAGTCATTCATGCGCAGTGGGGTGGGTGTGGAAAATGAAATCTATATAACCTCCTGGTCAAGAAGAGACGACTTTTCATTGAATGCATGGGTAGGTCTTGTAGTGTTAGTACAAATGTTGTGCCTGCAAATGTTGTCCACTGAAGTTGGGTAGAGTGAATGCCATAAACTGCATTCAAACATGTTGAAACTTTATTGTTTTAACAATGATGTTTACATATGTGTATTTTTGGTCTGATGCATACTCTTGCATTTTGTATCATCCAACTTTTTTTTTTTAATACAAAGTATATTTGAATTTAGGTAGGCACATGAGGAGGCTTAGGAGAGGTTTTCTACAGGCATTAAAGCTGAGGCACTTCAGCTGGAATATCTGCAATCCTTTTTTCACCCAAACAAGAAAGTAACTTTTTTGAAATCACATTGGTTCTTTGCTTAGAGAGGGAAGATATATCAATAAAAATGAGCAATTAAAAATGATACTGGGTATTATTTGGTGAGACTAAGAAGTCTTGTGATGGGGCATGGTGGCTCAGTGGACTAAGGCTCTGAAAACTCAGCTGCAAAGTCGGCAGCTTGGTGGTTCGAATCCTGGGTGCCACGCAGTGGAGCAGGTTTCCGCTGATAACCCCATCTCCTGCCAACCTAGCAGTCAGAAAGCATGTAAATGCAAGTAGATAAATAGGTACCGCTGTAAAAAGCGGGAAGGTAAAAACAGTGTTTCCTTGCAGCCATGCCGGCCATGTGGCCATGGACTTGCACAACACTGGCTCTTCAGCTTGAATACGGAGATGAGCACTGCCCGGAGTGGTGGACAGGACTACCACACATGTGCGGGGGAGGGGGAAATCTTTACCTTTACCTAAGAAGTCTTGTAGTTCACTGCAACTAACATTTTGTAAAAATGTTAGAAATGTGGAACCAATTTTTAAATGTACGCAAGAACATTTTTCAAGGGACCCTTCATCTGTTTATGAACACAGAATCAAATTTTAAAAATAAAGAAATATTTCTTGAATCCAAACCTGAATAGTTATGGATGAAATGACACAGAAGTGATTAATCCAATATAACAGATTGGAATTTTGCCATTCAGTTTACTAGAAATGAACTGAACCTTCTGCTATTTTTGTTACTTTTCCTTTGGATTTTTATTAAAAAATCTCATGTTAAGGCTGTTGCACCAGTTGCAGTAATACATATTAACTCATTTTTTATCTGTTCTTTACCCAAACATACTTTTTAACTTTTTAACATCTTACATTACACTACTGGAACAAGCCTCTAACTCTGTACTGCTGGATTTTGGTGCTGAGATGCGTTCTTATAATTCTTTTGTCATTTTAAGGAATGAGTTTTTCCCAGTAAATATGTTTTGGGGGAGGCATCATAAAGAGCTGAGATCACTCAGTGTGGCTGTTCTGAGTGTGTTTCTGTTTTTAGCAAGCTCAGTGGAGTGGGTATTCAGTGAGGGTGGAATAAATAGGGATGAGACCTCACTGTTCCAGCCTGGGGGCCAATTGTGTAGAGAAAATTGTGTTCCTTAAATGCAATCTTGATAAGTCTGAATAATTGCAGCAAGAACTGTCCTTGAGTTTTAGCAGCAGACTGGGAACCAATCTTACAATATTGTACTGAGAAAATTGCATGTCCATCTGATATCCAGTTTTGATATAGTTGAATAAGAGCAGAGCATTGTATTAATAAATGGTTTGGAATTTGATCCTAGTATGGTTTTCAGGCCACGCTTGTGTTTGCTGTCAGCAGACAGTAAGCAAGTTATTCCTTCTCCCAGTATGTACAGCTTTATGTGCCTTTTTGGAAACATCTCTTAACAATTTACCATTCAAACCGACTGCTACATGATGTGGACAGTTACTACCAGAGAAGAATAATTTTTTAATGGTACAAAATTAACTGATACAAATTCCAAATAAATTGTAGCAATGCAAATATGCACAAAGAGTACAAAACACCACAGAATCATGTTGAATTTCATATAGTAAGTTTTTCATGGTTTAAATAGTCCATGAATTTCCCTGGATCTTTGTTGTGGACTTTGTTTTTCATCCTGGCCCCAACAGTGCAAAAAAAAAAATCAATCTCAGTCCAGAGTTACCCTGGGTAATCTGTAAAATAAATTTCCTCATAAAAATTAAAATAGCTATTCAAATAGTCAGATTAATTAGAAGGGGTTAATATTTTCTATCTAAAACAACCTTTGATTCCATACTCCATCAATTGGGATGGTACTTGGTATTCTGCAAGGAATAAAGCAAAGTTTTTTTAAATAGTACAGTACTTATTTTCTCAATCTGATTTCTTGGGCATCATCATTTGGTTTAAATATTGAACTCACCATCCTATTTCTCATGGTTGGTATTAAAATCCAAGCAGTATAACACAATATTTTTCTGAAGATAATACTGTCATTCATTTTATCGAATATTATGACCTGAAATGCTACATTTTAGAGAGATTCAGAATCTTTTTATAAGTTCAATATTTTATAACTTCACTCTACATTAGAGATGGACACAACTTAGCGGTATTTTTGTTTTCGTTTTCGTTTTTCGTTTCTGTTACGTAACAAAACGAAAAACGAAAAACGGCTCAGAACTGGAACGAAAACGGAAATGAAACGACTAATTTCGAGCCAATTTTAGTTTTTCGTTACTGGAAAAGCACATAATGGAGCTAAATGGGAAGAAACGAAAAAAAATCGTTTTCGTTTTCGTTTTTTCATTTTCGTTACGTAACAAAACGAAAATGAAAAATTTTGAAATTAGCTCACGAAAACGGAAACGAGCTGAAACGGACCCCTAGCCGAAAACGAAAACGAAAATGAACAATTTTTCTGGGTCGTGCCCATCTCTACTCTACATTTGAAATAAATCTGAATGTAATCTTTGTATGTCAAGTATTGTACTTTACTGAGACAGCAACTTCTGCCTAGTAACATCGCAGAGGAAAGCAGACATCTAGAATCTTTATATGAATAACTACAGTAATCCCAAAACCATCAGGCTCTCTAATAAGAAATTTCCCAGCTCTAATAAGACACTTCTATTCAAATGGAAATTGACCAGACACTTTGGAGTACAAGATTCCTAGTAATAATACTGCATGGAGGCCAACCATTTACCACATAGATAATGGATATATATGAGGTATCAATCTTGATTTGCTTGCCCATGTGTACTTTAACTATCATTTGATTACAGCCTGAATACCTTTATGGCACACTGGCAAACCCATTGTTAAAGAAGAATGAAATAATGTTCCATTGGGATTTCAACAACATATTCAGAACCATCAGACCTTATCAGGCCAAAATAATTTCTGATTTACAATACATAACATTTATACAGTAGTTCTAAAGTCTGAATAGGTTATGGGTGCGAAATTCTAACTATCCGCAAGTCCTTGAAGAACAAGCATAGTAACTAATCCGTTCCTCATGTATGTTATTGATAGCTGGTTGAGACAACTACATAAATTCTATAACCATCACCCAGAACTTTTTTTTACTGTTATTAGACTCCTGGAGACATCTGCATTGTTAATCTCTAATTTAAGAAGCATAGACCTGCTCCCTCCCTTTTTGTTAACTAATGTCTGATGAATAATCAATACCAAATGTTGAATTTTTATGGCCAACAGAGTTCTTTAATTACCAGTATTTGCTTCCCATTACTCTCTAAAACTGCCGAGTCCCATATGCAAAGCATTCATTATTCCCAAATTCCCCAAACTGAACCAATATGTGCTGGACGTTGAGTCATGGCAACTAGACTTCTTTTTCTTGAGAGACTGAAACTTTTTTCTGCTGATTCAAACAGCTAAAACGTTTTGTTGCTCATCCAAACAGTCCAGTTGCCATGACTCAACTTCCAGATAAACTCACCTGGATGACTGAGAATCTTCACAGAACCAATATAAGCCTTCATTCTTATATATCAGAGTGTATTGTCCCAATACACAATAAAGCTACTAGATCCTTGGGAACAGAGACCTGCTAGTCATAGAATTAATGTATCTCAAAATCTGAACCCATTTTGTTTGATCTCAATCTCCATGTATCTTAATGTTCACATTTCAATGTTTCCCTAGGCATGAATAAAATGTTCCCCTAGTGGCCTAGTCTTTCCAATCTTTTTTTTTTTTTTTTTTTTGCAATCCATTTTATATTACAGCTATCAGTGAAAGACAAACGTCAAGACTGTGGATTAATCTTTCAGAACGCATCCTATATCTCAGGCTGAAGGATGATACCAGCCCAAATACCATTTTTAAACAAGAAATAAACTCCAGTGTATATCACTCTGTACTTCTGTGGGCTCTACTCATTCATTTTGGACAACAAAACCCATCTGTCGATTACAGAAATGAAGTGGGCACTCACGTAGCCCCATAACAAGCAAACTTTCTCATGGCTGGCCTAAATCAAACCTTTTAAACCATTCCAATCAAGCCATGTTTCTATTTAAAATACTTTAATGAAACTTTCAAGAAAATAATGGACAGTGGTTCTGAGAGTTCTTCAGCCGGTTCCTTCAATACTCCTGGATGCAGTTTATCAGGCACAAAAGATTTAAACTTGTTCAAAGTATTAAGGTGTTCCTTGACCATTTGTTTACCAATCTCCAGCTTCAGTCCTGTTCCCTTCACTTGCACTTCACATTTCTCTGGAGGGTCATAGTCTTTCATTTGGTAAAAGAGCCTCGTGGTGCAGTGGTTAAATGCCTGTACTGCAGGTAAAACTGTGCTCACGACCTGGGTTCAATCCCCGGTAGCAGGCTCAAGGTTCACTCAGCCTTCCATCCTTCCGAGGTCGGTAAAATGAGTACCCAGCTTGCTGGGGGGCAATGTGTAGCCTGCACACTGTAATAAAAATTGTAAACCGCCCAGAGACCACTTGTAGTAGTATGGGGCGGTATATAAGCAGAACACTTTAAAAGATTGGGCTATAACAGGAGCTGAGCACTTCTGCCTTTTCTTTGTCATCTGTTACGTTATCATTTTCCCATCTCCACTATGTAGCTGAGCCACTGTTTCTTTTCTGTCTTTTGTGACATGACACTGGCCTTTTTTTGATGTCTTCCAACTTTTTTTTTCTTGTTGGCATTATTTGCAGTTTTTTCCTTTAGAATTTCCTTTTTTAGTAACAACCACCCTTCTTTGACTGTGAAGATTCTCAGTCATCCAGGTGAGTTTATCTGGAAGTTGAGTAATCGCTACTGGACTTCTTTTTGAGAGATAGAAACGTTTCACTGTTCATCCAAACAGCTTCATGATGTTTGGATGAACAGCAAAACGTTTCTATCTCTCTAAAAGAAGTCCAGTAGCCATGACTCAACTTTCAGACCCTTCTTTGATCCGTTTTCTCATTAGGATCTCTTGCCATGGGACCTTACTTATCCTTTTTCTCAGTTTATTAAAATTGGCATTTTAAAAAAATCCTGCATGTATATGTGGCTACACTCTGTTTTGGTTTCCTTTGAAATTAACAATTCTAGTAGAACATGGTCACTCCT
Organism: Phrynocephalus versicolor; assembly: GCA_023846285.1. Taxonomy (NCBI): domain Eukaryota; kingdom Metazoa; phylum Chordata; class Lepidosauria; order Squamata; family Agamidae; genus Phrynocephalus; species Phrynocephalus versicolor. The sequence goes on from JAHTLZ010003542.1 coordinate 22,115,529, forward strand.
TTCTCAGAGTTCCCCTCACTGCCACTCCTTCCACCAAGTCATCTCTGTTGATATTTTTAAAAAGACCCCTGCAGACTGCCTGCTCTTTGCAGGGCTTGGGTATTTTACAAGAAGATCTTTGCTGCCATGACCTGGTGTGGGCGGGCGAGCGGACCTCTCAACCACTCCCTCCTAACCCTAACCCCTCTCAGTCAACAGGAAGCTGAAGGCTGCTCTACACAGCTTCTGACAGACAGCTGACCAGCTGTCTGTTGGGGGACTGCATGGAGCAGCCTTTGGCTTTGGTTGATTGAGGGGGGGGGTTACCCCCAACCCAGCAAAGGGGGAAAGCTTTTCCTCTTCTTTGCTGGGTTGTGGGGGAGCTCATCAATCAAGCAGCAGCCAAATGCTGCTCCCAGCAGTCCTAGCTGTCGAAATCACCTGGGTGTTGGGCTGCCAGGAGCAGCATTCATCTTACGAGTTTTTTTGTCTTACGGGGCATTCGTCTTACAAGGTATTACTGTATATATGTATGTGTGTGTGTTTGTGTGTGAGAGAGAGACAGTGCACATATATACTCTCTCTATATATATATACAGTATACACCCACACATACACACTCACACACACACTCACAGTGGTATCTCAAATTATGAATAGAAATCTTAGGTATAGGAAAAAATCAAGTTACATTTTTTCTTAATTCAGATTGCAATTTCCCATAAACAGTTTTGCACAAAAACTGGGTGTTTTTGTCTCTTTTCTAGCCAAGGGATGAATTAATCCCTTTCCAATGCATTCCTGTTGAAAACCGCATTTTGAGTTAAGAAAATTTTGAGTTAAGAAAATGCATTCAGAACATATTAATTTCTTAACTCAAGGTACCACTATATATACACACATTTAGAAACAGTGCTTATTAAACATAATGTTACATGGATTCCAGTCATATTCATATTACAATAAGTTTAGGCCTTATTCTATGTTTCTCTTTTCTAAGCATTGATAGAACAGATTCCATGTTCAATGGTGTTTACTAGACATATCTGGAAACATTTTAACTAATCTAGCAGGGGGTAAATTCCATCTATAAAACATGATATATAAATTTTCTTTATATTTTCTCTATATTTAAATTTTCGCTATAGTTAGTTTACAATTTCTATTCCAAAGTTTTTCCATGAGTCTGACATTCGATTGTGTATTTTAACCACTCCTTCTCTGAACTTTCAGGACATGGAAGCACCCCACGTTGGGCGCCATTGTGAGTGGTTTTTTCTTTAGGATTGGGTGGTCCACTCCCTTAGGGTCTCATTAAGACAGGAGTGTGTTCAAATGTAAATAAACATTTGTTTAAAACATCAGTTATTTTGTGAACAGTCATTTCAACAGGTAACTCTACTTCTTCTATTTGTTTTAACATTTACTTTCCCCTTCAAACTGGGGTATCTCCCAAGGATCTTTTAGTATGGATAAGTCCCGAACCGCACTCTCCCTGAGGAGAGTCTCATCACTCAGTTCCATCCCATGCATATAAAAGTCTCACAGCATGGATGTCTCGTCTATGCTGCTCTTTTGGATCTCCCTCCATAGGTCCAGTTTCTGCGCTGCTTCTGCTCCATGCACGGTTATAGTTATTATTTTTCAGTTGGCATCTACATATGCATGAGGATATGCAAGTTGTATGCAGACCAGTGCCCTCCATTGTTCTTTTTCCATAAAGGACCCCTTCTGGTTTCTAGCAAATTTTTAAAAGACCTGGCCATTCTATTATAGAATGTGTGAAACACTGAACAGGAACTTTCTTATAAGAGGCTAGGGATATGCTGCAACATTTTGTTGTGGATTTCAACTCCCCGTTCCCCCTTTGTGTGCATACAAAGAGCAAACTCCTCTATGAAAGGAACAGAGCCCTCGTAATGTTTGGAAGAAGGAAAGAGTTACGTCATGGTGTTTTGTCAGAGAATATTAGCAGATCAGAATTCTTCTTCTTTTGGCACCACCCTGTGTACGTTTTGAGGGGAGGAGAGCCAGGGACGAGCAAGCTGGAGATTGAGGAAATGAGTGCAGGGCTCCCCCTCCCCAACTCAAGCTCCCAGTACCAATTTTAAATTCCTCCCTCCTCTCCCCAGGCAAGCTTGGGTTTTTCCCGTATCTGTGTATGTGATTCAGTGAAGCAGTAAGCCGGGTAGTCTGTATATTAGTTTAGTTTGCATGTGTTTTCTTTTAAATAAGGGTACCACATAGTGTGGCCTTTTTAAAAAGTTAATCACTCATCTGGTGAAACTGCTGTGGAGAGAACACCGAGAGCCATTTTCTGGTCGGCAACCTTCAGCGGAGAAAACAGGTGTATTGTTGTTGGGCCAGTTGTTGCTGGCCTGGCCAGGGATTTCTTGTTTTGTTCTGTCTGTTTGATCCCACTTCCTGAGACACCTCATCGCTGCAAGGCCACTGCTTCGGTAGGGACGGAAAGGACAGAGTGAACTGTTTCTGCCCAGAACATGTAAGAACCTCTCTAGCCTAAACAATGATACCTGAGAAATCTACCAGCGAAACGGCAAAGCATTTTCTCCCTTCTGGATCTGAAGGTAAGACTGTAAATAATATGTGTTATACGCGTCTATAATCCTCGGTCTAATTAAATCAGCCTATGGTAATTAACTTCTTTTTGAAATCTTCTTGGGTGCACTGTGAATCATACATTGTGTGATAGCAAGAAAAATATTTCACAAGAGTGCACAGTAAGAAGTGCTATCTCAGATACTGTATTGGTAAGAAATAAAAGATATTTTCTCATGCACAAAGTTTCTGCACAGTATGGAATTCAGGTCTGATATTTGTCATTATACTAAATCTGATATTTGAGGTTTATGGCTACAGTCCTTTAGTTTCACTGTTGCTTTTTGATCTTTCCTGACTCTCTTCTTTGTTTAATTGAACACTGTCTCTTTCTGCCTTTTAGTAATTTGTTTTTGTTTGCAGAAGTGCATAGGTTCTTTCATATTCAAATTACGGCACCCTTGTTTAGTATTTTATTTTCTTGGTTACCAGCATTTTTTCCTGCATTCCTGTACTTTTTCAGACTTCTCTCATGCCAGCCTATGGAATGAATGAATGAATGAATGAATATTTTTGAAGTCCACATTGAACAGATTTGGTTGTTCCCCCTTTTTTTGAAACTAACCAATATTCTACCTGAGATTACTTGTTTCTTCTTTAGAGCACACACTGTATTAATACTGCCATTTCTTCAATTGTTTAGATAGAAACTTAAGACAATCATTTTCATAGAACTGTTTTCTGCGTTATGATAATAGAACAGGCAGACTGGAAAAACAATTATCATATTGATGAGGGAGGTTTGTGAATGTGACACACATTGAAAGAATATTGGAGGAAGCCCTGGTGCTATGCAGATCAATAATTGTTGAATGAGGCCATGCTCACAGTTGTCATCACTAGAAGTGGAAATACTGTTCTATTATCCACACATTTTGGTAACATATGGAATAGCTCTTTCTCCAAAAATACTTAAAGCTCCTCCATGTGTTGGTTACCCTCCTTGCAGAAAGGATCTCTCTGATGTGCTTAGTATGTCTGGGAAGCTGTTTTCCACAGCAGCTACAAAAAAAAAAAATAATAGGTGTTAGAGAATGCCCCAGCTTGAAAAAGCAAAATAAAAAGCCAACAAAAGTGTTCTCACCTTGAAGGCTAACAGATTCATTTTTGTGTGAGGTTTTATGGATTACGGTTCAGCTCCTTACACACTAAAATCTTCTCTCTCTCTCTCTCTCTCTCTCTCTCAGAATAATAGTGTCTTGGTTGTGTGCCAGTGGGATCTGGTAGTCTGTAGATCTCTGTGACCCTTTAATCTTGCAGGGGGGACATGTACCTCCCAAGAGTTACCCCAGTTCTTTTAATGTGAGTCCTCATTCGTCCCTACAGGCTGTTTCAATACAGTACTTGCTTCAACGTGACTGCTCGTTGAGTCCTTGAAGAGCCTAACATTCAAAAACGCCCTACTAAGAATGTGTGAGGGCACTGATGGTAAGACTTGTCTCAGCACATGCTTTGCAAGCAGGAGCAAAAAAAAACAAAAAAAAAACATGCCCATGCATTCCTTTTGCGTTGCCTTTTCTTTTGTGCGAAGTAAATGATTATCTCCAAGGGGTGTGGGGATTTACATAGGGCTACCGATCAGTTCACTTTCTCTGCATAAATGAGGAATCAGGGTTCCATATAACTAGAAATGTGGACAAAGAAAAAAAACAAATCACAATATTCAACACAAACATTGCTGATTTGTTAGAAATTCGTTCCTTTCTATTTGTCAGGTCTGGGGGACACAGCAAATACGAAGGGACAAATATTTACTTAATTTTAAATATCTCCCATGGCTGTCCACACTTCCCACCAGATTTGCTGAAGAGGCAGGGGAGGGGAACAGGAGCACCTGTGTGGCTGCCTTTTTATGAACCAAGATAAACCGGTTTGTGCCTATCTCTAGAGTTGGGGGAGGGAGAGAAAGAAGAGGAAGTACAGAATGATTTTCCTTTTCCCCTTTCTATTTTAATTCCTTTGCTGTTTCACTTTGATGCCAAGCCAGTGCAGCGAGATGACACTTCTCAACTCAATAGATGAATTAGAAACCCAGCTCCGCTCCCACCACCCCACCACACTGCGGGGGGAGACTGTAATGGATAGGGGAAGAATGGAGGCTGAGGGGGAAGAATGGGATGAACAGGGTCACTTCGAGGTGTGGTGTGGCTTCCTGTCCCCCAAGCCACCCAATCCTTGTGTGTGAATGCAAGGATCATTTTAAATCTCAGACTGCACTTTTAAGTGACCCTGTTTAGTTTGATCCAACTCAAGATAAGATCACATTTTTTCCCCTTGGGGAAATGTGGGGCAAAACAATTGGCAGGAAGCAGTTGAGCTCTGAGTGTTCTTATCCCATACTTTTTATTTTAAAGAAAATAACCTAAACCACGTCCAGTGGTTCAACAGGAATGACTGCAAAGCCCAGCTGATTCTTGGTGCAAATAATACAGTAGGGTTTCTACAACTCTGCCTCTGGATACAAGCAGTAGGAGCCAGTAGTATTAGAATCCCAGGGTTTTCTGTGTTGCACCAATAATGACATCTTGTGTGCCCCTAACAACTGAGCACAAGCCCGCAATCCCAATCTGGGAGGGGAGAGGGAGAGAGAGAAAGAGAGCAGAGAAAGTCACTAGAATGCATGGGCTCAGTGAGGAGGTAGCAGCAGCAGCGGGGTCAGTCCCTCAGGGACATAGCCTCCACTTTTCTAATTACATTACAAGAGCTAACCCAAGCTGTCATGTGAGAAAAGCAAAATGGCTTATCAGCTGTAATGCCACATTTGTCCTGTTCATCCAAAGGGGATGGGGTGAAGGGAGAGAGAGAGAAAATAAAATTGAAAGAGCAAGCTAGAAATGGATGACTGAGCAATTGTGAATGTGCCTGTCAGGTGTTCCTTCTACCATGTGAGGAAAAAGGTAAAGAAGCAAAGGGCCTTCTGGATTCCCCCACCCCCACCTACAATTGTTTCCCCACATATTTGATAAAATCTGGCATCTTCAAGATACAGTACTGTACAATTGACATGTTAACATTACTGAGCGCCCTTCAGCTTTTTTTAAAAAAAGAAGCATCTTCAAAAATAAACCTCTTTTTGTGTGTGACAGGGTTTTCTTTTTCCATACCTTGGCCATGCAGAAGAATTATCTTCTTTGCTTGCCTCCCTTCTCCCCACCTGGAACAATTGTTGGATATGTCTTTTATTTATAATTTCCTAATTTTTATGTCTTTCGGCTTAATGCTTAAGGCATATGGTCAGCACCAGGCAACTATTGATTTTAGTTTGCAACCCATTTATTAATTTGGTGAGAGCTGTGGGGCAAAATTATAGGGAGGGACATATTTGCCAAACCTAGCAATATGTAATACTTAAGGGCAGTAATAACTAGGATGCTGGAGGCATCAGCATCTTCCTTGATACTGGAAAATATCTGTTTGTAGAATTGAGCCTTCGTAGCAAGGTACCAACAAGTTGCTGCTTCAGTAACATGGCTGCAAAGGGATTAGGAGGCATGGATAGTAAATTATCCCACCCTGGAAGTCCTTCTCAGATTATTTCTTTGGGTGTGAAGGAGAGAAAACCAACAAATAAGAGTCCCAAATTGCAGACCTGCTGCCAGTGTCAATTATATACCCAATTTCCCAGAGGAGACCAATAGGAATATCAGCACCTAGGCCAGTGATGGCGAACCTTTTAGAGACCCAAACTGCGATTCAAAACCCACTTATGTTTCGCAAAGTGCCAATATGACAATTTAAACGGAATGCAGTGGTACCCTGTGTTACAAATGCTTCGGGTGCTACCTTTTGGGAAAGTGAAGATTGATTGAAGAGCAGGCTTTTGAATTTCCCGCAGCTGCCGCACCCTCGCTGTGGCCGTGGGAAATTCAAAAACCTGCTCTTTGATCCTCGCTTTCCCAAAGAGTGCTACTCTTTGGGAAAGTGAGGATCAAAGAGCAGGCTTTTGAATTACTCATGCCCATAGCACCTGCTGTGGCTGCGGGAAATTCAAAAGCCTGCTCTTTAATCCTCACTTTCCCAAAGAGTAGCACCCCATCCACCTCTCTGTCTTGGGCTTTTGGGATGCCCAGAGTGGCATGGCTGGAGAGTAAACAGGGGTCATGAACAAGCCCACAGGTAGTTGCCTCCCCTTCGCCTGGCTCTCTGCACGGAGCACAGTGGCATGCTCCAAGCAGAGGGGGAAGTGCCATGGCTGTGAGGGGGCAATGTTGCGTGCCCACAGAAAGGACTCTGTGTGCCACCTTTGGCACCCATGCCATAGAACACTGACCTAGGCCTAGACTAGGGTATGGACCGGAAACTTCTCTGAAACCAGACCGGCCGCTTCCCAGGAGTAGTGCACCATAGTTAGGTCACATCATCCTAGCTACATGAATTTTGGTGCAAGCCTGGCCAGCTGTTTCTTGCCTCTCTACACACCCAATTACTCATGGTCAGGGTAGGGGGGCTCTCCATCTCACCCCTGCTGTGAAGTGGTCAGTTGCCCAAGGAGGCAGGGAAAAAGCCAGCTGGGCTTCTACCACAATTGCTGCAGCTAGGAAGATATCATCTGCTTGTAAGGCGGCTGATCTGGTTCCTGGGGAGGGTTCAGGCCCATATTGGCACCTATGTTGGTATTTGTCTTCATTTCCTCCAGATAACAAATGGGAGGTAGGTAAATCGAGTGCCTAGCTTGCAGGGGATGAGGGATGAGATGCATAGGCTGCATAATTAAATTGGAATTGCCCAGAGTGCGTTAAGTATTATGGGGCAGTATATAAGCAGCATACTTTGCTTTTACTCTGCATGATGTAGAAAAGTCTCCAAACTCAGTTGGAAATCATTATAAGGTCAGCAAAGCAAGCAAATAAACAATGCTTCCAAAATGCAAATAAAGTGTTTTTTTATATTTTTTATTATTATTTTAAAAACATATACAAATTACATAAAAAAGACAAACATCAACAACAGTGCACCCTTCACCAACAGGATCACTCTTCATATTTACATTCGTCATCCTCCCCTCCAGAACAAAATCGATTGTTGCGCGGAAACCTTACCCTTATCCCATACAAGCACATATTCAATAAATCTACCCCATATATCATAGAAAATATCTCTTTTTAACTGTCCTTTTTTAACCTTGAGAGAACAAGTCAATTTATCATTTAAAGCAATATTCCATACTTCATTATACCATTCTTCTAAACATAGTTCATATTTAGATTTCCAATTTCTAGCAATTATTAATCTAGCTGCTGTCAACAAATTTGTAATCAACTCTTTAGTTTTAACATCATAACTATGATCCACAAATATTGTTTTTAATCAGGTGAGCTGCATTTTGGAGGTGCTTTGATTCCAGCTGCTTTGCCTTTGCTTCTTTTGAATATAGGAGTAATTTAAATTAACTGCAGCAATGATCAAAACAATTATATTCCCCCATTCCTTTAGTCCTTTTTTTCAGAACACCTGAGGAGGACTTCTGCCTCTCTGCCATCCCAGCTACCTATCGGTCTATTTAATATAGGTCAATCAATTTAAGATGAAGCTTTTATAACACTATTATCCAGAAGGCACTTTGCATCAGTTCTGCCTTCTCCTTAATGGATTTTCTGTGCTAACGGGGGGGGGGGGGAGGGGTCAGAAAAAGTCATGCAGAAATAAAGAAAAGTTGCAAGTGGAAACTTCTGAAAAAATATAGCAAAATCAAGTGTTTTTAATACAAGCAGTGAATTTTATGTTTTCAAAACCAGCAAAAATAGGATGGGGTATTTTCTATATCAGGGCTGTTCAACTTTGAACAGGCCAAGCTCTACTTTCTTCTGGCCCAAAGTGCCTGAGGGCCACTACACTAAAACCTCTACTTATGAATTTTATCTGTTCCGAGCACATGCTCATAACTAAAAACTTTTGTAAGTAGAGCAGCGGTTTCCCATAGGAATGCATTGAAAACCAATTAATCTGTTCTGGGGGGAACAGATTTCATTGTGCCATGGCCCTTGAACTGCCCCGCTCGGCTGAGACAGGCTGGCAGACCCAAAACTTTGCTGGGGCAGTGGTGGTCCTTAGGATGGGGGAGGGAGGGGTGGAGAACTTATCCCCTCACTAATTTTATTGATGGCTGGTGGGCTATTTTTGAACCCTTCAAGGGCTACCAGTAGCCCGTGGTCTACCTGTTGTGCAGGCCTGTTCTATATCTTTATCTAGATAGGCTTAAAAGGTTCTTCCTGTCAGGCATATAAGCTAGTCAGTCAGGGCTGTGCTAAATCTTGTTCTAAGGGAGACTGCTTTTTGGATATTGTTGGCCAGTACTCAAGTGGAGGAAAAGATTTCTCATTAACCTGCTTCAGGGGTAGAATCCTGGCCACTGTAACCCCATTGGATATTAACAGCTGTTAAAACCCCCTCAGGACTATTACAGAGTGCTGTATGTTATACAGTTTGCTGCCATCCCATGGTAGTGCAGGTGGTTCTACAAATCAATAATTTCTTTGTTAGAGATATGTATTTGTGTGACATGTTCATTTCAGTGTGAGTTTTCATGTCTTGTACTTGATCTACACTGTGTTGTATGTTGCACGATAGGTACCCAGAGCCAAATAATAGTCTGGTTTGGGAATGATCCAACAAAGGAATCATATGGACCCATCAACATCTCTGCCTTGGATTGGTATTTTGCATCACTGCAAAGCCATGCATTGAAGGTCCCATGATTTATGTGGTGTAGTCTGTTCATGCTGATGGGCCATATTATTGGAGAGTAGCAATGGGCACAAAATGAATTTTTTATTCATTTTGTTACATAATGAAAAGGTGGAATTTGTAAACTTTTTTTTTGCCACCCCAAGCCTGCACTATACTTGATCGGCGCTTGGGGCAGCAAAAAAAAAAAAAAGTTTACAACCCCCCCTTCCTTTTCCTGTGCCCGATTACGCGTGGGAACTTACACAAGCAGCAAACACAGAGAGTGCACAAATGAAAAGCGAAACAATTTTTTTTTAAAAAAATTCATTTCAAACGAAATGGAATGGAATGGAACAAAATGAAAACCGAAATGAAACACTATTTTAGCATTTTGTGCCCATCTCTATTGGACAGTGTTTTGAACCTGTAGAAAAGTAGGCGGATTCGTGAGGATGCATGCTTTGGATTCATGTTTTTGTATTGCTGCAAAGCTGTGCACTGAGTGTCTCAAGATTTCTGTGATGTAGTCTGTGGATGCAAATGGGATGTATGATCTGTCAGTAATTTAGGGAGGATTAAATCTAAAACCCATATTAACTCATGTCCATATACTTAAGCACCGAGGCAGGAGGCTGAAACCAACCAACTGCAGAATGCATCTTGGATTACTTTTCCTCTACCGTCCAGCTCTGCAGCTGTGACAATGCAGGGTCAAGCAGCTGGAGGAAAAGGGGAAAGAGAGAGTTTCTGTCAGTTGTTTTAGAGGGGATGCATTTGTATCAGAATACAGTATGTCCCTTGCTCCTGAATGGATCTTTTAAAATATTTTTATGGGCTGGATTTAAAATGGTGTAGACAGGAAGGAGTTAAAACTGGCATACTTCTCTGACACACTCCTGCATATTTGTCTGCAGCCTAAACACACCATAGGCCTATTGACTGCTATTTGGAAGTGTGCCCTTTGAAGTTCACTATGTCTTACTTGTAGACAAGTGTGCTCAGAACTGTACAAATGGGCATGCAGGCATGCATTCAGACAAACTCCCCCCCCCACTCACACACCCCAAGACTGGAGTTGCAGTCCTGTCACTGTTGCAGCAAAGCACCAAAGACTAACATCTGAAAACCAATACATCGATTTTCCTATCAGGTTTATTGTTTTTTGACAAAAAAAAGAGGGTGAAACTGCTGAAAAATGAATGCAGTTTATTGCGGTATTACACCATGAGGTAACATTTGTCCCGTAGCAAGATAGCATGACCATGGGCATGTGGGAAAAGCAATAATACCACGTGACCACAACAAATGTTATCACAATATGTAATCAGTTGCTGTACAAAATGGACATGAAGTAACAGCCTTGTTTTATTTGGTGTAAGTTTTTATTGGCTATGGGCCCATTCTTCCAATTATACAAATACTGTACATATATAAAATACATACATATCTATAGTATATAGATATAAATTGTATATTTACATGCTATTAATATATTATATTCTGTTTTAACATATATAAGTGGAACATCAAAAATAGCTGGCTGGGTAGGATCTACTTGTCAAGGTCTCTCATTTGCTTCCAAAGAGATGAAGTCATAATTTCTGCTTCTGTAATGGGGTTCAAATAATTAAAAAACCCTTTTGAAGCAACTTTATTCAGCAGGTCATTTAGTTCTGCTGTGACCTGACATTGTGCATTATGTATCTCCCCACTTTGAGTCTCTAGATTCCTTGCAGAAGAGCCTGTTTCAACTTTATGTCATTCTTTTGCCTGTGGCCAAATTATGAGGAACAACTGTTGATGATCTTTAAGTAGCGATTTCATCACTGAAAGCATTCTCTAGGATAGTATTGCCAAGTGGGAGGTATATTTTTTCTGGTGGCTGACATTGCAAAGTACAGTAGGTGTGTTTCCACTTTGAGGATCTGAACCGGCAACTTCCTCGTTCTTAGAGTGTTCACGTAATCCATAATGCAACACGGATGCACATTGGGTCAGGCCTGGGGGGCCTAGCTGGGGACCCTTGTACTGGTGCTGCCTCAAATCTTCCTGGGCCTTCTGGAGGCCCCAAAGAGGCCTCCCTGTGAACCAGAAGTGAATTCTGGATCGCCAAAAATCATTTTGGGGCCTCCAACACGCCTAGAAAGGCAATACAGTGTTGGTAAATCTATGGCATGGGTGCCAAAAGTGGTATGTGAAGCCCTTTCTTTGGGCACATGACATCACCCTCTCACAACCCATGGCACTTCCCTCTCCACTTGGAGCACGCCACAGTGCTCCATGTAGAGAGCTGGGCGAAGGGGAGGCAGCGACCTGTAGGCTCATTCGTAGCCCGTTCACTCTCCAGCCATGCCAATCTGGGCATCCCAAAAGCCCAGGGCAGAGAGGTGGATGGGTGCTACTCTTTGGGAAACCGGGGATTGAAGAGCAGGCTTTTGAATTTCCTGTGGCCACAGCAAGGGTGGCCTACTCTTGAATCCTTGCTTTCCCAAAGGGTGACACCCCTGCTCTTTGATCCTCGTTTTTCTGAAGTGTTGCACCTGAAGCATTTGTAACATGGGGTGCCACTGTATTCAGGTTAAATTGCTGCATTGGCACTTTGCGAAAAATAAGCGGGTTTTGAATCTCAGTTTGGGCACTCAGCCTCTAAAAAGTTTGCCATCACTGCTTTAGTAACTGGGTATTTGCTGTGTTGATTTTTACATACAGTACTTCCTTTTGATTGTTGCAGCTTGCCTTAAGCCCTTCTTTAAGGAGACATAGTAAAAAACTTTGAAAACTAGATTGAATGAATGAATAGCACATGGGTTGCCAAAGCTACCTCCCTCCCCCAGGCCAAAAAAAAAAATCTTACCCAAAATGAACAAGTGAGTAACGGTCGGGGCATGGCCAGCAATAAAGCTATCATCCGCAGAAAGCCAGGACCAAGATATTTTCAGGAATATGGTCAAAAACCCCAAGGTCAAAAGACACAGGTCAACAGCCAGTCCAGTTTCAAAACACAGTCCAACAAGGAGGCAGAGAGTCAAACACAGAGACTGACTTACTGAGAGGTCTCCTATTGCTGAGGCAAAGAACAGGGAGTGCCAGCTGCTAGCTTTATGGTAGCATTGCACCCCGCCAGCTGCACTCCCTGATTGCCTCACCTTGAGAGGACCCTGATTCTGTGAAGAACCAGTGTCCAATGGTCCTAATTCCCAACAAAGTGAAAATAACTAAGGCGGTTACTTCACATCCCTCTCATCGCGGTTCACGGTCCTGCTTTGGACCGGTATGAGAAAATGTTACTCCACGTGCATGTCCATCTTGTCCCGACAACACCCCCTGAACTGGGATTTAAGCGTGATGAGCCATACCTCTCCCTGACCTCTGGAATTCTCGTCTCGGTTCCTGTTTCGAGACAAGTGCCCATGAAGTAAGGCTCGTCATGCAACATGCACATTCTCCATCTAGTGGCAGGAGCGCGAAGTTGCATTCTCCAGTACAATCCCAATGGCATAACAATGCATCGCAGAGAGGGAAGAAGGCATAAAACCTCGAACTTTGCTGCTTAATGCATGAAAGGCAAAGTTACGGAGAATCGAAATTTTGAAAAAACGGAAGGTTAGACCCCCCCAAAAAGGGAAAACAAAGACAGAGAAGTACAGATGTCACGAAACAAGGACATGAAGTAACAGTCGTCACGATACCATCAATCACACCCGTGGGTAAATGGAAACAGGAACAGAACCGGGACAAGACCACATGACCGCGAATGATGTTATCATGAAACGAACATAATCTCGGAATGAGGAAGGACATGAAGTAACCGTCTAAATAAAGGGAAGCTCTCTAAAGCACCTGCAGTGCTGGACAATCCAAAGATAGTATAGAACAGTGTCTGGCAAGGAGGGGAAGAGCCCTCTTGCTTAAATGTATTTCGACCAGAAAGAGTAGCCATTCCCCCTCACCCCTGAATCTTGGGATAAGGCCCACACTCCCTGTCCCTGAGCTGTGCCTGCCCCTCCCCTCCTGCCTCCGCAGCATAGAGAGAGTTGGGTGCCTTGGAGGGCTAACCAAAGAGGCTTCCCCCGAGGCTGCTGCTGGTATTTTTCTTTTCCTTTTTTTAGGTCAAATAGTTTCCTGTTCAGCCACCTACAATTACTGTCAAATGAATGACCCCTACAAAAGGCTAAATGAAGGGAAAACCACCACAAATGCTGGATATAGACTGCAGACCATAGCCTGCTTCACCTATTTTAACTTGTTAAGAGACCTCAGTGTTCTGGTTGAATCTGTCACAAATAGTTTCTGCCCTTGTTGTCAGGCACGGGAATTGTTTGCCCATGCCAGCAGCGGTTATATATGCATGGCTGCGTTACTAGATGTGCTGGAAGAATTGTTCCAAGCACATTGGGGGGGGGGAGAATCAGCTTGTTACTAATGGCACACAGAATTGTCTCTCCATCTGGAGGTATTTATATACAGGAGTATGGAAGGAGAGAAAACCTGCTTTCCTTTTATGCTTTGGGTACAGTATTGCCCATCTACCATTTTTTTCTTTGACCCAGTGTTTCGTTCTTTTCCTTTCCCAAGATGACACCACCAACTGTTGGTTTAATAATACTTCGGTTCCAGGAAGAGTGTGATCCCATTTGCTGCTCAAGACCACAGGCTTAGAACCATCCTCCCCATCCCACTCCCAGCTCTATGTGATTACAGTATAATTTTAAAATGTTGCTTGGACTGAGGCCAGCAACCGGGCAAGTAGACTCTGAGCTGGAGATGGCCCCAAAGAATCTGTTCTTTTTGAGTCCTCTGACCATGTCACAAGCTATTCACCATCCACTATTTCCCTCCTTGGGAAGGTGGCACCGGAAGTTGCTGGTCAGAGAAGCAGCAGCCTGGCTGTTTTGAGCACAGTGGTTGATGGGTGGAGCAGCAGCCTTGGCTTTTGAGAAGCAGAAGGAAGGCGTGTGGTCTGTAGTGGATGGGATGGAAATAACTTCTGTTCTGGGAATGTAGGCTGCAGCATCTCTTGAAGGAGGGACGTGTAGGAAGATGGAAGGTCACAGTGGCCATTGCCGCTTCTATATTTTAACCTTTCCTCTGCCAGGAGATCCATGGCAATCCTAACCCAAGCATGACAATGCTAACCTAAGCCCTGGCCCTGGGACATATCACCAAACTAAACATTGACCAAAACCCTCTTGAGTAGCTGTGCTTGGTTAATGCTGTAAAATTGCCAGGATAAATCACCCTCGGTGCCATATTAAAGGTAAAGGTTCCCCTTGCACATGCGTGCTAGTTGTGTCCGACTTTAGGGGCACTGCTTATCTCTGTATTCAAGCTGAAGAGCCAGTGTTGTGCACATCCATGGTCATGTGGCCGGCACGGCTGCACGGAATACTGTTTACCTTCCCACTTTTTCGGTGGTACCTATTTATCTACTTGCATTTATGTGCTTTTCAAACCGCTAGGTTGGCAGGAGCTGGGGTTATCAGCGGGAGCTCACTCCACTGCGTGGCACCCAGGATTCGAACCACTGTGCTGCTGACTTTGTAGCTGGCAGTTTTCAGAAGCCTTAGTCCACTGAGCCACCACACCATATTATCTTGCATAAAAAAGCCAATCCTGATTAACAGTTTGGACAGCTTTAGATTCGCTTTAGTGGATGTTCAAGTGGAAGCTGTAGGAAAGTTTGGATAACTTTGTTGTGACCCTAAGAATATTTGTAACTATCTCTGTGTCAACTGCCAGTCATGAAAGAAGTTAAATTAATCAAAATGTATCAGAGAGCTAGTGAGCCAAGAAAGACTGAGCCAATCTAGTTGTACTGTCCATTGAAAGAAATTTCAAGATACTGTTTCTGTACTGTTTCTGAAAAAAAATGCACAAATTAAAAACAGGTGATTTTAAATAAAATTTGAGTATACTAGCTTTAAATGCATTTTACTTTAATTACACCAGTATTTTCTTAAAATGCAATACTTGTGTTTAAGCAGAAGGGCTTCAGTGTCGGACTGGTGGACGCAACTCAGTGATTTTCTCCCCTGGTTCTGGGTTGCCATATTACCTTGTTAGCCAAATTTTAGCAAGTTTCTGGTTCTCATTTCCATAATCAGCTGGCTTAACCTCCCTCTGTTCTCACATCCCCAGACCCAGCCTGTGACAACAATAGACTTAGGCTATTCATATTTGTATCCTTAGAATACAAATATGAATATTGGCAGCATCGGTGCTGAGGAGAACCAGTACACTCCTGCCACTCAAACTTGACTGGCCGCTTACTAGTTGGCTGTGTGGCATGTATGGCTGTCATCATTATCACTGCACCAATCGTATCAGCAGCCAGGATGACTCCCCACATAGCTGGCCATTTGCTGTCAGAGCAGGGAGATGGACTGTCCCACCCCCAACAGCAAAGAGCCCATCTCTGAAAGGACCCATCCTTTGGTCTTGATGTCAGCTTGAATGAGGTGCTGCTGATCTGGCAGCCTTATTCTAAGTATCCCAACACCAACACAGCTGGATTCATTATTAACATTTCTATTTATGCCATTTCTTTGCCGATTTGTGACAAAATGTTTCAGCTGTCTTATTGTTATATCATTATTATATAATATATAATATATTAAATTATTATAATTACACTAGAGAATGCTGAGCTTCCTTCCTACTTCTTGTCCCCATTATATTCCTGAACATATGTTTCCCTGCTGCCACATCTTTTAACTGTTTTTATATTCCTAGCATCATAGTGCAAATTTGAATCTCAGACATTGTGTTAAAATTAGTAGAATGTTGTTCTAGGCATGGATGTGCAGCTGAGTTTGGGAACCTTTAAACTACCACGGCTGTTATTTCTCCCCATTGATCATATTAAGAAGAGACAATGTGAACCAAGTATATGAGAATCTGCCTTGCCACTGTTTCCCCATTCCTGGTGTAGAGGTATGCACCGACTGACTGACAGACAGTCAGAACTTGGCCCTGTCTACTAATATTGATATCACCGAAACAGCTACATCTTTCTTTCACACTATATTTGCATCAGGTAGTTAAAGCAAGGTAGCAGAAGTGATGGCACCAAGACTGTTTTACTTTGAGCAGACTGTATTGTGGGAGGGGAAGATTCGTTGGAAAAGAAAATAATAATAGAAAGAGTTGAAGGCAGCAGGAAAAGAGGATGTCAAAATATGAGGATGATTAACTCCATAAGGGAAGCGGCCAGACTTCAGTGTATAATTGCTGAGCAGGGTTGTTGGGGTCTGTACAGTTTTGAGGTCATTAATCCATAGGGTCGTAATACGTTGGAGTCCACTTGACACCGTATACAGTCCCCCCCCGCCGATCACAGGGGTTAGGGACCCACCCCACCCACGATGCATGAAAATCCGCAATATGCGATATGGGGCCTGGGGGCAGGGGGTGATTGCGCGCCTGTCTGAGGCTTCTTGGAGGAGCGCGGGGGGAGCCTGGGGGCGGGGGGGCGATTGTGTGCCTGTCCGAGGCTTCTCGGAGGAGCGCGGTGGCGGCGGCGCGGAGCGACCCAATCGCCCCCGCCGCCCCCACGTAGCTCCGAGGCTTCTCGGAGGAGCACGGGGGCGGCGCGGAGTGACCCGATCATCCCCCGTCGCCCCCCGTGCTTCCGAGGCTTCTTGGAGGAGCGCGGGGGGCGCTGAGCGACCCAATCCCCCCCACCTGGCTCCGAAACTTCTCGGAGGAGCGCGGGGGTGGCGTGGAGTGACCAAATCGCCCCCCCTGTCGCCCCCTATGTGGCTCTGAGGCTTCTCGGAGGAGTGGGGGGCAGTGCGGAGCGACCCGATCGCCCCCCGCCGCCCCTTATGTGTCTCCGAGGCTTCTCGGCGGAGTGGGGGGGCAGTGCGGAGCAACCCAATTGCTCCCCGCCACCCCCCACATGGCTCCGAGGTGCAGGTACTGCGATCCTGCTATGTAGTGGGACCGCAGTACCTGAACCGCGAAATGGCAGGGGGGACTGTAACAAGAAAAGTTGAAGCTAGTACAGAGATAAGTTAATTGTAATTACAGTGGTAGCTCTACGTATGAGCAGTTCGACTTAAGAGCGGAAAACCGTTGGCATTTTAACTGCTGCCTTACAAATTTTAGACACGGTCTGCTCTACTTACATTTATTTATTTATTTATTTATTTATTTGATTTTTTTAGATACGGATGCTCTACGTACAAGTTGTTCAACTTATAAGCATGCATTCGGAATGGATTAATCTCACAAATAGAGGTACCACTGCATAGGCAATGTTTCAGCTGTAGCACTTTAATCTTAACTCAAGTAAAAATAATTCACTGTTAATCAGGGCTATGGAGTCGGTAGATAAATGTTCCGACTCCGACTCCGACTCCTAAGTTTTTTTGTACTTCTAACTCCGACTCCGACTCTGACTCCCCGACTCCAACTTTTTCAGAGGGGCGGGGGGGGGCTGTGGAGAGCGATCCAATCACACCCCGGTGCCCCCCGCCTGGCTCTAAGCTTTTTCGGAGGGGCGGGGGTCTGCGGAGAGCAATCCAATCACTCCCCGGCGCCCCCCGCCCGGCTCTAAGCCTTTTCGGAGGGGCCCGGGGCGGCTGCGGGAAGCGACCCAATCGCCCCCGCCACCCCCTGCGCAGCTCCTAGACTTTTTGGAGGGTCGGGGGGCAATCACCCCCCAGTGGTGCAGGTACTGTGATCCAGCGATGTAGTGGGACCGTGGTACCTGAACCACGAAATGGCGGGGGGGGGGTGACTGTACTCCCTCCCGCAGATTTAATAAGCCATTCAGGGCAAGGGTTGAAGGGGGAGGCCGCCGGCCTGCAGTAAGCCAGGGCCCTGGAGGCGTCAATACTATTCTTACAGTAGACAAGTCATTAATTATACCTTTTTGTGAATTGGGACATTTAAACTTGCTTTTTTAAAATTCCAATCTAAATTTAGTAGGAGTCGGAGTCGGAGTCGGTGCATTGTTTGCCGACTCCGACTCCGACTCCAGGTACCCAAAATTTCCTCCGACTCCGACTCTTCAACTCCGACTCCAACTCCACAGCCCTGCTGTTAATATAATAATGTTCATCAGGCACAGTAGCAGAACACAGAACCAGATGTGTGATGCTGCCCTCCCCCAATGATCTGGCTGATGTCTTAGCAGCAACTCACATCAAAGGCAGAGCCTACATTTGCCTACAGTTCCTTCAAAGTGCAGCAGCAGCAGCAATACAGGAAGTAGTAGTTGGAACAAAATAGTTGCTTCTCCCTGGAAAATCTACCCAGCCAGCTGGTCAGGATAACAGAGGGAAAAATAGGTCAGCAGACAGCCTCCAGGGCTGTCGGCAAAGCGTTGAAGCCTTTCCTATGCAAGCTTCATCTTCAACCTACCCATCCCTTAATTTGTTAAAGAAACATCTTAAAAAATGAAAATATGCTTTCTTTGCTTTTTAAAAAACAAATCTGAAGCATATTAGGTTTATAAGTACAGGTGCTACAATGAGAGAAATGCAGGTGAGGGGAAGTGGGGAATCAGATGATGATTTTGGGGTGGGAGGGAGATGAAGATTATTTCATGTCCTTTGGGGGGGAAACAAAATGATTGCCATAGGGGGCTTGTGTGTATGTCTAGTATGTGTGTGTGATGTACCATCAACTTGGAACTGTCTTTTACCGACTCGAATAGTGCATCTATCCACTACACCACAGTGTAAATTCATAACAGCTACTCCCTCCACAAAATGAATTACAGAAGGTGTGATGTGGCACTAGGCACTCTTTTCCCCAGTGACCAAACTGTTGTGCTGAATTGAAAAGCTAACTTTCCCAAGAGCTGGGTACAAGGCAGAAGTGTGGTGAGATCAGCTCTGAAACACAGAACCACACTTTTGAACTCTTGGTTTCCAGCCAAAGCACCCAAGGCATGGGAGGTATTAATTTAGCCGAGACACCGAGCACAAGGCAGATTGTCCCACTCTTTTGATTGCTTCCATGGTCCTTGGTCCTAGTCGTGCCAGAAGTAGCTCTCTGACAGGCCACTACCGCACTTGCTTGAGCAGCCACTTTTTATTTTGCATCGCCTTATCTCCTCCTGCGGTCATGTGGTCACTAAAGTGGTTCGGCAGTCTGCACTTTAGCGGTTGCTTAGCAATCGGCTTCCCTGTTCACACTTGGCTGAACCACTTTAAACTATGACAGGGAAACGGCAGAAACGGGGGAACCAAAAAAAGTCAGTCACGGGTGGGGTGAGGCCTGGGGGCGGGGGGCGGTGATTGCGCGCCTGTCCAAGGCTTCTCGGAGGAGTGCAGGGGGTTGCGCAGAGTGACCCGATCGCCCTCGCTGCCCGCCACACGACTCTGAGGCTTCTTGGAGGAGTGCGGGGGCGGCGCGGAGCGACCTGATCACCCCCGCCCCCCCACGGTTCCGAGGCTTCTCGGAGGAGTACGGGGGCACCGCGGAGCGACCCAATCGCCCCCCGCCATCCCCCGCGGCTCCGAGGCTTCTCGGAGGAGCGTGGGGGGCAGTGCGGAGCGACCCAATCTCTCCCCCCCGCTGCTCTCCTGCGCAGCTCCGAGGCTTCTCGGAGGAGCGCAGGTGGCAGCGCGAAGCGACCCGATAACCCCCGCCCCCGTGGCTCCAAGGCTTCTCGGAGGAGCGTGGGGGCGGCACGGAGAGACCCGATTGCCCCCCGCCACCCCCCCGTGGCTCTGAGGTGCAGGTTCCGCAATCCCGCAATGTAGTGGGACTGCAGTACCTGAACCGCGAAATGGCGGGGGGTGACTGTAGCATGTCCACAAATACAACCAAATCATTTTAAAAGGGAGTGCAGGAACCAATTAAAATGCACACCACCCCCAGTGGTCGTCGCAAGAAAAACCGACACAGCGGTCAAAAATGGGTGTGGCCAAGCGGGCTTTTCAGAAAAAACAATTTGAAAAGTGGACAGTGATTTTTAAGGTGATTTGTCTTCAAGAAAAAGGTGTTTCAAATCTAACATGCAGTAGTGGTTAAGAAACACCAGTTTAACACAGGAGCTGTCCAGCAGTGAGCCCAGTAAGTGATACTGATTTTTTTCCCAATATCATGGTTTCCTGATATTGTCATCCATCACTTCACTGTATAACAAAATTCTTATTGAATGAATACTTAGTATTTATCTCAGCTTTGGAAATGAGTCCTGCCCAGTCTGGCTGTATTAGATTAACGTGACTGTAAGAGTTGCTCCCCTATAGCAGTGATGGCAAACCTTTTAGAGACTGAATGCCCAAACTGCAATTCAAAACCCACTAATTTTTTTGCAAAGTGCCAATACAGCAATTTAACCTTTATACAGGTGGCTATGAAGGGGTGATGTTGGGTGCCCACAGAAAGGGCTCCGAGTGCCACCTTTGGCACCCGTGCCATAGGTTCGCCAACACTGCCCTATAGCATGAGAGGAACTGGCCATGAAAATTGAATCACATGTCATGTCAAGAATTTAGAATTTGACAAGTAGGCAAAGTACAGTACATTTGGTAATTTCGGATAATATCTTTTTGATACTGGACTTATTGATAATGCACATGAAAAGCTATCATCTTTAAGATGTGCCACGTTTTCATGGAAAGAAATAAAGGGTGAAAATGCAGCACAGTAAGCACAGAAAACACAGAC
>JAHTLZ010003542.1:22136463-22149645 GCA_023846285.1 Phrynocephalus versicolor
ATTGCTTTCCATTAGTTGCTCCCAATTGCTTTTAATGCTGCCAAATGCCAGGTTATTTATTTTTATTTTCCTTATCTTCTGAATAGGTTTTCTTTTCCCTGTGTTTTGATAGGGAAGCTAATACGGATTGGCATTTGTATAACCATTCCTGCCTGGTTACTTGAGCACGTGGTGGTGGTGGTGGGGCTTTTCTTTGGGTTTCAAGCTGTTAAAGGTCGGCAGATAAAGGCAGAAACACAATAGACTTCCCTTTCCCTTCTCTGCCATCCTCTTCTCCAGATTTGCTTTAAGTGGTTTCCGAATGGTTTAGATAAGATTTTGAGTCTTGGTGTGGGCCAGAGGAAGAATGGGAAATCTATCCTGCCAAGGGTGTTTTCATCGTTGGCAGGAAGGCAGTGTTAGATATCACTCATGAAACTGTAATTCAGGATTACAAGTCAACCTGTCCTCCTCTTTCAACCTTCAATACACTGCTGTATGAAACACTGCCGTACCAAGGACCTCTGCTCTGTGCACATTTTTCATATCAACCAGGAGAGCATGATCTATCATATCTAATCTGTTGAAGCAAAACCGCTTTCTTAGCCTGTTCTCAAAGGGAAAGCAATGCACTGTTTGAAGTTATTTCTGCCTCGCAAAACCCAGTCTGGAAATGAAAATTGAAACATGGGAGGTGAACAATGATCATGTAAGCTAAGGTGCAAAAGAGAGAGAAGTGAATACACTCAACTCTTCCTAAATTATTAAAGATGGGTGTGACCTGGCAGCATAAAACGAAGTAGGTTTGAAAACCCAGATATATTATGCAAAGCCACAAAAAGAGCAAATTAACAGCAAAATTTATTATGCACCCCTCTGAGAGTGAAACACATAGGTTTCCTTCCTTCCTTCCTGGCACAGGAACCAGAAAGGGGGAAAGCCACCCACGGTTGCATTAGAATTACCCTCACAGTTCTGTAGTAAAGAAGCCCTTAAATTCTTTCTCTGTGGGCCCAAACATGAAATGATTTGGCACGCATTTCCACAGGACCCTATGCTGGAACCAGACAGTGAGAACTACCCTTGAGGTATTTCATTTCATATGGCACAGTTTTACTTGAAGCATAATCCAAGATCAGACATGCTTGTTCTTGCCTTTCCCTTCCTAGATTTCTGCAACGTAGCTATTTAGTTTGAGGTACTGATTTCAGTTACCTGCAACATGCCCCTCTCTTGTATATACAGGCTTTCTCAGGTACAAGAGGTATTCGGGAGTATTTATGCTGCCTTCCCTCCTTTTTGCTTGTTGTGAATGAAGTGATTCTGGAATACTTTCAGAACACACCTTGTTCTATTTGAACTCATGATTTTGGAAGAAACGAAAGCAGAATGTAATTGCGGGTATATGCTGGATGGCAGGAAAGCTAATTTTAAGAAATTCAGAACAGTAATTGGAAAGGTCCCATGGCAGAAAATCCTAATAGAAAAAAGAGTTCAAGATGGATGCAGGCTTCTTAAAAAAGGAGATTCTAAAGGCAGAACTACAAACAACAACAACAACAACAAATTGGCTTAAAAATTCTCAGAGAGGACCTGAAAACAACAAACAAAAGGATGCATATAGGAAGTGGAAGGAAAGCCAGGCTACAAAGGAAGACTACAGACAAGTAGCAAGAAATTGCAGGGATGATATTAAGAAGGCAAAAGCAGAGAAGGAGCTGAGGTTAGTGAGAGATGCTAAAAGCAACAAAAAAGCATTCTTTAGGTTTGAGCATAACATAACACAGAGAAAAGCAACTGACCCACCTGCTCAATGGGGATGGGAAAATGATAACAGATGACAAAGAAAAGGCATACATTTTCAATTCCTACTTTACCTTTATCTTCTTCCAAAGGACAGTCTATGACCCTGATCCAGCATGGCTCTTCTTATGTTCTTATGTTCACTCCGAGTGTAAATTCTGAAATTACAACAAAATACGTACAAGTGCAGTCATTCCAGTTTTGTAGACAAAAGCACTGAATGTAGAGAATTTAGTACATGAGGCCATACCATTGCCTTGAAGTCAATACCAGTGAATCAGCAAAAGCCAAATTAAATTGCCTTTCGGACAATGTCAGATTGTCATAGGGAAAGGGGTTTAAAAATGCCATCCATCCATCCATCCAAAAACTACTCTTTTTTTTTTTGCATGGATTCCACAAGTTACAGTGCATTGATCAGCTTGATTGACTATTATGGCTTTACACTGTTGAGCTTGTTCATTACGACTGTGGTGACTGAAAACAGATTAAGGTACATGTTCTTGATAATGACCTGATAAAGTCTCAAAGGGTTTCTTTCTTTATTAAGAAATCAGCTGTCTCCTCAGCTAAAATCGTCAGCAACAAATAGAATCCAATCACCAACTCATGTTCATGCTTCTTTGCTAAAGGGGAAACACTGGGTGTACGCACTCCTCAGAAATCATGAAGGCAATTTCAGTTCTTCCCCTGTCATAAACTGTGTGAGCAATGGGGGACTGTTTGCCAGGTGCTCTTCCCGAATGACAGAACTGCAGTCAGAGACCAGAAATCCTGCTTGCTGCAGGCTGGTTTTTGTAGAGCCCCACTGAGTTATTACAAGTTTGCTAGGACACCTCTGATAAAGATGCTTTTAACTTGAAAACAGGAAGGGGAGAGAAAAGGCCTCTGATTATGTGTTTGCTGTAAATCATCTAGGTGTGTCTAACTGGTGACTTGAAAGTAAAGAAAACCAGGGAAGGAGAGACCCAGCTTGCAAGCAAGCAAGCAAGCAAGCGAGGACGGTCATTGCCTGAGGTGCTTTTTGAGCAGTCAGCTAAAAGTCAAACAGCAAACTTCATGCCTAAACATTTCACGGGGATGGTTTCGGTTCCAAGTTGCAGGTTTCTGAGGGCAAGAAGAACACTATTTATGTTTGAAAGCTGGGCTCTAGAGGATCAGGTGTGCTTCATTTTCTACTTGTTTGTGTTCCAAACAGAGAAGAAGTCTGCTACCTTTTATCCACTAAACAACCAGTCCTTCCTTTAGTCCTTCCAGTGGATGAAAGACAGAAGCAAGCATTCAAAAGGAATATGGAGCCTGAGACTGAGAGTACCAGCACGGAGATGGCAGTGCTCAGCAATATCCTAGCAGCCTATTCATTTATCACAGGTAGTTGTCTCCTCACTTCAGTCTATTGGATGTTTTGCTGAGGGTGCATCTATGTATTTGACGAAGGTAATGTTGATTTCTGTAATGTTTTCCTGAAATGCTTTTTATTTTTGTTTCTGGAGAGAATTAAAAGAGATGAGCAACATGTGTGTGTGTGTGTGTGTGTGTGTGTGTTGGGGAAAGGGAATGGCCATATATATCAACTTTGTTTATATTTTAACAGGGTTATATATTTTATATTTATCTATATGTTAATAGATTTTTGTGTTTTATATATTTTGTATTTTCTTATGTATACCAAATCAAAATTCATTTGGTGTTAATGATAATCATAAAAATCTTAGCATTTGTTAAAGTACTTTCACAGGTTATCCTAAACCAGTAGTGGCGAACCTTTGGCACTCCAGATATTTTTGGACCACAACTCCCAGAATTGCAAGACAAAGGACTGTGGGAGTTATAGTCCAAAACATCTGGATTGCCGAAGGTTCACCACCACTGTTCTAAACCATCACATTTGCCTTTCCTGGCAAGTGCTCACAGGCCAATGCTATGGTTCACATTTATTCAACTGGGAGGCTGGGAGATAGTGTTTGTTTAAGGCCACCCAGTAAGGTGAAAGTTAAAGTGGTATATCTGAGTAGGTCCCCTCCTCTGCTTGTTATTGATCCATATTAGGAATGGCCTTACATATTTTAAGATTTTGTAGTGTTAAAACTGAATTTAATCTCAATATCTGAAGTTCAGAGCTTGATAAACATAATGCTTTTTTATTTTATTTTTGTTTTGTTCTTACGATCAAAGGCTTCTTTACTGAGGAGAGAAACCCGCTGCCCTGTAATTTGCAGAACTAATAATGTGTGTACTTTTTACTCTGCTAGATCATTTGCTTCCTCTTCAGCCAGAGTTAAACAACTCTAGGTGACGACTGATGATATTTCATATTTATATCCTGTTTGAATAAATGTATCCTTAGGTCACATTTTAAATCTGCGCTTGTGTGGTATATCGTGCATAGAATCTTTCTCTTCTCTGTTTTGATAATAGTAAAATTATAGGCGTAACTCCTCTAAATGTGCTGGGATTAGAATAGCTGAGAGATGAATGGATTTTTCCAGTTCTCTTCCACTTTTATTCAATTTTTTCCTATCATGCCTTCCGTTTAACTCCAGTTATCTTTTGATAAAAAAACTCTGCTTCTGTGAGAAAAAGTGTTCATTTCTTAGAGCTTTTAAAAAAGTATATGTTCTTGAAATTCTTCTTCCCCTTCGATATTTTGCTTTTCCCGAATAAATAAATAGCTATTTTTGGACATATGCCTTCAGAGAAAGCATCTCATTCTGAGAAAACATAGAAAATGCCTTGGGTCCTTTTCCAAGGAGAAAGGCGGGGTAAAAATACTCTAAAATAAATAAATAAAAATAAATAAAATGTTGTAACTCTGCCGTTGTGCAGTGCTGTTTCAATGTCCATCTTACAGTAATTAAAAGTTGCCAGTCATGTTTAGTGCAGAGTAACTTCCTGAAGACAATGGCCCCAGCTCAGTAATCAAAGATAATAGGGGTCTTGTGGTCTCCCTTATCCAAGTGTTCATGGTAACCAATTCATTAATATCTCTTTTGCCATTTGTACTTTAAAAAAGTTAACTTTTTTTGTCTCATACAAGATTATCAGGTGATGTAGGATTACAACCAAGAGAGCACTAGTGAGTAGAGCCAGGAGGGAGCAACGAGATAATCTCCCATTTCACCTGCGAATCTACCACCTCATGCTGCCTGGGATGGAAAGATTGGGCAAGAGGAGTAAGATGAATCAAGTTAGGAGTCCCAGCTAGAGGAGACTTCTTGAATAACTCTAATTTATATAACTGTCGACTCACCGTTCAGCAGTTGACATTCTTGTTCAATGGTTCCTCACCTTGGGTCCTGGATGCTCTTGGACTGAAACGCTCATTGTTGCCTAGAGCTGAGCTCCCCTTAATGACATGATTGTACAATGAAGAGGCAGTTTTGGGGTATAACTAGGCCACAACATTATTTAATACAGCAAACAGTACTCTGGCTAGGCAATTGGGTCGGATCCATCACATCAACGGAGAACCCCATCCCTTGGATGCTCTCAGCCACTACAGAACACCCCAGGATGCCCACCACATCAGTGTCCTGAGCTTCCACTCCACTTACAGGTTCCAGGGGGTGTCCACCAGGAGGGAAAAGAGGGGTTGTTTTCCTCGTACCCTCCTTTTAACTCCTCTGGTCCAGCACCTTGGAATGCACTGTGTGCCAATAGGGCTGCCCCCTCTTGTTGCCCATTTCCATGTCTGGGTGCCCCCTCCACCCCCACATTCTCATGCCAGACCCATGTATCCCTTGCTTCCCACATGGAAGTCACCATCATTCCTTTGTTCAGGGATCTGCTCTGGAAACAATAATCAGACTGCTGAATCAGGCCCTCTCCCTAACCCTTTACCAACAGCTGTACTGGCCAGGAGTTCTGTGAATTGTAGTCCAGGAACATCTGGAGATCTAAGATTGGGCACCACTGCGCTGGTTGAAATTTCTTGTTTCTATCCTGCTGGAGGTTGAGTGTTAACATGACTATTCCAACTTTTGATGAAGAAGCTATCAACAGTATTATGTTGTGTCTAAACCAAACTCTTAAGCTTTTCATTCAATAATTTTTTCTCCTTCCTAAACTTATTTTGCCAGTTATTTTATTCCCAATGATCTGGAAGGACAAGCTTTAAACAGCACTTTTCAATGTTTCAATGGGAAAAAAAATATTCATATAAAATCACTTACTATTTTGGTAGAGATGTGGAGGAATAAAAAACAAAACAAAACATGATAGTCAATGAATATCACAGCTTCATTAAATATTCAGCCCTTCATATTTGTTGGATTTGGATATTTCCCCTTTCTATTCATCCCTTCATCTCCCTCTCTCTCTTTCTTTTTGGACAGCCAGCCCCCCCCCCAAAAAAAACCCCTCCATGAACCAACAAACTGGTTCATGGGTTCATGGGTGGGGGGATTTGTTTTAACTATGGTTTGTTAGACTCATACAGTGCTCAAATCCAAGATACATTTCTGTACTCTTTGTGAGTGGCCTCCATTGCCAGGGGGTGGGTGGGTGGGGTTGCTTGCCTTTTTTGACCTTTCTTCTGGTTTTGTGAAAACCTTCACAGGAGAAGAAAAATATTCATGTCCAAATAATATATATTTAATGTCTATTATTCTTTATACATCTTATAATGTGTCTTTCAATTGCATTTCAATGGGTTTTGTTTTCATTTGCTAATGTGGAGGGTTTGAAGCCGCAGTGAGAGAGGGAAGATTGTGGGGAAACTGGCTGGCTTTTGAATCCTCTTCTCCCTACATCTAGTGTTTAGGTCTGCTTGTTTTCCTCTTCTCTTCCTTTCCCATCATGTCCTATCCCATCCCATTATTTTTTCCTTTTTCTTTTAAAGGTGTGCTGCCTAGCACAAGGATAGTTAGCTCACTTAAGGGCATGGGTAGGAAAAGCAGGAGAATTAAGAGAGAGAGAAAAGAGGAGGAAGTTTACCATCAGTCTTATTTCCAGCTTGTTAAGATAGTTCTGCTTTGGCTTTTCATAACAGCAGGAGGCACTAGAGCTGTTTCCAGTTTTGGAAACTTTCATTTCTCTCTCCCTCTGTCAGCTTTATTCCATGTCTTTGGACACTTAGCTGTTCTACTGCTAGAGCACCATGCTGAAGGAAGGAAGGACAGCCAGGTGTAAGTAGGAAAGGATTCAGATAATTAAGTAGCTGCAAACAAGGCTGGTTGCTACTTTTCTCCTCTTCTCTGCTTACTTTTGTGTGGCAGGCTGATGTGAATTAATCCAACCTCCCAGATGCAACTTCAGAGTGTCTCCATTCACATTTTTCCTGCTGTGTAGCCACGTCATTAATTGGTAGAATGTGATGGGGAACACCTGGAAAATAATTAATCAAGAGGTTTCAGGTTTATTCTCTGAAGCCTGAATAAAGACAAAGGCTTTTAGTCTCACTAATTACATCAACCCGCTCTGGTACATGGGGTTATTAGTAGTATGACCCATCTATTATCTATTTAATAGTAGTTGGTTAGGAAATTTTATTTTTCATTGCCAGGCATTTCTGTATTCCCCCCCCCTTCTGACACATTTGCTTAAAATTCCTATCCAAAAGAGTTCATCTGGAGGTTAAACTCTCTTGTGCATAAATTAGACAATGTCTTTCTATTACCATGCATTAGTTAATCTGCTTTTCTGTGCTAGATGCCCTTGTCACCTCATAATGTCCCTTTGGTCTTAACAATCAGTGCGGTTTCTTCTTCTCACTACTGTGTTTTGCCAATCTGCCTCCCCAACATGTATATCTACTGAATGTGGCAACACATTGTCTCAGTTGATAGATATACTGACAGCTTCTGGTGAATCATGCTCCACAAATGTAACACCAAATAAAACATGCTAGCCCAGTGATGGTGAACCTTCGGCACGCCAGATGATTTGGACCACAACTTCCAGGATTCCAAGCCTGTGTTGCCAATGACAAAGGACTGTGAGAGTTGTGGTCCAAAACATCTGGAGTGCTGAAGGTTTGCCACCACTGTGCTAGCCCCTTAAGATGCCACTAGAATTTATGTTGTTGATTTCAATAAAAATTAGTCATTTTTCTTGAATCTTACCTATGTTATCTGCATATGATTTATTAGCCTTTCTTTTCCTGTCCTGAAATTTTTCAAAATAACAATAAACCAGCTATTTTATTTTATTTTTCTTGCTGAAAACCGTTTCTCTTGTATCTTTCAGAAAATCCTGAGCGTGCTGCTTTGTATTTTGTGTCTGGCATTTGTGCGGGGCTCCTCTTGACCCTGCTGGCTTTAGTGCTCCGAATCTCCTGCCAAACTGATTGCAGAGCCTCATCCAAAAGAAAGCCACCCCGCGACATGGACACCGACAGCAGCGGTAGCGACAACGATTCCGACACCACTTCTGATCTGTCTGCACGGAGGCATCGCAGGTTCGAAAGGACGTTGAACACTAACATTTTTACCTCTGCGGAGGAGGTGGAGAGAGCTCACCGGCTGGAGGAAAGAGAACGCATCATCCGGGAGATATGGATGAATGGTCAGCCGGATATCCCAGGGACCAGGAGTCTAAACCGCTACTATTAACAGTTCGCAAATAATACCGCCCTCTGTTAGGCAGCCTGGATGTTTTCTGAATCTGTCAGGAAGGGGGCTGGATGGGGAGCAGAAGGGAAATGGTGTTGATGGATGATCTCTCACGCAAAGAGGTTTCCGAAGGCATGCTGGCATGAAGCATTAAGCGCTTCAGAGGTACCTCCTGGCTCTCCCCATCTAGATAATCACTACCTTTCCTCGCTTAATTGCCACCAGTCTCTCTCACCGTTTGTTGCGGTACAGAGGATGATGGAGAAGATTAAAGACTTAAATGCCATGTTTGGTGAAGAAGGAACTGGAGCCAAAAGGCATGATGAGTGACTGTCTTATGACTTTTCCTGTGAAGCGGACAGAACTGACCTAGTTACCAAAAGGAAGAAGCAGAGAGGCAAGATAGGGGGTGGGGGAGGGGGAGATCGTTCCCAGAGCACTTCCATGCTATGAAATCAAAATCGTCTTGGTGCTTGGATGTTCAACATTCTGTTATATTATTTAAGACTGTGTGTTTGTTCTTTCTTCAGTGGCAGCATTTGTGTGTGTGGTTTTTTAAAAAACGGATACCTCAGGGATAACATTTTTTCCTAACCTACATTAATAGATTCACCTCTGAACCCTGACCTTTCACCCATTCTTTCTCTTATGGGGACTTTCCACTGTTACAGAAGTTGTGTCGGTGATGGATAAACTGTTAATAACAACCTCCAAGAGGTTTAAAGGAGGTTTTGTGTGTGCCCAAACACACATTTTTAAAAATGCTCCATGATGATGTGCCTTATTATTACCAAATTTCAGTTTTTAATAAGCTGTGATGCTTAGTGTTTCATATATATTTTATTGTGTAACCTGACTTCCTCAAATGTGGACTTTTATTGTGGATCCAAACATAATCACTGTCATCCATGAGTAACTCTCCCATGGCTTCTTCCATTTTTATCTTCTAAAACGTGATTAAGAAAAGGAAAGATAGAATAGCTATACAGTGGTACCTTGTACAAAGGAATTAATTCATTCCAAATGAAATTGTGTTGAGCAAATTTTCCTTTATACAAATTCCCATAGGAATGCATTGAAAATGGAGTAATCCCATTTTTATGTTGTACGGATTCTCCCCATAGGTGATTCTGTTAAGCAAATTTCCCCTATCTCCGGAATTTTTTATGTTGTACAGATTTTATGTTATACAAGCTGTTTGTTATACAAGGGTTCACTGTATTTTGCCGTTTCACTGATAGAGTTAAGAGGTCTCTGCCTGGAAGCAACCCCTCACAAAAGAAAATCAAAATCAAAATATATTATCTGAAGATAATTGGATGCTTTCTTCATGTTTGAATCTAGAAGGACAATTCTGGATAGATGCTTTGTTGCAGTGAAACACAAATCTTCTTGCTACAGGTGCTGTAAAGTTGCTACCATGGTAAGCCCAGTAGTTTATTGTTCCTGTCAACAATTAATTGCTGCCAAAGCCACCCAATTTTAATAGTGATCCAAGCAATTCAAAAAAGGTCCTCCCTACTACTTTTCAGTCGGCTTTAGTCGACATGGGGCACTCTATCATGTACACTGCATTGGAAATATTCCTACTGGAAGCTCTAATGCATCTTTGCTCAGGGTCTCCCATATATCAAGGGGATACAAGGTTTATTGCTTTTCTTCTGTTTTCAAGGGCATATGTGCCATGGCAAAAATTCCAGTCAGTTAATGAGGCATAATTACTCCCTTCCTGAAACTACAGCCAGAACTGTTAATTAACCCTGAAGTGGGCCAGATTCCACATAAAACAAACATTGTACAGAAAAGAACTCTTAATTTATTGCAACACTGGTATGTAAAAAAAAAAGTGGGTTATTCTTTAGAGAGATGCACACAGCTATTATTGAAGCTTAAGTTAAACAGTGTCTGTACCTATATTTCCCTGATGTATTTATGATCATAGTTTCAAAATGTTATAGTTAAAAACCTTGCCTCGTATTCTAGGATCTGAAACTGATCTTAGGTCTAAATATTTGTGGCTCAGCCACTACACTGAACATATAGATGAGTCTTGCAACTATTGCCTCACATTGCCATTAATATTATGAACCAGGAAACCAATGGGTATTTTAGTATGCACACTTCTTCTGATTGCCACTTTATCTCAGCTGCCTAGCTTTTACTTGGATTCTAGGCATGCCACCCAAACCACATTTAGACTTTTAGCTGGCTTGGATTCCAAATCTTTGTCTTTAATGCAGTACAGTAATACCTTGGTTTACAAGCATAATCCGCTCCAGAAACAAGCTTGTAAACCAGAACACTCTTATATCAAAGCCATAAGAAATTATGGAAACTCATATGATTCATTCTGGGGACCCATAGATCACATACTGTACACACAAAATGCCAAAACTCACAAAAGAAGTTGGCTAGAAGTCCACGTCCACACCATGGTTTATGCACCTGGCTGTGGAATCTGCTCTGCTTGGGACTAACAACTGGATTTTACTCTGTATTTTTAATTTGACAATAATAAAATGTGATTTATAGGCCTAAACTAGCTGCCCCATAACTAGAAATGGCTTGAAAAAATAAGAAAGAATGTTGAAAACAAATTAAATAAAATATAAATATAAAGAAAAATAAAACCCTAACCTGCAGTCCCCTTGAAAACATTCCTGGCTGGTGCAAGGGAGAACTCCATTCCTCTCTCCTCCCTCTGCTTTGGAGGCTGCCTGAGATTGAATGTTCCAGACAATCGTCCACAATCCAAAGTGTGTTTGTGGGAAAGCCACCATTTACTCACTTGTAATCATGTGACTTGCTCCAGTGCTTGTTTTGCAAGACACTGCTTGTTGATCAAGGCAACACTTAGAAGCAATGTTTGCTTGTCTTGCAAAGTGCTCTTAAACCAAGCTATTCTTAAACTACGGTATTACTGTACCTAGCTAAGATATAAAGTGAAATATGCAGTAAGGTGTTTTGCCAATCATTTTGGAAGAAACACATGAGTAAGAAAACAAACTGTTCAGCAGTCAGCCAGTCAGTCAAGACATCAACACTTTGGCATGGTCTTGTCCATATAAAAATGAAAGACTCATTCTCTCCACAATTGTGGATGACTTTTGCAAATATGGAAAAGCCTAGTTTTCACTTAACAACACAGCATTCAAATCTGTTCTGTAGTATGCCCTGCATACAGTATGTATATAGCCAGGAAGCCATAGGAATTAACTGGGTGGGGCAGCAGATATACACCAAACAAAAGCCAGGTGAAAGTGGCTAGTGATTAAGGTAACATATATTCTCCTGTCTTCTTTTTTGCAACAGTATTGCCATAATCATTACTGGCAATAACAATAATGCAAAAACTAACTTTTTGGACTACAATTCTGTGCTGGTTGAGGGATTGTAGGAGCTGTACTCAAAGAAATAAGCTTTTCCAGGTTTTAGTATATATCCTACCGAGCTGCCAGGGGAAAAAAAAATCAAGTTCCAGATTTCTTTTGCAGGGTTCTGGGAGCGTAGCTGAGATCTTCATTTACCCTGAAGAAGAATTGAGAAAATAAAAGGAGAGAAGGAAGATAAAATTTTAGAAGATATTACTGCTGAAGGTTTTTGGACTTACTGCTTCTGTTACTTTTAACTTCTTGGAATGAAGTTTCAGACAAGGACAAAGAAATAACAATATCATAAAAGGGTTATTGCTATGTTTATTTGTCTTTGGAGTATGGTGTGGCCCTCTGACCTTCTTATTACCAACTTTAAAGTATGTATGTGAAGATTCTCAGTCATTCAGGTGAGTTTATCTAGAAGTAGAGTCATGGCAACTTTCCTTCTTTTCTTGAGAGATTGAAACATTTTGCTGCTCAGATGAGCAGCGAAACATTTCAGGCTCTCAAGAAAAGGAGTCCAGTCGCCATGACTCAACTTCCAGACAACTTTAGTTTATAGATTGGTACAATGTTTGTGTGAGATTCATGTATTTGTATAGATCAGGATACAGAAAGCGAAAAGTTGGTTCCTTTGAAAATATCCAGAATCGCTCAGGCAGTATGGTCAGTGACTGTTTTAGCTGAGGGATTCTGGGTGGTATAATCTAAAAATGATTCCCTCCCCCAAAAAACTCTGTGCTGAAGCAAGGAGGTTAAAAAGAAATTATACTGAGAGGAAGTGAAAATAACATAAGGACGGTAACATTTAGGAGTAGCCCTTTTGGATAAGTAATCACTTTGCAGTCTAGACAAAGGAACATCTTTCCAAGTTCTCAGGAAAGTAGTACTGTAGTTTGGCCTGCATACAGTAGTTGAGCTAAGCAGTTGCAGTGACAGCATGAAAAATTCTTATGCCACTTTAAAGGCTAACCAGTCTTGACAGGTAGAGCTTTGCATTTGGAATGCAGCCCAGTTCATCAGATGCCTAAGAATAGTGCCTCCATTTGCAAATAATTATGCACACGTGTCAGTGGGAAGGTTCAAGCAATGGAGTGAAGAAACTGATATGTAAAAAAATTAAAAAATACAAATTGTGAGCACCATCTTAACTATGATAATAAATAACAGTAATTGGGGTGGCTGCACTGAGATCTTCAGACAGAAGAGCTCATTATCAGTGATAAAAAGTTGAAACTAAGTTCAGTTGGCAATGAAAAATAAGCTATAGTATCTTCCAGTTGTAATAAAATATTAAATATGCATCTATGAAGAAAATCACACCTTTCTCCCTCCTCAGTGATGTTTGTCCTCAAATCCCCTTCTTGCTATCACAAATCAGGTGGCAGTGTGTCACTTAAGAGGTTCTTTCTTTCTTTCTTTCTTTCTTTCTTTCTTTCTTTCTTTCTTTCTTTCTTTCTTTCTTTCTTTCTTTC
>JAHTLZ010003542.1:22149655-22166266 GCA_023846285.1 Phrynocephalus versicolor
TTCTTTCTTTCTTTCTTTCTTTCTTTCTTTCTTTCTTTCTTTCTTTCACTTTTATATTATACCACTTAATGGTAAAAGTTACTCTGGGTTGTTTACATCCAAAATGAAACAAACATAAATTAAACTAAATCATAAAATAATATACCAAATATAGAGATATGCATGGACCAGTTCATCTCAGTTTGTAAAATACAGGGGCTGCTGCTCACCACCCTACTCTCCTAGCTCAGTCAGCCGCTCAGCAAGCCGAGTGTGATACCCTCCTGCACCTCCTCAACTGATCTTCCAGTCCCAGCAATAGCTCAGGCTTCTCTGCCCTTCCCTCTTGGGTGATCTCGCACTGAGACAAAAGGGTGGGACAGAGAAGTCTGTGCTCTTGCTGTTGACTGGGAGATTAGCCGACGGAGTGGCTGATCAGCTGAGAAGGCAGGGGAGGAGAAGAACACCACCTGTGCTGCTTCATTTACAGACCAGCGTAAAGGAATCCAACCAGTTTGCTCCCTTCTCCAGCTAAATACTAAACCCTCTACAGACAAATAAAACAGCCCACATCTAATCAAATGAGATTAGATTGAAGGCAAAAACAAAATTTAAACAAAAAAGATAGCTTTTCAGTGGCATTGCCACCAGAAACTCCTCTCTAGGGCAAAATGCAATTCAAAGGAACCAGTATACATGGCTTCTTTGAAGGACTCCCTCCCATCATT
This sequence comes from Phrynocephalus versicolor, assembly GCA_023846285.1. Lineage (NCBI taxonomy): Eukaryota > Metazoa > Chordata > Lepidosauria > Squamata > Agamidae > Phrynocephalus > Phrynocephalus versicolor. Next base: position 22,150,363 of record JAHTLZ010003542.1, read on the forward strand.
TTATTCTAATAACAACCTTGTAAAGTAAGTTTGGCTGAGAAGTACTAACTGGACAAGTAAGCTCTGTGACTAAACAGGCATTTGAGCTTGTGTTTTCCTCTTCCAAGTATAACACTTGCCTTCATAGTATATTGACTATCAAGTCAACAATTGCAGTATAAATGATGCTAAAGCAGAAGAACAAAGCCAAGAGTCAATGTATGTCACATTAGGTCACCCAGATTTGGAGAAATGAAATATGGCAACCAGCTACACATTCAAGTGGCCCATTTTATCTTTTCACATCTTTAGTTAAGGGAAGTCAAAGCTGTGAATCTACTAGCCCAAGGCTGCAGTTCCATTCTCATTTACTTGGAAGTATGCCCCATTGACCCCTGTTCAGTCCTACTGAGTCCTTGTTCCAGCAGATACATTGACCACCATAGAATGAGGTGCTGCAGCGCCGTCTTGTCTCTATCCAGCAACCTCACTCTTGGACGCATGAAGGGCAATGAGCCTAACAAGGGGAGCCTCTGTATCTGAGGATGCTTTCCATATGAATCAGAACATTTTCCATGGAAATGTCATTTTCTGTATTGTACTTTTCTGTTTTGTGGGAACCTTTCTTCGAGGGGTGTTTCTTGTAGGAGTTTCAGTGAGGGCACACCTTCCTGGCTTTGCCATGTTGCATCCTTGAGGGGAAGTGACCTTCTGTTTCTTTTTCACCTTTGCTTTGAGGCAGGACTAAATGTCTGAAGGGCACTTGTTCCCTTTTAGAAGCAGTGTTTTCACAAAATGCTCCATTCTCTGCTTATGAACAGTAGATGCAATAAACAAGCCTCTGGGAGGAGCTCAGCCAGTTGCTTGTCCTTTCAACTGTACAGAGCTTCTCTCCAGCTGGCTGGTGGATAAGTACCTTGTCTCTGTTTCTTCCTGTAACGAAGATCAGTTTGCTCGGACATCTCCCAGCAAACTCCCACAGTGTTTCTTTGTTATTTAGTACTTGAAACTAGAGGTGGGTGTTTCATTTCAGAAGTGATCGGGTTCTGAAATGAAATGCAGGAGCCCAGCTGGAGTTCAGAACTGGACCAACCCTCCAGAATGAAACCAGCCAATCCCTTACCTTGCTCTGGGGTTGCGCGAGGCTGAACTCCAATGAGGAAGAAGCCTCTGATGTCCTCTTTACTTCTCCCTGGCACTGGCCAATCAGGAGCTGTGCAGTGAAATGCATCATCCTGCATCCCTGTCTGATTGGCCAGTGCTAGGGAGAAGGAAAGATGACACCGGAGTCTTCTTCCTTGTTGGAGTTTAGTCCCGCACAACCCCAGAGCAAGGTAAGGGATTGGCTGATTTCATTCTGGAGGGTTGGTCTGCTTCCAAATACCAGCTGGGCATTCCCATTTTGCTTTGGAACCAGACCACTTCCAAAATGAAACACCCATGCCTATATGAAACATTTATATGCAGTCATTCACTAGCACAATTCTAGGCCAGTATTCAAGATCTATTCTTATGACCACCTCCAAGAGTATCATGTTGGTAGCCTCAGTGTTGGGTATCAAATCTGCACCTTTTGAAGTCCCAAATCTGATATGTGCTCCAGAGATAGCACCCCGCCACACACACGTATACTCCTTACGGTGCCATTGCTTCCTGGTTCCCAGGTGGTGTATGCTTTTCCCCATTCTGAAAAGTTGAAAGTTGTTCTTGTAAGGCTTAGCCACTGCTTGTAAGAGCTCTAAGCTAAACAGACTGGTATTTTTGGTTGTGTTTGCTGTTGGTCCCAAGACTGGAATATGGCTCCAAAGAACTTCCGAGAAATTTGCCATATTTTTCACTCTATAAGACACACCTGCCCATAAGACACACCTAGTTTTTAGAGGAGGAAAACAAGAAAAAATGTTTAGCCTAAGGTTTCATGGCTGGGGAATCCTGGGTGCAGAAAGGGAGGTTTGCATACAAGGTGATTGGAACTGTGGAATGCAAGCTGCAAAAGGGGAGGCTTGGAAATGAGGTGATTAGGACTGGGCAATTCAGGCTTTAGAATGGGAGGGCAAAGGATCTGCGGAAGAGGCTGTGAAGTCACGATGGAAAAATAAAATTTGTAAATAATTGGACCGGTTCCGAGACCCGCTGGAACCGCCCAAATGTCCCTCACACCGTCATAAGCACTACACTTTTTCCCGCGTCCCAAAACTCCAAACCGTTCCCGAGATATCGGGGAAAACACAAGCCGCCTCTTGCTGCGGCTGAGAAGCCTTGAGAGCCAAAGATTCGGCAAGCAGAAGCCTCAAATTCGCACCCACTTTAACAGTTTACATTGTATCTGGTCTCCTGCGGCAGTCAATTACTGCGGAGACTCTGTAAAACAGGAGGGGAGCGAAGATAAGCTCTCCTGCACGCTTTGTCCAATCAGCGCCCCCGTCTAATCAATAACTGTCAAATTAATTACGGCCAGACGGGGGCGCAGCGGGGAACCCTTAATCCGTTGAATTGGCTAAGTAGACCGTTCCCCCCAAAAACAACCGAAATGCTTTCCCCGGGGCGAATCCACCTTTCCTACTGCTATACAGTTCCACAAAGTTTCTGCCTCTCCCCGGTCGAGTTCCTCTATGGCGGTAGACCAACCCCTTCCCGGGGAAGGCTAGCCAAAGGGACCGACTCCTTCCACCGCTTTCCCCCCTCTACGGTTCCATAAAGATTGATGCCTCTCCTCGGTCGTGTTCCTCTATAGCGGTAGACCAACCCCTTCCCGGGGAAAGCTAGCCAAAGGACCGACTCCTCTCACCACTCCCTACCCGAGGTACGGTTCCATAAGATTTGTGCCTCTTCCCGGCCAGGTTTCTCTATGGTGGTAGACCAACCCCCCCTTCTTCTTCTCCTTTCTGTCTCAATGTCTTCCTATGAGAGCCTCTCTGTCCCAATGCTTTCCTATGGAAGTAGATCGCTACCCTTTCCGAAATTAATCAAACAGGCAAGTCCCTAGCTGGAGTTCCACTTAATCCTTTCTTGTCTTTATTAACCCTTCTCCTGCCTCTCTTCTTTAAACCATCTTCTGCTCTTTTCCTCCCAATTCCCCAACCTTGCCATTTAACTCTTTTCTGCCATTCTTAACCCCTTCCTGCCCTCTTACTTTAACCCTTCTTCTGCTTTTTTCCCATCCTCCCGACCTTAAAAACTTCAGCCAGAGACACAATTCAGGCGGAATAAATCCTGAATTGAGGGATTATCTACTCCCTGCTATAGCTGGCAAAGAGAATGACGGTCAGCCATCATTCTGAAAGATCAGGGACTATAAGATGCACAGACATTTCCCCTTACTTTTGAGGGTGGGAAATGTGTGTCTTATAGAGCAAAAAATATGGTAATTTAGCTCACGGGTTGAGAGAGGTACCCTGTATACAGATGTTAAACAGCTTTTGGAAGAAGATACTGTCTCACAGTTCAAGCAACTGGAAGCCAACATATAATCACAATTCTCTGAAACTAGCCCTGCAGGTAGGAATGCACTACAGTGGCCATTATTCTGAAAGAAGATATCATGACCAGCAGCCTTGAAACTTATTGAGAGGTGAAGGAGAATCAGCAGGGTTGCAAGGAAATGTTGGCCATATTCACTCGATCAGTTCTCACTCTCAAGCTGGCTTGAGCCAACCCTGGTGGGCACAAGTTAAGAGGGCACATAGTTGGAATGAATTGTTACAAGCACTTATCTACAGCCTCAACCTCCCAAAGCTGAAATCAATCCCACAACCAGATAGCACAGTGGTGGTCTTGAACAGATCGAATGTCCTCCGTCTGTTGTGTGGTCAGTGAAGAGCAAAAAGCAGTTACACCGCTGGTCTGATGTTTACAGCCAGGACCAGGTCTCCCATGAGCAGTACAACTGCTTCATCTCAGTTACAACTACCGTATGTCCAAATAATAAAAGCAATTTTTAAAATATTGTTTGTGAAAGGACTTTTGCAAATACTGCACATACAGGATGCATATTGTTCATGGAAGAATAAGAATTAAAACCTTATTCCATTGTGTGTGTGTGTGTGTGTGTGTGTGTGTGTGTGTGTGAGAGAGAGAGAGAGAGAGAGAGAGAGAGAGAGAGAATGAGAGAGATACTTTTTACTGTGAAGTTAGAACCAACTTACAGCGCCTCTATTGGGGCTTTCAAGGGGAGTGAGATATTTAAGGACTAGTTTCACTAGCCTCTCCTGGTGAGATCCCATGATCGATTCAAATGTAAGTCTCCTGAGTCCCAATCTGTCACTATACCATGTTGGTTACTTGCATTCTCTTATTACGCACTCATAACAAAAAACATGTATAGGAAAGAAAAACTACCCCCTCCCATCTCCGCCGTCACTTTCACCACTTGAAGAGTGACATGACTAAAATGCAAAATTCTGCTTCCATGAACTAATGGACTCATTGCCCCCTTTTGCCCCACCAATAGATTATGGCCTAGGCATTCATTGATCAGCAAACTAAATAAATAAATAAATAAATAAATAAATAAATAAATAAATCAGTGGAACCTACAGGTGAGTAGCAGTTTCGCGTGTTTAGCAATGCCAATATCCACACGGAGAAAGGAATAAAGCATCCGGAAAATGGGTGTGCTTTGTTCTGCCAAATGTTTGTTGAAACAGTGTAGCATTTCTTTGTTCACCGAAGAACTTCACTTAAGAATCAAAGTAGTGACAGACAGGCATCAGAATTCTCCCTTCCATCTTCTGTTTCCTTGGCATCCAAAGGACAATAGAACAGTAGGTCCAGATGGCAGAGTTAGTCTTGCAGCTCCATCTTAATACACTGTAAGATGAAGTGTACACCGTGTAAAGTGCAATAATTGGTTCTGGTAATGGGGTGCTTTCTGGAGTTTTGGATGCTAGCCATGTATGAAGCATGATGAAAGTGGAAGGAAGTGCCCAGTTTCCTGACAACAAAGGCCATGGTAAAGTGGCTTTAGGGAAGCATTGTTAGGGGATTACAAGCTTCCAGTTCGGGGAAAACAGAATCACAAAAGTGTACGTACCTCCTGTATGGTCCACTGGCACTTTAATTTTAACTGTTTCTATGAATTAAATTACTGAATTGATGAGGTACAGCAGCAACCCTGCAAAGGATAACTCATTTAGGAAAGTTTGGCCTACCATTGTGCAGCTGTGCCTTAGCATTCTACAGTGATCCCTTGCCCTTTCGCGGTTCATATACTGCGGTCCCGCTATATCGTGGGACCCCAGTATAGAGGTACCCCAAAAGGGCTTGGGGGGAAGGTTTTAAAAGCCCTGACTTTTTAAACCTTCCCCCCTTACCCAAGCCCGGGGCTCCAGCTGATTGGCACTGGGGTTGGGAAATAAAGGTTTCTCTCCCCCACCCTAGTGCCAATCAGCTGGAGCCCGGGGCTTGCCTCCATGGAGGCATCGGGCACTGCTCGCCCCCCACTTGGGGGTGGGTGGGCGAAGCAGTGCACAATGTTTAAAATGACTTTTAAACTTTTATTTTAAACATCACACACTGCTTCTCCTGATGCCCCCCCCCCTGGTCACAGGGGAGCTGCATGTGATGTTTAAAATGACTTGAAGAAATGGAGCAAAGCTGGCTCAGTTGCTTAAAGACATTTTAAACATCCCGTGTCCCCGCAGGCCCGACCTGACCTGCATTTGCATATCATGGATTTTCAGTGATTGCGGGTCAGGTCGGGTCCCTAACCCCTGCAGTAGATAGGGGAAGGGTCACTGTACCATATTTCCAGTTACTGATCATCTGAGAATGCAAAAGAGAGGTGGTTTTTCAAGCCCACCACAAACCCTGTTGTCCACATATCCACAGCTTGGACTTTAGTAAATATGAGGTGGCCTAGAACCCCCTGAATTTGACCAGGAGCTGCCTATAACTAGATACCTTTGAGCATCACCATGCATCCAAAAGGATACTTCATGTTTTAATTTGAGATTCAACTATTGTGTGCAAGTGGGCAGTCAATTCAGCAATTTAAGTGAATGAACTTCAGGTATGTTTTCCCAAAGGTATGCTGTAGAAGATTGTGAAGTGATACTCTGATACAAGAAATGATTTTAAAATTGGTTTCCCATGAGTTGAACGTTGAGACATCTTCAGCTCCCTTCAAAGGACTTTAACTGTCATGTATTACTCCTTGCCTTCCAGGGCAAAGCAACAGTATGACAAAATCCAGTGGGATTCATGAACACGATTCGGCATCATCTTCCTTCCAGCAGAATGAAAGTCAAGAAAATGTTCACATGTCAAACAAGCCTTCCAAAGAGCCATGTCCTTCTGAGTATGTGTTAGGTCCATAAGTATTCAGAATTAGTTCCTTCAAATGATTAATAAGTAGGTCTTTTTTTTCCATTTTGTTTTTTCTTACTCATTTTTTGGTTAGGCTGTCACCACACATTTGAATGTGGCTGATCCTCAGTGAGAATCACTATAAAATGGACAACAGACAAACCGGACTCCTGGGAATGTAAATTTATTTTCAGAAGATCCTTTCAGAATACGTTGTGCAAAAGGGGTGTCTGAACACAGGGACAACTTCCTGTATGGAATGTCCAGTCTTAAATACTCTTCTGCATAAAGAAACAGATAAAGAAAAACTCAGGGTTGGTTACAATTTGCCGCAGTAGAAAGCATGTGACTTCATTACATATATGTTCATTTTCCCTAACACAACTAAACTTAAAGATCAGTGATACTTTCTCATCTGCATTAGCAAGATTAAAGGTCATTAATTTCTTAATGTATTGTTCTCTCTATCTTAATAGTGAGTTTCAGAAGCTGAATACAAAGGTGCAAAACAAAATATTTTAAGATCTGAGATGTCTTAGCATGCAGTTTGACATTTGCTATACACTTTTTTGTGGTTTGGACACATCCTGTTGCCATTCAGTTTAGAAGCCCATCTCTGCAGAGGTGGGGGTGCTTTGCAGAAATACAGGGATGATGTTATTAGGATACAGAGTTTACAGAGAAATGATGGTTTTAGGATATCTATAAGGTAGAGGACAGAATGAAGAATTGAAGATAAAGTCAAAGCTTGAACCTTACTCTCACAATCCCCCCTTTTTATCTTTAATTCAAAAATAGGCGGGATCCCACCCTGAGATCAAATTCCTCTTTGTCTGCTTCATCTTGCCATTCTGGCACCCCTCCACCTGAAACCAATTTGGTAGAAGAAACTGTGCTATTAAATAAGAACAGATACAAGATGGCCTCTCCACGTGAGTAAAATTTTATAATCAGACAGACCAAATCATTTTAGCTCATTTGCAACCCAGAATGACTGTTTTCCAGATCACATATACTAATAGGAAACTCAGGTGCTATATTACAACTATATGTCCAAAACTGAATTTCTGAGGGAGTCAATAGGCATCTTGGGAGACATACCCTTCCCCCAAGGTTTTCAGTAGCAGAAAACCTGGAAGGCTTAAATCAGCTGACACACTGATTGAACATGATACTTTTAAATGTTGAGTTACCATTCAGAACTTGACCAAGTGGGCCTGCTATAGTTGGGACAAGCCACTGAAATTAAATTTTAAATAATGGATTAGGGATCCTCTGCCCTTTAAAACTAGGCCTTGGCAGACATGCTGGAGTTCCAGGAAGGAATGGAGGAGGGTGCAAAAAAAAAAAAAAAAGCTTCTAAGCCAACTGGTGGTTTTTCTGGGCATCTAAGAAGGGAGACAATCTCAGGATCACCAGTATTGGAGGGGGAAAATGATTTCTGTTTGTGAGGTGCCTTTAAGGTCTAGCACCCACCTTCATCTATTTCCAGGGCCAATTGACTAACTGTGAAAGTGTTGTGTGTGTATTATGCTTGTGAACAGTAGTGTAGCATGAGGGTGCCAGGACATTCTACACTGGGTGCAGTATTTTTAGGGGGCACAGTCTGCCCTCCCTCACACCTGCTCTGGGCAGCAACAAGGGCCTCCTGGGCATCCCCTGCCTGCATCCTCTCTTCCCTTCTTTGCTGGCATTCTAGATTGAGTAATAGTTTCAGAAAACCTGTTTCTAACATTGGTGGTGAGTTCTGGAGGATTTCGCCCACACCTTGTATATCCTGGGTTAATTGAGCAAAGTCTCCCATTGTTTGAAAGGAACAACAGGACAGGAACAGGATGGTTTGTCTGAAGAATCAAGTCCAGGTGTTCATGCCTAAGAAATGGAACTCATTGTTGGCAAGGTAGAAGGGGCAGAACATAGAAGATATAGCTGGGAGTGGGAAATTGTCCAAAATGGATCAGCTTCACTATCATATAAGGGAAGTGGTGACCTTCCTCTTTGTGATGGTGTCTAAAGGTTTGTCTGGTCAATAAACCAAGAGAAAAATAAAACAATAGTTCCTTGTCCCAGGTCTGCTTTGTCTCTTCTAATTCAGTCCTAACCAAGTCATATTATTTCAACAAATCAACAAAGCCTGGCTTCCAGTACCGAAAACTACAGTCTGCAAAAAGTCAAAGCTCAATGATTTCCACCCAGCCACAAGCAACAGTGATCAGTTCACACAATAGAACAGCTAACAACACCCATCAATCACAGACAAGGGTCGCTGCCACCCCTAACTGCAGTGAAACTTCTTTATCCCTTCATCATAATACAATGACTAACACCTATTCTCCTGCATAGGACACGTTTCCTCTTTCCCACAACTTTTAAAAACCCCAAAGTCTCACTCACTCTATACCCCAGAGTGCACAGAGAACTCCTAGTTCCCTAAGCTCCTTGACCTGGGAAGATGCCAGCCACAGAGTCTGGTGAAACGTCAGGAAGAAAAACTTCCAGAACACGTCTGAACAGCCTGAAATTGCAGGGAAGTCTTAACTTTCCAGTCTTGTACCAGTGCTGTTCCCTGTCAATTCTAACTGTCACCACAGTCTTTTGGGGTTCCCCCTGGTCCAATGCTCTAATAGCCTTTACTGCTGGGCAGATGCCCCACCTCAGTCCACTCACCTCCCAGCCAAAGTGGCACAATGGTGAAGACGTAAAACAAACAACGGATGTCACTCACTGCCTCCAAGACCTTCTTTTCACAGCAGTGACTGTTAAAGATGGCATGAAAGTCACACAGAAGGTGCACTCACCTTATGGTGGCATTGTAGGCCTCAGATGGTCCTTGACTGACCACTTGTGAAGGCAAAGATCTCCTGACTGGCTCGCCTGTTGAGGTGGAAGAAAAAGAGACCAAACTATAAAAGAACCTGAGTTTTGTTTCTTTGGTAAGGGCAGCTGGAAACATGAAACAAAGTCCCATAGAGAGTGAACAGGCACTCCTTTTCCAAGGAGAAAGGCAGGATAAAAATACTCTAAAATTTTTATTTACATAAATAGGTTCCACCCATTATGAGAAAGTACAACTCATACAGTATACTAGTCACAGAGCTTTTATAACCCACCAGATGAAATCCACCAATCAGCAGCTTTACAGTTAGTGGTGTGGTTGTCTTGTTAGGAAAAGTCTTCGCACTCAGATCTATTTTGCACGTGGCTCTACTGTTATGCATCCAACCCAATCCTAAGGCACTCTGCCTTATACACAGTGGGGAATAAACAGTTAATATAGCAGTTTCAGTAAAAAACATACAAGAAACTAAACATCACTTTAAAATTCCCATAACACCCCCATAACCCCTCACAGTACCTTTAGTCCACCTGCCTCTGAACCTCCAGTGCAGGGACTGCTTGTTACAGGCAGGGTGGCCCATGGGAATTCCAGAAAGGCAGGTGATGAAACCTTGTCGCTAAAAATAAGCTCAAAGTCAGTCCATAAAGGGGAGATGGCAGACACAGAACAGAAAGGAAAGAAGAAAAGATAAATAAACAATGAACTAAGAAGCAAGCAAGCAAACAGGAATAAGCCTTTAGAAAACAAGCCCCTCCTCTCCACAAGTTCAAAGATAAGACTATTCAAAATGCTACACAATAGACAAGTTGTGCAGGACAAATTGTACGAAGAGAAGTGCAAAAATTATGCTAGAGGTTGGGGGCATGAGGTCTGCATAGCTGAATCAATCACTTGTAGGTGTTTGTGGGCATGAGATTATACCCAACAATACATCCTGTGATAAAGGATGGCTGGCTGTAGTTGCAAAAAACAAAACACCCCCCTCCCCGCATCAGCGAGCTTCCAGAGAGTTGAATGACTTGTAACTGGGAGGTCAGTAAATGAGCACTGTAAATCCTGGTACATAAGAACATAAGAACAGCCTTGCTGGAACAGGCCACAGCCCATCCAGTCCAGCATTCTGTCTCACACAATGGCTCACCATTTGCTTCAGGGTATTCTCAAGCAGATCTCTTCACCTGCTTAGGATTCCCTGCAAATGGCATTGAGAGATAGCCTGCCTATCACTCCAACCCAGAGTTTGTCATTAAGCATCCATAATGACAGCCATTGATACCCTTGTTCTCCATGAACTTGTCCAATCCTTTCTTAAAGCTGTCAAGGCTGACAGCTGTCACCACTTCTTCTGGCAGGGAGTTCCATAGACCACTGATCCTCTGAACAAAAAGGTATTTCCTCTTATTTGTTTGAGATCTAGCACCCAAAAGTTTCATGGAGTGCCCCCTAGTTCTAGTGTTGTGCAACAGGGAAAACAGTTTTTCCTTATCTACTTGGTCCACACAGTGTATGATTTTATAAACTTCAATCAGGTCACCTCTTAGACACCATCATTCAAGAGGGAAGAGGCCCAGCTGCTGCAGCCTCAGATAGTAAGGAAGGTATTCCAGTCCCCTAATCATTCTGGTCGCCCTCCTCTGCACTTTTTTGATTTTCTTTAATATCCTTCTGGAGGTATGGTGATGAGAACTGTACACATGCTCCAGATGGGGCCTCTCCATAGATTTATAGAGAGGCAAAATGACACTTGCTGACTTGTTTTCTATACCCTTCCTAATTATCCCTAGCATTGAGTCTGCTGTTTTTACTGCTGTGGCACACTGGGTTGACACCTTCATTGAGCTGTCCACCAGGACACCAAGGTCCCTTTCTCGGTTTGTTGCAGAGAGTTCAGACCCCATCAGTTTATAAATGTAATGGGTTTTTTTTTTTTTGCCCCAATGTGCACCACTCTGCACTTGCTAATGTTGAAGCTCATTCGCCACTGGTTTGCCCACTCCCCCAGTGTCAAGAAATCCCTCTGGAGCTCCTCACAGTCTCTCTCTGATTTTACTACCCTGTATAATTTAGTGTTGTCAGGAAATTTGGCTACCTTGCTATTACAGTATCCTGTAATATATTTCTCCTCCCCTCTCCCTCATTCTCCAGAAGGTAATGAGAATTCAGCTGAAGAATGGACATTCTATCCCAGTTCTGGTAATCGCACTTTTCATGCAGGCAAGAAGTGTATCTTTGATGGTGTCCATCTCCGAAACAAAACTACATCATCTGAACGAACAGTGGAAATGTCTATAGGAAAGAAGAAATGCGGTAAAGCTTCAAAATAAGTTTTTATTTGTATTTAATTCCTAATGTGCACAGGAAACTAATTGTACTTCAGGATCTTAAACGTTTTATACAGTATATATACAGTATATCCACATGCAGATTTTTCAAGGTGACTCCATTTCAGATACAGTAAAACCTTGGAGTGCAAGTACCTTGTTCTGTGAGTGTTTCACAATATAAGTAAACATTTCTTGTACATCTTGTATTTTCTTTATTATTTTGTATTATAGTACAGCATTGTAATCATTTTTATACAAATATTTTTGGGCTGTAGAATGAATCTTCTGAGTTTCCATTATTTCTTATGGGGAAATTTGATTTGATATAAAAGTACTTTGGATTACAAGCAAGGTTATACTGTGTATAGTTTATCAGTTCTATGTCTAGATAATTAATATTTTTCCCTGGTTCAACAATAGCTTCTCCTGACCCCAGAGCTCTAAAATTACAACCAAACTGGACTGTGTTTTAATTTCTCACATTTTTATTGATGTTATTTAATTTAATTATTTTTTGCTTACTGCCATTATGGCCATAAAAGTAACATCACCACTGTCCCCTTTTCTTTTTTCTCTAGGTCAGAGGGCCAATATTATTAATGCACAAATCTTTTAACAAGAGTGCTACAAATGCTAGGACTTCCTTTTTATTTGGATCCCTCCATACAAGCCTTTGTTTTGGATTAAAGACAGTTTTATTTACTTATTCATTTACAAACCATCTAAACAGAGACCACTATGGGCGGTTCACAATATAAAAAAATAAACAAGAAGGCATGAAACTCTAAACAATAAAATGAAACATCAGCATTGGTATATAAATAAGATACTGTTGTAATAAAACATAATAAAATACAGTAAGAAAACCATTTCAAGTTTTAAACATTTAAAATGGTAGCATTAATGCCTCATAAATGGCCTGTTGGAATAGCCAGGTTTTTAAATGCTTCTTAAAAGTCACCAGTGAAGGGGCCAGGCAGAGAACAGGAGGAAGCTGGCTTCCAAAGTTGCAGAGTAAGCACTGAAAAGGCCCAATTCCTAGTTTTCACCCTCTGGGTCTTTCTCAGAAAAGAAAATACAAAAATTGTCATGCATTGACTATTAAATTGCTTACAGTACTCTCCTGTGCTACAATTCATGCGGAAATGTGCTTCTTAAGTCTTTAAGTTAGCACAGGACTCTTGCTTTTGCTGTAGCAGACTAATGTGGCAACTAGAGATGGGCATGACTTAGCGGAATTCCCGTTTCCGTTTCCGTTACTCGTTTCCGTTACGCAACGGAAACGGTAACGGGAATTACTCCGCCAGAACTCGAACTCGAACCGACGAATGAATAAATGGGTCTGATTTGTCGTGGTTGTTCCTGGCATCACGGCGATCCCGCAATGCCAAGCAGCACAGAAAAAAAGTTTTTTTAAAAGGAAAAAAAACCCCGATTCCCGGCCAAAAAGCAGGCGGAAATATGCCTGCCATGCCTCAGGGCACCTACCGGAGGGGTGGTTTCTGGAGGGGGGTCCCCGCGGCCTCCCCCCTCTCCTCCTGTCCCTCCTGGCCCTGGGCTGCGCTGGGGGCGGGCCGGGCAATGCATTCTCGTCGTCCCGCCAAAGTCACCGCCAGCCGCCGGCTGCCGCAATTAAAGCGGAAGCGGCACAGAAAAAAAGTTTTAAAACTCCCCCCCCCCCGTCCCGGGCCAAAAAGCCGGCGAAAATATGCCTGCCTGAGTGAGGGCTCAGGGCACCTACCGGAGGGGCGGTTTCTGGAGGGGGGGTCCCCGGCCTCCCCCCCTCTCCTGTCCTGGGCAGCCGGACTCGAGTCGCCATGCCATGCGGTGCGGGCGGGGGATCCAAAATGGGGCAGCGACCGCAATATTTTTTTTGAAATCGTGGTCCAAAAACACACAACAAGCACCACAGAAACATGTGAAAATTGCTAATTGCTATAAAACTGCCAGAGTTTTTACAGTAGCAGTGGGTTTTTCTTGCAACAAAATGTCTCCTCCCCTGTCCTCTCTCCATTGATTTTATTTTATTTTATTTTATTTACACCTGCGCAATGATGGGCTGGCCAAGTGGCCATGTGGGAGTGACCATGCAAATTTTTGGAGCGATCATGGCCACTTGGCCACTGAGACTTCTGGGATGTGCCAACAAGCCCCCTAAACCCTGCCCTAGCCCCCTAACCCTAACCCTAATCCTTGATTCCTTACCCATACGCCATAGTACACTGTCCTCTTAGTGGGTCAGAGAGGCACCCAGAGGTGCACCCCACTACCCCACCCTAACCTCACCAGTAACTAGCGTAACCCTAGCCCTTGCGCTAAGCTGCTGTCCCCTAAGCCAGATCTATTTGCATTGCACTACACGCAAGTACGATTCCCTTCTTTGTGAGACACAGCGGGTGCGAGTGACCCAGTCTTGACTCAGGGTTCTCCTGGACGGACGGTCATGCACCAGTGCACTGGTCTCACTAGTCTGCAACTGGTATGCATATCTATATGGCTATGCATGCCCTTTTGCAGCAGCAGGTGAGGAGAGGAGACCCCCATGCCATGAGGGGTCTCCAGGAGCCTGCTTTCCCTTCCTAGCGGGTGAGGATAGGAGGCACCCACGGGTGCCCCCAGGAGCCCGCTTTCCCTTTATAGCGGGCCGGCGGAGGCACCCACCCCACAGAGGTGCCTCCAGGAGCCCGCTACCCCCCCTAAACCAGTATAACGACAGACGAAAAAACGAAAAACGAACAGATTATTTTTTGCGAAGTTTCACGAAAAACGGAAACGAGCCGACACAGGCCGCCTCCGACACACGACAACTCGAAAACGTCATTTTCCCTAGTCGTGCCCATCTCTAGTGGCAACACCACCAGCAGTTGTTCATGTGTGGATATTCACAGGAGAGAGGTTTTACCTCTCCTCCCCTGTTCTGAGCCCACACAGAAAGCCTGGCCAAAGGGTTGGGCCCTTGGCAGCCCTTTGGATCGGAATTAGGTGGGCAGAGTAGGTGGGGCAGAGAAAGCACATGCACACAGTGAGCACAACTACAACATTTCAAAAACTTTGATTGGGGGCTTTTTCTAACAGGACAAAGGTTCCACTCCTCCTTCTACCAGATGTCATAAAGCAGTGTTGGCGAACCTATGACATGGGTTAAATTGCTGTATTGGCACTTTGTGAAAAATTAGTTGGTTTTGAATAGCAGTTTGGGCCTTTGGTCTCTAAACAGTTCACCATCGCAGTCATAAATCGACACTGGGATTAGAGGGATTCACATTCAGGTGGCACCTTGACATCTCTGAAAAATCACTTCCCTTCCTTTCATCTTGCCAGATTTCTGTTATTGATTATTGTTATTATGTTTACAATTTTATTTGTTTTGTTTATAATGGGGTTGTGTTTGGGGCAAGTTGCTTTTGTAAATTGTTGTACACTGCCCAGAGTTCCTGTGGGAAAATCGGGCAGTTAACAAGTACAAAAATAAATAAATAAATAAATAAATAAATAAATAAATAAATAAATAAATATTTGAAAACTTTTTTGAAAATATGGTGGAAATTTGCTTCTCTGCTGGAACTTCCCTTCTGGAGTTACTCTTTCCAGGTGTTGTTGCTTGTGTGTTACCTGGGAGCTTCTGACTGGAAGTCTTTCACCACAGAAATAAACTTTTGTTGGAAGCACTGAACTCTGCTCCATCAGGGATTACATGAGACTAAAAAGAAAACGTGTCTTCTGGAGAGATGGAAAAATGCAGAAACTGTGCAAACTAGGTCAGGGCTGAAGTTGTATAAATATAGAACAATACCAATGGCAGCATTGCAGACTCAGGCATGCATGAAATACTTGATTTAAAATGAATGTAAAGCTCCCTATTCCTCTATTTCAGCTTCTAAGGCTCCCTATAGACCATTTTTGCATTCAAGACTAAGCAGCCTTGGGATAGTGAGGGGTGGGAATGGAATGGAATCTCACAGTATAAACCAACTTGGGTGTTAAGGTCATCAGGAGAGGCCTTTCTCTCCATCCCACCACCCTCACAGGTACGTCTTATGGGAACCTATGAAAGGGCCTTCTCAACTGCTGCATCCAGACTCTGTAACTCCCTCCCACTAGAGGCCAGGACTGCCTCATCTCTGTTGTCCTTCCGGAAACGGGCAAAGACCTTTCTCTTCAGGCAAGCTTTCCCTGAATGATGGACTACCATGTGTATTTTATATGAATCTATGAACTTTGTTTTTTATGACTACTTATAACCATGTTGCTTTAATGTAAAGTTGACTATTAATACTGTAAGATGTCCCTCAATTCCTTGTTCTCAAATACTGTACTTGAACATGTCTTAAATGTACTGGACTGTATATTATCCCTCATTACTGTAAGCCACCTTTTCCAAGGAGAAAGACAGGGTAAAAATACTCTAAACAAACAAACAAACAAACAAACAAACAAACAAACAAACAAACAAACA
>JAHTLZ010003542.1:22167138-22212466 GCA_023846285.1 Phrynocephalus versicolor
GTATGTATGTATGTATGTATGTATGTATGTATGTATGTATGTATGTACTTCTATTCCACCCATCTGGCAACATGGCCACTCTGCATGATTTTCAACAGTCAAACGAACAATAAAGGCAACTGAACATCATAAATTGAAATGAAGTAAAAACAAACCATAACTGACATGGCAAAACAGTTAATACAAAATAAAAAGTTTGCATTACAAATTAAAAATGAGATAGGGGACTAGTGATTTTACCTGGCACTATGTTATGTTGGTAGGCTCTGAAAATGCTTGCCTAAAGAGCCGGTTTTCAAAGACTAGATAAAAACAAATACATTACAAATAAATTACAACCTACTTGAAAATACCTGAAGAAAGACATAATCAGCCCCCAAGTGATTAAGCCCTCTTCGGAAAATCCGTTGAGTTTCCCTACCAAAGACCAGCATGAGCACAATAGTGGTAGTGTCAGCCAAGGTTTGGGGATGGTCTAAAGAAGGCAATCACTTGCTCGGCTCGCCATCAAAAACATCTTCAAAAAAGTCTTCCCCTATGATCTCAAAATTGGCTAAACACTGTGTTCAGGATATTATGAGACAGCCTTGAGACTTAGCAATAGAACAATAAATGTAAATGGAATGACTGCCAGGTTTTCAGAAGATTAGAGACAATTTGACTATGAAACATAGTTTACTACAAGGGAAAAGCAGAGCTAATCCCCCCTACAATGAATTGGTTGGTTGGTTGGTTGGTTGGTTGGTTTTCTATACCACTCCCATTAGTGCCAAAGGCACTACTCTGGGTGGTCTTACAAATTTAAAACAGAATAAATAACAACCAATACAACAACAATAAAAGGGGAGATGGTGCAAGTAGACACAGCTCCTTCTGGAGCTGCCATAGAACAGGAACTACCATAAAGAGGGTCCTATCTATTGTAGTGGACTTATAGGCCCCTCTTGCGGTGGCCACCCAGAGGACCTCTGACTGGTATGATCATGTGGGTCAAGCAGATAACAATAAGAGATACACTCTGACAAGTAACATTGACCCAAACTATGAAAGGTTTTGTCAAGCCCCGCACACAGAGCACACACAGAGACAGAGTTCAGTTCGTTGCCAAAGTCTTTAGTGGAGAATCAAGCAAGTTCAAATCCTTTGCTAACAATCAAGTGCCAGATAAATAACAGAATCCAACTCCCAGCAATTACCAGTCCAAGTCAAAACCAGAATATCTCACGGAAACCAGATGCCAAGCCAAAGGGAACAGATCAAGCCGCTGTCCAGGAAACTAGTCGGAAGTCAGGAAACAGAGCCAAGGTCAGAAACAGACAGGAACGTGGTTGCAAATTCAAATGACGCATTGCTCCCACAGAGAGCTCAAGGTGAGCTTGCCAGCTTTATCCCAAAACAAGGAACACACCCTTACTTCTGGAAAGGGAAGGCTTCTGCTAGTACTCAGGGCTTCCTGACCTGATTCCCCATCTAGCATCAAAGACTCTTTTCCTAGCTCTTCTGGTAGCACGTCGTTGCAGAATCCTGCTCATGGCCCTTCTAGGAGGTGAAGATATGTTTTCAGCTGAGTCATCAGACCCAGCTGCTTGCTGATTTGAGCTGCAAGGCTCAGCTCTTCACCATTTAACCCCTCAGAGTCAGGTTCTGCTGCAGGCAGGGTCCTGACAGGTTTCATATGTAAGTGTCAACACCTTGAACCTGATCCAGGATACAACAGGTAGCCACTGAAGGCACATCAGAACTGGGGTGATGCAGCTGAATTTAGCTGACCCAGAACATGGCGGCCAGATTGCTGACTTGGACTAGAAAATATGATCATATATCCTCAGTGCTGGCTGCCCTGCACTGGCTTCTAGTTCGTTTCCGCATCAACTTCAAGGTTTTAACTATGACATAAAGCCCTAAACGGTTTAGGACCTCGCTACTTGTCAGAGCGACTTTTCCCACTGAAAACCACCCATAATACCTTATCCTCCCAGGCTAGGTGTTTGAGGCAACTGACACCACAAGAGGCCTAAAAGGAAAAAAAACAAGAAATAGGGCCTTTTCCACCGTTGCCCCTCGCCTGTGTAATAATCTTCCACCAGACATCTGCCTGGCCCCCTCTTTGGATGCCTTTAAAAAACTATTAAAAACGTGGCTATTTAAGCAGGCATTCCCTCAAATATAATGCAACTTCAGTGTCCACCCATTAAATCTTGATTTTAACTGATTAGCCTGCCAATAATAATGCATTGTTTTAGGTCACTTTAATATTAATTTAATATTTATTTTATTGTGTTACTATTTTATTGTTTTATTGTATGAATTGTTTTAATTGTTAATTGTTGTAAACCACCCAGAGTGTCCTCGCTGCCAGATCGGCGGTATAAAAATCCAATAAATAAATAATGAATAAAATAAATTTAGTTGCATCCACCAACAGTCTTTTTTATTATAGGAATGACACTGATGTTACGCATATAGCTTTCCTGATAGGCTGCACTGGGAACTGCAAAATTCATACTCTCTCTCTCTCTCTCTCTCTCTCTCTCTCTCTCTCTCTCTCTCTGTGAGTGTGTGAGTGTGTGTGTGTGTGTAATGGCAAGATTCCTGTTTCCTGTATAAGATGGGATAAGTCAAATAGTATACGTCCATGCAATCAATTGCTGCCACTTCAGATCTGAGGCTGGCTTATTTTTTGTCACATATCAATCGTGGAACTTATTTTTCAAAATTAATGCCATCACCATCTACCTTGTTTGACTCAATGCTAGTGTGCTAAAGTAACAGGATTCTGACAAGTATAATCAAATTAGAAAGTGATTTGACTCAATGATCATGATGACTTTTTGCCTTTTCTTCTTCTTAGCTGTATGTATAAAAAGAAGTTAGATACATTTATTCCTCTCCAGCCCTTGCCAGGAATTCCATGGTATGTATCTAGTATTTAATTTAATATTTGATTTGTTATTAAGTTGTCCTTACCCCAGAGTAAACAATCTAGCCTTCTTTGTCCTCTGTCTAATCCCATCATCCCAGGTGAAACAGTCATTGTTTATGCAGTACTGTATGTTCTGCAGTAGTCTATTTGTATGGCAATACTGTAAACAATGTAAGCCATTGCTGATCTTTTTTGCACATTGTATCCTTTGTTTTGTATTTGGTTTTCCTGTATCTTCTTAGCACTGCTGCCTCCTCCCATGGTAGAAATTTATAAAAACCCTGTTCTTGCCTCAATGGAGGCACAGACTGGATCTTTGCTGCCAGGGGTCAAGTTTCTCTCTGCCTGCTTGCTTTATTGATCAATAAACCTTGCAAAATCGAATTCTCTTGCATCAGATCTTTATTTGGTGACTTGGATCTGGTGACCACGGGGAGACTTGCTCCCTGGGACTCAACAATGGACAGTCATTTTTTAAACTGACTGCAGACTTCGAAGAAGACTGAGGTTGCAGTGAAGACTAGAAGCAGGATTTTCACATGACTTTTCTATTGCTTAAAATTAAAACTAAGGATGAAAAGTTATTTTCACAGAGAAATCTTTCAAATTAAGAGGACATAATGCATTTATTGAGAAATCTTACTCCAAGGAAGTGAATCCGAATAATTTTTCCATGGTTGCAATTATGAATTTATTATGTATGTGTTTTTAAAATGACTGAAATCCTGTTCTACAACTTTATGTTGTGTAAGGCTGATGGTGTTTTCAGATGGAGCGATTTTTCTGAAATTTAGAAAAAAAAATTCTGAAGGTTTTTCATTTTTCATGGAGAAGGCCTTGGGTCTCTTATTTCCAAAAGTCCGTGGCAGCGTGATTATTTTATTGGCAGCAATGGTTTTTTGAAATTAAAAACTCTTCCTCTTCAAGTGACCCCTAACGATTACAGGATGGCATGAACTACCAATTTAGTGATTACAGAAACAGCAAATGCTGACTAAATAGCATGTTAGATATAGCAGAACATTCAGGTGGACCAGTTTGCCCAGTTACCTTACTGGCGACTAGAGATGGGCATGAAACAAAAAAATGGCGTTTTGGTTTTCCGTTTGTCGTTGAGAGGTCTGTTTCAGTTCGTTTCTGTTTGTCACGAATTTTTGGAAAAATTTCATTTCCGTTTTTCGTTTTTTAGTTTGTCATTTCTACCCACTTTTTGCACGATTTTTAAAGCATTTCCATGCGCAGGCGCCCCCCAACACCCCAGACCAGAGGGAAAACACTAAAAATAATGGATGCTGGCAGAGACACAGTATAGACTAGGTACGCAGGGAGGCTGCAAAGGCAGCGGCAGGCACTGCCCAGGGTGCAAGGCAGCCACAGAGTGACTGCACTGCGGGGCAAGGGAGGGTACTCAACGAGAGGTACGCACACACACACACAGGGAGGCTGCAGGACTGAAGCTAGAGTCGCAGAGACAGCAATCCCACCCTAACTCCCACCAGAGACTGCAAGGAGGGCATGCTATTGGTTGAACATGATTCCCATCACATGGCTTGCCTCCATTTTGTGGCTGGTGGTGACATCCATTTTAAAGGGAAAAGAAAAATACATTGCGATGGGAGAAGACAAAAACAAACGTTTTAAGGACCCCAACCCCCGGTAGGTAATAATTTCAAATAATTATCACATTATTGCTGCGTTTTTACAGATGTCCAGGGTGTTTTAATACCCAAGAAATCAATCAATATTAGGCATCTGGGAGCCATTTTGGGTCGATGTCCCCTAACTCCCCTTAAAGGGAAAAAATACAGCGATCTGAGAAAAGACATAAATGCACCTTTTAAGGACCCCAACCCCCCTGGTAGGTATTATCAGACAATATAAATAATTATCGCTGCATTTTTACAGATGTCCAGGGCATTTTTTAACATTTAAAACCACTCATTTCATTGTGCATTGCCATTAACGGAAACAAAACGTAACAACCACTATTTTCGTGGTTCTGTTCATTTCGTTGCATTTTCATCATAATTTTCATTAGTCATTTCGTTACGTAATGGAACGACTAACGAATAACGGAAACGAAAAAATGCTCGTTCTGTGCCCATCTCTACTGGTGGCCTTATGTGATTAATTGTAGGGATACATGAGTCAGTTTTTGCCCATCCCCCTGTTTCACCACATTCTTCCTCATTTCTCATATATAACTCTAAAGACTCCCTTATCAGCCTTATACATGCCAAAAGTTTGTCCGTTTTAAACTGCATTAAAGTTTTTTTTTTTTAAATTGGAAGCTAAAGTAGTAAAAATGTAGATCTTTTCAGTTTGTTGACTAATATTGTTCTAACTCTGTTTTAGCATGGTCCAAGAAAGTAGGAAAGTTTTCACCAGTTTGGGGGTGTTTTACTGTTCTCATGCCCACCTCCTCCAGCAGGTGCTCACTCATAGGCAGCTCCTGGAGGAGGTAGAACAGGGAATTCGTTGCCTCCCGAATCAGGTTCAAGCTACTGTATTGGTTTTGGTTTACAAAACCATCCACGGCTTGGGCCCTGATTATCTAGTGAAGCGTATTTTCCTCAGAACAATAAATGCCCATCCCACAAGAACTACCCAGGTGCCCACAATTCAGGTGGCTTCACTTAGAGAGGCCCGTAAGGTTTCTACTCCGAATTGGGTTTTCTCTGTGGATGCCCTGCGGTTTGGGAATTCTATTCCAAATGAGATCTGCCTGGTGCAATCCCTACCTGTTTTCTGGAAAGCCTTAAAGACCTGGCTTTACCAAGAGGCGTTTGGGTAATTGTCTTGGGGGCTGTCATCTTTGTTTGGTTTTGCCCAGAGGCCTTTATTTTTTTGTGTGTGTTTTTGCTTTCCCCATTTTATTGGGTGTTTTGTTAAATTGTATATTATTTGCTACTTTTATGCATGCTGAATTATTTTTTGTTCACCGCCTTGACTTGTCTTTGTACAAGCTGGCAGTATATAAATGCTAAATAAAGTAAACGTAAAAGTAAAAGTAAAGGGAAGATGGGGCACTGCCTCTGAGGAGGTGAGTCTGATAACCAAACACTTGTTCATCTGAAGAACAAACCAGCATGGACCATTAAGGCTATTTCCATCTCTAAAAGGTATCCCAACTTTTTAAGGGAGGGACCTTAAAATTTGTAATTAAATAAACTTATTGCAGTTGATGACATAATCAGCCTCATGAAGAATAAAGGTACACAACAGGATTTCAAGCAAATAACCTAAGACAGATGTGGGGGCACGGTACAGTAGTTTCCTAGTGGTTTCCAAAGAAGTGGCAATATTAGTCTGCCTCCACATACTGGGGAAAGGAAAGGAAAAAAGAAAAGAAAAAGAGATATATAAGCACTTGACAATCTAACAACTTCATTTTACTGTGAGCATTCCTATATCAAAGTCTACTTCCTGACACACTGGAGTGCAACTACATGACTATTATATTTACACATGTTCTCATTACCAGGTCAGGATACAAGTAATGAGCAATGTGACCATGATTTGTGAACCCAGGAACTGGTTTATCATACTGTTAATTATCATTACAGAAGTGTGCAGAGCTGCTATTGTGCAGCAGAGCAAATCAATATTCTAAAAGGCAGTTCTAAAAATGGGATCAGCCTGAACAAATCAAATAAACAGGTTAAATTTGACACTGGGTTTCAGATCACCCCCAATTTTTGTACCGATATATAGAAAGATTACTTTTGCTCTGTGCCAGATTTGGGGAAGTTTAGGGCAAAGGGCTTTTTTTCCTCCAAAGCAAAACTGCTGCCCATCCCCAAGCAACCTTAAAAGTCCTCAGGCTGAAAACAGATAAAATAAACTGAAAAAAAGATCTACCTTGTTTATCAAATCAGTTGAAGATTATTAGCCAATGGCCATCCATCCTAAAATATTTGATAACAAAGCTATAGAAAAGCACCAACAAAAGAGAAACAATGCAGAACATTTAGAATTGTCAGTCTATAAAAGCATTGGGGGAACTGCCTTCCTCCAAGACCTTCACTGTTCATTTTTCTCAGATTGAATTATCCTATTTGGCAGCTTTATGGGTTATTTCTTTGTTTCTATTCGCTAGCAGCATCTGGAGAGAGCCGTTCTTATCTCTCCCCTCCATGTCTGCTATTATAGGGTTAATGTACCATTTCTGAATCTGTGCATAGATTTTACACTCAAAAATAACATGCTCTAACATCTCTATCTTCCTCTTTCTACACATATACAGTCACTTTGGATAAGGAGTTTTCTTATATCTTCCTTCCAGTACAGCTGAGGGTAACATCCAAGCACATTAATGTAAATACCCTTCTGCAGTCAGGATTTTCTAGGTCATTTATGTATGGCATTGGTGTAATTCTGCTCGTAGTGCTTATTTATCTCATGTAGCTGTTGACTCTGTTCAGGTCATGTTACATTTCTACATCTCCTTTGTTTAACCAGACTCTTGGCTTGTTCTCTGTTCAAGAACAATAAAAATTGTTGTGAAAGACCATAGAACTCTCGTTTGTTCATCGGCAGTCTCAGCCGAGGCAGCACAAAATTATCATTTAATATTAGATGAGCACGTCCAGTAATTATAGAATTATATTTTAGTAAATACATCATGATGGCAATCTATAATCTAGCTTCACTCGTTACTAGATCAGATTCCATACATACAAAGGCATTTGATGCATTTGATGGTAGCTGTTGTATTGTTCCTAAATATGTGGATTGTTGTTTTTCCATTGAAGATGTATTGGCTACAGTACTGAAGGGTGCTCCACAATGGTGCTAACAATGTCATTATTTATTTATTTATTTATTTATTTATTTATTTTAAAACATATACAAATTACATAAAAACAAACAAACATCAACAACAGTGCACCCCTTCACCAACAGGATCACTCTTCATATTTACATTCGTCATCCTCCCCTCCAGAACAAAATCGATTGTTGCGCGGAAACCTTACCCTTATCCCGTACAAGCACATATTCAATAAATCTACCCCATATATCATAGAAAATATCTCTTTTTAACTGTCCTTTTTTAACCTTGAGAGAACAAGTCAATTTATCATTTAAAGCAATATTCCATACTTCATTATACCATTCTTCTAAACATAGTTCATATTTAGATTTCCAATTTCTAGCAATTATTAATCTAGCTGCTGTCAACAAATTTGTAATCAACTCTTTAGTTTTAACATCATAATTATGATCCACAAATATTGATAACCAAGCAATATCAGATGTGGGCTCTATAGTCATTTCTAGTATCTTTTTACATTCCCACCACAAATGATAAAAGGTACCAATCTCATTATCACATTTCCAGCAAAGCTTAGAAAAATTTGCATTCATTTTATTCAATTTCACTGGCGTCAAATACCATCTTAAACTTATTTTAAAGAAATTTTCCTTTATTCTAACAGACATCATTCTCCACATTTTAGCCCAGTCTTCTTCTCTTATTTCTTTTTAAAAATTTTGTTCCCACAATAATTTCAATCCAGATCCTCCCCTATTTTCATCTAAATCCAAAATAATTTTATATTGTTTGCTAACAATACATTTTACTACTATTTCCTTCTGAGTATCCTCATACAACAATAAGAGTTGTTCATATTTTGTGTACTCTCTGCATTTATTATTTTTCTTTATCCAAGTATTAGTCCATTTCTTTAATTGTATAAAATTAAACCAAGATATATCCCTACCTTGGAGAATTTCCTTCATTTGTACTTTCCCTCTCATCTTGCCTATCCAGTCGTTCAATCTAATCACTTGTTTATCCCTAAATACTTTTTTGAAAACTTTCAAATTTATAGGGAAATTCTCCATTTCAGTTACAGATCTCAATGGTAAGTCCGAGGGACATAATTTTTTCTTATATAAGTACCATGCATTTAACATAGATCTAAGAAAGGGGTTATTAATCTCATTTAACTTTGGTTTCTTAATAGTGCCGAATAAGTATTTTTCAATATCCTCCTTTATTTCCGATGATTCCATTTTCCGCTATATTAATCTTTCTGGACTAAACACAATATCCCCAATAAACCTTATTTGATTTGCTAAATAATAATTTTTAGCATTCGGTAAACCTATACCATCTTTATTTTGGGCCATATACCAATATTTCTTGTTTATTCTAGCTTTTTTACCACTGTTACAATAGTTATTAATTAAATCTTGCCAAAATTTAAGGTCATCCTTACTTAGTTGTATTGGAAGCATCATAAAGAGAAAATTTAACTTTGGTAAAATTTTCATTTTCATCAATGCAACCTTCCCAAACCAAGAAAGTTTTAGACTTGAATATTCTAACATTTTATTCTTAATTTCTTTCTTTAGTTTACTATAATAAAATTCCTTTAATTTCCATGTGTCCTTTACTAATTCTATACCTAAATACTTAATTGAGTTACTTATCTTACATCCGTAGTTATGGGTAAACACTTCTTGTTCTTCCTTGTTATGATTAAACAACATCACCTGAGATTTCTGCCAGTTAACCCTCAATCCAGATATTGACCCAAATTTCTCCAAATGATATTTAACTCTATCCATACTGTCTAGTGGGTTTTAAATTGTCAATAAGGAATCATCTGCAAATAAATGAATCTTTACTTTATTATCAGTACCTAATCCGCTAATTAATTCATCATTCCTTATTTTATCCACAAACATTTCAATCATTAAACAAAATAGAACTGGGGAGAGGGGGCAACCTTGTCTAGTACCTTGGCCTAGAGATATCCAATCTGAAATCCCATCATTAATTATTATCTCAGCTGTATTTTTCAGAATATAATTGATCTATCACTCCTCTAAATTTCATTCCAAACCCCCAATTTTCAATCACTATTTTTAGTGTTGGCCATTCCACACAATCAAAAGCCTTAAATATATCCAATGATAGAATACCAGCCTTCTGTTTATTCATTTCTGTATCATATATAATATTCAGCACTCTTCTAGTTAAATTAGGCATTTGTCTTCCCTTTAGAAACCCATTTTGATCTTCCTTGATATATTTTGTAATAAACCCATTCATTCTATTCGCTAATATAGCGGTAAAAATCTTAGCATCTTGATTTATTAATGAGATAGGTCTATATGAACTAGGGTCCATCACATCCTTGTTAGGTTTTGGAATGAGAATTGTTAATGAATGTTTCCAAGATAATGGTATTTTATCTCCTTGTAAGATTCTATTGAAGAGTATTTTTAATCTTGGAACTAAAACTGATTTAAACAATTTATAAAAATCTGAATCTAGTCCATCACAACCTGGGGTTTTACCATTTTTAGCTTATCAATAATTGCTCCAATCTCTTCCTCTTGAATTGGTTTTTCTAGTTCCCTCATGTCTGTCTCTAGTATCTTTTCTTTAACAATTTCTTTAACATACTCTTCTATGTCTGCTTTTGAGACATTACCTCCCTTATATAAATCTTCATAAAATTCTTGAAATATTTGCAATTTTTCTTTCTTCAGGCTACACTTCTTTCCTGATTTTTATCTCTAATCACACCTATTGCGTTTTTTGCTCTTCTAGCTTGACATAACCGTGCCAAAAATCTAGAGTTTTTATTACTAAATTCAAAATAATTTCTCTTCATATACATTAAATATCTCTGAACTTTGTCTAATTCTATGCTATCTAATTCTTTTCTTTTAGCTTGAAGTTCTAAAAATGTTCTATTATCTCTATTTACAAGATACTTATGCTCCAGGTTTTTAATTACATCTTCTAATTTCTTAATATTCCTCTTTCAATCTTTTAAATTTACACATTTCCTTTATAATTAATCCCCTCATAACTGACTTCATAGTGTCCCATATCAATCCCATTTCACTTACAGCTGTTTCATTTATAGACCATATTTCTAGTCATTCATTTTTTACCCTTTCAATTACATCTACATTTTGAAAAATACTAGAGTTCATTCTCCATCTTCTTGCCTCTTTATAATCTTTTTAAACTTTCATTTCCATTTCCATTAGAGCATGGTTCGTTACTTTTATAGTATTAATTTCTGTTTCAGTTATTTTAGAAAGCAAATTATGGGATACAAATATAAAGTCTATTCTAGAATAACTTTTATAGACCGAAGAATAATATGTATATCTTCTCTCATCACCCTTTAATTCTCTCCAAATATCCTTTAGACCTGCGGTTTTCATTACTTTATTCAAAATAGTAGTTCTATTAGAAGGTGTGGCTGATTCCTATAATTTAATCCAAAGAGTACATTGAGTAAAAGACTGCTCGGGAATCAATAATGCTGTACGTAAGGGCACGGTGGTCTTCACGGAGCATTTTGTTATCAAATGATCCAATATTGTACATTGGTCCCGCACTGAGCATCTCCCTCTAAAGTCAGCCCATTCCTTTGCCAAGCTTCTCTCTCCAACCAGTGTTGTAATTTCTATGCAGATGCCTTACATATAGTTTGCTTAATATTTTCAGTAAGATGAGAGGGCAGCACTCTATTCTTATATAAAGGGACAATAATTGCACCACCCCAGTCCCTAGGGATTCTATTGATTTTATCAATTGCTCTAAATACAAATGTTATTACTGGTGTCCACCACCTTGAGTATTTCCTTATTAATTCAGGGCCAATTAAATCAATACCTGGCACTTTGCCTGGTTTCAGGGTTTGTATATGGTTCCTAATTTCTGCTGGGTTCACCAGTGGCCACTCTTGAAAATTCCTGACACCCTCAATTTGTACTTATTTGGTTTCTACACTGCCATACATTTTTCATAAATATTGTTACCAGACCTCTGGAAGTATATGAGTGTATAATGCTTAAAATTGCACTTTATTATTGTCACATTAAAAACACAGAGTAAAATCTAGTTGTTCGTCCCAAGCAGAGCAGATTCTGAAGCCAGGTACCTAAACCATGGTGTGGACTTCTAGGCTACTTCTTTTGTGAGTTTTGGCATTTTGTGTGTACAGTATATGGTCTATGGTACCCCAGAATGAATAATCTGAGCTTCCATTATTTCTTATGGCGAAATTTGCTTTGATATAAGAGTGTTTTGGTTTACAAGTAGGTTTCTGGAATGAAACATGCTCGTAAACCAAGGTATTACTGCAGCATATAGTTTTGTAAGGGATATTAAAAATATTCCTGAATTACAAAAGCACAGAACTGTTGTGTTTGTCCCAGCCCTGAATGCTTTCAGCAAACATTATATCAGGATTTCTCAGACTAGGCTCCTAATACAAGTCTTCAAAAGAGAAATCAACTTCATGTATGGGAAATCTGAACCTTTAGCCCTGTCAGTTAGGGTCCTGTTAGCTGACTTCATGAAGAGAACCTCTGAACTGCTTCTGGTGAAACAGACATTGGTACTGGCAAAGAGATTCTGTGTCTGTAAAAATATTTTAAAAATTATTAAAGAAAGAATAAAGAACAAATATTCAGAAGCTCATTTGTTAAACCTCCAAAATTACTGACCTTTGCTTTGTGGCTTGGGAATGGTCTTGCTTGATGCTAGTACAACTTTGGTGCCTATATCCTGTCATAGTTTCAAACATTCCACCAATTTTGTCATTAAACAGTTGTCTGGTTATTAAGGGTGGACTCCATGTTCCTTCAAGCCATTTCTGATACATGGTGACTATAAGAGTTACTGAATTCTAAAATGTCCTATCATTAATAGTTATGCAAACTAGTAGCAGATCATGCTAGAATGTTCCCTTTTTAATGACCCTTTCCTAGCAATATTATCTTTTCCAGTACATTTATTTATTTATATGTTTACCCCACCTTTCTCCTTAAATATTTACTCCTCCTTTAAACTAAAATATGTGCTCAAGTTTTGCCAACTAGCAGCTCTGACGTCCTTGATTCAGAAACTTTGCCTCATATTATGTCTTCCTTTCTTTCTATTGTCATTGTTACTTGTTAAAAAACAGCCCTGACAATTTCTTTGTGTTTGGGTGACGACTGGCTAAATGATGAAGCAAAGTGTTAGCTTCTGGGATTCTCCCATGCCTGGTATCATTTTGTGAATGGCAATGAGCACAAGAGGATATCCTATAGAGCATCCTGACTGCTGTCATTGGTGTTTTCAACATTCAGGCTGCTCTTTGCTATGTAAAGCTTGGCATCCTGCCTGAGGAACCTTCAGAACTGCTGTGCTGCCCATTATTTGCTTGATATCATTGGAAATGGGTGAGGTACCAGAAATGAGTTAATGTTGTTCCTGTCTTCTAAAAGCTGAAAAAGAATAACCTGGGAACTACAGATCAGTGGGCCTGAGATCTCTCCCAGGGAAAATTCTGGAACAGATTATAAAGTGTTCACTACGCAAGCACCTAGAAAACAATAATAGAAAGTAACATGGATTTGTCAAGAACAAATCCTGGCAGACTAATCTTATCTCATTTTTTGATTGGGTAGATAGTGAGAATGCGGTACAAATAGTATATCATGACTTCTGCAAAGCTTTTGACAACATGAGCTATGATACTCTGGTTAGCAAGCTAACTAGGTGTGGGCTGGATAGAGCACCTCTCAGGTGGGTATAGTTAGTGACAGAATTGTATTCACTGGTCTGTTTGTTCCCAGGTTCACTGGTATGTAGTTCCCAGGTTACTCTTTTTCTGCCTTTTTGAAGATAGGGACAACATTATCCTTCCTCCAGTCATCTGGCACCGTACCTATTTCCCATGATATACAAAATCATGATTAATACCTCCTTTAGAAACTGGAAAGTGATAAACAGTGGGGTACATCAGGGCTCAGTTCTGGAGCCAGTGTTCTTCAACATTTTTGTTAATGGCCTGGATCAATATTAAAATGTTTCAATCCCCTTTCTCAAAAGGTCTATAAAGCTCAGATTTATGTGGGTTACTGGCCAGGGGAAATTTCGGAATTATATGCCAAAGCAGTTCTTTGAAGTTCAGGTGATGGCTGTTTCCAAGACTGCTTTTTCCCCATCTCTGCCAGATTGCCCAGATTCGTCCGTACCTAGATGAGGCCTCCCTGAGAGCAGCTGTGCAGGCCCTCATGATCTTGAGGATTGATTACTGCAACACCCTCTACGTGGGGTTGCCCTTGACCCTTACCTGGAGACTCCAACGGGTACAGAATGTGGCGGCCAGACTCATGGTGGGTGCGCATAGATACAATCACATCACCCCAGTTCTGGCCTGCCTGCATTGGCTGCCCGTGGTACTCTGGATAAGGTTCAAGGTCTCCCATGGTTTGGGACCCGAATACCTGTCGGAGCGTATCTCCCAAAGGTCAACTGAGGCCTGACCCACTAGAATGTTGCAAGCGCTCTCACTCTGAGTGGCCATGCCTAGGGAGGCATGGAAATCGCTTACACGCAACCGCACCTTCTCTGTGGCTGGCCCCTCACTCTGGAACCATCTCCCAAGTGAGTTGCGCCTTGCACAGTCCCTGCTTGCCTTCAAAAAAGCACTTAAAACCTTGCTTTATCGGGAGGCAGTTGGCGACCTTTAATTTAATTTATTTTTTTTCTTTGATGCCTATTGCCAATGTCTCTCTTTTATTACTCGCATTGTCCTTTCCTGGTGTTTTATTGTTCTTTTAACCTATTGTTAACCGCCCGGAGTTCCTTCGAAAGATGGGCGGTATAAAAAATATATATAATAATAAATAAATAATAAATAAATATTCTTAACACACCTCTGCTTTCCAGCATAATACCAAAATAGCACTTATATTCCACTCTCTAAGCAGGAAAATATATAGTCCCCATGTATGCAGTTCTAAGAGGTTGATGAATAGTGATCACTATTACTATACTGATACATTAATTTGCCTGTGTTGTTGCCATGTAAGAAGACAGGGAAATCACAGTTGCTACAATCACATGATGTACAAATTAGAGTATTAGAGACAGAGGTCAGGAACTAATGTTTGTTTCACACAGTACATTAGATGTAATTTGTATGCAGGTTGTTTTGCTTGAATAAAATGACCCCCTGGAGTTTCTTCCTCAAAGCTGAAGCAGCTGTAAACTGATAAAATAGTTGGTCTGGAAAAATTCAAATGGGGAAGCTCAGAAGTATATAACACCCCCCTCCCCTTGGGAGTCTCTTGTCTTTATAAACTTTGGGTGTAGAACAGAGATATTTCTTTATTCTGCATCTTAATGGTAGTTTCCCTTGATCTTGGAGACAGGGGAGAGAATGGTGTAGCTTTAACTCCCCCATGTGGCAGTTAAGCCTCTCAGATCAGGGGTTTTGTAGCCATAAGAAAAGACCCACAAAGAAATCAGATTGGGCTGAAAACAACATCTTTGCTAGACTATCCTGATTAATTTGAATTTATAGTGCATTTCTTTTTTTAGCGTTAACATTTTAACATTTACTTTAGAAAATTAATTTGTATATATCTGTGTATTTAACATGAAGCTGAGTGCAAAAATAGTAAAAAAGTTTTAGAAGCTTTACCCCAAACCAGCAGCATATTTTTACATATATTGGCTAGAATCAATAGACACTACTAGGGTAGGTCCATTGAATTGTTGGGATTTATTGAAGAGTTGATTTACCAAATCCCCACTGATTTAGTGGGTCTACTCTAGTTGCAACTTATTACATGTCACTGGGCTCATACTAAATATGAAAGAACAGAGTACCCGAGGAGAGCTGGTTTGGAGATAATATTATATTTATTGGTGGCCTTGACAGGTGTTTTTGTGCAGCTTTCTTTCCCAGTGGTCCAAAAGAAGACCACTTTTCTGACACTATTTTCCCTCAGCTAACTAAAAGCTGGACTGCAATTTCTGAGAGGATTACAGGGAAAAATTATACCTCCCTGTAGCGACTGCCGTGCAGAGCCCCCTTTCACAGTTGAAGTGTAACATGGAACCAAATGAAATAAAGTTTATTGAATACAAAGATGTTTCAGATTCAAGTTCACTTGTGTACAAATACTTAAAAGTTCTCAAAGCAGTAACACTCAACCTCTGTCTTTTACTTCAAGACTCTCACAAAGTAAGGCCGCGGTCCTTCTAGCATTTTCTGCATAGTTTCCCGGCGGCGAACTGTACAGAAAAAGATCGCGTGCTAACTGCAAAGGGAAGTAAATTCCGGTCCTGGCCAACCACGCCCCTGGAACAGCAGTTTCAGTGAAGTTTCCTAATCTACCGCCAGGGGCTGGATTTAGAAACTTCGCTCGAAAATGCTTACTTATTTGCTTCTGTAACCACAACAGGACCCCGAAAATACACAGTAAAATCTGTTGTTCCCCTTTTCCGGCAGCTTCCAGAGGTAAAACACCACAGAGGCTTGGAAAGTAGAGCTGGAAAGAAGGGGAAAATGTGAAGTAGACAGGTAGAGATGGAACCAGAATAGGAAAATACAATGCAGAAGAGAGGACACTGCCTGCACATTAAAAACCATGTGACCCCCCCCCAAAAAAAAAACCGCATGAAATTTATATACACAGAATACTATGGTAAAACCATGGCCTAACTCAGCCCTATCTCCCTAGATGAATGTTCCCCTTTCCCCTTAAAACCCCTCAGGTTGAGCCTTTGATGCACTTTGGCTCTGCCTCCACACTCCTTATTTGGTACACAGTGTTAACCCTTTACCCCCCTCCTGGTTAGGCACTTGCTCTATGCTGATTGTCAAGAAATAGTTGAGAGGATACTTTAGATCACAGGAAATTTTAAAAAATGGCCCTTTTGCCAACAGGTTATCCATCTCTGAGATAATACTATACTGCCTGGAGAAAGTGGACTTTTCCAGGAAACTTATAAAATGTAGTCAAGAAGAGGCACATTACTCAGGCTTGTTGGAGAAAAAAAATATATCAACAAGGAATATCACACATTTTCCCCTTTACAGACAGATAGTTTGTACTTTCTCAGTGAGGTGTATTGAATGTGCATGATGTTAAGCATATTTGCTGTTCAGTTTGCATGGTCCTTGACGTAGATATTTAAAGCAGAGACATAAGTGTTATCTGTAAGATACTGTATATACTCGAGTATAAGTCGACCCGAGTATAAGTCGAGGCCCCTAATTTAACCCCCCCAAAACTGGGGAAACGTATTGACTCGAGTATAAGTCTAGGGTGGGAAATGCAGCAGGGCCTGGCAGCTCCTCATTTGGAGTGGTGTGTGAAGTTTAAAATGACTTTTAGCCACTGATGCAAGTGCTTGGGTCAGTGGCTAAAAGTCATTTTAAACATCACACACTGCTCCCCTGTGATGCAGGGGGCGGGTGTCAGGAGAAGCGGCACACAATGTTTAAAATGACTTTTAGCCACCGACCCAAGCACTTGCCTCAGTGGCTAAAAATACTGACCCACATATAAGTCGAGGGCCCCTTTTTTCATCCCAAAATTAGGGCTGAAAAACTAGGCTTATATTCGAGTATATACAGTAAATTGCAAAATTTATGTGGGGTAATACATATATTAGGTAAAGCAAAAGGTACAAACATGGATGCAAGATTTCAAGATCTCTTTATCTCTTTTTGAGTAAGGTGAGGAGTGAAAGAGAATGTTTCATCTTGAAGTTATGCATTCTGCATATTGTCTTGATAACTATTGAAGGAACGATCTGTAGCTTATTAAATGGGGCTCATCAGGTGTTTCAGCAGCATTGAATGTTGGCTGGAATAGCCTCCTAGGCTTGTGAATAATTATATGCCATATCAATGATAGGAATGTTCTGGGGACTCTTTCCGAGGTTTCCTTGGCATAATATATTCAAAAGGTTTTTATCATTACATTCCTTTTGGGGAGTTCTAGGATCATGCAGTTTGCCCAATGCTCTAAAGGCTATTTTTTCCCTCCTGGGAGGCACAATGCGGGATTGAACTCCCAGCCTGTGGCTTCATGGAGCTATCAAGGCAGTTAGGGGACAGGAAAAGCCAAATATTTTAATTTTGAAAATACAAAGGAGCCTTGTGATGCAGTGATTAAACGGCTGTACTGCAGCTAAAAGTGTGCTCATGACCTGGGATTCAATCCCAGGTAGCAGGCTTATGGTTGACTCAGCCTTCCATCCTTCCGAGGTCGGTAAAATGAGTACCCAGCTTGCTGGTGGGAAGCAATGTGTAGCCAGCATAATTACATTTTAAATCACATCGAGAGTATTTTAAGCACTATGGGGCAATATATAAGCAGAACACTTTGATTTGCTTTTTAAAGAAAACTTCACTGTAAATTTAAGAACTTGGCAAATTCTTAAATTCTTGGCAAAACCTAGTTTTAAACATCTAGACATCTCATTTTGTCTTGCCACAATATTTCTTTTAGAATGCATTTTTTAAAAATATATACTGTACTGATACTGGAAAATTCTGCTAATTTCCCTTTAAAATCCAAAAGGGCATTTTGTGGTGTTAGTAACAAAATTCCTCAGTAAGTTTCTCTGGTTTCTTCCCCCAACCTCCCCACCAAACAGTGTGCCTTTCCACATCAAGGAAAAAGAGCAAGAACTCCAACGGGAAAAGATGGAAGTGAAGAACCTGGAGATGTGGAAACCTGCTCCAAGTCTGCAGCATTCTTTGTTTGCAACTGGGATGTCCAGAAGATTGACTTACCTGTAATTTAAGAAAACCCATTCTTTACAGTTCTTTAACATTCAGTGTGACCTCATATTGTTCAGTAGTTAAAAATGCATTTCACACTTTCTTGAGTATACTTCCAAAGCATTCTGAATTAATATCACCTAGGATAGACCCTGGGAAGACGGTACATGATCTATTAACATGGGAGACATAATAAAGGAAGTCTGAGTGTACAGCCACTGTTTCGGACATTTCTGAGCAGCTACACAGGCGACAAGATGAAGCCTTAACGCCAAAAGGCTGATAGGCTTTCATAAGCTTTGCTGAAGTGTAATGTGGTAGGATGAGGCCGGAATGGAAGAACTCAAGGTGGTAATGCATTCAAATGAAATAGGCCAAAATAGGAAAGGGAGTACTAGGCTCCAAAAATGCAAGAATGAGAGAAAAGGACAGGCCCTGATAAAAAATTAAGAGACTTCTTCCATCACCCTTGGTTTCAGAGATTTTTTCTGGCCATTTCTCAACACTTCAAAAGTGATTTCCTCATGTGCTCAATAAATATGTGTGCAGCCTCATGCTTTAAATTTCATCTTGTGTCACACAATCATTTGGCACGAACTGGTACATGCAAGGAAAGCGATCTGCAGCTCAATTTCCAGGAGAAAACACCAACCGTGTTCTTAACATAGCCTCACCATTGCCCAAATTCATGTAGAACCAATCCTTGGAAAATGACCTGCCATCAGGGTCTTTTGCAAACAGTGCATCCTTATTCTTGCAGTTCCACTGCTCCTCTCTTGATAAGTTCAGTTTTCAAAGTTTCATCCACAATTTTACAGCAACAGCCAATAACAGTGAAAATGTTGAGGCCAGTAGTCTCTGGAAGAATGTTTGGCAGAGCAGAGGT
Organism: Phrynocephalus versicolor; assembly: GCA_023846285.1. Taxonomy (NCBI): domain Eukaryota; kingdom Metazoa; phylum Chordata; class Lepidosauria; order Squamata; family Agamidae; genus Phrynocephalus; species Phrynocephalus versicolor. The sequence continues at coordinate 22,186,505 of JAHTLZ010003542.1, forward strand.
AGAAGCATCCTCAGGCAAAGCTGTTGGTGCTTCTAATGCAACAACTGGAATGTCCATAGACATTGGGTCGGGCTTGTGAAGTTCCTGTGGTGCTACCGGTGAGCCTGGCGTAACTTCAGCAGTGTTCACAAGAAACCCATTGAGGCTTCCAACTAGCTTAGCCCATTGCTCCTGCTCTATCTTCCTCCTCTTCCTGCCTTGTGCAGCTGGTTCTTCTTTGTTTGGCAGCATGGCTGAGATGGGATGTGGAGACATGTTGCATTATGCATGTGTGTATGGGGAATATTTCACTTTTATGCCTTGCTCCATTTTTATTTTTTACCGCTAATGACTTTGCCGTGTCAACAATGCGATTATCATAGAAAATGAACCTGTTGACACACAAGAACAGTAAAATTCACCAAATGAACTAATTCCTATCAGGCGCACACACACACACACACACACAAACACACACACATATACACATTGCCAACAGCATCATGTTCTTACTCTATGTTGGGACACTAAACTGGTGGGGACATTCCATGGCAATGGAGGAGGAGCAAGGCGACCTTGGCACCAGCTGCAACTCAGCAAAATTATGAATTTGTTATTTATGATTTTTAAATACCATTTATGGAGCATTACAGTACCAGCATGTATGTCCAAACTTTGGCCCTCCAGATGTTTTGGACCAGAATTCCCACAGTCCTTTGTCATTGAATATACAGGCTTGGAATTCTGGGAGTTGTGGTCCAAAACATCAGGAGGGCCGACGTTTGGACATGGCTGCATCTTCAAACAGAAAATTATGCTATTAATATCTATAATAAAGATTATGTGAGGACAGTATGGCTGTAATTAGTGACAAAAATATTGTAAAATGTACATGAGGATACTCACTAATTTGCTCCATCATGTAAAAAAAAAAACCCTCTGTAGAATGTTTGACCATTGGGTGCTTTCCTGTATGAGGGGGAGAGCACGCTATTTTTGTCTTATTAGTGCTACTTTACTTTTTCTTTTGAAATTTTGTGCTCAGGCCAACCACTTTTGTGCCTCTCCCTCTTCCCTACCTCCGCCCCCCATGCCACTGGTTCCTTTGATTTGGACAGAGACTTGACAGAAAGCAGGGTGATGATTACAGGATCCCTTGTATAATCTCCTCCATTTTAGGATTACCGTTAGTTGTTTAATAGTTATCTAAAATAGTTTACAAGAATGCAGGAGTCTGTCATTAGACACAAATGGTGTCTAAGGTCTTGCAGTTGTGGGAAGTTAACATACATGGAGCAAATACATCCAGGAGACAGAAACAGTGGCCAGCAACATGGAACATGTAGTCACTGAGCCATGAAGCATGTTAGGCAGCTGTTTGTGTATGTCCATGCAAGCCATTGTGTGAATGGGGGCCTGCTAGGTGAGTGGGTGACTGTGAAGTCTATATGTTTCTTGTGCATATGTATTATGTATGTGCAACTGCAGAGTGTTTGTGCATGTGGAGTGACTGTGGGAAGTCTTGGGAAGCATATCTATGGGGAGGGTGGATATCTATACATAGGTATGGTATATATGAGGTGGCTTGAGTTGTCTGTCTTACTTTTGATGCAGCTAGGTTGTAATTGATTGTATGACTGTAGGATACTTATGTGTCATATAGGGCTCGGTCCCACATCCCTTTAAAAGCAGTTTAAATTACTAGATAAACTGTGTCTAAAAATGCCATCCCCACAGCCACCAGGCTTTTTGAAAAAAACAAAAACCTGGTAATGCCCCTTTAAGCGAGGTTTCTGTGACTCACCCAAGAGGTAGGGAATTTTTTGCCTTGCTTTAAAAATCCACCTTTTAGGAAGGCAGATGTCGTGGGACCATGCAGATGATCCAGGTTTCTTCTTCTTTTTTAACTCATAGCACCGACCGGCTGTTCCTGGGGCCGATCGGCACTGGTTTTTTTAAATTTCTTTTCACCTTCGGAGAAACAGGAAGCTCCATGCGGTGCCCTAAATTTTAATTTCCCCCAGCCAAGTGGTCGGGTTTTTTAAATGCTAGCACCACCTGCTGGCTAAGGGGGCTGAACTGCACTTTAAAAATAAAAAACCCAGCTTTGGACGTGGGAACTCCTGTCCCACTTATTCAATCACGTGATGGGACGAAGAGGAAAAGCCGGACCTTCAGAAGATCAGGATCGAAACCCAGGTGAGATAGCAGCCATAGATGTAACTGGTTCTATCTCTGGTAATCCCTTGACTCTGCCCCACCAAAGGATTTTGAGAAGACTTATGTTGGCTAACACAACAACTTATGTCATGTTGTTGGTGCCACTCATCTCTACAATTTTGGGTAGGGTTAATGTTTGCTTATTCCTCTCAACCATCAGATCCTGAATATAAGGTTGTACATTTCATGTACTCATTGAATGTCCAATGCTTGTATTATAGACATGACAAAATGTTTTGGAGTTAATGATTATATAGAGATCATGGCCACCCATAGTTTTTTCCTCCTTGTTTTGGACTTTTTTTCATGAAAGCCCAAAGATAAATATAACAGATACAATTAGTCCAGAAATATATGGATTTCCATAATTGAACTGATTGCTTTGATGGAGCTGTACACCACCGAATACATATGATATTCCTTGGAGAGAAAGAGAGCGACTGCTGGCATTGCTGCAGCTGAACAGAGATTAACTTAATTGGCCTATTTGCTGAAGCATCGCCCCAAGCCATCCATCAGCTCTCCTTCTAAGTAGCTTGGCCATCTGGTGTTTGTGCATCTTTTCTGCAGCACATTCAATGTGTTTTCAAAACTGCTTTTCCAGAGACTCTCTTTTTCAAAGCAACTTTGTCATTACGTTCCTGACTGCTTTGGAGATCAGCGCTAGGACTCTGTGGCTTCAGAAAAACCCGGGTGGATGCTTGGAGCAGCCAGGATCCCAACAGATAGTGCCTGGCGATCTCAAGGCTACTAATGATGTGGAAGATCAAAAGTGGCCATAGCAGAGAGGGAGGCAAAAGTAAGTGAAAAAGAAAAAGTGGGATGCAGGATAGCAGAGTTTGAAAGTGGTCTGATTTTATCTGAGGCAATTCCTCATCTACTCACCCAGGCAGGACAGGAGATATGAGTGGTGAAGACGATTTATTAAACTTCCCAGGAGGTTTGTAAACAACTACCTCTGAGGGCTCACTAAAGTCTTTAACCATCAATGTTTCCACACAACTAGTCTTTAACTTTTCGGTCATATTCAGTGGTGTCAGTACAGGTGCTTCCCAATGGAAGTTCACAATCTGTCAGTGGACCAATGCCTCCAATACATACGGTCCCACAGCAGGGGATGCCTCACCCATTCCAGCTCCATTCATCTCTTCACAGACTCACAGACGCAATCCCATCCACTCTCTCTCTTCAGGGGATCCTTGCCCTGTGGGTACACAAATACACTCCATTTGACGGGCTGTCCCTCACCCAAGTCCACTTGTATTCCACCTGTCTTCTCCTTTTGCTCCTCCCCCTTCTTATACTCCTCCCCCACACTCCTCCTTCCTCTTTGACCAAGAACCCCTCCATTATTGGTCCTTTCCCCTTCTCTGCCTCTTCAAATTTCCCTCCTTTCTCCTCCTCAATGTCCATCCCTCTCACCACTGGCAACAATGTGAACATAGTGTCCAGTCCACCTCAGTCTGCTTGGACAAGGGAGAGGAACGTGTACTCCTGGGCTCTCCTTTTCCTACCAAGCTCTCCTCACACAGAGGCAAGCCTTGGTGATGTGCCACAGCTTTAGCAAGCTTATACAGCATGTGAAGGCAGGGGTGGTGGCCCTAGGAACAGAAGCCCAGGCGCTATGCATCCTTAGGTGCCCAGGGGCCAGAAGACACTGCTACATTTCCTTGCTTAAGCTGATGTATGAAGGTCAGAAGGCCAGGCTTCAGGGGGCCAGGAAGCAGTAGACAACTTCTCTGGACCTCTACTCTTCAAACAGTCCCAGCTGAGGTGGAGAAGCCCAGTTGCCTCACTGCCACAATACAGTGGCCTATCCCTTGATTACTTGGTTAGGGTGCTCCTTCTGCATCTGGGGTGTCTAGGGTGGTACATACTGCTGGCCTCCCCACTGGTGTTCTGCCAGCATTTACACAAGCCTGGGCATCAGTCCTGCTATCCCTTGACACAGCCATGATCCTGGTCTGGCCAACACTTGCTTGAGCATAGGTGTCCATCCTGACATTACTTGTGTCAGCCACTGCCCTTCCCTGCCTTATACTTTATAGGAGCCTGGTCATCTATCCCATTGCCAATTTTGGCAGCAGCGGTCCTAGTGTGTCTGAATACTGCCCCAATGTAGATAACAGTTTTTGTCTGGATATAGTCCAGATATATATGATAGTTATTGAAGGCAAAGATCCTTACCCTGGGACAACTGCCAACAGGTTGTGCCAATATTTTGCCAGCCCATCTCACTATTGCCTGTGACTAGAGATGGGCACAAATAAAAAAAATGGCATTTCGTTTGTTGTTTGTCGTTTGGAGGGTCCGTTTCGGTTCGTTTCCGTTTTTTGTGAATTTTTGCCAAAAAATTCATTTTCGCTTTCGTTCGTTTTATTACCATTTTGTTACCATTTATTTCAATTTTTTGTGATTTTTTAGCATTTAAAGCAGTTCACTGTATTGCAGTAACAAAAACGAAATGCATGACAAAATTTCCGGTGTTTCTGTATATTTCGTTTCATTTTGGAGACAAAATTCATTTGTCATTTCTTTGCGTAATGAAATGAAAAAACGAAAACGGAAATGAAAAATTGTTCGTTTCGTGCCCATCTCTACCTGTGACTATGATAGCCTTTGCCCAAGCCTCCCCTGAATTGCCCATTGAAACCGTTATATGAGGTCCTCACGGGGTGTGTGTGTGTGTGAAGCCAGTGAGGGAAGATGAGACAGGCCTAAGGTATTCCACCTTAACAGAAAATTACTTTTCTAAAAGCAGCTTACTTAGAGAAGGAGAATACACAAAGAAAAATGAGCATTTAAAAAAGAAACTAGATATTATTACAAATTAGCAAGTCCTGTGGTTCACTGAAGATTACATGACTGTAAATTTGGAGACTGATAGAGGGAGGCTTTTCACAGAAACCTGCTTTGATTGCCAATTGAATTAAACCAGAAACATGGGTCTCCCATTTTATTAAGTGGCAATCATAAGCAGAACACTTTAATCATTTACAATTAAATGTAACTGCAGCTAATCTTCCAGTTTGGCCATCTATTTCTCCAGCAGAAACTGGGACTTTGATCTCCACTTTTCATAATGGCAAGCCCCCTGGGTGAGGCGTGATTCCGACTGAAGGGTTTGGCACTGACATTGGTTGGTGGTCACCTATTCTAGCCAATCAATTTAGTTGCATTACTTGCATAGGGTATTCTATCACAAGAGCTATGTGTTAATTGAGGGGTGAAACAAGGGTGTATTTTAACACCTCTTATTTTTAATTTCTATGTAAACAACCTGGTTCCTGGAATGGCTTCCCTTCTTTCTTCTCTCTAGCAGTCAGGAATTGCAAGGTCTCACTATTACTCTATGCTGATGACTTGATACTGAAATCCTTGAACACAATTTGTCTCAAAAGAATGTTAACTAAATCTGTGCAACTCTGCAAGGTTGAACAATTAACAATTAATTATTCCAAGCCCAATATTATGATCTTTGGGAAGAGCCCCTGCAAGTGTAATTGGTCATTAGATGGACATGCTTTACAGCAGGTGCATTCATTCAAATATTTGGGGCTGCACTTTAGTGAGAAATTGTCCTGGGAGGAACATCTAAATATCACTACCATACTGAGCAGCAGATCAATTGAGCAACTAAAAAGTTTTTTTTAATGCTGAGGAGTGTAAGGAAATTAGAGGTACATGTGATATGTAGTAGTCTTGTAGTTAAAGAGCAACAAGTTGTCAGGAATCTTACAGCTGCTGCTCACTTATTGCTCATTGGATGAGGATGTCAGAGAGAATTCAGGAAGACACAACAAACTGAGGACCAGAACAGCTCCATGAGAATGGAGGGCATGTCAAGAAATACAGAGATGTTTGAATATGCAGATTAATGGACATTCATTGGGTGGTACTTACAGAAGAATCAAGAAAGTGGAAGTAGGCTAGGGAGAATGAAGGGGAATGCTTTTTGGAGGAGAGGGAGAGAAGCCATGATTAAGCTAGCAATGCAATTTTATGCAGCTTATTAGATTTTAGAAATGGATTCCAGGCATCAGTTTGTTAGAGTTACTTAGAGTAGGATAGATCCATTTTTAATTTTAATGTAATTATTCTTGGTACAGCTAAGTTCTCTAAATTCTTTGATTTTAAAGATTTTAAAGATTTTTCCTTATTTTCCTTATTTTTGTAGTTTAATAAAGATCACTATATTTTGGCATTTTAATAAAGATCACTATATTTTTAATTGCCTCTGTGTTTTTGATTAAGGTGAGTCAGAGTGAGCAACAAGGTAAAGAGATTTTAAAATAACCCACAAAACTGTGAAAAGGTTTTCTGATCCCAGGCATGTGGCAAAAGAACAGAGTCTGTTCACAGGGCTGAGAGTTTTAGCACCTGTTTCCCAGTTCCTTTACAAGGAGGACAGCTAATTAACCCTGCCCTTAAGGTTTTTATCACAAAAAAATCTGGCTCAAATGCTCCATGGGGTAGAAATACAGGGAGAGGGAGCCAAGACCAAATTGGGAGTCATACAGAAAAACTTAATGAGACAGATATTGGGGCTTCCTTCAGAGCTCATCTTAGACTTGAGTTGGGTCTCCCTTCAATTGCTGCCAGAATTGACTTAATCTGTCTTAGGTACAGGCACAGATCAAATAGTTTGTTGGAGGATCAATCATTGACCAAGTGACACTGGCTAGAGCAATTACGGACTAGTGGGTAGGCGAAGCAGTGCCACAATAAGCTAAAGGTTTTATGTCTTACTATGGAAAAGTACCTCTGTCTTGGCTCTAATACATTAAGGAACTAGATCTTTGATTTTGATACCTACCAATACAAAGCCACACTTTTGGGGTCTCACTTCTTTATTTGGCATCCCCAACTTCACATTAACCATGCAAGGCACATTATTTTGAGAAACTGTCTTTTCCACAGCTTTTCAAAGCATTCACTGATCTTAGATTTCAGCAGTTGCCCTCTGCATATCTTGGAGTGAGATATAAAAGGAACTCCAGTTATACTGTAAAACATAAATGCGTCTTCAGCTATTGATTGATCTGCACCCTTTACAAGGATTCCAGAGAAAGATTTTGACACCTAACATCCAATTGTATCCTAATTGTACCTCCAAGGAAATAGCATTAAAGACACTGCAGAACTCTAAAGAAAGAGTGGGCTTTGGATGCTATACTGGATGCTATACTATGAAGTAGTGTGTTGTTGTTGTTGTTGTTGTGTCACTACAGTCGTGACCAACTCTTTGTGACCCCATGTCCATGGAGGTTTGTTGGCAGGAATTCTGGAATGGCTTGCCAGTTCCTACTCCAGGCACCTACAGCATCTGGTATTCCCTGGTGGTTGTCCCTCCAAGTACTAGCCAGGGCCGACCCTGCTTACCTTCTGAAATCAGGCGAGATCAAATGTGCTCAGGGCATCTAGGCAACTCTAGTAGTCCATTAGTATGGATAAAATAATGGATTTATTTGGAGAACAACAGATTGTTAACCCGAGGAGGCCATGATTTTAGGTTGATATGTCATGCCTTTTTATGGTATAAAAGAGCAAGAAACCATAAATATTTTAGGAACTATCTGATAAGGAAAAGTCTAATTCAGGTGTGGGATCAGATACAATATCAGAAGATTCCAAGATGGGTCTCACCTTTAGAAGCTTGTAGCCAACCCAGTCTCACATCAGTAGAAAAGAGACGGCGATACTGAGACTAACTGAAGGAAGATGAGCTTGAGAAACAAAATATAAAAATAGATTGGTGGGCAAATAGACAATAGAATCTGAGCTATACAAAATATAAGGTAGAGGTTTTCTGTGAAGAAAAAACAATATTTGATAAGTTGTTAGACTCAAATGAAAATTTCATTAAGAACATGTATGAATATATGCTTAATTGCTTATCATTGGGCACATATTTGAAAAGTTAATATATAGATTACAAAGTCTGCAATTTTTTCATACATGAATGCCAGGAATATGGAAAACAAACAAAAAGAATGGAAATCTTAGTTTAAAAGAGTAAATATTAATTGATAAGAATAAGTGAAACTTGGTGAGATGATTCCCATGACTGAAATACCACAACTGAAGGATATAGATTGCTCACAAAGAACAGAAAGGTAGAAAAGGAAATGAAGTCATAATATATGTCAAAAATACTTATATAGTACCTACATATAGAATATAGCAGGATGAACTTGGCGTCTCATTGAGATCATCTAGGTTAATATAATTGGGACAAAAGAATCAAGAAGATGTACATGAAACTGTTGAAATATAAACTGCAAAAATTTTGAAGAGACAGAATGTAGTAGTAATGGGTGATTTCAGTTATCCTAATATCTATGGGCAGGCAAATTCTCCAAATATGGTCCTTCCAAGAACTTCCTGTCTTGTGTGGCTGGTAATTTTGTCCCCTAAGAAGTGGAGGAAGGAACAAGAGGAGAAGCTATCTTTGACTTGATTGTAATCCATAGAGATGACTTGGTGGAGGAAGTGGCAGCAAGAGAAATTCTGGGAGGTGGGGGGGAATGACCGTTTTCTACTTGAATTCTTATTTAGTGGGGGGGGGGAAAGGAGAGTGCATCTGCATGGTTTTCTTGTTGGAATTGTTTGTAGATACACAGACATGCCCACAGAGCTGTTCACATACATGGGTCACCTGCCAGGTAGACAGTGGAAATGCTGTAGACAAAATATGACTTCAGCAAAAGTTTCGACAAAGGTTTTGGGAAAGCCAGAACCATAATACGTTAGGGTCTCACAGCAAGGGTTTGAAACAAGAAAAGGAGTCCAAGATGGGTTGGAGTGTCTTAAAAAGTTAATATTAAAGGCAGAGCTACAAACAATCTCAGCAAGAAAAAATGTGCAGCTACATTCTACTTTGGTTTCCGTTGAAATCAAGACCTCAGATAGGACATGTCCATTTCCCCTGCAAAGGTTCCCCTTAATGCCACTGACTTATTTTACACATTGTCTCTATTGGTTCGGATCAAGTCTGGGATAGCTAGCCCTCAAGTTTCTTCTGCCACATTTTGCAGGAGAAAACCTATATTTAGAAATATTAGAAGAATTGCTATGAAATTCTGCTGTCCCACCCATTTTGTTGCAAGCTCTCTCAATAGAGAGTTTAAAATGAGGCTGATGTTCAGCGTATTATGAGCTCTATTTGTTACTGACATTTCTCATCTATATTATATTTGTGTGGTGATATATAAAAGAGACTGACAGCCTCAGGATGCTAAATGGATGAATGGTTTCATTGGATTAATTGGCTTGAAGTTTATGTTCATTTCCTAAATGATAAAAAATATTTAGAAAATGACTAAAGGATCACAAACCTTTAAAACTAGGGTACTATTCGATACTAAGAATTACATCAGAAAATGCAATTCAGAAGATAGTTGTTTAAATGGCACCAACTTTGCTTTGTCCCACTGCTGTTTGTACATTTGTTGAACACACGAATGCCATTATGACATGCTATAAAAGTAGCACACTTTGATTTTTTTCGTCAACCAGAATAGTGCATATTAGGGATGGGCACCTTACAAAAATGACACACTGCTTCATCGTTTTGAATGGTTTCAAACCATTTTGAAATGAAATGAAATGGCAGTGTGTCTGCTTCGGTTTGGCAGAAACTGAACTGGAGAGCCACCGCTAGATCTTGCATCAGCAGCAAGATCCACCAGCAGTTTCCCTGCTCAGTTCTTGTCAGCCACTGCCTCCCAGCTGGTTTTGACAGTAGCCACAACACTGCCCACAGCACTCCCACTGTCCACTGCCCACAGCACTCCCTGTCCAAAATATCCCCCTGGGAGGAAGGGGTGGCAGGACTGGAGGCTTTTGAATCCCCCGCCACACCAGCACTCTTGCTGTTGCAGTGGGGGATTCAAAAGTCTCCAGCCCACCATCCCTCTCTTGACCTTCAAGGCTCTGAAGATCAAGAGAGATATAGTGGGGTGGAGGCTTTTTTAAATCCACTGCCCCAACAGTGAGGAGGGACATTTAAAAAAGCTCCCAGCCCACCACCCCTGCTCCTTTCTCCTCCTTTCAGTGAAGTGTTTTGGACAGGGAGTGCTGTGGGCAGTCTCAGTCCAAAACACACTCCTGGGAGGAGGGGGTGTCAGGGGAGAAAGGAGCAGTCAGGCAGGGAATTTACTGCTCGAGCTGTCAAAATCAGCTGGGAGGTGGTGGCAGGCAAGAGGGGAGCTGAAGATCTAGAGCAGGGTGGTGGGCTGGAGGCTTTTGATAGTATAGAGCACTGGTGCAGCGGGGCATTCATTTCAATTCTCATTTTGTTTTGTAATTTTTTTAAAAAAATCATTTATTATGGAACAAAAATGAAACAGAGTGAAAAATGAAATGAAATGAAATGGTATGTTCTCATTTCGTGCCCATCCCTAGTGCATATGCACTAATGGGTGGTATAGTTATGAAATACAGTAACCCTCCGTCTATCGTGGGGGTTAGGGACCGACCCAACCCACGATGATTGAAAATCCACAATATGCGGATGCAGGTCGGGTTAGGCCTGGGGGGGGCATACAATGTTGAAAATGTTCTCAAGCAAGAGAGCCAGCTTGGCTCTGTTGCTTAAAGACATTTTAAAAATCACTCGCTGCTCCCCCATGCCCCAGGGGGGTGGGGAGAAGCAGCATGTCATGTTTAAAATGACTTTAAGCAACGGAGCCAAGCACTTGGCTCTGTTGCTTAAAGTCATTTTAAATATTGTTCGCTGCTCCCCCGCACCCCAGGGTGGGGGTAGGGAGAAGCCCATTTGCTTACATTTTTCCATTTGACTAAATTTTCTTTCAAAATCGGGTTTTTAGCATCCAGAAACTCTAGCACAACACAGCAAAATGAAAAGGTTTTGATGTGGATTTTCCGAGTCCCCACAGACTCAAGTACTGGTTAAAAATCTGCATTGGACCTGAGACAAGCTACTTGTAAAACTCCCTGGGTCACACTTAAGTGGGCATTTTTCCTCTTTAAAGTCTGCTGGTTGTGGAGACACAATTTTATTAACCACATCTTCAAGCAGTTTGAAGCAGTGGGATAGCAGCCATTGTCTCTCCTTTGGAAAAAGACTGAGCTAAAATAGAAATTTAGCATTTTTACCTTTTCTTTGTCATCTGTTATCATTTGTCCATCTCCATTGAGTGTTTGAACCACTGCTTTTTTCCTTTGTCTCTTGCTATATATTGTACATACCTGAGGAATGCTTTTTGGTGCTTTGAATATCTCTAACTAACCTCAGCTCATTCTCCCCTTTCGACTTCCTAATGCCATCCCTGTTATTTCTTGTTACCTGTCTGTACTTTCCTTTGTGGCCTGGACCTCTTTTTATTTCTTATAGGTGTCCTTTTTTGTTTTCAAGTCCTCACTGTGCCTTTTCTGAAGACACACTAGCTTTTTTTGCTGGCTCCCACCTTTTTTATTGTTAGAATTGTGTTGTAGTTGTGCCTTTAGAATTTCTGATTTTAGAAACTCCCACCTTTCTTGGACTCTTTTTCTTGGTAGGATCTCCTTTTATTAAAATTGGCTTTTAAAATATCTGGTATCTATGTGTGGCTACACTCTGCTTTGGTTTCCTTTGAAATCAAGACTTTAGTAGAACATTACCACTCTGATCCAGAATTTCCCCTACTGCCACGTCTTCCACCAAATCATCTCTGTTTGTTAAAATTAAGAGCCTTTTCACACGACCCCTAAGATCCGCTGGCCACTTAAATTCGGACCAGAGATCTTAGGGGTTTGTCGCTGTTCCTGCGTTCCCACCTCCTCCGCACTCCTGGCTGCTGGCTGCGTGAGGGGAGGGAGAAAAAAAGGAAGAAAATAATGCTGCTCACCTCCGTTCTCCCGTCCCGGCACTGCATTCAGATCTCTTAAAGGGGCAAAAAAAGAACAAACAGAAGCAAGGAGAGCCCGGCAGTCACTACGTTATATCTGCATGAGGAATTTTCACCTCCGGAGAGCAGGTACCTGAAAAGTGCGCTGGGACACGCTTAGGTGGGCGTGGTTGCACTTAATTATCTGTAAACTCCGGAGCTGGTAGGGAAACAATTTTAAGCTCCGGAGCTGGGAGCCATTTGCAGTGGAGTTTAGGGGTCGTGTACATACCCCACTTTTTGTAGAAGAAAAATATCTGCCACGTAAGGCAGGAATTTCTTGGAGGAGCCATGCTTGGCAGAATTTCCCTCCCAACAGATGTCCTGTCACATCCCTAATCTGTGCTGTAAGGAAAGAGCATACCTGGTGGGTCCATTGATCTTCCTGGCATATTTCAGTTTCAGTGTCACATAATAGGGAGTCTCCTTTTCCCTCTCTTCATCTTTGTATCGGGTGGGAGTTCAGTGCCTCTGCTTGGCAGAGTTTCAGTCCTTTTTATAGACTCCTGCGAGGTATCTTCTTTCTCTCCATCTTTTTGCTATCTCCCAAACTCTTCGTCAAGAACCTGGAGGCGGTTTTGCGATTCCACTTCTTCTTTTGCTCCTAACTGCTTCTTCTATTATATTTATTCTCTCCTTGGCATCCCCCCCCCCCCCCCGCGCCTTCCCTTGTTGCTCTTCCAACTCCAGGGCCTCCACTTACTGTTGCTTCTGTTCAGGAGTTCTCTCAAAACATACTTTATCATCCAGACTCCGTTAGCACTCTTACCTTGTTGAGTCTTACATATGTTTCTGTCCTTCCTACATTCAACTTAGTAAATAAAGAGGTCATTGCCTATGAAGATACTGAAGAACTGGGAATATGGAACATGAAATTTAGTGACTGGAAGCTTCAGTGCCTCTTTGTGGAGGCCTGGGGGCTGGTCAAACAGGCAGAAATCAGTATGCGCCCCAACAAAAGGACTATTTACACCTTTAATTTAGCTCCTGTTACAGAACACTTCTAAGAAAGGACTTAGAGCACATATCAAAGCAACCCCAAAAGGAATCTAATGCTTTCAATTTAACTCTGGATCTGAAAAAGCAAGCCAATTTCCTTACCTGGGAGTTTTATGTAGGGTGCAGCTGTAGGAAATGGAGAAGAGCATGGAAATGCTAATGTCTTGAGGGAACATGAAAGGGGATTAAGATGTTGATGGCAGCAGGTGTGTAATGGCCCATTTACTTGTATAAAAGGGATTAGAAAACCTAGTTAGATTGTTTAGCTTGCCTCTTAAAAAGGGTTTTCTCCTAGCTGCTGTTCTAAGAAGCCATGTCTGGAAATGATGCATTCTATGCATGTCCCAGATCCAAGCTAACTCTCATTTAAGTATTATGTCAGGGGTCCTAAAACTTTTTAAATGGGCCGGTTCACTGTCCCTCAGACTTTGTTGGGGGCTGGACTATAGTTGGAAAAAATATGAACAAATTGGAGGAAAGGAATGCCGGCTTTGCCCTTGCCAAAAAGCACAGTTGAAATGGGGAAATACACACACATACAAACACACACCCTTTCCTTTCTCTCTCCCAGGGAACTGGTGACCAAGGAACCCCATCAGCCCCCCTGAACCCACTAGGCACCTGGAGGGTCCTGCCTCTCCCTCCCACTGGCCACCCCAGCTGCTGGGAACTGTGCTCCAATGACTCACTGTTGGCAGCCATTACATGAGCTCCGCAATGGAAGGTGGGTGGGGTGACTGCAGCAGAAGGATATGCACAGTACATGAGGAGGGTGGAAGGACGGAGGCCCATGGAAGTTGAGGGGTACGACTGTTGTAGTGTTGGCTGAAATGCTACAAAATGGCACTTCCCTTCCACCCATATGCCATGAAAGCTGCATTGGTGGCATCAGCTGCTGCTGCTGTTGCGTTGTGATTTTTTGGCCCAAGTGAGGGGGCGAGTGTGTGTGTGTGTGGGGAGGGTTCTGCAATATCCGGCGGGCTGGATTCAGGACTCTAGCAGGCCGGATCTGGCCCGTGGGCCATAATTTGAACACCCCTGTACTAGGTAGATAAGTTTATTCTTTGTTGTTTGCTAACATAATTCTCGTAAAGTGCCTGATACTGTCTTGGTATTTTGCTATAAACAGCTTTTGCAATCTCTTGTAACATTTTTGTAACTTTTATCCTTTTAACTTTTTTTTTCTTAACATTTTAAAACTCATTTCAAGCAGCTTTCTGGGTTTTTGTCTGACAGGACTACGGTACTAAAACTAGGTTTTGGCTTCACCCACCTTCCATGATTTTGTGTGTCTGTGAATGGGTGTGATGGCACCTCTCTATTGTGCAAGCTTGGTGCATGTTCTAAGAGCCTAACCTGTGGAATTTTCAAACTCTCTAGAAACACTGAATGAAGTAATTTGGAGTGTTTGGAGCAACACGGTTTCCATCAGACTCTATAATCCTCTGTCCAGCTAGCTCTCTCCCAACTCATCCACCTCAAGAGAAAACGAGTAGCATGGCAGAGGTTTTATACAAAGGGCCCCCAAGTGGCTTTCATCACCAGAGAGGAATGCAAATATATCCTCCCTCCCCTTTCCTCTTGATCTGCATCCTATTATAAGAGAAGACTATTTAACCTTAGCTGTCTCGTGGCAAGAGGGGGATAACACCAATCGATTATTTTCTGACAAAATAATTAAAAAGCCTGATCAAGGACAAGCTGCAGTCTTCATGGACCTGGCAGAAAGGCTGTAGCTCACTGATATATCCAGTAATAGGTGGGAAATACTCCAGCATGAAATTTTGGAAGCAGTGAAGGTAATACTGAGTTAAACTGCCCAATGATGTGACTCACACAAGGAACCTCTCTACGTCCTTGTTGCCACTTGCTGGAGACTGGGAGCCAACTCACCTGGAGCACATTGGAAAAGGCCTCTCCAGAGACCCACTGAGAAATATCAGAAGGAGCCATATTGTCTGTTTCATGATGGCACTGGAACATAAGTCCAATCCATAAATCCTTGTGGATCTGGATGATTTTTACATGGAATGCCATCAGGCCCTCCAAATAGAGCATTGGTGTTGGGGAATTATTGTAAATATCAGGAGATGAAGGGTGAAAGGTCAAACACTTTGTCCACGAGTGCTTCAGTGCAGGTGGGATCTCTAAGAGATGTGCCTGTGCTGCTTGTGGATTTCTCCATTGAACTCATATCAGGCATCAGCCACTGGTCCCCAAACAATTAACCAAAAAAACTCGACTCTCAGAAAGATGATAGAAGTAGAGGACTGCAGTGCCACCAGACATGGTGGGTTTTTTTTATTACCTCTGAGTTTGAATTGCTGCAAGGTACAAACTTTGTCCCAGGGGTAGAGACATACCTCCTGAGAATACTGGGTTCTTCACCTCTCCAGTCACTGAGTTTGAATTGCATCAGGCCACAGCTTTTTCCAAGAGGCATAGGCTTCGCTCCTGAGACAATTGGGTGTTGCTCTACTCCAGGTCATGTGTTCGAATGGCATCAAGGCAGAGGCTTTGTCCCAGAAGTACAGGCGTAGCTGCTGAGAGCATTGGACTGTGTCTTTCTCCAGGTCATGGAATCAAAGCATTCCACATGTTGGATGTATTTATGTCACCAGAAACTACTGTGGTTGCTACTGTTAAATCCGACTCTGTTCCCAAAAAACATAAACTTAATTTAAGCATCTAGGTATTTGTCAAATTAAGTTCAAGCTTTGTAATGCCTGTCAGGTTTTATGCGGACACAATTAGGGAGATCTGAGACTCAAAGCCAGTACCACTGTTGAGAATAAGATGCAGAAGAAATATATATATTACCTCACAGAAGGTGGCCTCATGTTTCTTGGAAGTGAAATGGGTCAGAAAATATCCAGGTGTCTTCAGATTCAGATGCAGGCTACCTCTCTTGAACCTCTGGACCAGCCAAATTTACTTCTAGATTTCAGATCTCCAGGTCTGCTCCAGTCTGAAACAGGGCTTACTTATGGGAAATTCCTTGGCTCCCTCCGGGAAAAGTGTGCAGCTCACAGGACAGACATATGAGTGGGCCTGTCAGGTCTTTGCAGGCTCCCATGGCTGTCACAAGGACATTGTCCTGGGACTCTTCTGGTTGGCCCTATGACTGGCTGATTTAATAGCAGGCTGTTCATAGGCCTGAGCTGCAAGCCTTAGTCCTCTGTTCTCGTCTGTCCTTGTGTAGCTAATGATGTGTCTCCACTTGCCAGGAAAGAATAATCGAGGTGCCTTCTGTCTGTGCAGCATAACGTTTCAGTGCAGTCACTTTTGCTTTTGCCACCATTGGGAAATACCTCCAATTTCATCTGCTTCATTGGAGGGAAGATGAATAATCACAATGCTGGCTCTCCAAGGACCTTTTCTTTTTGCTTCCATTTTTTTCCTAAAGCCACATCATCATTCATCTCCAGTGAATTAGCCTTCGACTGGTTTCTGCCATCCATTGCAAAATAGACATTGATGCAAGATTGATTTTCATAGTTTATTTGTGTATCTAGCTAAGTGACCTCTAGATTACTCTCAGAGAATGAAACAGAGTCATTTGTGTTTGTCAACATAGCTAGCTAATATCTGATATCCCCACCCCACCCCACCCAACAAATTCTCTGAGGGCTAAAGTCCTGATAACTGGGTGCCAAGCGTTTTGTACCAGTCACAGACCCAGGCTGGCATTTCCAGGCTTGGCATCCTTCCCATCAGCACCATGAAAGGGTGTGTGTGTGTGTGTGTGTGTGTGTGTGTGTGTGTGTGTGTGTGTGACTGGCTAGAGTAAAACTTGGGTGGGGAGTTAAAGCAATCAGGCATCTTCCTACTATAATCCACCACACACTCCCTTATAGACGTGTTTCTAGGAGGCTGGAAAAAATGACCCGCCTGAGAGATCCTCCTGAGAACCAAAAGTCAAGATGATTCCCCCTACTATGACCAGACTCTACCCAACTCCCTTCAATAAACAGTAGAGCCATCATTCTGTCATTGGGCTTGGCTGTAGGTCTGAACCATACAAACCAGATTGGGTAGAACTTGGAAGATCCCATTCAAACCTGCAGCCTGGAGAAGAGCAACACCCAAGTGTCTCAGGGGCTAAGCCTGTGTCCTTGGGACAAAGCCAGTGCCTTGATGCCATTTGAACCCCACAGTTCTTCTGTTGTCAAATGACCCGTCTTCATGGGAAATTCTCCCCATTGTTCAGCTGAATTCTTCTTTCTTGTAATTTATGTCCGGGACTTCTGAAGCTACAGAAAATAACCTTCTACGTGCTCCAGATTCCACACGACAGCCTTTACTTGTATTTGAAAATGGCTTGGCTACCACATTGCTCTCAGTCTTAGAATTGGAGAGCTGGAAGGGTCATCAGCTCCAGTTTCTTGTAAAAGCAGGAAACACACCACCAAATAAACCCTGAGAGGTGACCTCTACTTAGAAACCTCCAATGAAGGAGAATTTGTCATCTCCCAGGGCAGCCTGTTGCACTGTTGCACAGCTCTTGTTTTTAGGAGGTTCTTCTTAATGTTTAGTTGAATTTGCCCATCTTGTAATTTGGATTCATAACTTGAAGCCCAACTCACTGGAGCTGAAGAAAGCAAGCTTGCTCCTTCTTCCAAAGGGCAGCCCCACAGAACCCCCTTTGGGCAAAACACACCAATCTCCTTCAACTCTTAGTCTACAGAGTCTAGCTATAGATTTTTACCAACCTGGTTGTTGCCCCCCCACCGCGTCCGCATATGTCCCAGATTGTTCATCTGTTTACACAGTTTATCTTGGCTATGCTTCTACAAAGTGCAACATGAAATAGTGACATGCAAATGATCACAATCATCATTGTCTGTCACTTTTAGAAATATGTAATAAATCATGGAGCTTGCTAACATCTGGAGTTGAAGCGGCACTGTTCAGTATACAATTTACTTGTCAGATGTGCCAGTTCACTATGGAATGGTTAAATTTAGATTTCACAATGTGGCTGAATTAGAATAGCACTCCCCAGATGTCTCAATTTTCCTATTGCAGGGAATGTGATTATTCACAGCTGGTTAGTGATGGCACTCAATGGCACTCTTGCATCTTGTTCTGTAGGGTGGAGGTATTATAGCCCAAGATAGATTTGAGTTAGCATATCAAATGGACACTCCTTTAAAGTAGAAGGTAGTCTAATCTACTCTGGTTTGTACTGGGTAGTATTTTCTTTTCTCTCTGTCCTGTTTCCAAGTCAAACTATGCTAACACCCATCCTATACCTGCAATTGAAAAAAGTAAATAATAATCCAAAGTTATATTAAAAAGTAAAAGCAGAAAAATAATCCATAGAAAAGTAACTGTTGAAAAGCAATCGTTTTATAACACAATACTGCAGCAAAGAAATCTATTTTTTTTTAAAAAGTACGTTATTTTAGTACTTAAACTGGTTCAGAGCAAAGCTAGGGAAGAGTTCTCATTAGAAAACCACATAAGAGGATTACATACCCCTAGAAATTGAACTGAAAGTTGGGGAGGAACTTTGAAGCTCATTCCGTGCAAACTACCCACCCACCTTGCTGATGTGGGAAATCCTCTTTAAAGCAGCCTGCCGATGGAGAAATCAGAGGAGGATGTGAGGCAACTTTCAACAGTGAAGAAGGATGAAGGCCTGGACATGACGTGAAGCCTTAAGGTGGAGAGCTTGACTTCATGGGATGGCTCCTCATGGTTCCTTTTGCAAGGGGAGAGTAATAGACACTTGAAGCTGTGTACTGTGTGGGGCTCTGGTCATGCATCTCACGACAAAAATTTCCTAAATCCACACATGATGTTTGCCTCTCAACTCTTTTGTTGCCAATTTATCTCCCCCCGTGCTTCTCTCTTTGTGGTTTCTAGCTGTAATTAATATAGTTCTCCAATAGTAGCAGAATTTCCTCTAAACTTTGTGGTTGATTTTGTCTCACCCACATTACAAACAGGTCCACTTATGGCATTCAAGAGCTGCTCAATTACAATTTCCTCAGTAATTTACGTTATTCTTCCCAGGCTTCAAACATTTAATTGCATTAGCTTTCAGTCTTTGTGCTAATGATCTCGGATGTATCCCAGCTTGCCATTTCATCTCTCGAAATCTCCATTGATACGATTCTTCAGTTATATTTAAAATAAGCAAAATAATTTGTTTAACTTTTTCATATTGACTTGCTTCCTCTTGGCTCAATGCATCCACTATTTCCTGTAATACTCCCATTCAACAAGGGGACAGTATTAATGTCCAATGTTCTTTTGGCCATTTATCTGCCACAGCCACCCTTTCAAAAGAGTTTAAATAAGCCTTCACGTTGTCTTTCTTACTAATCTGCTGGACCACAAACTTTTAGCATTACATTCAATCCCTGTTTTCTGAGATTTACAATTCACTTTCCCTACAGTATTTTTGTTGCATCAGCATTTTATTTTGTTCGGTTAACAATCCAACCATTTTTCTCAACCAGTTCTTTTCTCCATCTATTGGATTCAGTTAGGACCACTAATGGTTCTGATGGAGAAACACTGACATATTCAGGGATTTTATCAAAATGCAATAAACTTTTATTAACATTACTTGCTGGCACAACTTCTGCGTTCTTGGTTACGTATTCAACTTTTGACAACAATAAACTTTCTGAATTGGTGTTATGTATTAAATTATTTTCAACTATAACTTTGTTGAGAAACGGATTTCGGTTGCCTACTTGTGGTGTGGCTATGTTCTCACCAATATTGGCCCAGCACACAGAGTCCTGCAACAATGATGTCTGAAAGTATCCTTCATGCTCTCCCAACTTCAATCAGGGATCCATCCTGCTGGTCCGCTGTTGCCCCTGGTTACCATAACGGCGTTGGTGATGGATAAGGGACTACTTGCCACTGATATAGGAAGAGGCAATTCTATTTCTTTAGCACTTAATATTTCTTTGTCTGTTTGGATTCCTTTCTCTACCACTCCCAGTATTTTCTTCTCCGTTTGTGTCCCTTCATCCTGTCCAACAGATTCTGCCTGAATTCCTAGCTCCCTCATTCCCTTTATGACCTCTCTTGATCTAGCTTTCCTCACATTCCATTCATCTTCTGACATGTCAACCACAAAGAATCCCTCAACCATTGGTTCCTGTTTTCCTTCTACTTCTATGATCTTACACTTGCTTCTTCCCATACTATCAAATCTCCATCCTTTCCATCCTCTTTCTCTGTTCTTAGTTCATTGGTTTTCATGCTCATCATCTTCATTTCAGCTTCTATTTCATCACTCTCCTTTCTTTCCTGTTTCTCTTTTTCCTCCGTGGATGGCTCACCAACCTCTGTCTCACAAACTCCCAGAATTCCAAGCCTGTATTGCCAGAGACAAAGGACTGTGGGACTTGTGGTCCAAAACATTTTGAGTGCCAAAGGTTCATCACCACTGTTCTATAGCGTTCTTGATTTTAAAGGAAACCAAAGCAAAGTTTAACCACACATATATGCTGGATTCTTTAAAAGCCAATTTTAATAAACTGAGAACAAAGATACAGTGGTGCCTCGTATAACGTAGGGTTTGTATAATGGAAAATCCGTACAACGTAAAAAAATCCAGAGGTAGGGAATTAGCACCACCTCCATTCACCAGATGGAGCTAAGGCCGCACCTGAGCGAGGTGTGTGTGTGTGTGTGTGTGTGAGAGAGAGAGAGAGAGAGAGAGAGGAGGTGGTTGCGAAGGCAGCGGCAGCGGGGCGAGGAGCCCAATGGCTAGGGTGGGGGTGGGACAGGGTGGGGTGGGGGTGGGTAGTCCATGGAGGCCTGTTGTGGCGGCGGAGGTCATGAGGGGGGTAGGGGTGTGAGGGGGCGCTTTCTTATCAGGGGCGTCTTGGTGGCCACACTGGTGTTCTCCACCATGCTGCTGCTGCTGCTGCTGCTGCCTCAAGTCGAGCTGCCCAGGAGCCCAGGAAAGCGACCTGCCCGCAAGCTCAGCCCCCGGGGGTGGGGTGGGGAGGGGTGGGGTGCCAATGCTGCTGCTGACGCCACCGGAGCCGCCCTGGATGGCCACCGGCTCCGACCGCCGCGGTGTCAGACGAGAGCATGCGGTGATCGGGGTTGGGCTGGGCGGGCGCCGGGCTTGGGATCCTCCTTGTATGGACGGACGGACGGATGGATGGACGCGCGCGCGCACACACACACACACACACACACTTCCGTGGCTGCCCCCACCCCCTGCACTGCCCCCTCCCCAGCCAGGCACGTGCCAGGTTGGCTCCGAACCTTCCCAGGTCTTTCCTCCTCCGGTGGGTGGGGTGGGGTGGGGGTGGGGATCAGAGGCCGGGGAGAGGGACGGCGTGGGGGTCCCCTCTCTGCCTCCCCCCTCCCCCCACTGATGTTGTTGTTGTTGTTGGAGGAGGAACGGCCAGTCGCACCCCCAAGCCTGGCGGCGGCGGCGCACCCACTCATTCCCCACGCAGCCCGGCAGTGGCGGCGCGCCCATTCGCTCCCCACCCGCCAAGCTCCCCAGCACTAATGTTGTCAGTGGTGGAGGCGGAATGCCCACTCGCCTCCCCAAGCTCCGTGGCTACTCGCCTCCCCCCACCCTCCAAGCTCCCGGCAGTAGCATTGTAGGAACTTCCGCTCCCCCCTGACAAGCTCCATGGCAGCGGCACATTGACTCATCCCCCCCACGACCCACCAAGCTCTGGCACTAGCGGTGCAGTCGACGCGTTGGGCATCCCTGAGGTAGGACAACAAAGTTGGACAGCCCTGGTCTTGGCTATGCATTGGAACGGATTAAATCTGTTTTCAATGCATTCTTACGGGAAATTGCAGTTTGTACAACGAAAAATTTGTATAACGTAATTTCATTTGGAATGAATTAATTACTTTATACAAGGTGCCACTGTATTTAAGATCCCATGGTAGAAGAACCTAACAAGAAAAGGAGTCCAAGAAGGGTGGGAGTTTCTAAAAAATGAAATTCTGAAGGCATAACAACAAACAATGCCAAAAAAATAGGTGGAAGACAGGAAAAAAAGCCAGTGTGGCTTCCCCAGAAGCTCAGAAAGGACCTGAAAACAAAAAGGCACACTTATAGGTAGCGGAAAGAAGGCCAGGCCCCAAAGAAGAGTACAGACCAGTAGCAAGGAATTACAGGGATGGTGTTAGGAAAGCAATAGTGGTGAAGGAGCTGAGGCTAGCTAGAAAAACTAAAAACAACAAAAAGCATTCTTCAAGTATGGATGTAGCAAGAGACAACGGAAAAAAGAAAGCCTCCACCTAGTAACTGATAGGCTGGTGTATGTGCAGAGACTGCAGGTCCAGTTTTTCGAAGGAAAGCTTGGTCCATCTCTCAAGATGGCAGAAGTAGAGGAGGAGGAAGAGGAAGTGGCAGTGGCAGGACCAGATAAGGAGGCGACAGGGACAGTGAGCAGGCTCTGGGAGCACACATGGGTGATCCAGCATTATGTGGCACTGGACTGGGGCCCATAGCACTGGATCGCCCATTAGCAGTGATGGAGGTGGCAGCAGGACCAGGTGGGAGGCAACGTGGGCAATGGGAAGAGAATGGGGCCTGACTGCAGCATGGTATAGCATGGGAGGGGGGGCACAGGGACAATCACACCAGGAACACAACCTTTATCAGGCGCAAGCCATGCTATGCCACCAGTCAAAGAGATGACGATTCAGTACGATGGGACTTTTCACCCATCTCATTTGGCTGATTTTAACCTCGGCTGCTAATTACCACCGAGCATTCTTCTACAGCTCTGCAAAAGCAACAGTGTCAATTTGCCTGTTCAGTGAGTTGTGAAAGTCTTCTTAATGTACAGTTTGTACTTAAGAGAACTAGCTGTATCCTTGCAGGTTTGCAGTGAATCAAATGAATTGAGTGAATCAAAATGCACCGAGATGGAGCAGCTGGAGAAGTAAAACTGTAACCTCAGCTTTTCTAGAAGAAAGGTCTGGATTGCATCTATTATCTGCAGGTCGGGCATACTGGAAAACTAGAAAAAGGAACTTTTAAAAAATGTTTATGTATATTGCAATGTGATGCACAATAGCAACAATACAAACATAAAAACACCAAATGCAATGTCCATAAAAAGGTAGGATGGATAATACAGGGAAGGCTTGGAAAAAGATGGAAACTCCTCAGAATGGCACCCATAGCCTTCAGTGGTTGCCACCATTCTTACTAAGGCTCCTATTGGACATTGCTTTGATAGAGTGGGTTCACTAGATCAGCCTTACCAATAAGGGCAAGACAGATCTCTTTATCCCAATATGGTTGAGGAAGTGCCAGATCCTGCAGACTTTAGCTCAACGATGGTGAACCCTTTATAGACCGAGTGTCCAAACTGCAATTCAAAACCCACTTATTTTTCGCATAGTGCCAATATGGCAATTTAACCTGAATACAGTGTTACCCCGGGATACAAATGCTTTGGGTGTTAGCCTTCGGGAGAACGAAGATCGAAAAGCGGGCTTTTGAATTTCCCGTGGCCACAGCACCCCTGCCACAGTGAAATTAAGAACCCTGCTCTGCTCGCTTTCCCAAAGGGTAGCACCCCTGCACTTCAATCTTTGCTTTCCTGAAGGGTAGCACCCCTGCTCTTTGATCCTCGCTTTCCTGAAGGGTAGCACCCTTCAGGAAAGTGAGGGTCAAAGAACAGGTTCTTGAATTTCCCACAGCCACTGCGCCCTCACTGTGAAGAGAGCTGGGCAAAAGGGAGGCAGTGGTTTGTGAGTTCCTTCATAGCCCAAGTTTACTGTCCAGCCATGCTGCTTTTGGGATGCCCAGTGCAGTGTGGCTGGTTCTCTGTACTGAGCACAGTGGCATGCTCCAAGCGAAGTGGGACGTGTTGTTGCTGTGAAGGGGTGATGTTGCATGCCCACAGAAAGGGCTCCGTGTGCCACCTTTGGCACCTGTGCCATAGATTCGCCAACACTGCTCTAGCTCCCTAGAGGCCCCAGAGTCTTGACATGACAGGACTTAGAATGAGAATTTTAGTGTACCCTCCACATCCCCCAGAGCAGCTGTCCTTGGCTTCTTTGTCAGGAAAGATGGTTGGAAAACAAATTGATGTTCTTTATTTATTTATTTATTCATTTATTTTTACAACTTATATGCCGCCCACTACCCAAAGGTCTCTGGGCGGCTTACAAAGGTCTCTGGGCGGCTTGATTGACTTGATTGACTTGGGGTTCCTTGATGACCCTGTCCTTTGAACTTATTCCATCCCTTATAGGAGGGATGAATATACTGTACATATATTTTGTTTGGTGGCAGGGCTTTTGTCACTGTTGCATTTTCACCTGTATTATTTTGCCTCGTTTTTGTATTGTTTGATCACTTATACTGGTTGTTCAGAGCTAGAGAAAGCAGTGAAGTGATCTAACTCTGGGCCAAGCCAAACCCTCAGGAAATTATTCCTCAAAAGAAGGAACCATTTGGGTGGAAAAAGAAGAGAGTATAAATAAAGGAAGGGGGAGAAGACGGAAAGCAGCAGTTGGACCAGAACATAGAGGGAGAGTGTTGTTGGAAAAAAAAAGAAAGAAAGAAGAAAGGCCAAATGAGGCAGGCTGGGCTGTGGTAGTAAAATAAGATACGTGGACATGTGAGTAGGCCAAGCTCAGAGTTCCAAGGTTGGTGGCTGAACAAGAATGGAAGGAACATATAGGTAGGAAACTCCCTTATTAAGAACCTAAGAAGAGCCCTGCTGGATCTTATCAAGGGCCCATCTAGTCTAGGTTCCTGTATGTCACAGGATGCCTCTGGGAGCACATGAGACAATGTGATACCTGTCTCCTGATACCACTCCCCTGCATCTGGCACTTTGAGGTGCTCTCCTTTTAAGCATGGAGATAACATATGTCCTCATCATGGCTTGTAACCTGCAATGTAACTAGAAATCAGCCCCATCCCCTTTTAAAGGTGTGCAGTCCAGATGCCATCCCAACATCCTGCAGCAAAGAGTCCCACAGACTAACAACACGCTGCATAAAGAAACATTCTTTTGTCTGTTCTCACTCTCCCAACCATACAGTTATTGGGCCCAGACTGCAGAAAGAGCACAATGTAAGAAAGAGTGAGGGCGGAGGACAAGGGCAGCCAACAACAGAGTAGAACATGTCAAAAGCACCTTGTGGGGGAAAAATTGTATCGACCTGGGACAAACATCTTCCTGGTCTTGCACCAATATGAAGGTTAATCTGCTAGATTTTGGGTAAGATAGATCAGGACAGATACCTCACAGTCAAGAAGGCCTTGGCACAAAGGTCCCTTGATTTGTGTATTGGTTCAGGATGTGTCAGTGAGGCAGATTTTCATTATAAATGTACACCAAACAAATTTCTTCTCCACCCCATTACAGAAGAGCTTGCTAGAAAATGTGAGGTCCATTTAAAATGGCAAAACAATTTTAAAGGGAATATTAATTTTTTCTAATTTTCTAAAATGCAGCCATCTGGAAATTCTGCCTCTGACACTGAGATGCTGATGTGACATATTTATGATATGAGCACCTTGTTGCACCTGTGTCCTCTGTGTATATTCCATAGACATAAATGTAGCCAATTATCACTTTGAGAAGCACTGATCTAAATTTCCCTAAGATGATGAGTTGCACCGCTGCTTCCATGTTTAACCCTATGACCAGCACACGATGGAACTGGTTCATAGAGAAATAATAAGAGCCAAACATCAAGTAAGGTTGCAGATCTTTGTCTAGCATCTTCCCAAAGCAAAGTTTCTGCAGGTTGCTACTCCTAGGTATGATCTGAGAGGTAAGGGTCCAAAGCCAAAATGCATTTGTAACAAAAGTTAATCCTACACTAGTCGTTGTCGTTGCCTTCTTCTTCTTCTTCTTCTTCTTCTTCTTCTTCTTCTTCTTCTTCT
>JAHTLZ010003542.1:22216094-22229765 GCA_023846285.1 Phrynocephalus versicolor
AAAATGGTGTGAAATACTATATCACAGCGATTACCTTGGGAGCTTTTCAGTAGTTTGAGGAGAGAGAGGACAAGGCACTGAGGCTACTCCATTATTTGTGCAGAAAGGGCAAAATGGTTGCATAAATTCAGTTTTAAGTATGGTCAAATGGAGGTTATATTTGTAAGACAGATTTATTGACATTTTCTAGCTGGCTTCATTAGCCCCTAAGTATTTAATGGTAGCAGCAATCTATTCAAAGGTATACACCCGGTACAGTAAGGAGAAAAATTTCATTCCCTAGGTATCATTTCTTATTGTGCAGCTGTCAAAAGTGCAGGAGTTTCCATAATATAGAGCTGCCAGCTGCCAATTTAATTTCTTAGAGATTTTAAATCATTATATCTAAACAAATCTTTTTCTGTTATGCTTTACTTAATGTTTGGATTCCAATTCTGCTTTTGGCAACTGTCTTTAAATAATTTACTGTTCAAGATATTCCTTTCTGCAAGTATCATTAATAGCATAAAAGTACCTGGATTTATACATTTTCCAGTATGGGCTCCAATTCATTTCAGCCTTTATTTATCTAGATATGGAGTAATCTGTTTATATTACTGAAGAAAATATTAACATTAAACCATTAAGAAGGAAATATTTCATGATGCCTTCAAAAAGCATCTGCTGATGCTTTTGTTTTACATGTAGAAATTGATTTTACAGATCATCTGTTATTAGAAGAAGGAAGTCTTTAACTTTTAGAAGCATCTGAATGCATTGTAGGACCTCTGCTCGCCTCATTTGAGTTGTAAACCATCTTTGTTTTGCAAATGGTTTTTAGTACTTAAACAGGGACTTCTTTGAACTCTGATCTCTTAGGCAGGAAAACCTGCCTGAATCATGTCCACAAGACTATGTTGCTTTTTGCTATAATCATGAGTAATCTGTAAAATCTGTTTCACTTTCTACCCACCAATCATAAGAATTCTTCCCAGTTGTTTGTGGGACAATGGGAAAGTCTCCACATTATTAAGTGGAATGGATCCTTGATAAGTATCTGTATACGGTACATCTAGGTACCTTTGGCATATCTGATTTTTTAAAAAGTTATTTAAAAATAGCATTTGTTCTACAAGTTGGGTCAAACAAATTATAACTGGAAGATGAACCAGTAGCTTGCTTTTATGTTTCTCGCTGAGTTCATGGCTAAGAAGATGTTTTGAAAGCTCCCCATTGTGAACTCCTCAGGATATACAGTACTTGAAAGAACTTTTACCCTTACAAGAAACTGAGCAAAGGGTACAAATTACAAGTTCAAGAGATTAAAGGGATGAAGGACTGATTAGCCTGGTAATATGTAAGTATTTTTAGTTTGGATTCGAATGCTCAAGTAACATCATTGGGCACACAATTAACAAGACTTTGCCTAATCAGCTGTTCCTTCTGCACTACAAATTACACTTCTTAATTAGGTTAAAGAGATTATTAGGTTAAGCAGAAATGAGGTATTTTCCTTTTTCTTTTCCTTTGAAATCCAGGTCTTGTGGCCTGAATGGCATTAGATAAAACTTAGCAATTTTTAGTCGTGTATAATCCATCAATGGTATGCCTAAGAGCATTAGAAAGGCACCAGATTATTTTATCTTGTGTGAAAGTCAGCCTAATGTTTTGTTTTCTACAGGTTTAACCATTTCCAGCTAGGGGTCTGTGTGAATCTGTTTCAGCCATGTCCCTTTCTGTCCTAGATTTTTGTTAAGGGATAACAAATGTATTATGCTGTGAGATTTCATAATAACTACAGCCTACTTGTATGTATAGATTTACATGGGGTACCCACCATAGTGTAGTGGAACCTTCAGCACTCCCAGAATTTCAAGCCTGTATTGCCAATGACAAAGGACAGTGGGAGTTGTGGTCCAAAATATCTGGAGTGCTGAAGGTTTGCCACCACTGGCCTAGGACTTAGGATCTAAATCCTAACTACTGTGGAAACTCACTGTGCAAGTGGAAAAGGCGTAAAACCACTCGTTAAATATGTCAGTTACCTTGAAAGCTATATTAGGGTTGCTATAAGTCAGTTTCAGTGTGATGGTACATAACAACAGATTTATACATCTTATCTATATCTGCTCCATTTTCCTGCAGTATGGGATCTGGTTTTTGGATCACGAATTGCCACTTGGCCTGATCAACTGCATCTTTGGGGCATAGGTTGGTGATTTGCATGTCCTTATTGACAGTGTCCTGCCATCCCTGTTTTGGGCACCCATGTATCTATAGCTCTGCATAGCTCTCTATATACACAGTACATATATCATAGACAAGCATACCGTATTTTTTGCTCTATAAGATACACCTGACCATAAGACACGCCTAGTTTTTAGAGGAGGAAAACAAGAAAAAATGTTCAGCCTAAGGTTTAATGGCAGGGGAATCAAGGCTGCAAAAGGGGAAGCTTGCCAACGAGGTGATTGGAACGGTGGAATCCAAGCTGCAAAAGAGGAGCCTTGCAAACGACGTGATTGGGACGGTGGAATCCAGGCTGCAAAAGAGGAGGCTTGGAAACAAGATGATTAGAACGGTAGAATCCAGGGTGCAAAGGAGGATGGCTTGCAAACGAGGTGACTGGGACTGTGGAAATCAAGCTGCAAAAAGGAGGGTTGCAAACAAGGTGATTGGGATTGGGGAATTCAGGGTTCCAAAGGGGAGGGCAGAAGCTCCGTGGAGGAGACCTCTTTGCAAACGAGGTGATATTTGATGGGGGAATCTTGGCTGCAAAAGGGGAGGGTTGGGGAGAGGCTCCCTGGAGGATGCCTCTTTGCAAACGAGGTGATTGAAACTGTGGAATCCCCACTGCAACAGGGGATGGGAGAGGCTCTGTGCAGGTAACGTCTCTCAAAATGAACATCTGTGATATATTTATAGTGGTGACTACTTTATTCGCTCTATAAGATGCACAGACATTTCCCCTTACTTTTGAGGAGGGAAAGTGCATCTTATAGAGAGAAAAATATGGTGGATATGAAGGATTCTATGGTTTGGTTTAGGGTGTGGTGTAGGACTGTTGACAGTGGGGTACGAATAAAGATAAATTTAACAAAAAGCTAACAGTTACAGTATCTCTGGATAATTAATAGTGACCACATGCAAAATTAAATGTCTAGCTAGAATGTTTGCATTATTAAAGACACCATTTTGTATATTGCCACTGCTAAGAATATATACTTAGCTGCTGGTACACTAATGCCCGGCCAACACTGTTCAAAATCTGTATTTCTTTTCTTGACTTGTCGAAGCATCTGTGCAATCTTTTTCACAGAGCTGTTTTCCTGCTCTTAACCACAGCTCCTGCCAACCTAGCAGTTCAAAAGCATGTAAGTGAAAATAGATAAATTGGTACTGCCATAAAAAGCAGGAAGGTAAACAGTGTTCTGTGTGCAGAAATGCTTTCAGCCATGCCAGCCACACAGCCATGGACTTGTGCAACAGTCTTTGGCTTGGAAATGGAGATGAGCACCGCCCCGTGTGTCACACATGACTAGCATGCATGTGCGGGGGGGGGACCTTTACCTTTTAATAAGGTAAAGGTTCTTATAAATTTAGGACTAAATGAATTTAATGATTAAACATGCTTTATGACTGGAATTAAGACTACTGTTGGGAATCTTTATTTGGAGTATGTGTTTTGGAGGTGCTTCAGTGAGATGCATATGCTCCTGGCTGCCAATGTGGCATATCTGAAGGGAAGTGATTTTCTATTTCCCCTGACCTTTTGCTTTGAGGCAGGGCCAAAGCGATAAAGGGCACCTGCCTCCTATTAGAATAAATGTTTCTCTAAGTGCTTCAATGTCTGCTTGTTGGCAATCAATAAGAAGAATAAAACAAGCCTTCTTGGAGTAATCAACTAACCTCGATTACTTTTTGTAATCAAGGTCAGTTTGGCCTCGGAACTTCTCCAGCGAATTCCCAACATCTAGTGCCCAAGCGTGAGGCAGCCATGAATGACAGCTTTATTGCTTAATTGAAGGAATTTAGCTTATATTACTCCCCTCGGCCTGAGATCAAGATACATCTCATCTCTGATCCAATTGGATCCCTCAGGGTAAGTTTATGGTTAAAATAAGAGATGAAAAATTATTTATCAGAACTTCAGCAACAACATAAGAAAGATTTGATCTATTTGTTACACAAGGAAGGGCATCATGGGGTGTCCGCTTCAGTGGAGAACTTATTAAGAGGGATTTATAGGCAGTGTCCTTGATACCCAGAAGGGGGAAGTTTTTCTCTGGCTGAGAGGGATGAAACTGGGAAGTCCTTGCATGAGCATCCTATCGCTCCAATTAAGGAGCTCCAGGCTTGGCATCTTTGCAGATATGCAGGGCTCACTAATCTGTTAATAACACAGCCTTCGCCTGGCTTTTCTACAGGGCCTCAGATTTTGCCCCCTGCCAAACCACCAGACCTGCCCCCACTTCCTATCCCTTCCACTTCTTTTCTCATCTGCAGAATTCCCGTCCCCTCCTCCTCTTGTTTCCCTCCTTTCTGCAGAGTTAAGCTCTCTACTGTCATCTACATTGGCTTTGCGGAACATGACATCTGGAGTCATGGCTAATGGGACATTTGAAAACATTTATGTTCCCTTTCTTCCGCCAGACGTCTGCACATCCTTAGTTGATAGCTTGCAGACAAAGGGCCTTCCTATAGGCCCAGGGAAAATTCAAACCAAGCCTCCGTCCCTTTATTTGGGACACAAGCTGTTACAAACTGCTTCCTCTCCATTTTTGCCTGAGCTGAAAATGCCATCTGAGGTCACTCTGGTACACTTGGCAACCATTTTTGCAACCTTTGTTTAATGCCTTCTGGGGATTTCAGTCTCCTGCTGATCTGATCCCTGTTACCAAGGCCCTGAAACATGCTATGCATCAGATCAATGTTGCTTTAAGATGTAGCATGGTGGATCGCATCCATTCTCTCAGGCCGCTGCACATGGTAGTGCTAAATGCTGCTCATCTGCCAACTGCCTTGCTATGTGGTCCAAAGTCAGACAAAGGCATATCCATCATTGAATGGCTATATTTGTGTAATACACCATCTAAAAATGTTTATTCTCTTATAGATGCCATCACAGATCTTCTGGCGAAAGAATTAGGCCAATCAGCTTACAGGATGGGACCTTGTGTGTTGCTACCTCCCGATTTCAAGAGCTGAACATGACCATTTAATTACCTCATCATCAACCTATCAGATTGCTTTTGCAGATTATGTTGGCGATATATGATTTAATCTGCCTAAAGACCCTTGTTTAACATTTTTTTTTCAACAGCTACCCATTCACCTTTCCTCCGCCTTCACTTCTACCCCTTTATCTGATGCTTTAACTGTTTCCACTGATGGGATGTCATATCCTGGCCTGGACAAAGTGGACTGATACGTTCAGCGTTCTCTGCCCAATCAAAATGTAAATAGCAATAAAATTGTATTTTTCCTTCAGAACTTTGTGAGTTATCTCCTCTAAAGTTTTTAAAATATGGTTTAAGTGCTGTTTGGGGGCATTTGGAATGTTATTGCTTCATTATCTTGGTTGGTGAAGATACTTTCACTTTTGAGGTCGCGCTGCTTTTTGGTTACTTATTAGTGGCATAGCTTTAAAAAGAAACTGAGAAGGTTTCGGTTCCGGCAGGTCATGGTAATTGCTTCTTCTCTTTGCTTATCATGTTTTTATAATACTTCACAACACTTTATAATTACAATATGTATAATATTTATAATATTTTTAGCTTTCTTATATTTATACATTTATATTTTTAATTTTACTTTCCATGGCCAGTATCACAGAGAGATACAGCAGGAGTATTTTAAACCGTTTTCAAGCTTTAGCCTTGAATCAATGGATTTTTGTTTTGTCTTTTCTCCTGGGAGTCATTATAATTTCAAGCTTTTAAGAAAGCTGTTTTTAGAACTTTAGATAAGGAGAAGCAGCAACAAGCTTATTCAATCAACATTTTTGACTGCCTCTGAAATTATAAGGACCTCGGCGTTTCGGCGTCTTTGTGGTTACACAGCTGGGCTTATTAGGGGAACATCATGACGTGAAGAGTGAGTCTATTTCCACTAGCAAATAGAAGTTATTCAGTTTATTGCCAGTGCTATCTGAAATTTGATCTCTGTGTTTCAACTTGAGACTTAGTTTGTCCATGACAGGAGTGCAGCTATGTTTACCAGAAAAGCCTATAAAAACTTAGGCATCCTCCCTGTGCTTGAGAGTCTTCCTCTGAAAATGAAGAAAAAGCAGCAGTCAAAAATCACACAATTTTTTGCTCCTAAGATTGAGGGATATGAGGAGGGTATGGACCCAGTACACACCTCTAATTCTAATCCAGATTGGATTTTGGACCTTAAAAGTGTTGTACAAGATTCTATAAGAATGTCTGCTTCACCTAATCTAGCATCAGAGCTGCATCTTGTTGATACTAAAATAACATCTGCCTTCTGTTGATCCCTGTGCTAAGGCAAAACAGAAGAACGAGAGGGAGTTTAAACCTCTGTTTGACATATTACAACATTCTATGCAGATAGCAGCAGATGAGAATGGTCCTGCCAATCAGATAATAACTGACGGAAGGGACAACTCACTGATTGAGATCGCCACTTCTCCACTAAAGACCAGCGTTGATTTTAAGACATGTTGTTTGAGGAGTTTTTGCAAAAGCAGCTGACTGAACTAGCTCATTGCAATTCTGCACAGGGATCATCCTCTTTATATCACCGAACAAACACACAAACAGAGGCGATAGATTGTAATACTGCCATATTGTATGGATGCCTGCTCACAGTGCATAAAGAGCTAGCATCTGTTAAAAGCTATCTCACTGAAAGCAATAGCTTGCTATTTACGAGAGCTGAGCATTTTATGGGAGGACTGAGGAACCCACATACTCTGCCCTTCTCAGAGTCAAAGCCAAAAAGCCCTAGAGACCGGGATGACCTTACCAAAAGTCCAAGTGTCTGAATATTAAGTCCTCAGTGTCAGGAGAGCAACAAAAGCTGATACTTCACGTCCATCTCATCGCTGTTTGCAGTCCCGCTGGGGACTGGTATAAAGAAATCTAACCACACGTCCATTGCAGGAGGAGGGGAGTTCGTCCTGACCACGCCCCCTGAACTGCGATCTAAGTGGGATGGGAGATTCCCCTCCCTGGACTTGGGAATCTCCTCATCTCGCTTCTCATTCCGATATGAGTGCCTGTGAGGGAAGGCTCGTCACACAATGTGCCATTCTCCATCTAGTGGCAGGAGTGTGAAGTGCCATTTGCCGGTACATTCCCTATGGAGTCAGCAATGCAGTGCAGAGAGATTAAAAGACAAATGGCTCGAACTTAGCTCCATAACACATTGAAGGCAAGGCTTCGGAGAATCGAAACATCGAGAAACGGAAGGTCAGGGCCGAAAAAAAGCGGAGAACAAAGGCATGGAATTTCACATCTCATCACGTGCGGTAACAGTCATGCCGGTATCATCCATCACGCCTGTGCGTACACGGGAACAGGGACAGAACCGCAAGAAGACCATGTGACCGTGACTGACATCAACATGCAACAAACTTCCTCCCGGGACAAGAATGGACATGAAGTAACCATCAAAGTGCCTTAAACAGGGGTAACAAAATGCAAAACAAAAGCCAGAATATCAAACATCCTGCCAAGAAGTGCTCACATTCTGTAGAGAGTCTATTTAAGCAATTGGCCAACTATACATCCAGCAATATAGCAAGCTGCAAATGCAAGAAAAAAAGAATGAAAGATGGGCTCACAAAGAGTTGTTCACGACTGTAACAACGCAACACACACACACATCTGACGTACACACTCTTTAAATTTAAAAAAGCTTACACAGCCATCTGCTTCCATGAAATAGGTTTCCCAATACAAGCATGGTATACACGTTAGACACATAGGGTTGCCCCTCCTTATAGTTCTTCCTTTCAACACTCAAACCATCTCAGGTGTGCACCTAGCAAAAGATAATATCTGGGTGAGTCCTGTTGCACGGGGGACTGTGCTCTGCCCATGCTTTCTCTAACTGCCAGCAATATGTTAAGGCAGGACCTGAATTTCAGGGTAGATTTCATGGTAGATGGCACTGGCTGTCCTTTTAGCAGCTCCCTCGTATCTTCCTCTAGTAAACTATTTGAAAATATCGATGATAGCTTAGAGGTCTAGCTTGAAGCACACTTTATAATAGATGGTGATGTTTTTAGTAGCCACTCCCCACTTTCTTTACCCTGTTCTGCTACCCTGTTTCCCCGAAAATAAGACCTCCCCCCCAAAATAAGCCCTAGCAGGATTTCTATGCATTTGTTAAATATAAGACCTAATGATGGGCGTGGCTATGGTTGTGTTCAGGGCTGACATTCAAGCATATTATACTTTAAAAAAGTAAGACATCCCCTGAAAATAAGCCCTTGTGTATCTTCTTGAGAAAAAATAAATCTAAGACAGTGTCTTATTTTTGGGGAAACATGGTATTTTCAAGATCTGTGTCTACAGGACAGTCCTAAATCTGCCTGTCTGTTTGATATTTGGGGAGTATGACTTGTCAGGGCACAAAAGAATTATGCCCAAGGCAACAGGTAACAACAACAAAGGTTTGGTTGCTGCGTGTTCTTGGTATTTCTTGCTAGTTCTGCTAGTGCTGGCAGAATGTGCCTGCTTGTCCGGCACATATTAATTATCGAGGGCATGAATTGAAATGTGTGGCAGTGGCAGCAGCTGGACAGCCATTTTTAGATCTGCAATTATGTTAACTCGTACTGTTGTTTCAAAACAGAAAATCCGTACAATAGGACTAGACTGAAGAGACACATTTATTCTTCTTTTATTAAAGAAATACTGGAAATTGGGGGAGGTCATGACAATGACAATTGTAGGCCTGTTTTCTTTATTGTAAAACTGATTTTAAAATTGGGTACCTTATTTAGTTTTGTTTCAATAGTGGGCAATTTATATTACTAAAACAATTTGATCAAGAGGTCAGATTGCCTTTCAAGAGAGTTCATTATCTTCCTACTAGTTCCAGAGCAAAGGTAGCATAAATTACTTTGGAACCAGAGCTCAGCAAAACTCACCTCTGAATCCAGTGTGTATATAAATAGAATGAGAACTAGATGATTTCAGCAAAACCTTCAGTACATTCAGATAAAAATTAAGGCTGAGTTTTCTTCAGATCCTTTTCATGGACCTGTTTGCCTACTGTGAAGACATGCTCTGCTTTCCTATATTACAGGCCTGCCCAACAGGTAGACCGTGGGCTACCGGTAGCCCGCGAAGGGTTCAAAAGTAGCCCGCCAGCCATCAATTAAAAAAAAAGTGAGGGGATAAGTTCTCCACCCCTCCCTCCCCCATCCCAAGGACCACCACTGCCCCAGCAAAGTTCTGGGTCTGCCAGCCCACTGTCTCAGCCGAACGGGGCAGTTTCAAGGGCCATGGGGCATTGAAATCTGTTCCCTCCATAATGGATTAATTGGTTTTCAATGCATTCCTATTGGAGACCGCTGCTCTGCTTACAACAGTTTTCACTTATGAGCATTTGCTCGGAAGAGATAAAATTTGTAAGTAGAGGTTTTAGTGTAGTAGCCCTCAGGCACTTTGGGGCGGAAAAAGTAGACCTCGGCCTGTTTAAAGTTGAACAGCCCTGCTATATTATTTTTGACTTTTGCTCACCGTTGTGTTATTTTTGATTGAACTATGCTTACTGATAATTTTGATTGTTTTAGCTATTATTGGTTTTATATAATTAATTGTATTGTATTGTTGTTGTGTTTATTTATGTACGCACATTGTAAACCGCCCAGAGTGACTTTTGGCCCGATGGGTGGTATATAAATCTAATAAACAAATAAATAAATTTGATCATCTTAAAGCAGCTGACAAACTTCAGCAGAGCCATGCTGCAGTGAGATGCAGAGCAGCATCTGATCCTTTTGGTCTTACCATCAGAGTCATCAGGCTCCATTCTGACGTATCATGTTGTTCTGAATGTCACGTGTGCACAATAAGAGGGGCTCTCCAAGAGCAGACTATTGCCTCTGAAGTCAAGGTTACTGACCTTGAGAAGCTGAAAGTGGCTGAGAGGTTCCTGAAGGAGAATTTTAAGGATTATAGCGTGGTGGCAACCAATGAAGTTCTAGGTTCAGATTTTATAAATTTAAAACAGATGCCTCACCCGGTCTATAAGATATTAAAGACCTCTCATGAGAAGTGAGTGTATTAACATGTTGTCCCTAACATTTAGCCTTTCTGGTAGATGGCCAATTTAATGCCCCCCCCCAATAGAAATTCAAACTGGTTACTTTAATGTTAATTCTGGGTGAAGTGGTGGAAAGCAGTGTTAAACAAAAAATTACCAAGCAGAAGTAAGAGGATATGGCTTCTTCAAAGTAAGTCTTATCTTATGCACTTTTCAGAAATCTTTGAGACTGTCAATAATCACATAGTCAAGGATGCCAGAAGAGATTTTGTTGATCTGAACTTTCAAAAGGCATTTAATGAAGTTCCTCATGAAATAGATAGCTGCTATATGTCTGAAGAAGTGGACATATCTACAAAATGTTACATTAAAATATGAAAGTTAGTCTTCAAGGCTTAAGACACATGTTTTGTTTTGTTTTGTTTTTCTTTGATTTTTGCCTACAATTCTTGAAAAGACTAACATGGCTACCCTCTCTGAAACTGCAGACCAAAACAACCAGAAAAATCAGCAGTTAGCTGAACACACCCTGAAACAAACTGGACCTGACATCCTCTTCCAGGACACAGAGGTACTGGACAACACTACCAATCACTATGTCAAATGACACAGGGAAGCTATTGAAATCCACAAACATAAGCACAGTTTCAACAAAAAGAAGAAAGTCTAAAAATCAAGAATGCCTGGCTTTCAGTATTGAAAACTACAGCCTGCAAAAGATCAAGTACAATGATTCCCACCCAGCTGCAAGCATTGGTGATCTATTTGCACAGTAGAACAGCTAACAACACCCATCAACTACAGAGAAGGATTGCTGCCACCCCTGATTGCAGTGATACCCCGATTAGCTTGACACTTAATCCTTCCATCACAATAGAATGCCTAACACATATTCTGCATAGGACTAATTTCCTCTTTCTCACAACCTCAATCATATCCCCCCTCAGGTGCCTTTTTTATAGACTAAAGAGCCCCAAATGGCAGAGGTGTCCAAACTTTTTGCAAGGAGGGCCAGATTTGGTGAGGTGAAAATGTGTGGGGGCCAACCATTCAGCCTGAAAGGGGGGGGGGAGAAAGGGTGTGGTCTGTGTGCATTTACAACAGCCGCAAATGCTCCAGTTTCACGGCGCCCAAGGGCCTGGCGGCTGTGCACAGCCTGGGAATCAGCCCACCCAAGACGCACCACTGTTTGCATATGCTGCTCTCCTTTTCAAGGAGATGGGGAAGACGCTGCAGCAACGGAGCCAGGGGCGGGTAGGCAGGGCGGGTGACTGAGTGGGTGGATGGAGGCAGGAAGGACAGGCAAACCATAAAACTGCAAGCTGGCATCTCTAGCCAGCACAGGGAAGGGCCGGCTGGCGGGGATGAGTGACTGGCTAAGCCAGCAGGGAGAAGAGGCTGAGGGCCACTCAAAATTTTAAATTGGGCCACATTTGGCCCCCAGGCTGGACTTTGGACATTCCTGTTTTAGCCTTTCCTCATAAGGGAGATTTCCCCAGCCCAGTAATCATTTTAGTCACTCTCTTCTGAACCTTTTCCAGTTCCACTATCTATTTTTTGAGATGCGGTGACCAGAATTGTACACAATACAATTCTTTTCTGATCTCTTTCCTGATCCATCACGGATAGCTCAGAGCCCATGAGTTGATAGATAAAGTTTGGATTTTTTGCCTCAATATGTATTACTTTACATTTTCCTACATTGAAACGCATTTAAGGTACAGCCCCTGTGTATGGATCTGGGAGTGTAGTTTCTGAAAGATGGGTGTGCTGGTAATTTTTCAAAATCCAGTTGGTGTTCTTGAGGCACATGTGGATGGATACACAGTTGTCTGTGATCTGTTTGTGGTGAGTGTCACATGACGGCGCCAGAGTGCTGCAGTGGCATCAGGAGCTGGAGAGAATGATGCTTTTCAGGCGGCTGTTCTTTTTAAGTCTGACAACTGAATGTGCACATTTCTTGATAGGAAGGAATGGGGGCTTAAACATAAATTCTATGAAACAACAATCAAGGATTTGTTTCTGCAAAGCTCATCAAAATCCACATGTAGAAGGTTATAGTATGACAGAGTCGGGGGTAAGGAAGATGGGAAGGACATCCTGCCATTTCATGTTGTTTTGGGTGGTTTTTTAGTTCTTGGCAGCTGAGCAGTCTTTGAATAGATAAGGTTAATGTAAGCATTCCTCATGAATGCTGAAAACAATAAACATTTTCTGCATGCAAATCCTGTCAACATTCCTGAGAGACCAGAGCCAGGGAAAAGGAGGAAGATGTGATGGCCGAAGAGTGTATATATAGTAAAACCTGTAGCTTTAAAGCTGGTGAATGTGTAATATTTAACAGCCTAGGAACAGAACCCATGTGATTGGTAGTGCCCAAAACTCTTAAATCATCAAAGAATAATAGAAAGTAGAATACTGGGGAAGAAATGCATTGCTAGAAGCCCTTTTCACTTAGAATCCAAATGTGTATATTTCCCATTGGTACAGGAGAGCGCTTGAACCTTGCCACCTCGCTTTGTGGTTTTTGTCGCTGTCCTGCATGTGGAAAGCAACGGGTCTGAAGAAGAGAGTTTTGCAATTCCTGTGCAGGATTTGAATTGTGGGAAACAAAACAAAACAAAGGAACTAGGCAAAAGCCTGCTACTAGGGATGTCAGGAAAGTCTCACTGGGAATTCTCTTTATTCTGATATGATGATCCACCCCTATTGAATGAATGCGGTTCCCATTTCCTTTTGTATAAGCAGGTTGCTAGCTAGAGACTCCAACTACTTGTATGGATCACACTAACATTTATAATTCGGAAATTTAACTTATGGTTGTTTCACCAGTTTGTGCATAAGTTAAACTTCCCATTATCTCCATAGAATGGTAGCTTCTATCAGCCATAGTGCTGGGAGGGGCCTCTTTGTCTACCCGACCGGTTGGAGTCACATGTGTGCAGCCTTTGGGGCTGCTTGCAGGGGCAGTAGGTTAGATAAGGCCTTGCCACATGTTGAGAGGCCTCTTTTTCAATCCAACCGTCTCCCTCCTCCAATAAGAGAATGAGATTAGCTAGTTGCATATGGGCTGGATGGGAAGTTTTGACTTCCACTCAGATTGGACCAGAGTGGCAGTGTGTTTTCGCCTATCCTATTCTCTTTAAGGCTAAAGGAAGGTTTATAACCGGTCACAATTGGCGGGTAGTGCAAGTGGTAAATTTAAGTCAGGTGAAAGTTATTGAATAATATACCCTTATTGAGCTGGTAGCCCTCAATATGAATTAGGAAATTAGATTAGTAAATTAGGAACATTAGGTGTTAGGTATAAATTAGGTGTTAGGTATAAATAGGTTCAAAGAGTAGGAATGAGGGCTGCCCAGAGTGCAGGTTTTGAGAAGGCACTGAACAGGTGGGCAGCACCCTCCTAATAATATTAGGAATCATTAACTGATCCGCTTGCACTAC
>JAHTLZ010003542.1:22229775-22241404 GCA_023846285.1 Phrynocephalus versicolor
TCTTTCTTTCTTTCTTTCTTTCTTTCTTTCTTTCTTTCTTTCTTTCTAACTTTGGCGGTTACTTCATGTCCATTTTGTATCTATTAGTGTTGCGCTTAGGAGCAGTACAAAAAAAATTTACTTCACGTCCATTGCGCAGCTACTGAAATTTGTCTCCACCACGTTTCTGGAACGAGTGCTAAGTGCGACAATACTGTACCTAGTGCTGGGGTAGGGTTTTCCCTTGTCACTTTTTCTTTGTGCTTTCTGTTCCGAGACCAGACACCGTGTAGTAACTACTGTCACGTAACAAAACATCCGTATCTCTCAGAAAACTGTGCCCGGGTTTTTTATTTTTATTTTTCAGAAGTGAAATATCGGAACAGAATTTTTTAAGATTCCCCCCCCCATAAAAAAGGAAAAAGGAAGCTAGACAAATTCAGTGTTTTTCATGGTACAAGACTGTCAGGTAACACTTGTCACGAGACAAGTTTTCACGACCATGGGAACACTGAAACAGGGACAAAACCACGTGACTGCAACCAATGCTGTCACGGTACACAACTAGTCACGAAACAAAGAAGGATAAGAAGTAACCGCCTTTGAGAACTTTTTCCACTGTTTCAATGTAATTTACCTGATGCTGCTTCCAAACTATGTTAAGTGCTAACAAATGCTTCAAAGAAAAAAATTCCTTGTGTTTCTCATGGCCTTTCTTCTTCTACTTCTACTTTTTAAAAAGTGTTGGCAAGAAACTATTATGAAGAAGAGTTTGTAATGTATAATTGATGCTTTGCAACTATCTGAAAGCTTGGAGCAATTAGGCCCAACATTACTTATTCATCACCATCTGGGAACTTACAACTCAGTAAGCCCTGATCTGTTTATGTTTCCTTGGAAGGAATTTTTTGCATTGAAAGGCTGCACTATGCTGCAGAAAATAAATATTTAATCGTTCCTGTGCTTAGTATAGCTGAGTCATGGAATGTGCATGTTGTGTGGCCAGGGCAAACTGGCATGATGCCACCCACCCCACCAGTGAAAAGAAGGACACTGAATGCTGTTTGCAAGCAACTGTGCTTTTCTATCTCTTTTTCCTTTGCCTCCTTGTTGATTAGTGAGTCTGATACTCATCATCAGTGCAAGGCTCTTGTCCAGCTAGAGAATGGGTTGCCTCTATAAGATGATTGCACACATGTGCCAATTAATATGGAAGTTAAAAGGGATTGGGTTTATGACCAAACACATACAAAACTGATATGGACCAGACAGAGATTGAGTCTTCAGTCCAAAATCAGTGGGGTAAGATCATAGGGTCCACTGCAGGATGAACCGTTTGGCTAGGCAGGTCCCTGCTTTTGAATTGGGCTGTCTTGATGAAGAATTTGCTTCTCTCCCCCCCCCCCAGCAGTTTTGGTGGGATTCTATTAATGCAGAATGGATGCTTATATCTGATGTTTATATATGACCTTCAAAATGGTCATACTTGTCTTTCATACACGCTACTCTCCAGGCTTTGTTTGATGTTAAATTAAGGTAGAAACATGAATTACTTACTTGTCCAGTCTGGAAATTACTGGGCTGGGGAACTTCCCTTATAAGGAAAGGCTGCAGCATTTGGGGCTCTTTAGTCTGGAAAAAAGGCACCTGATGGGGGGATATGGTTGAGACCTACAAAATAATGCAGGGCATGAGTAAAAGTGGATATAGGGATGCTCTTCTCTCTCACACAAAATAACAGAACTAGGGGACATCCACTCAAATTGAGGGCTGGGGGAGTAAGAACAGACAAAATAATTTTTTTTTCACCCAGTGCATTGTTAGTCTGTGGAACTCCCTGCCACAGGATGTGGTGATGGCACCTGGCCTGGATGCCTTCAAAAGAGGATTGGACCGATTCCTGGAGGAAAAGTCCATCACAGGTTACAAACCATGATGGGGATACATGTTATCTCCACGATTAAAACCAGGGTACTTCAAGGGCCAGATGCAGGGGAGTGGTATCAGGAGACAGATATCTAGTTTTATGTGCTCCCAGACACATCTGGTGGGGCCACTGTGAGATACAGGAAGCTGGACTAGATGGGTCTTCGGCCTGATCCAGCATGGCTCTTCTTATGTTCTTATGTTCTTATGAAATATTTAAGTGATGACACCTTGGCACCTAACAATGAGATCATATTGTACAGCAAAGCTGCTGAGCATGCTTGTCCGGGTGAGACAATTAGCTCTTCCTGCGTCTCCTCAAAACTTTCTGGCTGGGATGTTCTGCTCCAGAACAAATCAGGATAAGGAAGATCTCAGATTAGTTCTTGGAACCTGGCTAACCCTGAATCTTGATGGATTTGTTTTTTTAAAAAAAATAGACGGTTTAAAACAGACTGTTGAAAACAATAATGTTTAGGTACTAATTATACCGTACTTTCCTGGAAGGACCATGGATTTTGGTGGAATGGAGATATGTGCAAGGCCCGACACAGCTACCTCTTCAAAAACGATAGCCTTAGAGAAGTTATTGTCTGCCCCAACAATGGCTAAGGGTTGGGTGAAGGAGGAGTTAAAATAGCAGGCGCACTGCTATTTTGCCAGCGCACAGACAGGCCATGGTGAAAGTTACCTTAAGTAATTTCCAGTATTCTCAAACTAAAGTCTCAGTCCCTTTGACAAACAAAACAAAACAAACCCTGCTGTTATCCTGGGTACTCCTTTTTTTTAAAAAAAAACAGGATTTAAATTTTAGTGTACACTTGAGGGTGTGCGTGCAGGGAAGACTGTGCCCAGGCAAGCAAGCTTTCCTGCTCCCATGCCAGAGGTCCGTGTATTTTGGAATGGATGTGGAATCAATTCATTGGAAATGAGTCAGCATTTGTGTACACGCCAGTTTTTTTTTTAAACCTCCTTCCAGTTCCACAAGATGTCACTGAGTGGATGGAGGTGTGTCAGCGTCCTGCAGTGTGTTTTATTTACTTTTCCCCCTGTGTTTAGCTGAGTTTATTTCAGTGGTGATGTTGAGGTCGCCAAGATTATTAATAGCCAGAGACTTCAGCATCTGCACTGAACTGGAACCATCTCATTAGGAGTTCATGGAATTCATGACAGCTATGCACCTATCCCAATATATCATCTGTCCTACACACTCACATGACCACACTCTGGACCTGATGTTCTCTAGTACATTGGTGGAGAGTGATCTGAGGGTGGGGAAATCACATCCTTCTGAGATTCAAGCTGTCTTTGGTGACCTTTCCCCCTGGGGAGCATAGACCACCTTCACAGGCATCTTGATCTGGCATGGTTTCAGGAATTCTTGAGATGATATCTGGCTGATTTGGTAGACAATCCTGTCAAAGCCCAGCCTGGGCAGCTGACATGATCGCTCCTGAACACCATCTCTGTTTCAGAGCCTGCCTTGACCCCTGGCACACTGCGGGGCTGTGGGCATGAAGTTAGAAAGGAAAATGTTAGAGAACAGATGGAGAAGGCATTGGTCAGCTCATAGTCTTGGGTGTTAAGATTACGACCAGAAGGTACACCAATGCCTTTAAAATGGCAAAAAGAGTGTTTAACATCAGGACCATAGGGGAGGCCACAAACTGGCAAATGGAATTGTTTTGGGTAGTCCATGATCTGACCAATTCCCGTCACCACCTCTCTCTATGTGATTGGTTCAGTTTGACCTTTTATCAGTGGGGGAAGTCTCCAGGGTGCTGGCGAGCTATAGGCGTACCACTTCCTCACTTGAACCTTGCCCAATGTGGCTGATTGAAGCCACTAAGGACTATGACTGACTGGGTCGTGAACATGGTAAATGCATTTTTGAGAGCATCCTCCCCTAAAGCATAAAAGAAACCATCATCTAACCCATCAACAAATGCCCCCAATTGGGGCTGGACAATTTTGGCTTCCAAGCTCTTTTAAGGGATACACTGCACCACAATTTATTTGAAATGTTTTGCTTCCTTAAAAGTTCTTGTGTAATGTTGATAGGTACCTGGTGGGTAAGCACAAATATAGTTTTGGTTTTGCTGCATCAAATAGGAACTCAGAGAAATACACACTTAATGTTTGCCAGCAATAACTTATTTAATTGTAGTAATGTTTCTAATACACTATTAAGTTCAAGATAATTGAAAGTGTTTTGCTCCTGATTTTGGTTTGTATTCAGTCCCCGTTGCATCACGTTGCAGTGTCCAACAGTAGTTGGCAAGCATTTGTGGATTCCAGTTGCCCTGATATCGTTTTTCCATTGTGGCAATGTCCTGGTGAAACCTTCCACCATGTTCATCACTGACAGCACTGAGAAAGAAATCCAAGTGTGATTGGAGGAAATGAATCTTGAGTGACATGTTGCAGTTCATTGCTCTGTAAGCTTTGAGAATTTTTTCTGAATGTAACATGGGGCTCTGTAACTGCCAAGAAAATTGTCAACAATATATTTGAAGGCTTTCCAGGCAGTCTTTTCTGGCCCAGTTAACAGATCTTTGAACCGCTTGTCATTCATAACTGGGCTGCATACTTCCACAGAAGAGCTTCCAACCTGGTCTGACTTCATGCCTGGACATGCCCAGACTCCACAAAACATTGTTCATAGGTTTCTTACAGAAATGAATTTTTTTTTGGACACAAATATAAGAAAAAACATGACAAAACTGAAGATTTCAATGAAACGGTATGCAATGGGCAAATTTGGATGTGATTTTCATGATCAGCAGCCAAAAATCTAT
The DNA here is from genome assembly GCA_023846285.1 of Phrynocephalus versicolor. Classification (NCBI taxonomy): domain Eukaryota; kingdom Metazoa; phylum Chordata; class Lepidosauria; order Squamata; family Agamidae; genus Phrynocephalus; species Phrynocephalus versicolor. The sequence continues at coordinate 22,234,479 of JAHTLZ010003542.1, forward strand.
AAGGAACAACCAACCGTGTTCAAGAAGGAAAAACTGCATTGTGCAGTGTGGCTTATTTATTTAAGTGGAAGCCAGCTGCCAATTTCAGCAGACATATAGATTAGGAGCTCTGTTGTTTCAAGATTTTAAAGGCTTGTTTTACTTCTTCCCACAGCCTAAGCAAGGAATTGTTTGCCGTTGTGTCGTATCTGACAGAACCCTGGGCTATCGGCCAACAAAACTAGGGAGTTTCCCACTCATATTGAAGATGAAGGGGGGGGGTTCGGGCAGACCCTCCCTCTCAAATTGCTATATAATCCCTAAAGCAATACAGGAGACTATCCCCCTCAATGGGGAGGATTGCTGTTGGACTACAGTCAAACAAAGTTTTCGCCATTCATCTCTGCATAGTGGAACTGGGCCAGTGTGCTAGTGTTATTTCATATCACATTTAGTTAAAATCCTCTTAGCCTGAACTCTACTGAGTATCACCCCACAGCCTGAATGCTTGCCTCTTATACTCTCTGCCCTGCCTTGAAACAATCTTATTACATCCAGAATGGGAACGGAGAAAAGACCACTAGCTCTTTTGGGTCACTCCCCACTTCTTAAATTTTCAAAACAGCTTTGCATTGAAGAAACAATTAGGATTCAGAATGCAGACTTCCAGTTTGACGTTGTGGCGACACAGTCATGGGGAAGCAGGGGCTCTTTCCCAAGACTGCATTTCTTCCAGATAGGGGATCCCCAAAGGAGTTAAGCCACCCTGGAGGGGTGGTAAAGAAGGGCAGTACCTGTTTATCACAGAAGGTGGTGGCAGCCATCTTCTGCTTGATCCAGGAATGCCCTTTTTCCCTGCAGGAAGAAAACAAGATGCCCGTTCGGCATCCTGCAAGCCATTGGCGTCAAAGATAAGAAGCAGTAACCTTTCAACACATCATGCTACAGTTGGCTGAGATAATCTCTACTTTTCTAATTAACAGTGCCAATGCCAGGAGAAAGGAATCCCATGCAATGGCCATGTAAAGTTGGTCAAGTGAAAGGGACAAAACACCGGAAAGGGCAAGAGAGGAACCAATACAATATGGACAAAATGAGATTGTGATACTGAAACAGATACTTTGAAGAATAAGAGAGATGACAAAACTATTATTTTCTAACTACAAAGTTTAACGAGAAAGGAGTGAACTTTAGATGGCTGGTACCAGAAGGAATCTTAATCAACTGGAAATCAAGAAGATACAAACTTGACACTACGGACAAAGCGAGATAATTCTATGAGAAAAATATCAGCATCTTTGAGGAAGAATCACAAAAATTAGACACAAATGAGAAATACAGAAAGAAAGGGAAAATAACATCAGAAGTGATAGATGAGCAAAGAGGAGAAGAAAATCTGGAAAAGAAGATGGAATAAGAATTGGCTGTGAGAGAAATGAGAAAGACTAGATGTAAAGAGATTCGAAAATGTATGGTTTTTATAATGAATAGTGATATAAAGAGAATTCATTAAAATATCTTATAGTTGGTATTTATCACCTGTTAGATTAGTTTAAATTTTCTAAATATGTTTAGTAAATGGTTACTAAATGTTGAAAATGTGAGCAAAAATGGGGACATATTATCATGTACAATAGACTTGTGATAAAGTTAAAAATCTTTGGCTTAAAATATATGCTTGGCTTGTTAAAATAGTTTTTAGCATATAGATTTTAAACCAAAATTGTCATTATTAGATATAGTATTAGAGAATTTTGAATGGATTTGCAATATCAATGGTTAGAAAAGAGAAACAAAGAATAAGGCCTAAATTCGTTTTAATTTGAACATAACTGGAACTTGGTAGATTATCTGTATCTGTGGTTGATACTGTAGGTGTCATTAGATGATTGAACGACTTTGAACACCTCCACGATCCAGAGTTTTGACAGTTTTTATGGTAACAAGACATCATTTTCCTTCAGGAAAACTGGATGACCTCTGATCTTTCTTGGAGAGAGTTCAATTCATTCTCTGTACCTTTCCACCAAAAATAAGACTAAGGGCCACTCATCAGGTGGACTTGCTATACTGACTGCACTTCATATGCCTTCTTTGTAAGCCATGGTAAACTTTTGATCATAAAGGTTAAGACCCTGTCCCATGATTTACTCTTAGTGAATGTGTGTATTCCTCCCACTCAGAATAGAGGTCTCAGCAAATCAGTGGCACTACCTATCTCAAGTATTGGAGATTGTGGAAACCAGGTCCCCCCCCCCCCCGCCTACAGTTTGGTGGCTGGGGACTTCAGTGCTAGGATTGGATGAGGGCTAGAGGTCATTTGGATAGTCTATTACCCAATTGAAGGTGCCTCCCTACCAGACCGTTGTTGCTGCATGAGACTCTCCAAGGACAATTAAATCTTCCATGCTGGGTAATTACTTGCTGGTTTTAATATTTTAAGAGGTCTGGTTTTGTTTATAGCCTAGTTGATCTCAATCTTGATGGGGAGTTCACCTATGTCTCATCTTGCAGGGTGAGTGTGATATATTATACTCTAATCCCTGCCATTCTACTTTCCTCTGTGCTTAATTTTACGGTTTGGCTGATGGCCTGCAGTGATCATCTACCCCCAGTTTGTACCTTTGCCTTCCAAACAGAGCTGGTTATGGTAGAACTTCATTCTGACATCACATCACCTTTCACTACAAAAATGAAATGGGACTTTGCTACAAAAACTTCCTTTGACCCCTGTCTGCAGAGTAGCTCACTAACAAATCCTTTTACAGACTCTGTTGCTAACATCCCTCAGACATATATAAGCAGATGTGAGAGTTTTGTTAATAATAGTGTTGGATCACAGGAAGAAGACACTGTGAGGAGCATGAAGAACATGGCCATGTGCATCACAGGATATGTCTGTGTATGTAATGACTAATAAAAATAAATAACAAATTATATATTCAATAGCCCAGCTCAGGGCTTTTCATAGACAGCGGTTTTAAGAGCAAAGCATCCCCCCCTCCCCAATTAACTACGCTGGTCCCAGCCCTGAAGGACAGGGCAATACGACATTCAGGAAAAAACAGTTTCATTTTCTTAAGAGGAAAACTATCCACTTAGGTCAGTCCTTTGTTTTCTGAGCATCTCCTGAGTAAATCTCCTACTTCTCTTTATCTCCTTAATTTCCCCTCCCTTCCTCTGTTGACACCAATGCAGGAGTTGGCCCACAATTAAGCTCATCATCCTGTTGTAATTTCCATCTGTAAACAGTGTAGGAAAACTCTCCCAAGAGTTTTCTCCCTTTCTCCCTCCCAAGGACTTACAACAAAGTTTGTTTACCCGAAGCCTCCTTACACTATTGGACAACTTTGTATTTGCTTGTTTACCTGGAGCTACACCATTTGTCCATTTTGTCTACCTGAAGCTCATACCATTGGTTTATTTGTGTCTCTTTGTTGCATATGAACTCACCTCATTTGTCCATTTGAATGTCTGAAACCCACCTCATTGGTTTATGCCTCCTCCTCGCATCCCAGTTACTCGCCTTGTGCATCAGAATCTATAAAGTACCTTTGGCCCTGGTCTGGGCAGCAGATCTTTGCCCCTGCCTCCCAAGGGCAGGTTCTGTCACTTCTCTTTTTTGGCCAATAAACAGAACACAACTGGACTCTCTCTGTGTCAGATCTTATTGGCAGTTAGATCTGGTGGACATTTCCTGGAGATTAGCTCCAGAGACTCAACAATAGCTTATTTTGGACAAGAGCTGTGCCAGATCAATGACATTTTTCAGGACTCAAATTGCATGAAACTCCCCCCCCCAAGGTATTTTAACATAAGACTCCAGCTAGCAGCAGCCATCATACTAAACCTACAGTATCGCACATCAGCCCACTGGGATATGTTACTGCCTGCAATTAAACTCAGGAACCCCAAACACTTTTGGGAAGTAGTCTAAGTTTTCCCCCCAAACATAAATGCTGTCAATTCTTCCAATCCCCGCTCCTATCTGGGAGCAGTACTTTGTGCCACTCTACTATGATGACTGTAAAAACAAACATGCTCACTGGAATACCTGACTGGCCCCCAATTTCTACTGCAGAAATCAAGCAGCTCTTACATGAAGAGCCATCAAACAGATAAAAGAATTTAAATACTTAGGGCTACATTTCCATTACCGCAATTCATAGGGAAGACATTGCCACATCATTATCAACTCAGTGAAGTTGACACTGCAAGCAATAATTTTTGTCATGTTTGGGGCAAGTCACATGTTCCTGCTGCCTTTTGGATTTTCAAAATAAAGCCTTATTTACCAATCTGGTTGGATGCCTTTAATCCCTCCCAGGAAACTCCAGATCACTTTTCTCTACAAAATCTTTACTGTTCCCCATTCCCTGGAGAGCATAAGTCCTGTACCTGGAGGCAGGCTTAATCAGATTGGGGACACAAGTATGGCTGAGACATTTTAAATATTGGTTGAGAATTTGTGGCTAATGATGACCCATTAATTATGGTGCCTGGTCTGCTTCTTTACACTCTCCCAGTTTAGAACTGTTTACAGAAAAGATTTGAACTAGAGATGGGCACAAATAAAAAAAATGGTGTTTCGGTTTTTCGTTTGTCATTGAGAGGTCCATTTCAGTTCGTTTCCGTTTTTCGTGAATTTTTGGAAAAAATTCATTTCTGTTTTTCATTTTTCCGTTTGTCATTTCTACCCGCTCTTTGCACAATTTTTAAAGCATTTACGTGCACGGGCGTCCCCCAATGCCCCAGACCAGAGGGAAAACACTAAAAAAATTGATACTGGCAGAAACACAGTATAGACTAGGTACGCAGGGAGGCTGCAAAGGCAGCGCCGGGCGTTGCCCAGGGTGCAAGGCAGCCGCAGAGTGACTGCACTGTGGGGCAGGGGAGGGTACTCACTGAGAGGTACGCACGCACGCACACAGGGAGGCTGCAGGACTGAAGCTAGAGTCCCAGAGACAGCAATCCCACCCTAACTCCCACCAGAGACTGCAAGGAGGACGGGGGCTGCCAGAGCTTTTTATGCCCTCTGTGGCTGCCAGACCTGCCCAGTCTGCAACCTGGGCATGCTATTGGTTGAACATGATCCCTTCCCATCACATGGCTTGCCTCCATTTTGTGGCTGGTGGCGACATCCATTTTGTCATCCTTAAAGGGAAAAGCAAAATACATCGCGATGGGAGGAAAAAAACCAAACGTTTTAAGGACCCCCCCGGTAGGTATTATCAGACAGTATAAATAATTATCGCTGCGTTTTTATGGATGTCCAGGGCGTTTTTTAACATTTAAAACAGCTCATTTCATTGCGTGTCACCATTAACGGAAACAAAACGTAACGAAGCTAATTTTTGTGCTTCGGTTCGTTTTGTTGCATTTTCATCGCAATTTTCGTTAGTCGTTTCGTTACGTAACGGAATGAATAATGAATAACAGAAACAAAAAAGTTCATTCTGTGCCCATCTCTAATTTGAACCATGGGCATCTCCCTAAACCATTTGGATGCCCTGATTTCAATTCAGTCTTAAAGCTCAAAGAGAGACTTCCTCGATATTGAAAAGTGAGATTTAATTGCAACATCCCATAAAATATGTTTGTCCCTAAATCTTCAACGGCCATTATATATCAATAAACTGACCAGCTATTTACATCTTATCAAGGGCACATCTGAAAGGTAGGCCTTCATCTTAGTCAAATGCAAAGTACTCCCATCCAACATTTTATATTATTATATAACTTGCAACTAGAGATGGGCATGAAACGAAAATATAGCATTTAGTTTCATTTTGTTTCTTTAGTAGTTTTGTTTCGTTACTAACACATTTTAAGTAGTTTTGTAATGAAATGAAATGCTACACTCCCCTGGGTCCTAGAGGCACCAAAATGGCGGTGGGGGGGCTTCTTTGGATTCTTCCCTGTAAGCCCCTGAAATTTGTAGAGGTTTGGGGTTCAGGGAGCTGAATTATTATATTCCAAAGCCCCCCCCCAGGAAAAAATAATTTCTAATTGAGTTGAAAGCTGCTAATCGCTTGCCCGTGGGAGGGCTATTATTGGCTTAGTTCTGAACTTCTGACTCAATTAGAATTTCTCTTACGGGGATTCCCTTTGGAGTTTAATAACTCAGCCCCATGAAACCCAAAACTCTCCAAATTTGGGGGGCTTACATGGTATAGCTTGAGAAAGGTCCCCTTCCATTTCCATGCCAAAACATGAATGTGATCTGTATGTTCCAGTACATAATGTTTTGTTATGTTTATGTACTGAAAAATATGGATTGTAGTCATGTATCAGCACCAAAACCACTGGGGAGCATCAACAAGCTCTTCCCTGTAAGCCCCCCAAATTTGGGGAGGTTTGTATTTCAGGAGGCTGAGTTATTAAGCTGCAAATGTGGTCCCCTTAGCTAATAGAGTGTGTACATCGTGCTCAAGCAATATAGGGGTTAATAAACCCAGTTTTGCCTCTGTAAATCTGGGGCTTTATTGTCCCTGGAGCATATGCTTCTTTATTGTGCACTGTACAATGACATTCATTCTTAGCCTTGAAACCGATTCTTGTCAGTCTCTCCGGATGGGCGGAGGAGGTTATCCTGTACAATCTGCTGTCAAGTGAGAACAAAACGTGCACTAGACAGATGGCCAAGTACATTAACTTATTAATCCAGCGACGTAGAACACAATTTTCAACAAATCCAATTGCTTAGCTTCATAGGGTGCAATTAATAGTACTTTCTCTGCATATGTTATAGTTTAAGGCTGATGGCTAGCTGTCCCTTTGAAATCAAACTACAACTCTGCCATGTCTTGCATGTATTTAGACCATCTGTTCTGTTCCATAAGGGGTATACACTCCCCATTTATTTGTAGACTGTTTCTTGTTGTAAGTCTTTTTGATGCCAATCAATCAATCAATCAATCAATCAATCAATCAATCAATCAATCAAT
>JAHTLZ010003542.1:22241414-22252251 GCA_023846285.1 Phrynocephalus versicolor
AATCAATCAATCAATCAATCAATCAATCAATCAATCAATCAATCAATTGCCAATATGCCATTTATGGGCAAGATAACTGAGAGGGTGGTGGCTAATCAACTTCAAGCATACCTGAAGACCAGGAATGCCTTGATCTATTCCGGTCTGGTTTCAAGCCACAGCGGGTACTGAGGTGGTACTGTTTGTGCTGCAGAATGATCTCTTCAGGGAGGCGGGCAGGAGTAGATATGCCCTGTTGGTTCTCTTTGATCTCTCAAGGGCTTTTAATACCATCAACCATGGTATCCTCCTGGAACAGCTCTTGGAGATTGGGGGTGGGAGCTTAGTATTGCGCTAGTTCTCATCCTTCCTTGAAGACTGTGTTCAGCTTGGGGGTGAGGTTAGACCCTTGGAACCACACTTTTTGGGTTACCCAGGGGTCATCAATATCCCCAGTGCTCTTTAACATATATGCGAAGCTGCTGGGGGAGGTTATCAGTGTGTCATCAGGATGCTTGTGACACTGAGCTCTATTTCTCCTTTAACACCTCTGCAGCAGATGCCATTCAGATGTTTGAGTGTTGCCTGGCTTTGGTTCTGGAATGGTCCAGGGTAAATAGTCTCAAACTGAACACAGATAAGACATAGGTAGTATTCTTTTTTTATTATATTTTTATTTATTTCATATCATCGGGATCCCTACATAGGATAGGGTATGGGTGGGGTGGGAAATCTAAGGATAAAACAGGGAAATTTCAAGTGGTATATTTACAATATTTTTCTATATCTTAATACACAGACTATATTTTAATTTAATAGTGTTGGAGTCTCTTTTTTTAGCTATTTAGTTCTTTTTCGTAAAAGGTATATAGTGGTTTCCAGCAGTCTCTTGCCTTCTGTAACTCTTTGTCCTTTATCAGTTCTGATGTTATGTCCATTTCAGCTGCTTCAAAGAATTTTTCCAAAATTCTTGTCTGGTTGGTGTTTCTGCAACTTTCCAATATTTGGCATATGAAATTCTTGCTATTGTGACAATATACAATAACAAATGCTTTATCTTAACATTCTTAATTTCTGTCATAATATTCAATAGAAATATTTCTGGTTTAAATGGAACTTTATAACACAGCATTTTTTGTAAGATCTCATGTACCATTTTCCAATATCTCTTTGCTACATCACAAGTCCACCACATATGATAAAAAGACCCTTCTTTGTTGTTACATTTCCAGCATTTATCTGAGGTATTTCCATATATTTTTGCTATTTTTTGTGGTGTCATATACCATCTATAAAACATCTTATATATGTTTTCTTTTAAATTTATTGCCTTAGTAAATTTTACATTACACTCCCATAACTGGCTCCACTGTGCTAATTCAATATTATGTCCTAGATTTTGTGCCCATGTTATCATACAGTCTTTCACAATTTCGTCCTGCATTTTCAAATCTAACATGTATTTATAAATTTTCTGAATCAGCTTTCCCTCTGTTCCCAAGAGCAGTTTATCCAGTTTAGTTCTCTCTATATAAAAACCCACTTTCTTATCTTTAATAAACCTCGAGGTCAATTGTGATTTTGCCCACCAATCTAACGTCACTTTTGGGTTTTGAAATTCTTCCTCTGATTTTAGTTCCTCTTCATTTTTCAGTATCTCACAGTATCTCACTAATTTGTTTTCACTCATCAGTGTTGGTTGTGTAAATGCTTCTATTGGTGACACCCATCCGGGTATTTTTCTATAAACTTGTCTCTGAATATTTTCCCACATCCAACAGAGTGCTTTTCTCACCATGTGATTTCCAAAATATTTCTGTTCCTTAGCCTTTTTATACCAAACAAACGCGTGCCACCCCAACCTTAGATCAAAAAAAAAAAAAAAAAAAAGACATAGGTAGTATTCCTGGGGGGGCTATGTCGAAAGCTTGAAGGGTATCCCTAGACTGGATGGCATTTTCCTCTTTCCTTCTATTAGGGGCCAAGTTTGGAATCTGGGCTTTTCCCCACACCCACCTCTTTCTTGAGATTCTGAGATTACAGCCATGTCCAGATTGCCCTTGAACCAATTTGAGCTATTTGCTCTACCTAGATGAAAGTTCCCTGATGACCCTGGTGCAGACACTAGTCTGAATCAACAACAGCAATGTGTTCTACATGGGGTTCCCCTTGAAGCAGATCCAGAAACTTTGGCACATCCAAATGCAGCAGCCAGATTGGTGGTTGGAGTGAGCAGATTTTATCGCATCACCCCAGTTCTGGCTCACCTCCACCTCCACCTCCTGGATCAGGTTCAAGTTGCTGATGCTTATATATAAAGCGCTCCATGGTTTGGGTTCATGTTACCTGTTGGATGATCTCTACCCAATGTCAATTCCCCAACCCACTACATCAGGGGTCCTCAAACTATGGCCCAGAGGCTGGATGCAGCCCCCAGGGTCCTGAATCTAACCCCCAGGACCAATTGCAGACCCCCCTAACCCCTGCTTTGCGAGGAAGCCAGCCTCCGCAGCTGCTTCTATTGGTGAGGCAGTTCAAAGAGGTGGGCTATGTCGCTTCCCCCACCTCCCACCTCCCAGATGATCGGCATGCTGGCTAGTGGGGCAGTTCAAAGTGGGAGGATCATGGCAAGGTTCTCCGCTTCCCCTACCCACCACCCAGATGGTCAGGGCACCGGCTGCAGCCTGACGGGGCAATTTAAAATGGGAGGGCTGCAGCAAGGTCTCCCACTCCTTCCATAGCCCTGAGGCCCCACCCATGCTTCTCCTCCACCCCGCCCACCTGCCTTCCTTGTGTGGCTGTTGCCTGTGTTATTGTGATTGTGAAGAAGGAAGGGGCAGGCAGAGGCACCACCAGCCAGCCTTCTGAGCCGGAGCAGCCATGGCAATGGACCGACCAAGGGATGGGTGGCGGGTGACCGAGGGGGAAATGGAGCTACTTCCCACCCACCCAGTCCCCTCTGAGCTGCTGCCTTGCTCTGTGGAGTGAGGGAGGGGAGGAGGGAGCCCAGCCATGAACAGAGGCTGAGGTCGCTGCCACCACCACCAGAGACCAGCGATGAGGAGGTGGCGGAGAAAGAAGATAAGGGAAGGGAAGACCAACAGTGGCCCAGGCCTGGTTCCTGGGAGGCTGGCGGGGCTGCATTTGTCCCTGGTTGGTGATGGGCAGGCTGGCGAGCCAACAGAGCACCACAGCCTAACTGGGTTCAGCCAGTGAGCAGGCTTCAGGTGGCTTTGGGCAGGCCTTCCTGCCTCCCCTCCTTTCTTCCTAACCCTTGCTCCCTCCCTCCCTCCCTTGTGCACCAAGCCAAGAGAGGAGGCAGGTTGCCCTCTGGGGTGCAGCGAGGGTGTGATGGCCAGGGCGCACCGCTGGATCCGTGCTCAGTGGTGCAAGCTTTTCCACCCTTGCTGCGTCTGCTGCTCCTCATCCTGAGTGGCTGCCCAGAAGGTGATGAGGGGCCTGAGTTTGCCTGGGCTTCCGCCCCCTTCCTGACACAAGGAAGGAAGGAAGGAAGGAAGGAAGGAAGGAAGGAAGGAAGGAAGGAAGGAAGGAGAGCCGCTCCAGCCACTGCCACTGGAGGAGGAGGAGGAGGAGGAGGAGGAGGAGGCGCAGCAGAGGGATCCCAGCAGTGGCACCTCAGGGCATCGATCCGGAACAGGAAGCATTGCTGGGCCCCAGAGATGCACTGATCATGGGCCAATCATGGGGGGCTTCTGCCCAATTCCCCTTCCCTCCCCCTTTTTTCCATGTTGGCCTGTTTTTGGGTTGTGGTCTGGCCCCCAGTGGTATCTGGGTGGTGGTGGACCGGCCCGCTGTTTGATAACTTTGAGGACCCCTGCACTACATCATCATGGACAAAGGTCCTCCAGGTAGTCACCCTGGGGGAGGCCCATAAAATCTTTATAAGAGACAGGGCATTCTTTGCCGTGGCTCCATCCTTGTGGAATAAGCTCCCAGAGAAGCTCCACCTGGTCCGATCCCTGTTGATGTTTCAAAGGCAATTGAAGGCATGGCTCTTCAGGGAGGCTTTCCACCCCTGATTGAATCTAGGCTGATTTTACATCCTGATGAGTTGTTGTTGCCCTTATGTTATGATTTATTTTGTTAGTATTATTTTTGCTCTAGCACGTTTGGTGTTTAGTCTTTATGTGGACTGCTTGTTTGTTTGGATGGTTTTACCATATAATGACTATATCAGGGATATAATATATAATAATCCTGAATGAGGGACTACCTACTATGTGACTTTATATGGATTACCACACATGGTTGCATTGACTGATTCATAAGAACTCCAGTGTTGTCCATTTGCTTTTCACCCCTCAAAATGGATTTTTCTTTTCTTCTTGCGAACTCTTTGTAGCTCTAATGTTACCTTTTTTAATATTCTAAGATGCCTCTTCAAATTCCCTGTTCCTAACTTGAACATGTCTTAAATGTTCTGGACTGTATATTGTCCCTCATACAGAAATATTATATTATCATTATTTAGCCTGCATACCGTAATTAAACTGTAAACTGCCCAGAGATCACTTGAAGTGGTATGGGCCGCTGTATAAGCAGAACACTTCTTTTTTGCTTTATTATATATGTGTGTGAACCACCCCAAGTAGTGCTGTGATACTAATGAGTACAGTATAAATTACTGACTGATTGACTGACTGACTGACTGACTGACTGAATATGACAAGAGTATTAGGCTTACCAAAAAAGTTGCCCCCCCAACCTGGCCACCCCTCTGCCTGACCATCATCCCCCTCACTAGCTGATGCCCATGCTGCCTGCTTAGTTGCCATAACACCCATCCCACCCACCCATCTACCCTTTGGGCACCTGTCCCTGTCCCCTCCCACCTTCACCCCTTGCCCTCTCCTCTTCCATTTATGTTCTCCCCAGAACACCTAGCCTGCCTGGCTGTCCCCTCATTTGCTCACCCTCCCGCCCACCCCTCTCACACATGTCCCTGTGCCCTCCCACCCTCACCATATGCAGCTTCCCCTCCCCTATTCAAACTATTGTAATCAATTGCTAATTGACCAAAGTCTGGACTACTACCGAACTGGTGGCAAAATTCTGGGCGGCATGTCACAGCAGCCAGAATAGATAGCTGAATTCTTAAAACTTGGTTTTATATTCTTACATTTGTTGTCTTAAAGGTCTTTTTAAAAAGTTTTTTTTATATTGATCACTGTAATGTATGCCAGTTTTTAAACTTTCCAGCCAATGTCTTTCATATTCTATTCTGCTCTATTCTATTTTATTTTATGCTTGGCTTGATGCCGCAACAATAAACCTTACCTTACCTTACCCCTCCCCTCCCTTCCATTCTCCCCACCTCCCTCATCCCTGTCACCACCAGTCTCCTGCTCCACCTCATAGGAGATGGACACAGTGGCAGTGGCAGCAAGAGCAGCAGCAGAGAATGCAATATGGCAGCAACGGTGGCAGGGTGATGGCACACACACCTCCACAAAAGGTTTGTGACTTTAGCTTGAATTAAAAAAGAATATTCCTTTGCCAGTTTGTTCCTGCAGTGGGAAGCAGGTCCTGAAAGAAGTTTGTATTCAGTACTTCAGCTGGCCTAATGTCAGCTTAACTGCCCTTCTGTGTTCTTGGCTAGATAGTATTCTACCTTATTTACACACTGAAGATTTGGACAGTTGATCCCTTTCAACCAGCAGTGGAAAGATGTTAAGGCTTTGGGTCTTGACAGAGAGGGATTTTAAATCAAATTTATTGAACCTTGTTTTTTCCCCTGATAATTTTAATGCACGTGTGTCCCATTGTTTATTGATTCCATTAAAATGAATGACTTTTTTCCTAAATGAGTCGTTTGATCTGATGTGGTAAATTCTTTCTCATTATATTGACACATTGCCTTGAATCTTAATGTTTTCCTCCATTAAAGGAAGGAGATCCAGTTCAGGAATAGACAATTGCATGTGTATTTTTTAAAAAAACCTTTTAATCTCTGCAAAGAATATCTCTATGAAACCAATTGCTTCCTGTTCACTGAGCAAAAAGTCAGGATCCAAGCCAATGTATGGTTTGTTGCAGTTGCAGAGAAGCTGTTTTGCCATTAGAAGGACATTCTTTGTGTTATGTCAGATCAATGCTTTCTATACCTTATGTTGAAGTCCTATACCAGGCCTGTCCAACAGGTAGACCGCGGGCTACTGGTAGCGTGCGAAGGGTTCAAAAGTAGCCCGCTGACCGTCAAAAAAAAGGGCGGGAACAAGTTCTCCACCCCTCCCTCCCCCACCCCAAGGACCACCACTGCCCCAGAAAAGTTCTGGATCTGCCAGCCTACTGTCTCAGCCGAGTGGGGCAGTTCAAGGGCCATGGTGCATTGAAATCTGTTCCCTCCAGAATGGATTAATTGGTTTTCAATGCATTCTTATGGGAAACCGCTGCTCTGCTTACAATTTTTTTTTAGTTATGAGCATGTGCTCGGAACAGATAAAATTTGTAAGTAGAGGTTTTAGTGTAGTAGCCCTCAGGCACTTTGGGCCAGAAAAAGTAGACCTTGGCCTGTTCAAAGTTGAACAGCCCTGTCCTATACAGTACTCTCTAATTCAGTGGCGTTACTTTTGAATAGGCATGTGAGGGACTGTACTATCAGAGCAGTTTGGAAACACACGATTGCCATTATGACAATTTGAAGTAGAAACTACTGTGCTTTTGTCTACTTCTGAAAGGTTTTACATTCTAAAAGAGTAAAGGACGAAACAGTTCTAATGAGGGTCAATAATAACATTTTAATAATATTCATTAAAATACAAAGAAAAGCAGGCAACAAATCACATAATCTCCAGTGATTGGGTACGAATGCTGGGAGTGTGGGAAACAAACAAGAAGAACTGGAAGTCTTAGTTATGGAGGGTAAATATGTCTTAATAGGAATGGCTGAAACTTGGTGGAATGAGTCTCATGACTGGAATACAGAAATTGAGCGATATAAATTGTTCAAAAAGAATAGAAAGAATAGAAAGGGGGAGGGGGTTGCAGGCTGCACACTGCCAATTTCCGTTATTGGCAAACATTATGCAGAAGCAAACATTTCCACTATCATCACAATTTTCATTCATGATTTCCTGAGCACAAGAACAGATTTTGATTGCATTGTTGATAGGCTTGATTTGACTAAACACGGGAGAAATGGACTATATATAAACTATAACCTATAATTAAAGCCGTGCTTTGGTCTAGTTACTGTAACTGGCTAAACGAATTTGAAAGTACCAGATAAGATGTGCAATACAAAATGGCTTGTGAAAATATTGATTTTAGTTTTTAAAGGTTTGGGCCGAAAGCCTTGTTACAAGAGTAGCTGCCTTTAAAAAAAGCAAGGAAATCTATCTTGCATAATTCTATTGTGTATGTATGTTAAAATGCAGCAGGAGTATGTCTAGGGAAAAATAGGGCAGATCGCTGAAATGAAAGCTATTCATTCAGACCAAAAGTTCAAAATGAAGAGGGATTATTTTTAAGAGGGTTCCTCTGTATGAATTCTATTGTCTGCTCTGCACAGAGTACAGAAGATATATCACATTAAATTCCTTTTTTCTTCCTTCAGGAATGTTGTTCAACCTCTTAAAGGGGAAAAAGTAGATATGCAAGAACTATAGTGAAATGTGAAGGTATCAAAAAAGAATTTGTAAGCTCTGTGAAGAGTTTTTAGAGGAAGAATGACATCTGAGGCTTCAAAAGGACATCAAGGTAAAACCTGTTTTAACTAAGTCAGAAGAGCAATTTGGTCCTTGTGCTGAAGCAAGCTGTTTTCGTATGCCACTCTATTCCTCTGAACCCTTTGCAATTCCCAAGAGACACCTTATCAGGCAAGCATTGTTCTGCCCTCCCAGAACATGACAGACTGCTATTAGATAAAGAAGAAGGTTAATAAAATAGAAGTCCAGGTTACAATCATTGTTTCAGCCTCAGGCGTTTTACAAGCTTATAGAATGGAAACAGCTAAGTTCTCAGCAGCTGCTAGGCACCAACAGTCAGCACAGCTCCTAGTGGACTGCGTTTCAAGGAAGTCATTTGAAAGGCCTTTCTGTCACTTCTCAGATACTCAGAAATGAAATTGTGCTGCCAAATGCTGAGAAGGAAGAGGTAGAATGCAGTAGGGGTGAGGCCTTGATGCAGAAGGCAACGGAACAAAGAATGGGTGCAAATCACAAAGAAGAGGATGATGTGTTGTCGTGGTGGCAGCAATGTAGGGTTTCTGAGGCAGTTACTTCACATCCCGTTTGTTCCTCCTTGCTGTCCTGCTTTTGACTGGTACAAAAAAAAAAAACCTTACTTCACGTCCATAGTGTGACAGCAAAAAGTTGTCTCGACCATGCCCCCGGAGCTGGGAACAGAGCGTGACAAGCCATACCTGCCCCTGGGCTGGGGAATTCTTTTGTCTCTGTTCCTGTTCCGGGACAAGGTCCCATGAGGTAACAACTGTCATGCAACAAAGGCAATCTTCTGCTCGTGAACTTGTGTCCGTCCATTTCTCTCGTACTTTTGAGAGCTGTGGATTGACATTTTGAATAGATGAAGCACGGGGGTGTGGTGTGCTCTTTATTTTTATGTTCTTTTTTAAAAAGCAGATCTTGTCACGAAACAAGGCCGTGAAGTAACACTTGTCACGAGACAAGTTATCACGGCCGTGAGTAAATGGAAACAGGGATTGAACAGGGACAAAACCATGTGACCACAAACAACGCTGTCACGGTACAAATGTAATCGCGGAAGAAGGTAGAACATGAAGTAACCGCCTAAAAAGCAGATTGTCCACGTGCATTCACAATGCCTTGTCAGGCCGCCCCTCCCCTGCCCACAATAAGTCAAACACAAACCCTCAAGTTGAGGGATTGCTTTAGTGTCTGTTACACAAAGGGCCCTGCAGACATTATTTATTATTTATTTATTTATACAGCTTATATACCGCCCGTCTTCCTGAAAGGAACTCCGGGCGGTTTACAATAAATGTACAGACAACAAATTAAAACAACAACTGAAATAAACAGTAAAACAAAACGGCTGCAGCAGATGGCGGGACTAAAAAAAAAAAATGTGTCACCCAAACGCCTCCCGGAAGAGAAGGGTTTTCAGCGCCTTCCGGAAGGCAGGCAGGGACTCTGCAAGGCGCACTTCTGCTGGTAGGTGATTCCATAGGGTTGGGCCAGCCACAGAGAAGGCTCGGGTACGCCTCCCTGGGCGTGGCCACACGCAGCATGTGCGCCCGCGACAACCTAGTCGGACGGGCCGAAGTTGACCGCTGGTCGATCCGCTCCGTCAGGTAGCCAGGTCCTAGGCCATGGAGGGTTTTGTAAACCAAAACCAGGACCTTGAATCTAATTCGGGCTGCAACGGGCAACCAGTGCAGACGAGCCAAGACTGGGGTGATGTGCTCGAATCGACGCACACCAGCCACCAGTCTGGCTGCTGCATTTTGGACCCGCTGCAAGCGCCGAATGAGAGTCAAGGGCAACCCCATGTAGAGCGCGTTGCAATAGTCCAGTCTAGAGATCACCAGCGCCTGGACCACAGTTCTGAGGGAGTCCTCATCCAGGTACGGACGAATCTGGGCGATACGCCGAAGATGGAAAAAGGCAGCTCTGGACACGGCGGACACCTGGGCTTCCAGGGTGAGCGCCGGGTCCAGGACTACGCCCAGATTTCGGACACAGTCCGATGGCCTGAGGGAAACACCCTCCAAGGTGGGATACGGGCCACCGTAGCTGGATGAGGAAGCCCCAAAGAACATGACCTCGGTCTTATCGGGGTTGAGTTTGAGCCTGTTAGCCCTGGTCCATTCCATGACTGCGCCCAGACACTGATCGAGGGTCCGGACAGCCTCATCTGCAGCGGTAGAAAAGGAGACATAGAGCTGCGTGTCATCAGCGTACTGATGGCAGCAGACTCCATGCCTCCTAATGACCTCAGCCAGCGGCCTGATGTAAATGTTGAACAGCATGGGAGAGAGAGACGACCCCTGTGGAACCCCGCAAGGGAGTATCCAAGGGGCCGACATCTCGCCCCCATGCTGAACCTGCTGGGGACAGTCCCCGAGGAAGGACCGGAACCAACTGTGAACAGTGCCTCCGATCCCAACCTCGGAGAGCCGATCCAGCAGGATACCATGGTCGACGGTATCAAAGGCCGCTGACAAATCCAGGAGGACCAACAGGGAGGAGCACCCCCTGTCGGCCCTCCGGATGAGGTCATCTTGCAGAGCGACCAAGACTGTCTCGGTCCCCCGACCAGGCCTGAACCCAGACTGGAACGGATCCAGGGCATGCTCGGCCTCCAGATAGGATTTAAGCCGGATCGCGGCCACCCTCTCGATCACCTTGCCCATAAAAGGAACGGATGAAAGGGAACACAAAGAGCTTACAGCCAAAAAGTTGTTGTTTTAATATGGCTGCCTCCAACCCTTCCCTAAACTGTGTTACATCCCACTGCCTGTCCTCTGAAGTTCTCAAGAAGCAGCACATGTGACCTGTCTGATTTTAATCTCTGTTTCTCCAGCCACACATCTCTTGGTTTCCTACTGCAGTTTGTTTTCAAGCAGCACTTTTTTTGTGCCCATCAGGCCACAAGAACAAAAACAGTAGAGACCTTTCCTGACAGCCTGGCCATCACAGATTCAAGGAGGCAGTTTAAGGATGCCCCAGCTGAGGAAAGAAAAGAGAACTCAAGAAGGCTGTTAGCAGCGGCGACTTGGTGTTTGCCATACTTTTTGTCAAGAATTTGCTGACCTGAGGAGATTTCAAAGGATACTGATGCATCACTCCTTCAACTGATGTGGGCACAGAGGAAAGTGACTATTAGGAGGAAGCCCTTAAAGATACCCCAAAAAGCA
>JAHTLZ010003542.1:22252261-22270816 GCA_023846285.1 Phrynocephalus versicolor
TGTGTGTGTGTGTGTGTGTGTGTGTGTGTGTGTGTGTGTACTTAATCCATTTGTGTCATTTGCCCAGTAAAAGTACAGGAACAGTACTTTTACTGGGCAAATGACACAAATGAATTAAATGCAATTTTATCTAGCATGGGTGGCTGCTGATATTCCCCCTACATATATCAGTGGATCTCTCCTGACTGTACAGCAGGGTCCCCGGGAGAAAGAAGGCTGATCTGGCTCTGAGGAATAGTGCTGTGGCTCTCAGAATGGGAGTAGTCCGATTTCTGACGGTCTCAGAGATGAAGCCCGCTCGCTTCTCCCAGCAACAGAGAAGGATAGAAGACATTGGTAATTTGGAGTAATATTTAGAATGGTTGAAACAGAAGGGAAGAAGAAATTGTAAGAGATTAGTAAGAGACTTCAAGCAATATTATGTCCTCATAGGCATCCTTCAGTCTCAAGAGCCTATGGCATTGTGCTCTGTACAGAAGTCCTAAAGCAACATCTAGTCTGGCTAAAAAGGCCAATTCGAGAGTAACAAACAATTCCTTCCACACTGAGGACAGATAGAGTCTGTCCCTTTCCCAGCCCCCAGATTTCTCTGTTTCTGGGACGGCCTCTTTTCCTCAGCCTGTTGAACAAGTGTCCCTTCAAATTATAGAGGCCATGCCTTCTACAATTTCCCCCCTCCAGGATGAATGATTGGAGGTCAAGGTTTCCCATCTGTTAAGGTCCATTCCCAAAGACTTCAGATCCCTCTTGCAGATATCCTTACATTGCAGCTGTGGTCTCCCTCTGGGGCACTTTCCCCGCACTAATTCTACATACAAACTATCTTTCGGAATCCAAACATCAGCCATTCTCGTGACATGCCCAACCCAGTGTAGACGCTGCTGTTTCAATAATGTATACATGCTAGAGATTCCAGCTCATTCCAGGACTATGCAATTTGGAACTTTATCATGCCAAGTGATGCCAAAGATATGTTGGAAACAGCACATATGAAAGGTGTTCAGCTTTCCCTCCTGCTGTACCAAAAGAGTCCAAGACTCACTGCAATACAAGATTGTGCTCAAGAGGTATGTAGTATTGGAGGAAAAGAATATGAAATAAAAAAAAATTCTGCTTTGTTAGATCATTTTGGCAAACGTTACCTAAAATAGGTAGGCTCAGTCATAATATTTCCAGTGGCAGTATCTGAATTTAATTTGAGGATAGCTGAATTCTCTGCTACAATAAAATTTCTGCGGCAAAGAATGTAGTTGTTTCCAAAGAAGGATGTCATTATAAAATGGTATCAGTAGGTGCCAGTTTGAATGGTTGCCTTTCTTGATAGGAGCCTGGAGAATTCCCTGAGTTCTACAGAAGGAAATAACACACAGTGGTTAGGGGGTGATAGTTTCAGCCACAAGCCCCAAGGAGTGGTAGAATTGAAGCGGGAGAACTTGCCAGGTTTTACTAAAGGAAATTGGTTCAGTAGTTAGAGCAATATGGTGCTTAAAGCAGTAGTGTTCGGGGGGGGGGGACTCATTTTGTTCAAAAAGGGATTGTTCCTGAAAGTCTGAGTGATATAGCCAACTGTCAGATAAAATACAGAAAGTAGAGCAAAGTCCTGGATAATTTTTCTTTGGGTCACTGTATATGTATGTTTGCACAGGATAGTGAACATTTATATCCTGGCCTTGCTTTCAAAATACATCCCCTTAAGGTTAAAAGAAACTTTCTTCCAGCCAATGTCAGCTAAGCTAAGAGAGAGAGAGAGAGAGAGAGAGAGAGAGAGAGAGAGAGAGAGAGAGCAGCCGTGTTTGGGCACTGAGTGAAACAGTACAAGCACTTGGTAACCGTGTGGTTCCTCAGTCTCATCATGCAGGGAGAGTGCTGGTCCAAATGGGAAAAATATCCTCAAGGGTTCCCAACTGCACAAAAGAACTACATGTAGTGGAGGTTCTCCTCTTGACAGCATCCATCTCCTTGTGAGGTGTTCAGCAATGAAGACGGTGCAGTTGGCTCATTTCATCTTCACATGTTTACTTAAAATGAATTACATAATAACTGAATGGGGCTGTTGACTTCCCAAAATGTATTAGATTGGGGGGGGTTGTTTTGTTTTATTTTTGCTTTTTGGTTGGTAGCTCTCAGAGAGAAGCTGGCAATGTAGAGAATCTCCGTGACTTCGTGGCAACCACAGAATTCTGAATATTCCTTTGAAAAAAGGAGTTCAGTTTCTGTTACTCTTTTACAATATTTTAAAAAGCAACTTGGCGCTGCTTTTCCTATTCCGTTTTCTCTAATTTCCAACATTGCTCACTGTCTTGCTTGCTGTTTTCCCAGAACCAGCCAGATTAAATGAATTATTGATGGAGCTACAAAAGGCGTTGCTTGGCAGCTTCCTAGGCTGAACTTCAGAAGAGGGAGGGCAAGATTGCTGCTGCTTGTGTAAGAAGGCCCAGAACTAAGTCAGGAAGCAATGCAGATTGTGCTTAAGAGTAGAGATGAGCACGAATTAAAAAAAATATGGCATTTTGTTTGTCGTTTGTCATTTGGAGGGTCCGTTTCGGTTCGTTTCCGTTTTTCGTGAATTTTTGCAAAAAAATCGTTTTCATTTTTGTTTGTTTCATTACCATTTCGTTACCATTAATTACATTTTTTTGTGATTCTTTTTAGGATTTTAAGCAATTCACTCATATTGCAGTAACAAAAACGAAACGCACAACAAAATTTCCGGTGTTTCTGTTCGTTTCGTTTCATTTTAGAGACAAAATTCGTTTGTCGTTTCGTTACGTAACAAAACGAAAAAACGGAAACGGAAACAAAAAAATTGTTCGTTTCGTGCCCATCTCTACTTAAGAGCTCTGCAGCCCAGTGTCCTTCTGGCGAAGGAACACAGAAGAGGTGACTCCACTGCAGGAGACAACTTACAAGCCTCCCCCCCTTTACTTTTTTCCTTTACTATACTCGTGAACAGTGCAATGCAGTGACAATGGTCTTTCTGCCACTGTACCCCAAACAGGCCTATATTCATTACACGACCAGCAGCCTTTTTGTCACTGCACATTTTTTCTCTCCGAAAGTGGCTGCTTTTGCTGCTGTCACAGCTCCACGAGTCTGCCAAATTCTGGTGCCATTCTTCCCAACCTGCCCAACAGTGGCAGAATGATGGAAAACACTACAGTGGTGCCTTGGATAATGAATTTAATTCATTCTGTGAGTCAATTTGCTAACAGAAAAATTCATTATCTGAAATGCGGTTTCCCATTGAAACGAATGGGAAACCAATTAATCCGTTTTGGAAGTCTCTGGGCGGCTTACAATCAAAAGAATTAAAACAGTTAAAACATAGAATATCAATAAATAATTAAAACAATAATAAAAACCTTACACTAAAATCATTATACTAAAATTTCCATCAGAGGATGCACAATCTATATTGTACCAATTAAAAAACTTCTGGAACAGGAAGGTTTTTACCTGGCACCGAAATGTCATTAATGTTGGCGCCAGGCAGATCTCACTCAGGAGGGCATTCCATAGCTTGGGGGCAGCTGCTGAGAAGGCCCTATGTCTGCAAGCCATCCCTCTCACCTCCATGAGGGATGGCTCTTTCAAGAGGGCTCCCTGGCTCAATCTTAATTGCTGGGTAGGTTCGTATGGAAGGAGGCGGTCCTTCAGGTATCTAGGTCCTAAGCCATCTTAATGTGAGCTTTCGTGGATCATATGAAGTAATTAAAATGAGTGTTTTCCAATTTCTTCTTTCCCTAGAAGACTGATTAGGGCATGAATACTTCCTGCTGTAAACTTCCTTAGTCACATGTGTTAGCATTCAAGTCTCTATGTTGTTTAAGTAGAAATGTGCTGTATATATAAAAGTGAGGAAACAAGCCACAATCTGCTAGCACAAGGTCTGTTATGCTAGCAGGCAGCAAAACTATCTAGAGAACTAATATAAGAATGATATTCAATGATATTTTTCTTGCACTACTAATTGTGTGATTTCTACTGCATGCTTACAATGCTGGTTGAACTATGACTGTGCTACATTTTCATCAAGCACAACTACCCTAGTAAAGATTTTTGCTCTGCCAGCATCCCTTCGGATTTCAGCCAGAGCATTAACATGGCCTATGCAGACAAAAGCTAACAAGATCTGCTAGATTCCAATCTACCTCTGTCATCTGAGCTCATATCTACACTTTCTGCAGCTGGACACTGTTCCATAAGTAGGACATACTGTTGCAAGTCAGCATTAGGGTTATGCCTGGAATCAGGAGAATGTTTTATGAAGAATGTGCATGATGGTTAAGGCTGCCCATAGTTGAGTAGAAGGGACTGGCTCCATTCGTCCTTTTAAAAAAGTAACTTTCCAATCCTTTGTTTACCAATACAACTCCTCAAAGGCGGATCTTCTGCACTTGCCAAAAATATGACTCATTAATACATATAATCATCACTTCAAGTTTGCTCAGTTGTTTTATCTGTGTTTGTATGTGCATTGGGAATACAGAGGCAGAATAAAATACATCTGAACGGAAGACTGCTCCTGTTGTAGAATTTATTTTAGACTTCCTCCTGGAAATGAATGGGAATTATGCAAGAGCAATCCATTCCCTATCAAACCTTAGGAAAATATTTGATAGTCTTTGTGTTATCTATATTCAGCATTTTATTTAACAAAAATCTTATGCATTTGCTTATCAGAAGAGCACATATGCAGATGCTTAGTAAGACACAAGCTTTAAAAGCGATGGAAAGTAAAGGAATTTTTGAAGGGCTTAAAATTCTTCTTTAACAGCTTTGCAACAGAAGTATGAATTAAAACTGCAAGTGAATTTTGTCTGGAACAGACTCGAGGTATTTAGATTGAAAAGACAGGCTCCATTAAATCCCACCAGCTTTTCAGATTCAGAGCTGAATGTAACAAAATTCCACACTGACTTGGTTCAATTGACTAGCTTGTCTTTCAGGAAATGCACTATATTCTTATCAGTGCCTGGTGCTATGTAACAACTTCTATATCAGTGATGGCGAACCTTTTAGAGACCGACTGCCCAGACTGCGATTCAGAACCCTCTAATATTTTCCAAAGTGCCAATGCAGCCATTTAACTTGAATACAGGTGGCTGTGAAGGGGCGATGTCGGGTGCCCACAGAAAGGGCTCCAAGTGCCACCTTTGGCACCCATGCCATAGGTTTGCCAACACTGTTCTATATTCTTGCCATTTAATTTATAGGTGAGAGGTTTGAGTATTTTATGTAAAAGATAAAGGTAACCATACAATTTTTACACATAGTTGGGCTTGGTTGACTCTTTTGTGAAAACTGTACACTACAATGTTGTGTTAGGAAAGTGCCATAAAGTACATTGGTATTTCTTCCATCTTCAGATCTCCACATTTTTTCATCTAAAATGAAGATTTCTTTGTCTGACATTCTAATTCTAAAGTTTTAGTAAATATTTATTGCTGTTGATCTCATTTGTGTATTTATATGCATAGGAAATATCTCCACAATGTCCTGAACACCTCATTTCATCTCCTGCAGACTCAAGCCTGTGGCTTTTCTTTATGGACTCAGCCCATCTTATATTTTGGTCATATTATCCTGCTGGTTAATACTTTCCCCACCATTATTAAGTTTTCCACAGAATCCTGACTTCTCATGATATGCCATAATTTGGGCAGACTCAGATTAATTTTTTTGGCCTCCAAAGATAATTCAGAATTGATTGGATTTAGGATCCACTTGTTCATCTTTCTGGCATCTGCAAAGGTTTCCACCAGGACCACATTTCAAACAAATCAATGGCCTGAAAAAAAAGAGAACATTAATAGGAAGTGGAAAGAAGGCCATACCACAAACAAAGAGTACAAACAGGTTACAAGGAATTGCAGGGATTGCATTAGGAAGACAAAACCAGAGAATGAGCTGAGGCAGAGAATGAGCTGAGACTAGCAAGAGACACTCAAAGCAAAAAGAAAAAGCAATCTTCAGGTATCTGGAAGTTGAGTCATGGTAACTGGACTTCTTTTTCTTGAGAGATAGAAACGTGATGAAGCTGTTTGGATGAGCAGTGAAACATTTCTATCTCTCAAGAAAAAGAAGTCCAGTTGCCATGACTCAACTTCCAGATAAACTCACCTGGATGACTGAGAATCTTCACAGACATATCTCCAGGTATGTATGTAACAAGAGACAAAGAAAAGAAACAGTGGCTCAACCACTCAGTGGAGATGGGAAAATGATGACAAAGAAAAGGCAGAAGTGCTAAATTCCCATTTTAGCTTGGTCCCCCCCCCCCAAAGAGGAGACTATGTCTCTCCAGAGAAATGTGAAGTGGGGAGGGCGGACAGGATTGAAGTTGGAGATAGATAAACAAATAGTCAAGGACTGCCTTATTGCCTTGACCAAGTTTAAATCTCTAAGGCCAGATAAACTGCATCCAAAAGTATTGAAGGAACTGGCTGAGGAACTCTCAGAACTACTGTTTATTATTTTCTTCAAATCATGGGAAATTTGTGGCTGCCCCTATCTTCAGAAAGGTGGAACCTGGGAACTACAGACTAGTCAGCCTGATACCAATCCCAGAGAAAATTTTGGAACAGATAAAGTTGTCACTATGCAAGCATTTGGAAAATGCTTTTCATTAAATGAATGAGTGAATGAATGAATGAATCCAAGCTTACATGGTATATTTTCCAGATTTGTATCTTAGGAATTAGGTCTCCCCCCCCCCACCAGCTGATTTCATACATCTTTTAATGCTGCTGTAATTATTATCAATTTTTAAATGTAATACCCTAGGGCTGTAAATCCTTGCTAGTCGCATCTCTTGTGTAAGAACACAAAATTATAGTATTTTTCTCCTCATTGCTGGATGACACAAAATTGCCTTCCAGTATTTGCTAGGATTCCCTAACTGTGTAAAGTATACTGTACAAACTGCAGAAAACTACCAAATCTGCTGCTTTGTTTCACATATGTTTAACCATCGGAGGCATCAGATGGATTGTTTGTGTCAGTCCTTCTGTGCTTGCTGTGTACACTTTGCTTCATGGAAATGGGAGGTGTTCATGATACAGTACAGTAATTGTTATGAGTAGAGATGGGCACGAAATGAACTTTTGGTTTGTTTCATTATTTGTTATTTGTTTCATTACATAATGAAAAGAATAACGAACTGCCCCCTCTAAGAGAAATGAAATGAAATGAAACAAAATGGAAATTTCCGTTTTGTTTTGTTTCATTTTGTTTGCAGGCAGTGTCTCCTACCTGGTGCTGCTCCTGGGGTCCTCCATCCTGGATGCAGGGAAGGTCAAGGAGCTTCCAGGAAAGAAAAAGGGGGGGAAGCTGACCAGTTGGTAAGCAGCCCCATGGTCAGCAGTAATAATAATAATAATAATAATAATAATAATAATAATAATAATAATATTTTAAAAGAAGATCCAGCGCACAGGCCCGGGTACCAGTCCGCGAGCACCGGACCGGGCCCACAGGTCGCCAAACTGGCCTGCAGGCCGCGGAACTGGCCCCGGACCAAAAGTAAAAAAAAAAATCTCGCACGTGGGCCTGGTACCACCCCGTGAGCACTGGACCTGGCCCACGGGCCACCGAACTGGCCCATGAGTTGGCAAAAGTAAAAAACAACAAAGCCGGCTGGCCCGTGCTACAGCTGTAGTGCGGGCCACATGGTCGGCAGTAAAATAAAAATAAAAATAAAAATAAAAATAAATACAATAATAAAAAAGGAGTGCTGAGTTGGTGCACTAAAATGAAAAAATAAAAAATAAAAAATAAAAACAAGGGCCGACCCAGCCCCAGGGGTGGCTGGGTCGGTGCTCTAAAATAATGAAATATATATATATAAAAAAACAAGCGTGGACCCAGCCACCGGGGCTACACAGTCAGCACTTTAAAAGAAGAAGAAAAGAAACTGAGGTGCTGGCCCCAAGCCAGCACCTCAAAAAGCCCTGCCGCAGGGGCAAGGATTGGCAGCCGACACTGCTGCCGCCGACGCCCAGTAAGGACCTAAACTGGTTCAGATCGATTCAGGTTTGCACATTTTTTTTTAAAATTCATACAAACCCGAACCAAACCAAGGGTGGGGGGCTGAAACAGACGGATCTGAATCATGGATTTTCTGTTTCATGCCCACCTCTAGTTGTGAGTTTTGTGGGCTGTTTGGCCATGTTCTGGATGTTTTTCTTTCTGACGTTTCACCAGACTCCATGGCTGGTATCTTCAGAGGGCAAGGAGCTCAGGGAACTAAGAGTTCTCTCTGTGCTCTGGGGTATAGAGAGAACTCATAGTTCCTTGAGCTCCTTGCCCTCTGAAGATGCCAGCCACAGAGTCTGGCAAAATGTCAGAAAGAAAAACTTCCAGAACATGGCCAAACCGCCCAAAAAGCTCACAACAACTATCAGACCCCAGCTGTGAAAGCCTTCAAGAATACATGGAAGGTGTTCAGTTTGTGCTGATGCTTTGCTCAGACACAACTGAGAGAGAAAGAGCTTCTTATTTGTTTTTTGCACTAGAGGGAGTCAGCAGTTTCCAAGCAGGCGGTGTTGCCAAGTCAGAACTCTTCCAATAGGCCAAGACAGACAGTTTAATCAGGAACTAGTAATTTGGTGAAAAACTCTAATTGACCTCTGCAGTTAAGAACAAATAGGGAGAAAAACGCACATTTAGTTATATTTTAAATCCACATTTAATTATATTTTATGAGGAAAAATACAGGTTAGGAAGAACAAAATTAGAGGGTTTTTTTTTAAATCGCTAATTTCAAAGGGGAAATGAATTATGGTTAAAACATGCAGCACTGATAGTGAACTGCCTATGAATGGATTTATTTCAGGTGAAATAAGGGCAAAAGGAGGTGTGCAGCTGAACATGAAGAAGACAAAAATCACTGCAAAAGAACTAAGTAACTTTAACAGTGAGTGTGAGGAAACTGGAGTTGTTAAAGGTTGTTGTATACCCTGGTTCACAATCATCAGTCCAAGCGGAAACAGCAACCAAGGAATCAAGGGATGACTGAGACTTAGAAGGGCAGCTGTGAAGGAACTAGAAGAGGTCCTGAAGTGTAAGTCTGTATTGCTGGAGACCAGGGTGAAGATAATCTATACTAGAGTATTCGGGATAACTATGCATGCATGAGAAAAGCTGCAACACAAAGAAAGCCTGGGGTGGGGGAAATTGTTCATTTAAATTTAGTGTTCAAAGGTTTTTTAAAATGGATATCATGGACTGCCAAAAGGGGAAATATGTGGGTGCTAATAAAGTTAGGCATGAACTCAATCGATGAAACAGTGGTGGTTGTATTTTGGCCACATTTTGAAAAAGCAGAGCTCCCTGGAAAAGACCATGAAGCCCTGAAAAGTTAAAGGTACAGTATCAAAGAAAGAGGAATGCCAAAATGAGATGCACTGACTCCATAAAGGAAGCTGCAGCCTTGAGTTTGCAAGTGTTGAGCTGTCAACCATGGGACCTTGTAGACGTCACTAATTCATAGAGCCTTATGAGTCAGAAGGAAGTTGATGGCACATCAAAACAGCAACATGTAATGCCCAGCACCTCAAATTTTCCCAAACTTGGAGGTATGAAAATTTATTTATGTATTTTGCTGGAGGGACACTAGCAACAACATGCAAGGCTTGGAGAATAGATGCTTCCACTAATCATCCTCCACTAATCATAGTTGGCAGTCTGGGGAGCTGAGACATTGCCCCCAAGGAGTGAAATAGCATCTGTTCCATCCACCAGGGATGTGAATGTCCTCCTACTTGCTTTGTTTTCATTTAGCACAGATATGAAATTAGCATGATAGAGATTTGGACTATCATCCAAGGGCATGCAGAAGATGAGTGGATGTGTGGTCTGTTGAGACATTGTGTTGGTATCAAACCTCCAAGGCTCAAAAATGTAGACACATATTATCTTGCACAAATCATGGAAGAAGATATGCCAGTCTCTCACTCACTCCCAAAGAGCAGGGGCTAAAGCTGCCATTTTGTTTTCAATTACAGTGGTCCCTCATGCAGTCTCAGAAGAAGTGACATGAAGGCTCACATTAAAATATAGCAGCTTGTCTTTAAGGATGCTAACATGTTTTTGTCTCTTTTTAAAATGCTTTGTTTTGTTTTGGCTGATGTGCTATCATAGGCTAACACAGATACCTCTTCTAAAACTATAGCTGATGTTTTGGGGGATGGATCAAGTAGTTTTTCGTAAGAGATAAATGTTTTTTCGATTGTGGACAAACAAGAGCCACCTTAAACAGCAGGTTGCTGATTTTTCTAGGTTTTTGAAAGAGCAATCTTCTATCATTATAATTTTGGCTATTTTGACAGGCTTTATCTAAATCTGAATCCTTGCTAGCCAACCCCTATCACATAGGCAACGATTTTAGCCACTTTCAAATGAGGATGCCTAATGAGCCTGAGCCTGAGAATTGGGGTTCAGCTTTATTAATTAACTGATCAGCTCAGCTGTACGCCTTAGGACTTCACTTTAGTATATAGAGCTCACCTTTCAAAAAGTCCCACATACATAGTTTTTCAGGATTCTTCCCTCTGCAAATGTCTCACTGGTCCTTTATGTGTCATAATTGGCCAAAGTCCCCCTATTCAATGATTTCAGGAGTGTGCTGGATAAGTGTCATGTTTAATCCATTACATCCATGGTGCAGAGAATAAAGTCAAGTCAGTGGTGGAAGCTTTTATCATTGACAATTTCTTCACATTGCAGTCCTAGCAAGTTACTGCCCTGGGCTATGTGCCATTTTTCTTCTTGAGCAGTTTCCTTTCAAAGGACTGAACACATGGTGGCATTTTCTGAGCAATCAATCAATGCCACACCCTCCCAGGTCTCATATATGCCAACAAAAAAGCTTTAAAACTTCTGCTTTTTAGACAGCTAACAAAAATCAGTGTGATACAGTATATTACATCCACAGATAGTTGTCTGTCACAAAATGCATACCATTTTGTACTTTTCCCCTCCCCAATTTGGTGTTTTCTTTAGATGGACATTCTAGGAGAATGGAGACACACTGCCTGTTTCCTGCAAATCAAAATTGCTTATAATATTCCCAGGATTTAGTTCATCTTTGAGGGGTTGGACTTTGATTTGGTCATCTCCTGAATCTGTCAAACAGACAGGTTGAGGATTCAGGATTGATTTGGACCCTAATCCCCAAATATCAGAAAAGCTATGCAGAACTATGAATTATTATCACGGCTCACCTCAATGAAATAAAGACAGTCAAAGTGGAGATATTACAATTAAAACATGTTTCAGCTATCTCTAGTTGGCAATTATATTTAATATAGTATTATTTACTCAGAAACAGTCATTTACAGAGATGGGCATGAAACAAATTTTTAATTCATTTTGTTATTTGTTATCTTTTTTCATTACAGAAGGAAATGAATACTGAACAGACCCATCAAAGAAAAATGAAACGACCAGACTTTAAAAAAATGAAAAAATGAAAAATGAAACAAATGATTTTTTTTAAAAAAAATACCCCCAAATGATTAAAAAACCTGAAAAAAATGAAACGTGCCCATCCCTAGTAATTTACAAAACTTTGTTAATAACAGCAGAGAAGACCAGCCTTTTATTTTCAAGAAATTAACTGGTAAGTAAAAAACACCAAAAGACTTCCTAAGCCAGTCCTGAGGAAAATTAAATGCAAAGAATATTGATGTTCGCTATTATGTAAAGAATAGCTATTCCTCCAAAAATGTTATTCCTCTTAACCCAAATTAGGTAAGTCAGCACACGACGGTGTGAATTAAGTGTGTGTGTATTCATTCCAATTTAAGTCTCCTAATGACAGACTGGAACCTTTTGTTGAATTATAATTCAGCAGTCTCTCTATGCTCAATCTTGGCCACTTCGGGTTTAGTCAATAAATGGTATAAGATGCAGTTCCAGTTGACGACTGCAGGTAAGCCAGTCATGAACCACCTCCCCACCCCCACCCCGCATGTGGGACTTGTAGGAGTCTGTGTGTGACAAAAATGCACCAAAAATTAACTGTTTCACATGTATAGATGTAGCAAGAGATAGTACATTGTTGAATTAGGGTTTAAGAGACTAGGGTTCAAATCCTTAAAATTCAGTGAGGTGTGGTATTACTAAAACCCATTCCTTAAATATCCCATATTGTTGAAAAATCCTATCTTGACTAGCATGATTTGGAAGCAGTTTGACTATGCAAAACAACAAAGGAAGTAGCAAACCTAGCAATATTTGGTAGGTTTATACCAGTGCAGAAATTTATTAAGGTGAATACCAGAATTCCCAGCCATGCAGGAGGTATGTTAAGGTGAAATCAAATAACTGGGCCAGTTTTCAGGATTTCGAGATATCTAAGATTTCCAGATTTCCAAGAAATGATGGGGGAGAGGACAGAAGATGACTTGACGTGTTTGAACTGATGATGAAGCTAGTTAGAAACTTAAAATAGGATGAAAGAAGAAAGATAGACAAAAAAAAAATTGGCTGAAAGCACACAAGTACAGCTACACCTACCAATGCAGTGACTGACAAGAGGGACATGCCCAGAAATCTTGGACATTTTATAAAATTGTCTGACTATATATTATTGAGTTACTTTTTCAAAGAACAATAGAAAGATATTGTGATAAATTCCTCATTGGAATATGCATTTACATGCTGAGGTTAGGGTGACTTCCGAAAAATGCTTTTGCATTAGTACTTTGTTAAAGGTATCAATAAATAAATTTTAATATTTTTGCATTAAAATTGCCTAGATTTCTGCTATATGATTGAATTACATTCCACTATATCTTCTTTTGCATGAATATACAGTAATATTTTAAACATTCAGTAAAATCTGGTGACCTTATGAATGAGTGACTTTTTTTTAAGAGAGCTGAGAAGTGCTGTATCCACGAATGATTGAAAACAGCAGAAAGTTCTTAGTTTCCCAGCTTTGGTAAAGGACTGGACACATTCATGAAGAACAAGGGTATCAATGGCTATCATTATGGATGCCTAAGGACAAGCTCTGGGATGGAAAGATAGGCAGGATATCTCTCAATACCATTTGCAGGGAATCTTAAGCACTTGAAGACATCTGCTTGGGAATCCCCTGAAGCAAATGGTGAGCCACTGTGTGAGACAGAATACTGGACTGGATGGGCTGTGGCCTGTTCGAGCAAGGCTGTTCTTATGTTCTTATGTTCTTAATATGCTGGCGGAGGGGTTTGTAGCCATTATATTTGAAGCTGTTCCATCTGGCTCTTTTCCTTATAGCTAAGACCACATTTGTACAGAGTCAATGATTCACCTCTTGATTTTTTATCACCCTTACCCTTTTCATCCCCCCACTAATTTCCATTCAGGCCAACACTGACATCTTCCTTTCTTTCAGGACAGGACTAGTGTAGAAAAGTGAACCACACCAGTGGCATTCAACCATTCTAGCGCTGGAACCCACTTTTAAAAAAGCAATCTAGAAATCTGCAGCCTATCCACAGCACATATGATCATGCAGATATCACTACCTATTCCTTCCTCATGAGTATTGCGCTTGCCAGTTTTTTCTGCATTTGGTGAGAGCCCTATCTGTTTTTTGTTTTGTTTTGTTTTGTGCTAGGCTCCCTGGCATGAGTCATACATTTCTAAAACAACATGTATACACAAAGTGAGGGCAAGAGGTTCTGAGGGACAGCAGCAGCCTGCCAACACCCGGAACTACACACACCTGCCTTTTCTCTTCATCTGATATGGCAGAATCTGCCAACAGTGACTGATTTGCTTCAGCATTCTCATTAACGATAAATTTAGCCACCTTAAAAGGATGAGCTATGTGCCCTCAGGTTATGTCTAAATTGAAACGACCACTTAGCTGGCAATGAAGTGCTTACGTTTTGATTAATAGGCTGTATTCCAAAGCTGACCTTTTCAAAAAGTCTAAATTACTGCTTCCCAAAATGGGCAAGAGGGCTCTGCTGACAAGGGGGAAGTAGACAATGAGCAAAGTGCAAGGTCACCTACGGAATAACTGCGGTGGCCTGTAGTTAACTGACTGACATGTACCTGGAGAGGATGACCTGTTTCGGTAAGAGCTGAATAAAGACCTGGCCTTCAGTATAAGGTAGTTCCTTCTTTCTATAAGCCAATAAGCCAGGCATGTCCTTTGGCCTTCCTGATGTTTTGGACCACAACTCCCAGAATTCTAAGCTTAGATTGCCAGTTGCAAAGGACCGTGGTAGTTGTGGTCCAAAACATCTGGAGGGCCAAGGTGTGGACTTGCCTGCAATAAGCTCTTGCAAGGCATGATGAAAAATTTGTTATTAGAGGCAGCCCATAGGGAACGTTCCTTATCTGAGGCAGCCCTGTACCTGGAAATTCCCATTTGCTATCCAAATTATTCGTTATCAGAGACATTCGTTATCTTAGGTATTACTGTAACTACAAATGCATTGCCAACACACCTTTTAAAAGCAAGCTAATGATGAGTCATAATGGAACTGAAAAACATAGAATTATAAAATTGGACAGGTTCCGGGGTTCCCCCAGGCCACAGATGATCACCCTACATTATCATAAGCAGAACGCAAGAAACACGATCCAAAAAGTCCATTCTGTTCTGGAGATATTAGAAAAAATACACCCCCGTGGCTTGCTTCACAGCCAGGAGGCTCCGCTGTCGAGAATCCAAGGCAAGCAGGCAGGAAAGGTTCATGAAAAGGGACCATCCTCCCTCTAAAGCCTCTGGAAAGTCACTTTTTCGTTCTCCCCACAGTAATACCAGGTCTCTGACAATTCGGACTGGGTTAACCTTTATCTGGCCAGATAAAGATTCATTTTCCAGACATTTAAACAGCCAGACACATGCCCTTGGTATAACTAACTCCCCTTGGGTCAACAGTCTACAGTCACTATGTTCATGAACTCATGGGATGGCACTCATGGACGACCATCCCTGTACTCAGAGACACCCCCCATGTTTAGGGCATAGTTATGGCTCTCATGCCTAGGCAAGCCCCTGGGCCTCACCCCTCTGTTCCTCTTTTCCCCTCTCTGTTCTGCCTACCTTTGGACACTCTCCCTCTCTTTCCCTTCTCCTCCCGAAACCCACTCTCCCTGAATGTGCTTAAAACATGTTCCTGTACTGCCTTCTACCTTCCCTTGGGCCATCACCTTGGGCAAGGCACCGTGGCATGAGAAGGACAATATGGCGACCCCAGAGAAGGGACAATGTCTTCTAGAATAACCTCCAACAGTCGACGGGGTGAGGATGCAAATTCCTGCACGTACACGGATTATCTTCAGCCAAAGACCACCCATTGTCCCATTTCCACAGCCATCAGGATGTTCCGTCTCACAGTTCAAGATTCCCTTGTTGACTTTCCAAGCCACCTATTGAGTTGATAATTGCATGGACACTTGAACAATGCTTTCTCCCCTTTCCCGATTCTCACCCCTTGAATGGCCCATCAAAGAACACAGAAGGCCTGGCCACACCTGGCAAATAGGTTAACCTGGCATCCTGTTTCAGGACTTGGGAACACCTCAAGACCTCCCCCAGGAGACCCTCTGGACTGTCCCCATTGGATGCCTCCTGAGGACGACCTCTTGCCCAGCCCAGGGGATGTGTGTGCCTAGTGGGAGGGAAGAAGGGGGTATAATAATGTGTGTTCATCTATCTCTCGGCGCGGAACGCCTCGCACTGCCTTGTTGTGGGTAGAGATAGGCACAAAACGAACAATTTTTCGTTTCCGTTACAGTTTGTCGTTTCTGTTACGTAACGAAACGACAAACGAAAAATGTGATAAAAATGAAACAAAATGAACAGAACCACGAAAATTGTGTTCGTTACGTTTCGTTTCCGTTACTGGCGGCGTGCAATGAAATGAGCTGTTT
Source organism: Phrynocephalus versicolor (assembly GCA_023846285.1). Lineage (NCBI taxonomy): Eukaryota > Metazoa > Chordata > Lepidosauria > Squamata > Agamidae > Phrynocephalus > Phrynocephalus versicolor. The sequence goes on from JAHTLZ010003542.1 coordinate 22,268,147, forward strand.
TAAATGTTAAAAAACACCCTGGACATCCATAAAAATGCAGCGATAATTATTTAAACTGTCTGATAATACCTACCGGGGGGGGTGTCCTTAAAATGAGCATTTATGTCTTTTCTCAGATCGCTGTATTTTTTTCCTTTAAGGGGAGTTAGGGGACATCGACCCAAAATGGCTCCCAGATGCCTAATATTGATTTCTTGGGTATTAAAACGCCCTGTACATCCGTAAAAATGCAGCGATAATGCGATAATTATTTGAAATTATTACCTACCAGGGGGTTGGGGTCTTTAAAACGTTTGTTTTTGTCTTCTCCCATCGCGATGTATTTTTCTTTTCCCTTTAAGGATGACAAAATGGATGTCGCCACTCCAGCCACAACATGGAGGCAAGCCATGGGATCATGTAAATTATTGGACAACTTCAACCAATAGCATGCCCAGGTGGCAGACTGGGCAGGTCTGGCAGCCACAGAGGGCGTGAAAAGCTCTGGCAGCCCCCGTCCTCCTTGCAGTCTCCAGTGGGAGTTAGGGAAATGCTTTAAAAATCGAGCAAAAACGGGTAGAAACGACAAATGAAAAATGAAAAACGGAAATGAAATTTTTTCAAAAATTCGCGACAAACGACAAACGAAGTGAAACAGATCTCTCAACGACAAACGACAAACGACAAACGAAACACCATTTTTTAAATTCGTGCCCATCTCTAGTTGTGGGTCATTCACCTTACCGTTTCTTTATTGGGCCCAATAAACCGGTAATTCTCTGGACCTCTCTCGTGCTAGATTTCTTTCATTGGGTACTAGGGGAATCTAGCAGCCTTTAGATTGGGCTAGCCAAGCTGGGGGGGGGGGGATACTCAACACTAATAGACTGGATGGTGGCAGATCAGCGACAGGCATTCCTGGAGGAGACGGATGCCATCAACCCATTCCAGACTGTGTTCAGGCCATGTCACGCCACAGAGACAACATGGGTCACCCTTCACAATGACCTTTTGAGGTATACCAATGGGGCAAAATGCCCCTGCTGGTCCTCCTTAGACTCCTAGTGGTCTTTGATACTGTTGACCCCATGGTATCCTCCTGGAGAGGCTCTTGGAGTTGGAGATTAGTGGCCTGGCTTTGTACTGACTCTTGTCCTTTCTTGAGAACCATCCTCAAAGACTGCAACTTGAGGGGATGGTGTCCATTCCTTGGGACTTTTAATTGTGGAGTCCACCAGGGATCAATCATCCATATATTGCTATTTAATATCTATATGAGGTTGCTAGGGGAAGTAATCAAGAATTTTGTGTCACCAACACACTGATGACACCCAGCTCAATCCACCCATCCTTCTGCAGTAGATGCTGTCCTGACCCTTGGGCACTACTTAGTTTGTGGAGGGGTGGGAGGAGTTTTTCATTAAGTTTTGGAGCCATCCTGGACATTGTTTTGCAGCAGTTCTTGGACTTGTAGAACTTGGAATGGTAGGGAGATGAGGTTTCCTTGCTTTCTTCTGTATTTTTGAATTGTTTTCCATTGCACTTTTCATGGGAACAACCTGTCTTGGGGCATGCTTTTGATCATCTTTGCATTGCTTTCCATTGCACTTTTGGTGGGAACAACCTGGGGTTTGTCTTATTACTTGCTTTTTATAATCTTTGCATGGTTTTTCATTGCACTTTTGGCAGGGATGACCTGGGGTTTGTCTTGGAGCTTCTGCATTGCACTGCGGTGTGGTGGTGGTGGTGGTATTTCAATGGAGTGTTCTGGCTCTGTATGCCTTTAATGTGCACTTTATAAAGAGGTCTGAACAAAAAAGAGGCTTTTTTACACTTTTTCGGAACAGATTAATCATTTTCCAATTCATTCCTAAGGGAAACCGCATTTTGCAAGACAAATTTTTTCATAGAACAAGATGACTCGTAGAACGAATTAAATTTGTACCACTGAAGTACCACTGTATTTACTTCTTTAAAATGTTTTAAAAACAATATTAAAAGTGTTTCGACAATGTTGGTGCAGTATGGAAATGGGACCAATTATGTGGGGAGGTGGAAATTTCACTGGAGGCATTCAAGAGAAATGTAGACAATCACCTGGCAGATATCCTTTGATTAGTATTCCTGCATGCAGCAGGGGGTTGGACTTGATGGTCTTGTAGGCCCCTTCCAATGTCATGATTTTGTGTGTTTAATTTCTTGTTAATGTTATACTCAACTATTGTGTTTTAATGTTTTGTGAGCCGCCTTGAGGCCTCATGGGGAAAAGAGGCATATAAATAAAATAAAACAAAAATTGATGAAACCACACATTAGGAGTCTCCAGACACCAAACACCCCAGCCATTTCAAATGTGGTAAATAGCTCCCAGGAAAATACAAAGAACAAGTAGGAGGGGGATAACTGTCTCAAATATATAATAACACACAGTACATGCAGACATGTTATTATATATTTGAGACAATTTTACCCCTGCTATTTGTTCTTTGCATTTTCCTGGATTTTTAAAAAATGCTAGCCAGATATGTCTGTGAAGATTTTCAGTCATCCAGGTGAGGTTATCTCGAAGATGAATCATGGCAACTGGACTTCTTTTCTTGAGAGATTCAATCTCTCCAGAAAATGTTACTTGAGTTTAAATAAATAAATAAATAAATAAATAAATAAATAAATAAATAAATAAATAAATAA
>JAHTLZ010003542.1:22277297-22333412 GCA_023846285.1 Phrynocephalus versicolor
AGAAGAAGAAGAAGAAGAAGAAGAAGAAGAAGAAGAAGAAGAAGAAGAAGAAGAAGAAGAAGAAGAAGAAGAACCATCTATCCCTAGGGTTACTCTTGGACATGCAAAGTCAAATTAAAGATACAAAATATATAAGCTAACAAACACAATACATATAATACTGTAAGTAAAGTATTAAGAACATTATAACACATGAAATTATAAAAGCAAAGTGTTCTGCTTATATACCACCCCATACCACTTCAAGTAGTCTCTGGGCAGTTTACAGTTTAATTACAGTATGCAGGGTACATATTGCTCCCCCCGCCCCCAGCAAGCTGGGTACTCATTTTTCTGACATCGGAAGGATGGAAGGCTGAGTCAACTATGAGCCTGCTACCTGGGATTGAAGCCCAGGTCATGAGCACAGTTTTACCTGCAGTATAGGCATTTAACCACTGTGCCACGAGGCAAGAAATATTCAAGTGCAACAGGAAAAAATAGAAACAGAGGTGGAAGAGAAAAAAAGTTATAGAGCATCTCGATTACTAGTTGAAAACTGGGAGAAGTCAACCTATGTAGCCATACAGTATTTGTAATTGACACTTGAATACTTGAAGCAAGGGAGCCAGGCAGATTTCTGGGGGGAAGTTGGTTCCAGAGATGAGGGGCAGCTACTGAGAAGGCCTGGCTTGTCACCACCTTCTGGGTCTCCCTCAGAGTTGGTACCCTCAAATGCCCAGCCTGGGATGAAGAGGTGATCCAGGCAGTTCTTTGGGTGGGAAGCTGCTCTGACAGATACAGAGTTTTAGAAACACCCACCCTTCTTGTGCTCCTTTTCTTGTTAGGATCTCTTGCCATGGGAACTTGCTAATCCTTGGTCTATGGTGGTCTATTTTATTTCAGTATTTTCTCTTTTCATGATATGATATTTTACATTTATATTTTATGATATTAATGTAAAATATTTTACATTAATAAATATTTTTATTTTTTTATTTTTTTATTAATAAATCTGATGAGATCTATGTGTGCAGCCATCTGCTCGGTACCTTGAAGTATGTATTTCCATCAAGCTGCGGACTTTACATAATTCTACAAGTCATTTTCCTGCTTCATTTCTGTTTCTGATTTCTTCAGTTGCGTTTGGTTCTACTTTGTTACCAGCATTTGGTGTTCAAGTCACCGTGCACACAAATGTGTTCAGTGCGTTCTATTTTTGTGTGAATGGTTTCTTCCTGTATAAATGCTTTTAATTTCTTCTTCAGCATTGGCTGTTAGAGCACATATTTCTATAGGGCTCATCTTGAAACATTTCCCTTGAAAACTGATATTAATTTGTGAGACTTTGCATTTTAGTCCAGAACTGTTTGTACCGTTTGTAATTTTTTGCTAACAGAGCTGCTATCAAGTCAAGGATAAAATGCTTTGTAGTTATCTGACAAAAATGTTTTATTCCCGATCACTTTAGTTTACCTGTACCAAGGGTTATACATCCTGTTTCTTATTTTCAATTTTGAGCTTACCTCGATTCATAATTTAACATTCTAAGTTGCAGTAACGGCAGATGCAACATCTAGCTTTGGACTCGCTCTTTGCATCTAAACACATCAACAGCAGAGTCATTTGGCCTTTAATCAAGTTGTTTCCTTAAGACAGGGGTGTCCAAACGTTGGCCCTCCGGATGTTTTGGACCACAACTCCCAGAATTCCAAGCCTGTATTGCCAATGACAAAGGAATGTGGGATTTGTGGTCCCAAACACCTGGAAGGCCAAAGTTTGGACACCACTGCCTTAAGAATACCTCTACTCTACACACCTCTTCCCTAGTGGCTGTTGGAGCGCTTTCCAGTGCAGGAGTCTTATCTTCCAGCACTATCTCTTGATTTATTTTGGATTTTCTTAAAGGTTTCCCACTGGTATGAAGCTTTCAGAAATGTCTTGACACTGTGTTCTGTCCCATAATAACAAGAATTAGCTTGGGCATTAACACTGGAGATCCTCAGGTGTCCAGTAGGCCACCCTCCAGGAACTTCTGGCCCCTGCCACTGCTGGAGGAATTCTCTCCTGCTGGTGTGATGGTTCATGCCCAAAGAGGGGGAAATCTGGTGCCTCTTGCTTTGACCTTGAGTGGCCCTGTTAGGAGTCCAGAGGCAGAGGCTGGCCTCCTGATGGTCTTGTTCTCAGCTTCCCTGACACTTCCAAGGGTGTATCAAAAACGGGGGAGGATGAACGAGTATTGCAGTCTCCTCTCAGCGCAAGTCGTCCATTTTATTTGTGCGTGTGTGGTTGTGTGCATGTGTTTGCGCGCGTGCTGAGGGACACCCCTCTCCACTGCCTCCCCCCTTCATGGAGCCTCTGGACTCCATCCCACTCCATTCATCCACAAACACACACACACAGCCTCATCCCTGGCCGGGAGGGGTGGGTGGAAGAAGGAAGGAGAGGAAGGACCGGGAGGGAAGGCGGCTGCGATGGAGGGGCTTCCCCGAACGCATCCCTCCGACAGGGCGCTGCGGCAGGGTCGCCTCTTCGGAAGCTCCCAGGCAGCGTGTCTTGTCCATGGCCAGAGCTGGGCGGGCAAGGAGGAGAGCGAGCAAGGTGAGCGGGGCCGGATTAAAATGCAATATCATCCTCTTTCCTGCCGCCAAACCCCCCCCCCCGATCTCGGCCGACAGCAAAGCGGGGCGAGCACGTTTCAGGTAGGCAGGGACGTTTCCCAAAGCCCGGGGCATCCCCCGGCAACCTCCACCAACCCCACCCCTTCCCTGCCAGCGCTTCCACCCACGGACGGGCCACCCCTCCCACTCACACCGGCGTCCCCGACCCTCTTCCTCGTCCCTTTGTTCTTTTTCTTCCTTCCTTTATTGCACCCCCCTGCTTTTTAAGGCGGGGGGAGGGAGGGAGGAGGGGCGATGGCATTGATCAGCAACGGAGGATCCACGAAGCCCCCCTAGAGCCCCCTCGGAAGTGGGGGAAGCCGGCGCCACACGCTCCGGAGGGCTTCGCCGGAGCATCCCAGCAAAGGCGGTGGAGGAGGAGGAGGAAGAGAAGGAGGAAGAAGAAGAAGAAGAAGAAGAAGGGGGGGAGGGGAGTGTGGTCGTAGAGGGGAGGGGAGTGCTGCATGCAGCGTGCCGAGCCGCCAAGGAGGACCGCTGCTGAAGCGGGGGCCCAAAGAGACGAAGGCGGGGAGAGCAGGGTCCGGGAGGAGGAGGGAGAGGAGGAGGAGGAGGAGGAGGAAGAGGGCGAGGGGGGGGAGGGAGAGAGAGGAAGCCCCCCTGGGAACTCCCCTCCCCGAGCTCCCCTCCCTTCGCCCCCTCCTCCTCCTCCAGGCACATACGCGCGCGCACTGGCATTCATACTCACTCACTCTCTCTGACACACACACACGCACGCACGCACGCACCCCATTGATCAATATTGGGTCGTCTTGCTGCAACTTGCTGCAGTGTTTCCAAGGAGTAGCGGCGGCGGCGGCGGCGGCTGAAGGGAAGCGGGGCTCGGCGGCGGCGCTCCCCCCGATGTCACATGTGCTTTCTAATAAGACGAGGACCGGCGGCGGGCGCCTCTGCAAGCTGGCTCGGGTGGCGGAGGAAGAGGATGCTGCGGCAGGTGATCCACAGAGGGCTCCGGTCGTTCTGCCACCAGCTGGGCTTGTTCGTCAGCCGGCACCCGGTGTTCTTCCTCACCGTGCCCGCCGTCCTGACCATCATCTTCGGCTTCAGCGTCCTCAACCGCTTCCAGCTGGAGAAGGACCTGGAGGTGCTGGTGGCCCCGAGTCACAGCTTGGCCAAGATCGAGCGCAGCTTGGCCAACAGCCTTTTCCCCCTCGACCGCGCCAAAAGCCAGCTCTATTCGGACTTGCACACCCCGGGGAGGTATGGCAGGGTCATCTTCCTCTCCAAGCCCGGAGGCAATATTTTGCATCAGGCTGAAGGACTGCTGCAGATCCACCGAGCCGTGCTGGAAATGAAGGTGAACCACAAAGGCTATAATTATACTTTTTCCCATCTGTGTGTGTTGAGAAATCAGGATAAGAAATGCGTGCTGGATGATATAATTTCAGTGCTAGAGGATCTGAGGCAGGCTGCCCTCTTCAATAAGACAACAGCCAGGGTGCAAGTGAGCTATCCCAACACTAAATTAAAGGTATGCTCTTAACTGCATGCTTTTGCCAATTAAAGAGGCAGCACCTCATTTCTTGTCCTCAGCAGCAAAAACAACCGAAGCCTTCTCCTACGATGTGTTGTTGTTGTTTTTGTGTGATCGTCGTGGTCGTCGTTGTTGTCGCTGTTTGGAAAAAAAAACCAACCGAAGGCACCTGATGCCATGTTTCCATTGGAGGGCGGGGGGAGGAGGAAGAAAATGGACCAGTTTGAAGCTCATCTGACAATCCGCCACAGCGAAGCCTCTGCAATAACCGTTTGTGGTAAAGAGTTATTCCATCCAGCGTAGCTAGTGGAGCTCTCTGTCAGAAGACAAAAAGGTTTCTAAAGCAAATGCTGTCCTTTGTACCCACCACAAACTCATCTTGGTAGGGCAACTTTCCTTTTATAAGGGCCCAGAAGAGGCTTCTCGCCAGTGCCTTGTAGGGAGCCTGCACCGGGATGTGCTATTACTGTACCAGGAGTATTGCAGTGATTCTAGGAATTCTGTTCATCTGCGGGGTGCTGAAGGATTGGGTGGCAAATCCGGTATGACCCATCTTGCCATTAGTCTGGCAGATTACTGTAAGCAGAATTCTTCGGGAAAATCAGCACGTAGCTAGAGGTTGAAACTTTGTGCTTAACTAACCGGTTAAAATATTTTGCATACCAGGGCAAACGGTGTCTCCATGTTGTCTTTGTTAATATTATTGTTATTTTTAGGGAACATTTCTTAGTTTCCTAGGATTTTTCCACGCCAGGAAATTTTGTTTTTGGTTGCTTCATGAACTGGGATGGGGAAAAACTGAAACCAGTTTGGGTTCAGCCTCAAACTTACCCGCTCACACTTCTTCAAGTAATGTCTGAAATGGAGCCCATTATACTTCTCAAAATGTAGTTAGGCAGTTCTCTGAAGAACTACAACGACAAAAAAAAAAAAACCTTCAGAAATCAGTAAGATAAAGTGTGCTAAAAATGTGTATGTTGGTGGGGGACATTTTTTAAAACATTGAAACGTACGTAGGTTAGGCAGGCAGTGTTTATAAGAAAATGATCGAATCAGATATTGACAATTATAACTTATCTTGGGGTGGGAAACTATCTTCCTGGTATTATTACCTGGTGCTCTCACTGCTGGGGAAATGTTGTTCTGCTCAAGTGACGTCTATCAAGGTAACTTTGTCGCTGCTGTGAAAGCTATCCATTCCAAACACATGGAACTTTCATCTAAGCCACATTCAATATACATATAATGTGTTCCATTTTTGTTTTTAGTACTATTAGAAACTTCCACCATTCTTAAGAAGCCAAGTAAAGAGGTCAAATCAGAATACAGTAATCCTCCCCCCCCCCGCGCGCCCTTTTCCTTCTCAAGTCAGAATGTCCCTTAGCCTAATTGTTTGGTCTTCTTTTTGTCTCAGTCCTGAGGGAAACCTACTGCCAAGTCCCATCTCAGGAAATATGTCCAGGCACCACAGCCAATCATACCTACTCTTGCTGCTCATGCGTCTTCATTTATAGCTCATGAAAAAAGTATTTCTTTTTTGTCATAGGGTCTAAGAGCCAACCATTATTAAGTACAAATGTTAATAACTTAAAAAAAATCTCCACATCTTTCAATGCAGCACCATATTTTTCCTCTTTTAAATCCGTTGAAGGAAAATTAAGCCATTTCTAAAATGTGCGGCAGACAGAATTTTGGTATAACCTTTGCCACCAATAGGATACCGTTGGCATCGATAGATGGAGAATTGGCCATTTGAAAATAGCTGCAGGTCGCACTGTTCTATATACCAGTGCTCTTCGAACTTTGCAGGCCCTGATTCCCATTTTAGTGCAAATAGTGACTTAGTAAGTTGCTCTACAGTTTTCTTCACTTGTGTTTTATACTGGTCGTTCTGCAGTTCTATCCCCCTTGGGATCACTCATGCCAACTGAAAACCAGCAATAAGCATTCTAGGCACTTAGTTCATCAAATGCCAGTGATGACCAAGACCTGTTGAGGTAAATGGAACAAGTTATTTTTATTAGGGCTCCAGTCTTTGCATATTTACTGCAATCTTTTGCATACTGTCCCATTAAACAAATTACGAGTTTCTTTTATATTTGTAAATAGGATGATGCTGCGCATTCCACCCCAATACCATTACTGAGGCTTTTTAAAATTACTTGAAATTCATAGGACTTGGCTTTACATGCTTCTTTTTGCCATTTCATGCATGTCTTTTTCCTTATACAATAATGTCCTACATGAGTCTAGGACATAACGCCGAGAAGTCTGTTGCATCGTGTTTACCTGATACTTTGAGGGCAAATTCACTTGCATCTGGTCTGAATTAGATGGCATCAGTGTTGCAGAGCAGTTAGTGCAGTCTACGCTATGTTCACTGAATCTTTGCCTTTGTGACAGATCATAGCCCACTGGTTGTAGGAGGCATGTACAGTGGTACCTTGTATAAAGAAATTAATTTGTTCCAAATGAAATTATGTTAAGCAAATTTTCCTTTATACAAATTCCCATAGGAATGCATTGAAAACAGAGTAATCCCATTTATATGTTGTATGGATTCTCCCCATAAGCAATTGTGTTAAGCAAATTTCCCCTATCTGGAATGTTTTATGTTGTACAAATTTTATGTTATACAAGCTGTTTGTTATACAAGGGTCCACTGTAAATCCTTTGCTCTAATGGGCAATAGCCTTCTCCTCTTTGAACAATGTGGTTGTGAAATCAGTCCTTGCACGATCATTCTTATATCATCCATCAGACTCCCATCATCATTCCCAGACCCAGTCAGAGGACTGGCCAATGTGAATTTTTGAAGATATTACCTTTGTTTAAGGGGTGGTGGTGGTGGGTTGTTGGTTTTTATTTATCTCAGACATCTCAGTGATTTGAAACCAACAGCTCAGAATGAATTTCCTAAGAAGAGAATGAGAAATTAGATCTTCTGGCGGTCCAACTCTAGGTTTAGGTGTTGATATTAGAAAGTAATTCTTGCTCATAATGCAAGAGCCACCAAGTCCCCCGGGCTTCTCAACATCTGCATGAAACCAACGGTAGAAGCCATCCAGGGATAAGGGGCGGGTGGGTGAAATCTTACTGATGTGTGGATACACCAACCTTATTTGTATCTTTTTGTGCATTCAAATGAGGCAGTGAAAGTGTTTAAATGGTGTTGAGTCAGTAAAGGGCTGGTTCATGGGCAGTGAGCTGAAACATGATGCTGACAATATTAACATACTCCTGGTATCACTAGGGGCTTTTTCTGTTGAGCGTGTCAATGTTCTGTGTGGCTTTGCACTCCCACTAGGAGGTCAGGAACTCACTGGTTGTGGTTAAGATCCAGCTTAGAGGCTCCAGAGTAGTTTTGTGGAATAGTGCAGCTTTCATTAGGTAAGAAGATGGGTTTTTCAAATTTGACTGTCTCCTGGACTGAGATAGGTAATCTGGTCAGAATTAGCTATGTTCTAGTAACATTCAGGATTTACTTATGTGACAAGTTTTATCTGGGGCTACTCTTGAAGAATATCCAGAAACCCACTTCAAAACACACCTACATGAGAATAAACCAGGACCAACTCATGGGAACATTTTATCCTAGTGCTAATAAAAATAGCAACTGGTTCTGGGGCCATCTCCAATTTTGGAGCTGCATACACCTTGGGAGTCGGTTACCTGAAGGAACACCTCCTTTCCACCTCAGCCTTCAAACAGGCAGAGGTCACTCATGCAAATTTCTTCCACATGCCCTGCCTTAAGTCTAAGAACTAATAGATGATATTCTTAGCAACTGGAGTAAATATTTTGTTTGTTTTGCTCCTGAAATGTCTTCTTCCAAGCGATCATCAGATGCCCACTTGGTTGCCTTTTTGACATCATGCGGACCCCCCCAACCTCCGCCAGGCTTTTAAACTTATGAATTTTAAAATGGGGGCTTCTTGATTTTATCTCTTGCCTCTATCATGCATGTTTATGTGCAGTTTTGTATTGGTTTTATCATTAGGTTGTTCTCGTAAGTTGCTCTGGAAACAGTTTGGCTAAGGCACAGTCTGCAAATGTGTAATATAATCAAAGGTTTGTGTATCATCAAAGAAACAGTGGCAGCCAGAATGATCTGTCCTTCTTAACTACACACACTTCACTTTACTGTAGTACAGAAGACTGTTCTGCCCACGGCCAACCTCTTTTTTGTTTGTGAAAATAAAAGTATGTGCTGCCTGGTTTTTTAGGATAGTATGTAAAGTTCTTAAAATGTATGTTCAGTTCTCTTTCAACAAAACTTGCATGATCCTTCCATCTGGTGGGGGAAAAAATCCTCCTCTTCTACTGTATATTGATCCGTCAAACTCTTTAAAAAGGAAAGAAAAATAATTTCGAGGGAAGTTTTAATGGAATGGTAATTATGCATTTAGCCCAATACTTCTTGTTCATGAAGTGAATTACCTGATTATGTCTGTGTGGCACTTAGGGGTCACTGGAGATTGTACCTAGCACATCCAGAGTGAAGAAACAGATGCTATGTGTAGCTGCTCTTAAATCAAGAAGGTGTGCCTGCTATAGAGTGGCCGCAAGAAGATAACACAGTAGGAAACTTATGGTACTCTGTTTAAGAGAACAGGTCCCTTGACTTGTAAAAGAACTCTTAGGTGTTGTGATTTCTTACAACGGCATGTTGGACCCAAGAAACAAAGACCATTTGTTTAAGGTTATTTAGCAGAGTGAAAGTATGGAAGTGCTTTAAACCGGTGATTCCCATCCCGTGATACATGTACCCCAAGGGGTATGAACCAGGACATTTAGGGGGTATACAGGGGGGGGGAAGAATAATGGCAGGAAAGGCACATATAATACATCAACAGTGTGAGGTTCCCTCTAAGGTGCTTGCATGCCTGTGGCTGCAGGACTTTGTCTTCCTCTGTGCAGGGCTTCTCTTCCCCTGCGCATCCACATGGAGGGGTCCAACCCCATTTGTTCTGGTAATGATGGAACCTGCAGGGGAGAGGGGGCTGCAGATGTTTAAAATGAGAGGGATAGTTGCAACAGCATAAGAAAAGATACAAATCAAAAGTTGAGAAATTACTTGAATGTTATGGTGAGTGATGGAGCAGGTTTTCTTTGATGTTTAACTTCACGTAAAAGTCCATTCCCTTTTTTTTTGTTATTTTGGCAAATGGCGGAGAAACCCTCCCTAAGCAATGTGATGTGACTGACCCTGCATTCTTGGTAGTGCACCCCACCTCTCTCTCTCTCTCTCTCTCACACACACACACACACACACACACACACAACCTGTGAATTGTGTTCAATGAGTGAGTTATTCTGGGTCTCCTCTATGTTTCTTCTCTTTGTCATGTTTTTTTTCCATTTAGTATATACAGGGATGCTAGGTTTTTTTGCGCCCTAGGCGAGGGGCGGGGGTGGGGTGGGGCGGGCGGCAGTGGGGGCGGGGCAGGGGTGGCGGATGGTGGGGGACAGCGACGTGCACAGGGGGTGGGGGCGATGGGCGCGGTGGCGGCGGGCGGACGGCGATGGGCGGCGGGCGGATGGGTGGCGGTGGCCAACAGCGGGGTGGTGCTGGGGGGCAGCAGGCTGGTCAGTGCCTCCTCTCCATTTTGGTGCCCTAGGCAACTGCCTAGTTCGCCTTAATGGATGTGCCGGCCCTGAGTATATAGTATTATCCGATATGAATCAGTGGTTGAAAACAGGCACGGTTCAATGTAAATATATCTGCAATGTCTATTCACCTTATTCCATTTCTTTTTAATCCCATTATTGGGCCATTTGTTTACAGTTACAACATACAAACTTGAAATAATTGCAACCATATTAATTGAAATATTTTGCTAATATGAGGGTACTATTTATGCAAATGAGCTGCCAATGGCTTTAAACAGCTTTAAACAGTTACTTACACCTCAGATCAGCACACACAACTATCCTTCATTATGGGCATTGCATCAGAGTCATATGCTTAAAATCATGGTAATACGCTCTTTCTTTCCTTTTTTTTTTCTTTGTTTAGAAGAAACTTGAACTACCAAGGCCAGTACTCTGTTCCATACTTACAGAGAGCCCCAACTGTGGAAAGCTGCTGTGCTCACATTATCAGGAACATGGTCACCTGGGAACACCATTTTGTAGCCGTGACAGTTTCCACAGCTAGAGTTCCATGCACAGCAATATTGAATAGGACTCTGGTTCAAGAATTCTGGAGCGTGACATGGCAACATCAGGGCAGAGTCAAATGATGCAACACAAGCAGTGAAGCAAGGAGCCTCTTGCTTTTTAGCAACCTGAAATTTTCTTAGTTCTCCCAATCTCTCTGGGCAGCCCTGTGGGGTTATTTTGCTACCAAGTTGGAATTGGAATGCAATCTATTGTCATTGTATAAATACAACGAGATTAAAAGTGCCATCCAGTCAGTCATTCACACAACCCAGCATAAAAATCCAAGACGTAAAAGCTACAACTTAAGAACAAACCATCTATACACATACTTCAACATTCACATGCCGAACATCACTTACACTCATTTAAACATACACACACAGTCCTACACTCTTTCACTTGGTAACATTCATACCCAATCCATAAAAACTACAATTTAAAAAACAACAACAGCCATAGCTTGGCTTATGCAATACTGCCATAGATTGGAACAGCCTGCTGATCCTGGATTTTCTCTCAGGAGTCTATGAAAAGGACCTTGACTTCCTGTTGCCTGCTTTGTTTTGAGGACCTTCCTGAAAGAATTCCAGTGTGGTTTAGGTGACTTTGCTAGGTTGGCTGACTTTTCTAGGCCTCACGGAGTGGATTATGAGAGATGGGTCTCTCTTGATGAAATTCCTCACACAGCAAATCTACCACTGCATGCTTGGGCAAGCAACTCACCTTTTGATGCATGCTGTCAGGAACCTCCATTGCAGGCAGTGTGCCAATCCAGCCAGGAGCTTTGCCAGCTCGACCCCACCTCCTCTGGCAGCCAGCTACCTGTTGGCTGTATGGGGTGAATCACTGTTCCACCTCTTTTGTTGGAGGGTGGGTATGGGGAGTAGAACCACTTGGCTGCTGTGCTGCCGATAACGAACCGTGTCAATGGCTACAAATTAATTAAGGCCCATCTCTAGTCTTTATTATGCTCAGCACAAACATACGTACAAGATGGCGGCTGCTTAAGGGTTGCCATATTGCAGCTCTCCAAATCTGGGCAGTTAAAACTGCAAATTAGGCAGTCCTATCCAGTTGCTATATAAATTTGTACAATATGCTAATTATTTTTCCATATTATGCAAATTATAAATATTAATGGTTGCAGTGCCCCCCCATATTTAGCCTTGAAATAATTCCATTGATGAAGGAAACCCAATATAGTATAACAGCTGGACCTGGGAAAGGCAGTGAGGGCAAGCTGCAGAAATCAGCAATCTCACTTGCTGAGATGGTAATTTATTTTTTTATTTATTTTTGCATTTCTAGACCGCCCCATTTCCCAGAAGGGACTCTGGGTGGTTCACAATGAGAGCCAAATAAATAAGAAACAATAAGGCAAAATGAATAAAATAAAATAAAATAAAATGAACAGCGGACATATAAATCTAGTCACACAATAAAATACAAAACCCAATAACATACAAAAACCTGGCAAGAGGCAAACAGAGGGTGGCGGGAGAAATAACAAACAGGGGACAACACATTACATCAACAATCGCCGAAAGCTTCCCTTTAAAGCCAGGTCTTTAAAGCTTTTTTGAAGGCAGCAAGGGACTCAGTTTGGCACATTTTGCAAGGCAGTTTGTTCCACATTGTAGGACCAGCCACCGAGAAGGCTCGGCTACGTGTGACAGCTAAATGAATTTTTCTTTAAAAAGAGAAAATATCCCAGCATAACATTCTTTGGCACATTTGAGTTTTCATGTACTGTACATGCACCCACAGACGCTCCCACATATGTGTACCAATCCACCGTACCACCTGCTTCTCAACCCTTCCCTTCTATATCAGCTGTGATTGGATTTCACTGCTATGCTACCTTGAGAATGAGATTGATCGGGCAACCTGAATCCATCTTCAGCAAATCAACTACTGTACACCATCCAGAATCTCCCAGCCACAATTCACTGACTATGTTGGTTGGGAGATCCTGAAAGCTGTAGTAGAAAGTAACTCTGACAAGTGGTGTTTCTTCAGTAGTACAAATAGATTCGTTTCCGACACACATTTTCCTGCACAGCATAGCTTGCTTAGAATGGCTGGGATGTTAGTTTTGTTGCACATGGACAGTGAGGTGTGTGAAATGATGAATTTACTCCGCCTCCACAATATGAGATACTGTGTCAAAATGCTTTCCAGTCCTTGACTCCCTGCTATGAGAGTGACACAGGGAACTCCTCTTTATTCCATTGGGACCTCTCTAATTTGTAAAAGTCGCTGTGGCAATACAGTAGAACCCTGGTATCCACTGGGGATTGGTTCCAGCCCTTCCTGTGGATAATGAAAACCGTAGATAAGAGAGAATGCCTGCCCACCCACCCCCAAACTGTTGTTTCCTGATAGTAGCTTGCTTTATGACTGCTATTTTGAGACAGTAGCTTGCTTTATGGTTGCTGTTTGTGACAGCAGCTTACTTTACGGCTGCTGAATTATTTAATTTTTTTCCTCTGCCAACTGTGGATAACTGAATCAGTGGATAATGAATCAGTGGATATGGGGATTCTACTGTATGTGTACATCCAGTGCCCTTTCTCTTTAAAAAGAACAACAACACAGCTCACACATTATTGTCAGCTAATAGAGGAGCCTGGCCTGAGAAGATCTATTGGGCTGGGCAGATGACGCTGGAGTAGAGATGGGCACAAAATGAAAAGCAAAATGCTATTTTGTCAATTACTTCTTTACTTAATGAAATGGTAGGATGCTTTTCGTTTGGTCATGAAACACCCCCCCCCCCAGAATTAAATGATTCATTAAATGATTTCATTTTTGAAAATACTGATCTCAGCCATGTTTCGGCACTGAAGTGGCAGGAGTACTTTCCGTGCGTGATTCTAGGTAAGCGCCTGAAATTTGGAAAAGTTTGGGGCTCAGGGAGCTGAGTTATGATGCTCCAAAGGGGGTGCCCCTAAGGAAACACCTTTCTTTTTAAATTTGGAAAAGTTTGGGGGTCAGGGAGCTGAGTTATGAAGCTCCAAAGAGGGTGCCCTTATGGAAAAACCTTTCTTTTTAAATAGGAAGTCAAGCTACGCAGCTCCCCCGCACTTGGCTTCCAAAGTTCATATTGATACCAAATAGAAAGATTTTTTTCCTACGGGCACCTCCTTTGGAGCTTCATAATTCAGCTCCCTGACCCCTAAGCCTTTTCAACTTTCAGGGGGTTACCTAGAATCGCTTGAGGAAGCCCCCCTGCCATTTTGGTAGTTTAGGACCCAGGCGAGCATAGCATTTTGTTTCATTTTGTTTCATTTCACAATGAATCTACTTTAAAAATTTGTTACAATCAAAACTGCTACAGAAATGAAATGAGACTCTCTTTTTCCATTTTGTGCCTATCTCTACACTGAAGAAAGACACTCTGACAGTTAACATGGTCACAACACAAGCCATGAAAGGCTTTATAACTAAGTATCAGAACCATGAACCTGATCTGGGACACAATAGGTAACCAGTGCAGGACGACTGCATTGGGGTGATGTGATCAAATTTGCTCACAACGGCCACCAGTATGGCCACCAAATTTTGGACCTGTTGTAGTCTCTGGCCCAACATAGGGAGCATTGCAGTAGTCAATTCAGGAAATGACCAGTTCCTGTACCATCTTCCATGTGACAGGCATTTGAAGATGGCTATAGTATTGCTAAACGTACTCAGCTCCCTCAAACATTTTTAACAGGATTGGATTTCCAAATATTTCACCATTCTGGTGACCCTCAACTGGTTAGACATTAGTATTAACTAGCATTTAATTACAGTGGACCCTTGTATAACAAACAGTTTGTATAACATAAAATTTGTACAACATAAAATATTCCAGACATAGGGGAAATTTGCTTAACAGAATCGCCTATGGGGCAAATCCGTACAACATAAAAATGGGATTACTCCATTTTCAATGCGTTGCTATGGGAAATTGTATAAAGTAAAATTTGCTTAACATAATTTAGTTTGGAACGAATTAATTCCTTTATGCAAGGTACCACTGTATTTTAATCTAGATTTTCTAGAGCATTTTAATCCTGTTAGCACTGTATAGTTTAATTGTTGTGAACTACTTACTGTAGTATCTCCTTTGGGAAAAGATGGCCTGTAAGTAAGTAAGTAAGTAAGTAAGTAAGTAAGTAAGTAAGTAAGTAAGTGTTTGAGCTTGTTGAAATCTTAAACTATGGTGCCCCAAACTGCACCTTGTGTGTGTGGGTGTGTGTTGTGTCATTACAGTCGTGACTGACTCTTTGTGACTCCATGTCGATGAAGTTTTCTTGGCAGGAATACTGGAGTGGTTTGCCAGTTCCTACTCCAGGCGCCTACAGCACCAGGTATTCCCTGGTGGTCTCCCATCCAAGTACTAACCAGGGCCGACCTACGACATACTCCATGATGGGGATAAGAAATTCTATCCAACAGCACTGGACTGAGTTATGTTTGGCTGTTGAAGAACCAAGGAGAGAACCACCCAGAGAGTGGCAGCAAAAGATATATATATAGGTGTGGTGACAGAGGAACAGAAAAGGAGGGAGAGATGTGTGGAAATTAGTCTGAGCTAGGAGTGTGACCTGAGAGTTGTTATGAGAAGATTGTTATGTGGGCAATAGTTATATAGTGAAAAGTTTTTGAAAAGGTTACTGTAGCAGACAGTTTGATAATGTACCAAGTTAAAGTGACTTGTAACAATTGATTTTGAGAACATATGATTTAATAAAAAGATCTCAGCTGAGATTGACTTGGTAGTCACATGCATGTGAAACCATTAGGCTCCTAATCAATGCACAATTTGGTTCATTTGAAAACTCAGCTCAGTTTTCATTCTAAAGGCTTAGGGAAAGCCAGGGACATTTTAAAGGTTTTTTAGATGATTCTTGTGGCTAACTGGGGACAGGTGGTCAGAAGGGGTGCAAAAATTGCTGGCTGTGGTTTAACTTTGTGGCTGGTGTTTCCCAGTACATATGTACTCACATCAATCATGAGTACATGGCACAGTCAAGTCAAATTTCTACGGAGACAGCTTTAAATTTTATATTATAAATCTAGAAGTTAAAAAAACCCAATTGTTATTACTCACATCCCCGGTGCTCTAGGGGAGTTTGTAAACTGACAGGAGTCCAATGGTCCTCAGTGAGATAGTTCTTGTCATGTTCCCATATATCAAAGCTCTCACAAGAACTACAGTCGTAAACTATGATACACCAAGAGCTGTTAATTCATGATTGTTATGTTATTTCAACCCCTCCACAAAAACTGCCATCAGAAAACTGGATACAGGAATTAAGTACCTCAGCATAGATAGACGGCCCATGTCATTCTTTGCCTCAGACAAAGCCAATTTGCCAGGAAGCCCATAGAACAAGACAGAGGTTATTGCTTTTATCTTTATCACATGAGCAGATGCTGCAGTGTATTCCTGCAACAAGGTGAAATAGGAAACACTTCCCCCCTCCCACATTCTAGCAAGATCTGAGAACCAGGAGTCAGCAGGATATAGCAGATGGGTATAGGAAAGGCAACCCCGGATCCAAGTCTTTTCTCAACAGTGAAGTTAGTTTCACTAAAGCCTAAACCTGTCTCGCAAAGTAACTGTGAGGATAAAACAGGACAACACCTACATTGCTAGAGATTAAATCGGTTGGGATCTGAAGCAGGGGCCCTGCCATGATACATAACAATGATCTCAGTAATTGACCATTTACTGCCCTTAGAAGGAGATTCCCCAAAGGATTCTCTGGATGGACCCTGCTGCTTCACTTTCAGAAATAAGTGGCATTCAGTTTAATGTAAGGTAAAGGTAAAGGCCCCCCCCCCCCCCGCACACGAGTGCTAGTCATGTCCAACTCTAGGGGCAGTGCTCATCTCTGTATTCAAGCTGAAGAGACAGTGTTGTGCAAGTCCATGGCCATGTGGCCGGCATGGCTACAGGGAATCACTGTTTTACGTTCCTGCCCTTAGTCCACTGAGCCACCACGTTTAATGTACAGGATCCTTATTTCAAGGGGGAGTGTGTAGGTATTGCAACTGTAGCTACTTAGAAAAACAGAGATATATAAATGTATAAAAAGTTGATACTTGGATTATTGAGGTTGCTGAAATGTTCAAAAATGGCTTGATGCATACACATGCAATATATTTCCTGCCAAGCAGCCAAATTATGGAATCACCAGCCCTGCCATATAGCCTGCCTAGCCAGTTCCTTGTCTAGATTCTCAGGGTCAAATTGGATGATTGATGATATTAACACATTACTAAAACAGAGCTTCCTTAAGAGGTTAAAAATGTCCATCCATCCTAATGGAAGTTGGCCTCACTCCATATGTTGCAAATTACCTGGCTGTTTTACAGTTGGTTACAGGAAAGTAAACACAGGCTACATTTGCAAGTATGATTGTCCAGGCATGGGGAGCTGAAGGCATTGCGTGCTAGGAAGGAAAGTGTTATAATAGCAAGAAATAAGCATTTCTTTTAAAGTGGGATTTAATCTTCCAGTTTTCATTTTAAAAAGAAAAGAGGAACTGTTTATAGATATAGAAATAAAGGGCAACATTAAATCATTTTTAAAAGCAATAGAAGATTAAAAGCAGAATTTTAAAATGCTAAATGACATTCTGAAAGTTGGCACCAACTTCTTGAAAGCACTTAAAGAAGAAAGGGCACCCAGGAAAATAATTCTGGGGGAACATATGCAAAGTTTATTAATGGTATGCATGGACTGTTGACTTGACTGATGTTTTTACACTACTGTGCTATATAGTCGTTGTATGTGTGGCATGTTTGTACTTTATAGAACTTGTACAAGGAACAGCATCATGAGATCAGAACTTGGTTGCCTGCTGTCTCAAGAACAGGACAAGGGGTCCTTATCTCACCGCTTGAATCTCTTATTCTCTCACTGATCTTGCTAGTGATCATGTCTTTATGTGTAGCTGAACGTGTGTGGTTCAGTTCAGTATAATTTTTATGAGTGTGTATGTACACACACCATTGAGTCAGTTCTGACTTTTGGAAATCTTTTCATGGTTTTCTAGGTCCTCAGAGGCGGTTTACCATAAGGCCGTTCTGTGAGGGGTGCTCTGCGATTGTGCAGCTTGACCAAGATCCTTGAAAATCCCTCTCTCAACAGAGGTGGTGGGCTCAGTCATGGCAACCAGACTTGTTTTCATTTTTTGTGAGATCAAAATGTTTCACTACTCATCCAAGTAGCTTTATCACTCTGAGGAAAGTTTATGCAAGGCCTCCAATTTATAGTTCACCTTGGTTTCATGCCCCCTGGTGTGAATACAATGGTACCCTGGGTTACCAACAACAGGGGTTACACAATTTCCAGGTTATGTAACAAAGTCCTTCAGAAACAACACGTCAATTTAGGCATTTTTATGTAAAAACCCAGTTTATGCATTTTTTTTTTTTGCAAAAAACTGGTTTACACATTTTTCTGAAGGACTTCATTTGCCAGGATGCATGGTACCCCATTCAGATCAGGTTTGCAAAATTTCTGGGTTACAAAGTATTGTGGGGAATAGATCCACATCATAACCCAAGGTACCTCTGTATGCTCATTAGGTAGATGATGGCCTGAATAGGCTCATTAGATGTACAATGGCCTGGGGTGGGTGAAAATCCCACCTGTGCAACTCTTCCCAGTACCCATTAAGTACATATGGGTTGTTGGCTATGGCCTTTCTGGTGGAGGTGTGAAGTGCTTCTGAGTTGCCTGGTGGTGATTGATGAAAGGGCGGCATAACAAGCGGCAGACAGGTTGTGCCTGAGTTCCCTCACCTCTATTGAGAGAGGGATTTTCAGTACACACATGAATGGCTTGCCTGACCCCTCTCTGAAACCTCCTATCTTCTCTGTCTAATATGTGTACATCCTCATCTTTGAATGAGTCTCCTTTGTTCTTCAAATGGCGGTACTCTGCTGATTCTGTCCTGAGCTGTTGCCCCTCGTGTGTTGGACCATCCTCCTGTTTAATGGCTCTGCACACTCCTCATTGTATTGGACCACATTTACTATATTGCTCCTCTTGTGTTTTGAGTGTACATGTATCTGCCTTAGTGTGTTTTGAGGTTTGAAGTAAACAGAGATGTGGCATTTGCCAACAATCCTTTTAATCTTCTCAGACACTCCAGCCATGTAAGGAATGACCAGGCTTTCCCATCACCTCAGGGTCTCAGGCTGATCCATTGTTCCTCTGGGTCGGGACACTGCTTTGCATTTAAAGAAATAATAAATTTAGCATGTGGGTGGGCAGGCACCTTTCCTCCACCCAGGCACACCCATGTGAAGAAGTGAGACAAACCTGCCTCAGCAGGGAGTTCCAGAGCCATCCAAAAGGTCCTCTCCTTAGTCCTCCTGATGGTAAGTGTTAAGTGCTAATAAGTAGCAGAATCCATGGGTTCTATCCATAAATGAACTTTCAAACACAGAAGAGACCTTTTGCTTAATGTTGTATAACTGTTATAATATATGCAACCACTGCATTTAAAAAGTGAAACTAAATCCCAATGAATTATTGCTCCTGCACTGGAGTTCTGCAGTGTCTTGTGCAAATGGAATCATGAGACTGCATAGATTCAGGAAGAGACCATGACTGTAAAGTCATAGCAATAAAGAAGAAGCCCTTTTGCTCATCAAAACGGTGAAGTCTTTTGTCAACAGCGTTGAGGAGACAATAATTCAAGAGGAAGCCACAACTTCAAGGCCTCTATACAGTGACCCCCCCGCCATTTCGCGGCTCCAGAATTGCGGTCCCACTACATCGCGGGACCGCAGTACCGGAACCGTGGGAGGCGGGGGGGAGGCCGGGTTGCTCCGCGTGGCCCTCCCATGCACCCAGGAGAAGGGGCGATCGCTCTCCGCCGCCACCCAGGCCCCTCTGGGAGGCCTCCGAGCTGGGCGGGGGGGCCGCCGGGAGCGATCCGATCACTGTCCGCGCCCCCGCCCCTTCTGGGAGGCCCTTGAGCTGGGTGGGGGGGGCTGCCAGGAGGTATGGTAATCCATATAAAGACATATAGTACATAGTCCCTCATTCTGGGAAAGCTTGCCTGAAGAGGAAGGTCTTTGCCTGCTTCTGGAAAGACAGCAGAGATGAGACAGTTCTGGCCTCCAGAGGAGGGGAGTTCCAAAGCCTGGGAGCAGCAGCGGAGAAGGCCCTTTCATGTGTTCTTCTGAGATGCACCTGTGAAGGTGGCGGGATGGAGAGAAGGACCTCTCCTGATGACAGGCCTTTGAGACAGACCCATGGATATCATGGACATCATGAAGTCTTCAGAAACCCCTGACACAGCTGCCTCAGCATGGATGTTAAAAGTCACCCAGCACGATGAGCCAGAGGGATTCCAAAACCACCCCTGTTATCAGTTCAGTTAGCTGAGGTAGAGAAGTTGTTGTGCCTTGGGGAGGGCAATATACCAAGAGAATTCCTATCTTGTCCCTGGCTTCTCCTTCTAGGAACATACATTCAAATCCAGGGAACTGGGAACTGGGACACCTAGTAAGAGGGATGGAGTTGTGGTAGACTATTGCCACTCCTCCACCCCACCCCCTGGCCTTCCCTGTTGTTCTACAGAGAAACCCGGAGGACAGAGCTGAGTGAGATTGACACCCCCCCCTCCCCGCCTCATCCAGCCAAGTCTCTGTGATGCAAGTGAGATAAACACATTCTCCCAGGATCAGGTCCTGGATGATTGCTGATTTCCCATTCACTGATCTAGCATTCAACAGCAATATTTTTAGTCCAGGGATCTTGTCATCAAGATTTATAGAACATTCTAAATTTGTAGATACCTTGGGAGTTAGCAGAACTCTGTAGTCCTTCTGTCTTATAAAATGTTGGTGAACCTTATGATTCCCATGTCTTCCTCTACCAAGAACAGGAGTAATAGGTTTCCTTTCATTGCCTTGCAAAGTCTCTTTTCCATAAAATGGCACCTTCCCCAGGTAGTTGCATAACAACCTGTGATGCTTCCTGTGGTGTTAAGTGTGCACTTAGTGCTGCACTTTGCCTCTGCTTTTGGCAGCCCCAAAGTGTTTTATGGCTGCCAAACTGACCTGAAAACAGAGGAAAATGGTGAAAGAAGCAGGGCCCTGATCCTTCAGCTGGTTCCAGTAGGAGAATGTTTTTCTCCTGCCTTTGTGGCTCCTCCTTCCCTCTGTTCCTTGCAGGCTCCAATGTTACAAGAGGAAAAAGACACCTAGGTCTTCTGGAACAGCCCTTGAGCAAATAAACAAATAACCAGCCAGTGACCCATCGCTTATTACTTGACTTAGAATTGCAATATGTGATGTGACTGGGAAGGGAGACACCAAATGATGAAGGTGTGATCATTAATAAAGTAGTAATAGATACAAGAGAGGAATCTAGTGGCATTACCTGAGGTCCATCTGTTTGTTGTGGTTTTACTTAACATCTTCATTAATTATCAATAAAATAGTAGCAGATAACATGTTAATGAATTTCACAGGTGAGGCTAAACCAAGAAAAACTGCAGAAAGGATTAGGGGAACTGTGCAAAGGGCAATTGGAAAATTTAGGCACTTGCCAGAAAGGGACATGCTTGCATTAACTAAATTCTTGGCACATTAATACCTTTGGTGGATTGCTATGAAGTTACCCATATGCTGAGCTGTCAAGTCGTCATGCAAAGGATTCCTGATTAGGGTTCCTACCTGAAAGGGCACTGACTGAAATTTCAGGAAACTGTTGTAAATGTCCAGGTCACTAAGGGCACTTTTACACAACCTCTAAAATACCCCCGCAACTTAAATTCGGACCAGAGATCGTCGAGGCTTGTCGCTCTTCCTGTGTTCCCACCCCTCCGCACTCCATTGCTCCTGTCTGCGTGAGGGGAGGGAGAAAAAAGGGAGAAAAAAATGCAGGCTCACTTTGTCTGCCGGTCGAAGCCGCCCCGAGCTGCCCCGTGGTGATTCCTGTCTCTTAAAGGGGCAATGGGGACAAAAAAACAAACAGAACACGAGGGAGCCCAGCATTCACAGCTTTACAATGCGCATCAGAAGATTTTTTACCTCCTGGAGGCCAAGTACTTGAAAAGTGTGCTGGGACGCGCTTAGGTGGGCATGGTTGCACTTGTCCGGAGCTGGTGGGAAAACATTTTTAAGCTCCGGATCTGGGAGCCCTTTGCCTCGGATTTTAGGGGTTGTGTAAAAGCGCCCTATGAAAGAACTTGGGGTGAGGAGAATTCCCATGTCCATCACCTCCCAACTGACAGTAGGGCTCATTGTCCCACCATTGTAAGAGTGTTGTTTGTCCTATCCTATGGTACTTTGTGCAGCTTTGGTGACAGCGGAGGGAACAGAGGGGGGAACCACCGGGTGAATGCTTCAGGTTTGTCATTGCCACAAGAAACAAGGCAGGGAGTGAGGGGGCTGTGTTGTGACTTGGGAGTCTTCCCAATATGCAAGCCAGCGGCAAAGGTTCAGTAAAGAAATGGGCTGAGGGCTGATACTGAGCCTTGCAAAAGTCCCAATGGTACTTTAAGTCTTGGAAAAAATACACATTTAAACATATTGTATGTATGCTTTATTCCTAGAATGAATTCAATGGGTTGGTGTTACCGGAGGAAGCGTCTGCACCTATGCATAAGGTCTGAAGCTCCCCCTATGCCTGGCATCTTAGATAAGGATAATTTAAGCAGCAAAATCAGAAAACGCTTGTGCTTAAGACTGGGGAGTTGCTGCCAGTCAAAAGAGAAAACCTCAGAGGAACTCAGATAGTTGCTTGCACGTGGTAATTGGCTATTGTTACAGTTCCCAGACCTGAGAAACTAGATAGTTACCATTATATCAAAAAGTGTGTTGCTTATATAACATCCCATAGTGCTTAAAGCCCTCTTAGTATTAAAATTGTAAATTTCTAAATTATCTCTTTCCCCATTTCTTAAAAGTAAGTGAAATATCATGTGCTGCCTTGGGTCGATAATTAAGACAAATAAATAACTAATAAGTAAAATAGTTTATTTTTATTGATGAAAAAGACACATCTGAATGTGATCAGCTACTTAAACTTTGGTACAAGACTTCTCTAAGCCTACGGTTAAGAATTTTGTCTTGCACACATTTATACCCTTGTTCTGAGGCTTTTATTTGATATTAAATAGATGCATCTACAGTGGTACCTTGTATAACAGACAGCTTGTATAACAGAAAATTTGTACAACATAAAAAATTTCGGAGATAGGGGAAATTTGCTTAACATAATTGCCTATGGGGAAAATCCGTACAACATAAAAATGGGATTACTCTGCTTTCAATGCATTCCTATGGGAATTTGTATAAAGGAAAATTTGCTTAACATAATTTCATTTGGAACGAATTAATTCCTTTATACAAGGTACCACTGTATTTGCTTTATATCTAACTTGCAAATATTGTTGTTTCATTCAAATGTTTTTTTCTTCTTCTTGAGGGGCTCATCATAGATCAGCTTTGGACTTGCTTTCCCATTGCAATGGCACATGTCAGCATACAATTATAAGAACTTAGAAGCTGCCTCGTGATTTCCTCTGCAGCTGCCCTGGGGCCGCTCTATCAAATCTAACTTACATATTTATGGGAACCAGGGATCATCCTTCCCAGAAGGAAGAAGAAATTAAAAACCAGGTTGCTGCAAAACATATTGCATGATATTGGCAGCGTCTAGAATTGGGGCTGCTGTGGCATAATGGCATGAGTCCCAATGGGATCCAAGGCAGTCATTTTGCATCCACTGAGCACCATTATCCTGCCATGTACCTACTTCATCAGTGGTGTTCTAATGACTTTTACTATTTGCAGTAGTATATATCAAGGTCATGTACCGTGCAAAATGCTTGTTACGAGCAGGACCATTTCAAATGAATGCATAAAACCACTAAACAGTCCTCAGTTATGATGACATCCTATTTATTCAAATATTATTTAATTTTTTAATTGTTGCATATAACAAGAAAGAACCCACCCTGCTAAGGGAGGTTTCCATATGATTTTGTGTATGACCTACTTTGCTTGTAATAGAAAAGAGAATGTCATATATTCTAGTTAACAGGAGAACAGGCTAGCTCAAGAAGTTGGCTACCTGAGATAAGGAACAAAATGGCACATTTGCTCCTTTTGTGTACAAAATCTAACTTCCAATCCTGGAAGCAGCGTGCTAACCTATGGAGTACACAGTAGGCTGCAGGGCACACACCTTTCTCCTCCAATACCTGACTGCTTTCTCCTAGTATATGTTGTCTGAGGCAACTGCCTCATTCTCCCGCCAGAATAGTACTTCAACATTGCGAGGGTTTCTGTATGGAAGGTTACATGCTAAGTCTTCTGTGAAATGATTAGTAGAACAGAACACGGTTTACATACCTTACCTCTATATGCTATATTATTGCTGCATGAGAGTGCAACAGTAGATAGGGTGCAACAACAAATCAGCATTCCATGAGGCGATTTGTTTTGGTAACCCTTTCCCTTTTATTGATTAGTCCCATGACCATATCAACTAATAAAACAATAGTAATATAAACTACATTAAATAACATATAATATAGTCTAATAAGGTACAGTACAGTAAAAGGTACAGAATGTACAGAAGTCATATGTGTAAATCTCCTTTACAAGATGCTCCAGTTTGTTCAATGTATTGAGTTCTTATAGCTGCTGCCTTAATTATAAATTTAGCAACTTTGTGAACAGTATACACATTAGAGCCCAAAGGAAGATAAGACAGTCTATAATTTGGGTCCCTATGCACTGTTCTTTCTAAAATGGGAAATAAGTATACACGCCTGATAGATACATATAATTAACGAATTAAATAAAGATCCAACCCATCAAAGGAAAATGAAACAAAACAGAAATTTCTGTTTCGTTTCATTTCGTATTTCGTTCCCCCTCCTACCTTGTAGCTGTCTTCTCTTTTCCTCGCAGGGGCCAGGACCAGGAGGAAATAAATAAAAGTGGCGCAGCAGCTAGCGCCTCTCAGCTGTAGGGGGGGGGAAAGCCCCCGGCGTTGGGGCCTTTAAAAAAAAAAAGCACTGACCCAGCCCCTGGGGCCGTATGGTCAGGACAGTCTACCACCGCCTGGCCCAGTTCAGCTCGGTTCGGGTTCGTACAATTTTTTTAAAAAAAATCTGTATGAACCCAAACCAAACTGGGGGTGGGCCCGAAACAGAACCAACTGCACCATCGGTTTTCTGTTTCATGCCACCTCTACTCGCAATACAAGGTACTCATAAACCAAAGTACCATTGTACAGCTTTGAAACTGGACCTTGGATCAGCACCAAATTTGGCATGTGCAAAGTCAGGCCTGGGGGGGCCAAATGTGGCCCATTTTCAAATTTCGAGTGGCCCACAGCCTCTTCTCCCCACCGGCTCAGCCTGTCATACATCCCCGAAAGCTGGCCCCTCCCCATACCGAATGGAGCCGTCAGCTTGCAGTTTTACAGTTTGCCTGCCCTCCCTCCCTGCCTCCATCCCTTCCCCCCACTCACTTGCCCAGCCTACCCGCCCCTGACTCCTTTATTGCAGCATCCTCCCCACCTCCTTGTATGTCCTAGAGGCTTGTGCAATGTCCACCCTGGAGGCCCAATGCAACTGAATAGTCGGCCCCCACACATTTTCACCTCACCAAATCTGGCCCTTCTTGGAAAAAGTTTGGACACCCCTGGCATAGGTGAAGCAGATAGTCTGCTCTTGGTCTGTGCCAAAATTGGGGAAATTTAGCAAAACGTTTGTGAGCTTTGATTTTTTTTTTAAAAAGATAAAACTGCCTTTCAACTCGATGGTTCTATGATCGAGGGCCTATCACTGGCCTTGTTTCCGTCTGTGAAGAACTCACTCACACACATACATAAACTTTGGCGAAAAAAGACCACAACTTTATTACCTAATTACAGGGCAGCTAATATGGCCAGGCATTGGCCTGGATCCGAACTGATGAACCTGACTGTTCCTCAATGTAACCTGTCTCCTTAAGAGACTCCCAAGTAGGGACTCCTGGGCACCATGTGGAGGTAAGCCACTCCATGGTGCCATTGTCCTCCTGGGGATGGGGTGGAGGCATATGCACACCCCCTGGACGGGCAAAGTACAACCCTACCCCAACAGGCACCAGTTCAGTTCCACCCAGGCTTTGCAGGACCCTGCCTGCTGCCTGCCAACCACAAGATCCATCCCAATACCTTCAAAACCTTCCAACAGGTTGTGAGAGGATAGAAGGGTTGGGCAAGCCATCTTCAGCAAGACTGGGGCTTCTTGCCCCAGCTCACTCCCTGGATCAGTGATTCCAAACCTGGGGGTCGGGAGCCCTTTGGGGGTCGAACGGCCATTTCACAGAGGTCGCCATCAGCCAGTGAAGAAAAAGGCACAAAGAGCTTGGGTCTGGGAGGGGGGGCAGGAGGCAAGGAAAGAGTGGGTTACAGCTTGATAGGTTGGAGGGGATGTCAGTCAATGGCATGGGAGGTGGCGATTGGCTGAGGGTGCCTGTAGAGGGAAGTTCTCTATGGCACCTGAGGCAGTGGCCTGCCAAAGGGGGGTTGTGGCCTCTTCCAAGCAGGGCAAGGGGTCACCACAACATGAGGAACTGCATTAAAGGGTCTTGGCATTAGGAAGGTTGGGAACCACTGCCCTAAATGGTGTGCCGGTGGACCATGTTGAAAACTCCTCCATATCACATTCCTTTACGGACGCTGCCTGGCCAATCCTGGCCTTGCAGCACATGAAGGGACTTTGCTTTTTCTTCTGGCGGAGCCCCACATGGCAGCTGCCATTGCCGGGTCCCCCTCTATCCTCAGCAGTGCACCAAGCATCAACGTGGGACCCTGGTAAGTCAGGGTCTTGTCCTTGTATTATTCTATTCAGAAGCTCTCTGACGTTAGCTTTTTTTTTTTTTTTGCTAGGGATGGTCTTAAACAGGCCTCCCCAACAGGTAGACCAGGGGCTACCAGTAGCCCGTGAAAGGTTCAAAAATGCCATCAAAAAAATGTGAGGGGTTAAGTTCTCCACCTCTCCCTCCCCCATCCCAAGGACCACCACTGGCCCAGCAAAGCTCTGGGTCTGCCAGCCCACTGTCTCAGCTGAGCTAGGCAGTTCAAGAGCCATGGCACAGTCCCCTGCTCTCCCTACCGGCCAGATGATCGGCGTGCCAATGTCTCGTGACCAATTGAGTTGTTGGTGCAGAGCGGAGGAAGGGGAGGGGAGGGGACAGTGAGGGGCGGGGTCATGGGCATGCCTACCTCCTTTGTGTGGTGACATCCCCCTCTTCTCCCCTGGAGAATTCCTTCCTCCCACCCTTCCATCCTCCTCCTCCCACCCCCACAGCTGCCTCACAGAGACTGTGACTTGCCACTTCTTCTGCTCCTCTTCTGCGCCATTCCCTCCTCCTTATGCCGCAGTGGCGATGTGATTGCTCCGCTGCTGGCTTGGCCCATCCCAGCTGCACAGAGAACATAGCAGAAGTGAGTGAGAGCTATGGGCAGCAGCAGCAGTGGCAGCGAGGGGGCTGGAAGGGAGAAGGGGGGAAACAGGAGGAGAAGTAGAGTCAAGTCAGGCCCCAGGCAGGTTGGGAGGGAAAGTGCACCTTTTTAAAAAAGTCTTCAAGCAGCCCGTTGTCCTGCAGAAGAACAGAGTTGGAGTCACAATGGGAAAGGATCCCCTACCACAGTGTTGGCGAACCTATGGCACGGGTACCAAAGGTGGCATGCAGAGCCCTTTCTGAGGGCATACGAGTTTGCCCCCTCACAACCATGGCGACCCCCCACCCCTACTCTGAGCATGCCACTGTGCTCTGTGCAGAGAGCTGGGCGAAGGGGAGGCAGTGGTTTGTGGACTGCTTCATAGCCCCAGTTTACTCTCCAGCCACGCTGCTTTTGGCATGCTTTTGGGATGCCCAGAATGGCATGGCTGGAGAGTAAACTGGGGCTATGAAGGAGCCCTCAAATGGCTGCCTCACCTTCACCTGGTTCTGTGCATGGAGCTGTTTCGAGACTGCTGAAACTTCCCTCTAAATTCTGGTGCTAATGGGCAAAGCCCCAGTTGCTCTAACCTAGTTATAGTCCTTCACACTTTTGAGCTAAATTCTCCCGAGTAGAGATGGGCACGAATTGAAAAAAAATGACATTTTGTTTCATTTCATTTCGTTGAGAGGTCCAGTTTGTTTCATTTCATTTTTTGTGATTTTTTGGAAAAAACTTCATTCCGTTGGTTCATTAATTCATTATTCGTTATTACCCATTCCCCCCCCCAGCACCCACCCACCCTGGGGTCCGGTCGGCGCTGGGTATTTTAATTTTTTTTAATTTTAGTTTTAGGGTGCTGACCAGGCCACCCTTGGGGCCTGGTTTGCACTCTTCCCTTTTTATTTATTTTTATTTTTATTTTTATTTTAGTTTAATTTCCCCCCCCCACTTCCGGGTTCAGGCCCCGCGCTACAGCTGTAGCGCGGGACTTTCTGTTGTTTTCTTTTCGTTTCAGCGCTGACCGCGTGGCCCTTGGGGCCTGGTCAGTGCTGTTTTTTATTTTTTATTTTATTTTAGGGTGCCGACCAGGAGAGAACACCTTCCGCTCTGCCACCCGCCCCTGCACCGCATCAGGCCGGTGAGGGGGGGAATCCCTCCTCCTCACTTCCCCACACAGCCTCCCCTGCCAGGAGCCTGTGCTCCAAAGGCTTCGCACCATCACTGACCTGTTGGGCTTGGAGGTGGAGCTACAACCTCTGGCCACCCCGGCTGTCACTGGCTCAGGCTGCGAAGGCAGTGGGGCGGCTGGGGCAGGTTCGGCGGTGGCGGGGCTTGGAGATGGCAGCCCCTTGCCACTGGGTTTGGGCTTTCTGTGTGGGGAGGATAGAGTTCACCACAGCAGCAGGGTCCCCCCCCAGTTCCGGGTTCAGGCCCCGCACTACAGCTGTATCCTGGGGCTTTTTTTGTTTTTTGTTTTCCTTTCAGAGCCAACCGCACGGCCCTTGGGGTCTGGTTGGTGCTCCTTTTTTTTTTTACTGTGCTGACCACATGGCCATGCTACAGCTGTAGCACAGCCGTTGTCGGCTTTTCTCCCCCTGGTCGCTGTCCCAGAAGCCAGGAAGACCGGACCTCCGGACCAGCACCAGGTAGGAGACAATTCCGCCCCCCCCCATTAATGAAACAAACCTAACCTAACCAATTTTTCTCGGTTCATTTCGTTTCATGTTAAATTTGCCCCTAGGGTCGTTATTCATTTTGTTATGTAGCGAACTGAATAACGAACAATGAAACAAAAAAAAACCATTTCATGCCCATCTCTACTCCCGAGTCATTCATGTCCAAAATGGATGTGTTCCTCAACCATAGATAAATTCCTCAAGCATGGAGAAACTGAAGAATGACTAAAAGAACTAGGCATGTTTGGACTGAGGAAGAGAAGACTTGAGGAAAACATGATGGCAGTCTTCCAATACCTGAAGGGGTGCCACAGGGAAGAGGGCATCAATTTATTCTGAGTTTCACCTGAGGGTATGACAAGAACCAATGGGTAGAAACTCATCAGAAGGAGAGCCAACCTGGAAATGAGAAATTTCCTGACAGTGAGAGCCATTAAACAGTGGAACAGCTTGCCTCCCAGTATTGTGGGCAGACACGTATCTAGGTGGGTGGGGCGGACAAGGGCTCCTGCCCCAGTGCGCAGAGATTTAAGGGTGCCATAAAACATCCTTCCCACATGAGTCTAGAGGAGATGGGAGGGTTGAGTGCACCCTGAGCGAAGGGGGAGCAGGAGGAGGAAGCCATGTGCCATCCTGCCAGCAGTACCCCTTTCGCCCGCTAAAGCTTGGTGATCCTTAGTCAGAGGAAAGGAGGAGAGGGAAGCAGGCAATGTTTTTGTTCCAAGCAGCACCTCCATCGATTGCTCCCCCTCTTCCTTCCCCCCACCCCCGCTAAGGCTTGACAATCATTAGCCCAGGGAAAGGAGGAGAGGGAAGCATGCGACGGTGCTGCTTGGGAAAAAACATCCTATCGCCTGCTTCCATCTCCTCCTTTCCCTGGGCTAACGATTGCCAAGCCTTAGCCGGGGGGAAAGGAAGAGGGGGAAGCATGCTATGGAGGTGATGCTTGGTGCTATCTGTGCGCCTGTTTGGTGCTATCTGCACGCGGTGCAGTTTGCATAGGAGAGCCGTGTCCAGAAGACCCCTGAAGGGGTTGTGAGAAAGAGGGACACTTCTTCCCCTCCTCCATTGTTCTCCTAGGATTGGTCCCCCCTTGCTGGGTGGGTGTGATCCAGTTGAGGGGCAGGAGGGGGCACAAAAACTGACTTTGTCTCTGGGCCCTCCAAACCTTAGCTATACCTATGGTTGTGCGTCCCCCATTGCTGGAGGTTTTCGTCTGCCCCCTTGTTTCATTTCATTTCGTTATTAACAATTTTTTTTTAAAAAAAATTATATGAAACAAACATTAATGGACTGATTTGTTCTCTATTATGTGCAACCCGGGGTCCTAGAGGCACAAAATTTAGTGGTTACCTTCCTTGGACTCTCCGCTTTAAGCCCTCCAAATTTGGAATGATTTATTGTTTGGGCAGCCAAATTATTAAACTTCCAAGTGGGTGCTCC
The DNA here is from genome assembly GCA_023846285.1 of Phrynocephalus versicolor. Lineage (NCBI taxonomy): Eukaryota > Metazoa > Chordata > Lepidosauria > Squamata > Agamidae > Phrynocephalus > Phrynocephalus versicolor. Next base: position 22,307,190 of record JAHTLZ010003542.1, read on the forward strand.
CTGGAAATAACTATTTCTAAGTGCCATTTTCTGTTCTTGGAAATACTGCTCCAGGGCAGCTAGCAGCATGAAAATTGCTGTGGACCTTCCTCAAGCTCTCCCCATTAAGCACCCCACATTTGGAGTGGTTTGGGGAATGGGGGGCTAGTTATTCAATTCCAAACTGGGTGCCCCCAGTAGAAGAAATTTTGTAATTTAAAATACTGTTTCCAGGCACCTAGCAGCATGGAAATCCCAGTGGACCTTCCTCAAAGCCTCCCCTTGAAGCACCCCAAATTTGGAGGGGTTTGGGGTACGGATTATCTAACTCTCCCCTTAAAGCCCACCAAGGCACAAAGGGCTGGATCAGAAGAATTTCACTCCACCAGGCAGGCAGGCAAGAATTAAAGAAGATCAAGGCAGGTCTTAGAAATACATGGGTCTCTCAGATCCCATACCATGCAGGCAGGCTTGCAGGCCAAGGAGGAAGGCAGGAGTTTGCCAGAATACTCCAGCTAGGAATAATGGAATAGGAGGACTCCGGTTCTGTTTTGTTGGTTTTTTGAAATGGGGCCATGATAAGAGGGGTGGCCAGGCGCATTCCTATTGTGCCAGTTGAGAATGGGTGAACTGGTACTGGTTAGTGGTGGAAATCACAATGTGTGTTGGTGGGAAGGAATGTAGTTCAAAGGTGGTGGTGGGGGGGGGGAAAGAATATAAAACTCTTTCCAACATGCCTCCTAAAAACCTTCCCACTCCCAGACAGAAGCTGTGTTGTTTTGTTGTGTGTGTCTTCTTTTGCACACAGCTATTTGAGGGTGTTATAAAAGAATGGAGGAACTGGTACAGATGGGTGGTGGACGGGGAATAATGTGTGGATGGAAGGAATATTGTACTTTTTCAAGGGGGTAGGAAGGGTACAATAATGTAAATAAGCCTGCCCAAATGAAACCCTGCCTGATGTCCCACTGATAAAACCCTGATAAAAGAACAAGGTCAAAAACAGCTTTGCTGCAATCACAGCAGCAGAAGAAAAAAAACCAGCCAGTCACCCAATCCAAGGGCTCAGCTAACTATGAACTATTTATTTTAATAAATAAATATTATTCATTATTTTTAGTATTATTTTTAATAGTGGTCTATGAAGGTATCGCTGTAACCTATTCTTGCAATTTTGAACTAACTGCCTGAGAGAGATGTCTCTCCTCCTCTCTAACTCCCAGATGCCTCCCAGAACTGAAAGTACTCACCTCTTTATATACCTTGCTGCCATGAGGCGATAGCAGCAAGCAAAAACCACTCCCCTTCCCGAGCCAACCAAAAAGCAAGCAAGCAAGCAAACAAATAAACAATATATTCCTGTGGGCACCCTGTTTGGCATTTAATAACTTGCCCCCCATACCCCAAACCTCTCCAAATTTGGGTGCTTCGAGAGGACTCTTTGAGGAAGGTCCACAAAGATTTCCATGCTGCTAGGTGCCTGGGACCAGTATTTTCAAGTATTTTAAAATTACAAAAGTTCTTCTACTGGGAGTTGAATAACTTGCCCCCTGTTCTCCAAACCTCTCCAAATTTGGGGTGCTTAAAGGGGAGAGCTTGAGGAAGGTCCACAGCAATTTTCATGCTGCTAGCTGCCTGGGAACAGTATTTCCAAGCACAGAAAATGGTGCTTAGAAATTTTTTCCAGGGGGCACCCATTTTGAAGTTTAATAACTCAGCCCCCTGAACACCAAATCACTCCAGATTTGGAAGACTTAAAGGGGAGAGCCTCACGATGGATCACACCTAATTTGGTGTCTCTAGTTCTCCAGGGGGCCAAGTTATAGAGAAACGAATTAGTTTATTTCAATGTAAAAATGCTGATTCGTTTCGTAAGTAACGACACGGCGCATCCTTGTTTCGTTTCGTTTCATTTCGTTTGGGTGTGCCGTTTTTCGTTAGGTGCCCATCCCTATGCAGTATGATGGGAACAAGTGTGTCATGAAGACTGTGGGTGCAGAGTATTAACTGGTAAAACATTAGGCATTTTAAAGTCTGCCCGGATCTTTAGCTATACCAAGAACCCAAACCTCTTTAATATTTACATATCTTCCTTTTTTGATGGTGGTAGTGGTGCACATTGTTTCATTCTAGCTCGGCACCTGGAATCAGAGCTGACCTCTGTCAGTTTCACAGGCAAAGGTCCTTAAATCTGGAGTCCTGTACCCAAGAGAGTAAGCCTCATTTAATTATATCAGCTATACCCTTGGGTGCACATGTATAGAACTGATTATTAAGTGCACAGGAGTTTCCCTTGCTGCCTGCCTTCATCGGACCCAATTATCCTTGTTCGTAATGATCAAGTTCTTTACCTAGACCAGCAGGATACATTCCAGGCTTAAAATGGGGTTTTGTTTTGTTTTTTGTTTCTGTAAAATGTAAGAAATAAAATACTGCTGATTATAGCATGAAGGTCATGATACCATGTCTTAAGTGTTGAAAACAGTATTTTCCTTGTTTCTTTAAATGACTAATTAATGTTTCCATTAAAAACACTGGTTCTTTGATTTAAGGAGAGGTGGGCAATGCTGGAGAATTCGGGAACAAAAAAAATTATCCACAAATCCTGCCAAAAATGTAAAAAGCTGGTGTTGGAAGAAAAGAAACCAGATGTTGCCAGAAGTCAACATCCCATTTTAAAATATGTGTATTGTTTCTTTGTAGTAAACATGGGTGTGCATGTGTGTACACTGTGATCTTTTTTTAGGGAACATAGCTGCTGTTGCAGCCAGTTCTTTTATTTTGCTGCGATAGTCTTTTGGGGATGGATGGGTGATAGGAAGGAAGCCACAGATTAGACTGGGCCCTGCAGAAACAAACTGTGGGTGATCTTTTCCTACCAAAGCAGTGGATCCCAACCTGGGGGCCGGGACCCCTCTGGGTGTCGAATGACCATTTCACAGGGGTCGCCATGAGTCAGTGAAGAAAAAAGCACAAACAACTTGGGTCTAGAGGAGGAGATGGAGGAAGGAAGGGGAAAAGTGAGTTACAGCTTGATAGGTTGGAGGGGATGTCGGACAATGGCACCGGAGGCAGCAACTGGCAGAGGGTATCTGTAGAGGGAAGTCATCTATGGCACTTGCAGCAGCGGCCTGCCAAAGGTGGCTGGTGGCCTCTTCCAAGGTGGGTCACCACAATATGAAGAACTGTATCAAAGGGTCTTGGCATTAGGAAGGTTGGGAACCACTATACTATAGGATTAAAACAATCCTGTGGGTAAATTCTAAATGATTGTACCATACTCTATTTATGTTTTGGCCCTATTAGCCAAAATTCTCTCTCTCTGTGAAATTGGATGCCCCATGACTGGGAACTGACCACCCTATCTTCCCTCTCCCTATACCAGTGATGGCGAACCTTTTAGAGATTGGGTTCCCAAGCTGCCATTCAAAACCCACTAATTTTTCGTAAAGTGCCAATTCAGCAATTTAACCTGAGTACAGGTGGCTGTGAAGGGGCGATGTCAGATGCCCACAGAAAGGGCTCTGAGTGCCGCCTTTGGTACCTGTGCCATAGGTTTGCCAACACTGCCCTATACTTTATTTATTTATTTATTTATTTATCTATCTATTTATTTATATACCGCCAGATTTTCCCAGACGGGAACTCAGGGCAGTTAACAAGAAAAGCTACGACAATATAGAAACAGAAACAAACAAATGATGATGATGATGATGATGATTGGATCCACAATAGAAGACAAAAAAAACCCAGCAAACAGTTAGCAGAACCAGATTTACAAAAAAACTAAGAGTAAAAAGCATTTCTAAAGCAAAATGGTGGGAGAAGGGGGAGGAACACCTACTATAAAATAAATCAACCTCCTTGATTGCCGAACACAGCAGTATAAAACCAAGTTTTTAAAACCTTCTTAAATGCCCGGAGGGACTCCGCAGTCCTAATTCCACTTGGAAGGTGGTTCCACAGTGTTGGACCCACCACCGAGAAAGTGCAATTCCGGGTGGAGGTTTTACAAGCCTCCTGGGGTGGTGGTGACCCGGAGTGCTAGGAACTGTCATGTTCTGGTGGCCAGGCTGATGTTGACCTCTGGGTGATACGCTCTGTCAGATATTCTGATTCCAAGCTATGCAGGGTTTTGTAAATCAAAACCAGTACCTTGAACCTTATTCGGGAGGCAACGGGTAACCAATGCAAGCGAGCCAGAATGGGGGTGATGTGGTCAAATCAACCAGCACCAACCACCAATCTGGCCACCGCATTTTGCACCTGCTGCAATCGCTGAACAAGGGTCAAGGGAATCCCCATGTAGAGATTGTTACAATAGTTTATCCTTCAGATGACCAGCACTTGCCCCACCGTGCTCAGGGAGTCCCCGTCCAGGTAAGGGTGGATCTGGGCGATTAGTCTAAGTTGGTAAAAAGCTGCCCTGGACACAGCAGCCACCTGGCACTCCAGGGACAATGCCGGGCCCAGGACAATGCCTAGGTTCCTCACTCTCTCCGCCAGCTGGGGCAGACTTCTGCCCAAGCTGGGTAGGGGGGCACTATACCTATCCGGGGAGCCCCTAAAGAACAGGACCTCGGTCTTCTCGGGTTGAGTTTCCAATACCGGGTCCATTCCAATACCGTCTCCAGGCAGCAGTCAAGGGACCTCACAGCCTCTGTTACAGAGGTGGAAAAGGAGAGATAGAGCTGCATGTTATCAGCATATTGGTGACAGCAGACTCCAAATCTCCGAATGACCTCAGTGCGTGGCCTCATATAGATGTTAAAAAGCATGGGGGAGAGTGCCGACTCCTGTGGCAGCCCACAAGTGAGGGACCAAGGAGCAGACAACTCTCCACCCAGGCTTACTCGCTGGGTGTGGCCCCGGAGGAAATAATGGAGCCAACACAAAGCTGAACCACCAATACCCACTTCCGAGAGCCTGCCCAGGAAGACACTGTGGTCAACAGTAACAAAGGCCACAGACACGTTGAGAAGGACCAGCAGGGTAGAGCAACCCCTGTTGGCCGCCCTCAACAGGTCATCTTGCAACGCGACCAGGGCTGTTTTGTTTCCATGACGTGGTCTGAACTTTACATTCTCTACACTCTTAACTCATCAGGTGATGGCAGCTTCCCTGGTTTAGTCCCACTGAAAAAGTTGGGGCAACTAGACAGCTATTTAATTTACTTCATTAAGTGACCCTCCAGAGACCTCCAGAAAAACCTTGGCAAATGTTTGTCAACACATTCCACAGCACATTTAACACCAATCCTTTATCTGTGCAATTCATTTTTCCTGCATCTAGGCAGAAAAAATGAATTGCACAGATATAGTATGATGGGGTGCCACTCTTCAGGAAAGTTAGGATTGAAGAGCAGGTTTTTGAATTTCCCTTGGCCACAGCAAGGGTGATGTGGCTGCAGGAAATTCAAAAGCCTGCTATTCGATCCCTGCTTTCCCAAATGGTAGCACTTGAAGCATTTGCAACCCAGGGTACCACTGTATTCAGATTAAATTGGCGTATTGGCAGTTTGCAAAAAATAAAATAAAATAAATGTGGGTTTTGAATTGCAGTTTCGACACTCGGTCTCTAAAAGGTTTGCCATCAGTGGTCTAGATCAAGGGAAGTGATGGTACCACTCTATTCTGCTCTGGTCAGAACCCACTTGGAGCACTGTGTCCAGTTCTGTGTGCCTCAAAAGGGTGTTGACAACCTCGAATTGGTCCAGAGGAGTGCAACAGGGATGGAAGAAATATCTTACAAGGAGCAGCTTAGGGAAATGGGAATGTTTCACCTTACAAAAAGATGATTGAGAGGGGCTAGGACAGCCATATTTAAATATTTGAAAGGATGTCATGTTGAAGAAGGGACAAGTTTGTTTCCCATGGCGTCAGAGACTAGGACTTGGGGCAATGATTTCAAACTACAGGGAATGCTTTTGAATAACAGGGATTTTCTTTTTTCTCTTCTTCTTTTTCATTTTCCTTTTTTTTTAAATTTATTATTATTATTATTATTATTATTATTATTATTATTGTTGTTGTTGTTGTTGTTGTTGTTGTTGTTGTTGTTGTTGTTGTTGTTGTTGTTGTTGTTAATGTTTTGGGGTTGTTTCATAAGTTGTTGTTTGAGGAAAATTGGTTTGCAGTATACAAATATAAAAACAAACCAATAAAAGATATTCCTTCTGAACATTAGGAAGATCTTTCTGGCGGTTATAGCTGCCCGACAGTGGAATATGCTATGCTACAGAGGGTGGTGGAGTATCCTTCTTTGGAAATTTTTTAAGCAGAATCTGGATGGCCATCTGTCGGGGGTACTGTGATGGGGGTTCCTGCATGGCAGAGGGTTGGACCGGATGGCCCTTGAGGTCTCTACCAACTACATGATTCGATCATTCTATGATTCTTTGGGCTGTGCCCTTTTCCCCAAATGCACACCCCATCAATGCAGGTGGCATAGTGTAGCCCAGAGAAAATCTTAAGAGGTTAGTTAGTAAGGATCTCTCGTTGTCTCACTCACTAAGTACTGTATATACAGTGGTACCTTGTATAAAGGAATTAATTCGTTCCAAATCAGGTTATGTTAAACAAGTTTTCCTTTATACAAATTCCCATAGGAATGCATTGAAAATGGAGTGATCCCATTTTTATGTTGTACGGATTCTCCCCATAGGCGATTATGTTAAGCAAATTTCCCCTATCTCCAGAATTTTTTATGTTGTACACCTTTTATGTTATACAAGGGTCCACTGTACTCGAATATAAGCCTAGTTTTTCAGCCCTAATTTTGGGCTGAAAAAAGGGGCCCTCGACTTATATGTGGGTCAATACTTTTAGCCACTGAGGCAAGTGCTTGGGTCGGTGGCTAAAAGTCATTTTAAACATCCCATGCCACTTCTCATGACCCCCCTCTGCATCACAGGGGAGTCTAGGGTGGGAAATGCAACAGGGCCTGGCAAGTGCTTTGGTCAATGGCTAAAAGTCATTTTAAACATCACACACCACTCCCCCAGCTTACAAAGGAGGAGCTGCCAGGCCCCTTATACTTATACTTACTTATACTTGAGTAAATATGTTTCCCCAGTTTGGGGGGGGGGTAAATTAGGGGCCTCGACTCATACTCAGGTTGACTTATACTCGAGTATATACGGTAATTGGCTTTAAAATGGCTTAGAAAAGCCACCGGGTTCAGAGGAGTGCAGCAGTTACTGTTAAGAGAATCTTCACTCTTGCATACTGCAGTCAAAGTTAAACCATACTGTGAACAAGAACCATAAGAGAAGTGAGGAAACCAATTGACATTGTAGAAAGGAAAGTGGGAATCGCTGTTTATCTTGGCAGAATAATAATGTGCCAGTTTTGTCTCTGCAAACTCATCTGCAAATGGCCTATCTCTTGGTGCCAGGCACTCTGCTTAAGTGACACAGTCAGCAGTAAGAGGTATCTTACAGTGCATTGACTCAACGACCAAACCAGGAAAGACTCCCATTCATCAGAGTATATCTCCAGGTAGAGTACGGGCTGGCTCCAAACGAGAGCCTCCTGGAAACCACTCAAACTCAGATGGATACAGTGAATACAGGGTGGGAGATGAATTCCTTCAGATGTTGTGGCCCTGAATTCCTTATAGCCATAAACATCTGCATTTACACATTGGCCTCAGGCCGGAAGCTTATTAGCATCTAATCTAGTTCTTCTCAGATTGGTGTGACATGAATTTTATGGGCTGACCCTAGCAGCAGTCTAAGTTTTTGCGCTAATTGTAGATTGCATGTTAAGCTCAAGGGCAACCCCATGTAGAGCATATTGCAGTAATTTAGATGGGAAGTTACCAGTGTATGAGCTATGCTCCTTCTCATTCCTATATTCCTTTTATAGAAAAAAATGTGTGCCAAACATCAATTTTTACAAGCCAACTTGGTTCATCATGCCACGTGAGTGTATATGGGGTTGGGGAGATATTCAGCATCTTTTTTTAGGGTAGACCCCTGCCATCTTGCTTTTATTTTATCTTTTTTAAAGATATGCCACCGCTTTCAGCAACGGCTTGGCTGCTCACAGCAATTAGCAGCCTTTTCAGGGTATAACATGTGCTTGAGAAATATGCCTTACCGTACCATGGTTTTTAAAAGAGAAATATGCCCAAGGGCATAAGATACTCCTCCTGTTGGGAAAAGGCAGACAGAGTGCTTGAGATCATATTGAACATTTACGAATGCATAATGGCTTCTACACCCAAATGGTCAACTTTGATAAGAAGGAAATGCCAAACTAGAATACACCAGGACTAATGCTAACTTGTAGCACTGCGATTAATTCACTGAAATCATTTAAGGGGAATAATAAAATCAGGGGATTAAATTAATTATTGAATAACACGTTGACCAGAATCCTATCTGCAATTTATTTCGGTGTAAGTGAAATCTTAATAAGGTGCTGGTTCTCTTCCTGGATATGTGCCTTATCACATAGTAAAGCACACACTCAGGAAAAGTGGATTAATATTATTATCATTTTGCTCAGGAAGTCTGTGGGGAGAGGATGTAGACAAGTGGGTTATTTACTCAGCGGTAAGAGGGTGTTTTATTTGAAACTGCTTGTAGATTCATAGAATGATGAACTAGGGAGAGGCTTATAAGGCCATCAACCCCAACCTCGTGTACAGCACAGGAATACAATCAAAGGACTTCTTCCAGGTAGTTGTCTAAATTTCTCTTGAATGCTTCCAGGGTTGGAGCTCTCACCTCCTCTTGAGATAACTGGTTCCATTGCAGTACTGCTCTAACAGTTAGTTTGTCCTGATGTTCAATCAAAATCTGGCTTCCTTTAACTGGAGTCCACTAGTGTGTGTCCTGCACTCCTAGATGGCTCAGAACAGAACAGATCCTTCCCCTCTTCTGTATGGCTGCCTTTCAAGTATTTGAAAAGTGCACTCATCTCGCTCCTCATTCTCCTTTTCTCAAGGCTAAACATGCCCAGTTCTTTTTCCCTTTCCTCTTGGTTTCCATCCCCAAATCATCCTTGTTGCTCTGCTCTGAACATGTTCTAATTTGTCAGCATTAGAGGTGGGCATGAAAAAGAAAACCAATGCTTCGGTTCATTCTGTTTCGGGCCCACCCTCGGTTCGGTTCGGTTCATATAATTTTTTTTTTTTAAAAAAAAACAATTCATAAGAACCAAACCCAGCCGAACTGGTTCAGCTTACCTGGATGGCGGCGGCGATCCCGGTGGCGGCCCAGAAGGTCCTGGCAGCGGCACGCTGGATGGCAGGAGGCCTCCCCAGGCAGTGGGAGGCCTCGCCGCTGCCTCTGGAGTCCTAGCTGTGGCCACACTGGGTGGCAGTGGACTGCCCCCCCACCCACCTCGGGAGGTCCAGCAGTGGCAGTGCCAGGCAGCGAGAGGCCTCACCACTGCCTTTGGAGCCCTGGCCCCGGCCACACCAGGAGGTAGTGGACCACCCTGCCGCTGCCTCCAGAGATCCAGCGCTTTAAAATTTTTATTTATTTTTTTTAATTATTTTTTCGGCGCCAACCATGTGGCCTCAGAGGCTGGGTCAACACTTTTAAAATTTTATTTATTTTTTAAAAAATGTTTTCAGTGCCGACCATGCAGCCCCAGGGGCCGGGTCAGTGCTTTTAAATTTTTGTTTTATTTTATTTTTACATTTTTTTCAGTGCTGACCACATGGCACTTTTTAATTTTTTATTTTTTTAATTTTTAATTTTTTTTTAAAAGTCCCTGATGCTGGGGGCTCCCGCCCCCCACAGCAGGGAGGCACTGGTTGCCCCCGTTCCTGGGTTTTATTTTTTTTTATTTTTTTCCCCTCCTGGCCCTCTGGCTCACGAAACCAGCTGGCCCATGGGCCAGACTGGCTGGCCTGCAGGCCGGAGGGACTTTTAAATTTTTTTCATTTTCATTTTCATTTATTTTTTGTTATTTTTTATTTTTAAACGTCCCCAATGTGGGGCTTTCACCCCCCACTGGTCTGCGGCAGCTGCCAGAGTTCCAGGCGAGGAGGCGGCGGCAAGGTAGGAGACAGGGGAAATGAAAAATGAAATGAAATGAAATGAAACGGAAATTTCCATTTCATTTTGTTTCGTTTTCCTTTGATGGGTTGGATCGTTATTCGTTTCATTAGCTAACAAAATGAATAATGAATAACTAAATGAATTAAAAATTCATTTTGTTCCCATCTCTAGTCAGCAACCTTCTTGATGTGCAGTGTCCTGAACTTGGCACAATACTAAAGATGAGGCCTAACCAGTACTGAATACAAAGGAACTAGTACCTTGTGGGATTTGGGGACTATTCTTCTATTAATGCAGCATAAAATAGCATTTGCCTTTTTTTGTAGCCACATCAGACTGTTGGGTCATGTTCAGCTTGTGATATATGATGATTCCAAGATCTTTGTCACTTATAATAATGCTAAGTATACCACATCTTACAGCTGTGTGATTTCCCCTAGGTGCAGTACTTATTACTTATCACTGTGGGATTTCATTCTGTAGTTTTCAGCCAAGTGCTCATGCCTATCTAGATCCCTTGGATTTTTTTCTCTGTCTTACAGAGTATTAGCTCTTCCACCCAATTTTGTGCCATATACAAATTTGATTAGCATTCCCGGAACCCCTGATCCGGGTCACTTATACAAAAGTGGAAGAGCAGTGGGCCCATAATTGAGATCTGAGTTACCCCACTTGTTACTACCTCCCATCTTGAGAAGCATCACCATCTGAGTATGATTATGTAGCCAGCAGTGTATCCACCTGATATTTGTTGTTCTCTCCAGCCCACACCTAGTTAGCTTGCTAATCAGAATATCATGGGGCAGAAATCAAGATATACTATGTCTGCAGCATCCCTCTGTCCATCGGGGTTATGACATCAAAAAAGTCAGATTAATCTGGCAGCATTTGTTCTTGGTCCGTACTCTCTTTTGGTTATTACTGTATCCTCTAAGCCAGTGGTTCTCAACCGGTGTGTCCCCAGATGTTCCTGGACTGCAACTCCCAGAAGCCTCCACCACTCGCTGCGCTGGAAGAGATTTCTGGGAGTTGCAGTTTAGGAACAGCTGGGGACCCACGGGTTGAGAACCACTGCTCTAAGTGCTTGCATAGTGAGAGCTTAAAAAGTTCCCTGGAACTGATGTCTATAGTTCTCAGGTTCCTCCTTTCCCCCTACTTTTTGGAGATTGGGACAACAGGATCCCTCCTCCAGTCATCTGGGACCTCAGCCATTTCCCGTGATTTCAAGAAAATAATAAACAGTAGTTCTGAGAGTTCTTCAGCCCGTTCCTTCAATACTCTTGGGTGCAATTCATCCAGCCCTGGAGATCTGTACCCATTCTAGATAATAAAGTATTCTTTGACTATGTGTTTATCAATCTCCAGCTTCAATGCTGTCCCCTCCACTAGCACTTCACATTTCTTTGGAGAGATGGAGTCTCTTCTTTGGGGAAAGACAGAGCTAAAATAGGAATTGAGTACTTTTGCCTCTTCTTTGACATCTATTATCATTTTTTCCATCTACATTCTACAGAGTATCTGAGCCATTTTTCCTTTCTTTGTCTCTTGCGAGTTCATAGTGGATGGATGGTTTTCTGTTGCTTTTATTTTCTCTAGCTAATGTCAGCTCATTTCCCGCTTTTGCCTTCCTAATGCCATCCCTGCAATTCCTTGCTACATGTCTGTACTCTTCCTTTGTTGCCTGGCCTTCTTTCCACTTCCTATAGGTGTCCTTTTATTGTTTTCATACTGGCCTTTTTGCTTTCTCCCACCTCCCCCCCCCCAATTATTTGTTGTTATGCCTTCAGAATTTCCTTTTTAAGAAACCTAACTTTCTAGGTGGCTGGTGGTGGCTCAGTGGACTAGAGCTCAGAAAAAGTCAGCAGCTCAGCAGTTCAAATCCCGGGTGCCACGCAGCGGAGTGAGCTCCTGCTGTTAACCCCAGCTCCTGCCAACCTAGCAGTTCGAAAGCATGTAAATGCAACTAGAAAAATAGGTACCACTGTAAAAAGCAGGGAGATAAGCAGTGTTCTGTGCAGCCATGCCCGCCACATGGCCACAGACTTGCACAACGCTGGCTCTTTGGCTTGAAAACGGAGATGAGCACCACCCCTAGAGTTGGCCATGACGAGTACACATGTGCGGTGGAAACCTTTACCCTTCCTTGTTAGGATCTCCTGCCATGGGACCTTAGATATCCTTGTTCTCAGTTTATTAAAAATGGCTTTTTAAAAATCCAGGATATACATGTGGCTACACTTTCACTTTGATTTCCTTTGCACTCAAGAATTCTAGTAGAACATGCTCACTCTTGCCCAGAGTTCCTCTTGCTGCCACTTCTTCTGTGAAGTCATCTCTCTTGGATAGAATCAAGTCCGGGGTTGTTAGTCCTTCAGGTTAGTTCTCCTCTTTTTATAGGAGAAAATTATCAGCCACACAAGCCAGAAATTTCTTGGAGAGGCCATACCTGGCAGAATTTGCCTCCCAACAGATATCAGGATAATTGAAAATACCCATCACCAATACATTGTGTCTTTTTAAAATTCTTGTAATTTGTTTTTCTAATATTTTATCCTATCCTTGATTAGGTGTTTGGTAGTAAACTCTTCACCTCAAGTACATTGATCCAGAGACTCTCAATGGAATTGCCAATCCCCTCCTCCTGTATTTCTATGCAGGAATGTAAGTTTTTGACATATACTCTAATTTCACCCCTAATTCCACCTCCGCTCTAATTTCACCTCCCTTTCCCTTCTTTTTGAACAATTTATATCCTTCAGGTCTTGTATTTCAGTCATGGGAGTCATCCCACCTAGTGTCCCTTATTCCTATCATTGTCCCAAAACAGCATTAGTTTTGCCAGCTAAGGCTGCTGGGTCAATTCTGTTCCCACTACAACAGAATAGTCAGGCCACAACAAAACCAGTTAGACTATTGCAAAGCCTAGTATGCCACTCTTCCTACGAAGGCTATAGAGGATGTTGCATCCCTGTGATTGTGAAAGGGGAGGTGAGCAAGGCAGGGGAGGCTGCTAGCCTACTCCTTTTCTTCAGATTAACCCTGCCCTTAAGGCCTGAAGAGGTCTAATAATGTTATTGTTATAAATGTTATGTACTAAACAGCCTATTCCCCTCTCTGTTCTCAACTGTCTTCCTCAAACCCCAGCCCTACCACATCCTGAGCCACCCCACACAATTTCTAACAGCAGTCCCCTCTTGTCCAATCTATTTCCATTTGGAAATGTACATTTTCTGGTAAACATTCCATATTGGTCACTCACACTCTGTGCACTCATGCATGTGTGCACTCGTGCATGCGCACGCGCGCGCACACACATGCACACACACACACAACACCACCTTGCAAACTGTAATAAGAACTATACAGACCTGAACAACCGTGCCACAAGCCTGTCTCCTCTACATCATTGCTTTCTCTAATTGGAAAGTAATGTGTCTGCAGAGGTTTCTATCTGCATAGATAGATAGATAGATAGATAGATAGATAGATAGATAGATAGATAGATATAGATATAGATATAGATATAGATATAGATATAGCTATAGATATAGATATAGATAGATAGATAGATAGATAGATAGATAGATAGATAGATAGATAGATAGATAGATAGATAGATAGATAGATAGATAGATAGACAAGCAAGAGCCCCCGTTTTCCAGAACTCTTGCTTGTTCTTGTTTCCAGGGTTCCTGGGAGAGGTCACAGGCCAGAAGGAACTTTGCTTCTGCCGACGCATTGCTTTCCATATAGCAGGGCTGTCCAACCTTGAACAGGCAAAGATCTACTTTTTCCGGACAAAAGTGCCTGAGGGCTACTACACTAAAACCTCTACTTATGAATTTTATGTGTTCCGAGCATATGCTCATACAAAAATAATTTGTAAGTAGAGCAGCCTGCCCTGCTCAGCTGAGACAGTGGGCTGGCAGACCTAGAGCTTTGCTGGAGCAATGGTGGTCCTTGGGTTGGGGGAGGTAGAGGTGGAGAACTTATCCCCTCACACTTTTTATTGATGGCTGGCGGGCTACTTTTGCACCCTTCATGGGCTACTGGTCGACCCCGGTTTACCTGTTGGGCAGGCCTGCCATATAGAAAAAACAATAACAGAGAGGACACACTTCTCTCTAGATGTGGTGAGTCTACTGCTGTTAGTCAGAACTAATAGTTTTGCCCTATACTTCAAAATGAAACAGTTAAATTGACTATAGGGAATAGAGAATTTCTGGCATACCTCACCAGCCCAGCTTGCAATTCTAAGCTCTCTGCTAATTCAAGCTTCTGTCCACTACTTATAAAAACTTAAATTATTTGGGATCTGGCTCACCTACTGCCAAACGAATCCAACCAAGTCAATGGAGGTTTTCTTCTGACTTTACTCATCATCAGAGATTAAATGGATGATACCCAGAAGGATGGTTTCCTTAGACATGGCATCTTCAATTTCATACTTCTCTAAGAGTAGCTTGGTTAGTGCTAATGTTAAAATAACTTTGGGCACCATGTGACTGCTGGGGAAAAAACATTGCATCAGTATAGTAACATATCGAGGGAAAGGTTTTAGAGTTTTAAAGCTTTGTGAAGCTGTTTATCATTTGATAAGGACTTTCTTTTAAAGTTTGTATGTTTCGTATGTTTGTTTCAATATCTTTCTTGAACTGAGATTTATATAGAAGGGTAGCTAATATATTTATCAAACACATGTGTGTGTATTGTGTCGTTACTGTCATGACCGACTCTTCATGACTCCATGCCCATATAGTTTTCTTGGTAGGATTACTGGAGTGGCTTGCCAGTTCCTACTTCAGGCGCCTGCAACACCTGATATTCCCTGGTGGTCTCCCATCCAAGTACTAACCAGGGCCGACCCTGCTTAGCTTCTGAAATCAGTCGAGACCGGATGCAATTAGTATAGGGTTGGCATTCTTGGACAATTGTTGATGAAGACCTGACCCTATTCTTCTTTCTTCTTGCAACCGTCATTTCCCCCCCCCCCCACTGCTGCAGTTGAGTGAGCACAGGCCATTGGGTGTGGGAAAGAGTTTTTGCCAGTAGAGATGGGCACAAAATGATTTTTTCCCATTTTGTTATTCAATATTCATTTCATTACAGAATGAAACGAATAACGAACGGACCTATCAAAGAAAAATGAACCAAAATGAAACGGAAATTTCTGTTTTGTTCGGTTCGGTTTTTTGTTTTTCCATAGGAATGTATTGAAGCACGCGCCCGGGCGGGGAAACTGTGGGCTTTCCTCCCCCTGCCGCAGAAGCCACCGCTGATCAGCTGTAGCACGGGGTTTCATTGGAGAATTTTTTTTAAGCCCGCCCTTTCCCCCACCTGATCAGGCACCATAGAGTGGGGGGAAATAAAAATATTTTTTAAAAAAACACGCCAACACAGCCTGCAGGCCAGCTGGTCGGCATCAGTAAAAATAAAGAAACAAATGAAACAAACGAACAACAAAATGATTTTTTTTTAAAAAAATCATTTTGTTCTAAATGAAATGAAACAATAACAAACAATGAAAAACGAAACAAAATGCCATTTTGGTGTTTCGTGCCCATCTCTATTTGCCAGTGTTGTTGTTTTCTAGCCGTGCGTCTTCTTTCTCCCTCTGAATTCCATTTGAGCTGAGACACAGAAGAAATGGCTGAGGAAGTTGAGGGAAGCTCAGCAATATGAAGGAGACAGCAGTGTGAAGGGCTGCAGCGTGTCTCTCTCTTGAGACCCTGGAAATCTCATACTGGCACTATACAGTACATGCTTACTTGGGTAGGTGTGACTTTCTTGGCCAACTGATTTCATTAGGACCTCCAAGCGGCCACTTAGATGTTTGTTCAAATGCGGTTCCTACAGAATCATGTCAGGTTTACTCCAAATAACTTCAGATAGGACTTTTAGTAAAGATGCAAGTGGTTGGACTGTTAAAAATCTGTAAAAGCAGGAAACTGTTACCATGCTGTGTGTGTACAGGAGGGGATTAATTGACAAAACATCATTGGCTCTGTATATATGAGGGAAAACACAGTTAATCAGTTAATCTGGAGTTTAAAGTTAATATATGATTTTAACCTGACATAATTACTGTTCATGGGCAGGGGCCACAAATTCTAGCAGTAACACTTGAAGAGAACACTGATTGCTTAGTTGATTAGCCCCCTATTATGTGGAAAAATCACAAAAATACAAATTATCCCAACATTAGAGCTCTTAAGTTGTTTTTGAAAATATCAGTTTGAGAGTTTTCTAAGTGACTGAGTGAAAAACAGAATCAGTGGTTACCTATTCATTGATAACTCATCCCTAAATGAAATAAATGAACACTTAGAAATGGAGGGGAGGAATGAAGACAAATCCTTTCCTTTATTTTCTCCTGTTCATTTCCCAATGGAGGGATTCCTGAGCCAGACAAAAGGCACTGCAGTGCATTTGCTGAGCAAACAGCCATCTTCAGGGAGCTGTCTGCAGGGAGGATGGAGCTGGAGGTGCTGAGAAACTGCTAAGACTTGCAGAAACCCTCAAATGGGAAACATAACATTTAGACGCTTAGATGGAAAACTTAGATGCTGTTGTCACTCTTTTTAATTGGTAATAAAAATGAGAACCATTTGTCATCTGGAAGTTGGCAGGTCTGCTGCCATGAGGGTGTTATGTAACACCTGAAAAAATACAGGCCATTTGGATGGCAAGGACCAAAGATAAAAAACCATCAGCGGAGAGGCTGAGCCTTCCTGGTAATGGGTATGGGGGGGGGGAACCAAGAAAGAAATGAAGAGCAAATGGAACTCTAAAGAAGTAACACTGAAACACATGAGACGAATAGGAAATAAAATGAATCAACATACAGTGGTACCTCTACTTATGAGTTTACTCCATTCCAAATGCATGCTCTTAAATTGAACAACTCTTAAGTAGATGAGCCCTATCTAAAAAAAATCTAGTAAATAAATAAATTGGGGAAAAATAAAAAAAATTGTAAGTAGAGCAGACCACATCTAAAATTTGTAAGGCAGCAGTTAAAATGCCAATTGTTTTTCACTCTTAAGTCAAATTGCTCTTAAGCTGAGTCGCTCATCAGTAGAGGTACCACTGTGTTAGGAATGAAATGAAAAATTGGAACTAAATTCCTTTTTTTGGGAGGCTGACATCTCTGTTCCACAATAATAGGGACTAGAGATGGGCACGAAATGAACAATTTTTGTTTCTGTTTTTGTTTTTTTGTTTTGTTACGCAACGAAATGACAAACGAATTTTGTCTCTAAAATGAAACGAAACGAACAGAAACACCGGAAATTTTGTCATGCGTTTCATTTCCATTACTGCAATATGAGTGAATTGCTTAAAATGCTTTAAAAAAATCACAAAAAATCAAAATTAATGGTAACGAAATGGTAACAAAACAATGAAAACGAAAACTTTTTTTTGCAAAAATTCACGAAAAACGGAAACGAACCGAAACGGACCCTCCAAATGACAAACGACAAACGGAATGCCATTTTTTTATTCATGCCCATCTCTAATAGGGACACACACTGGGTTAGAAAGGAAAATCATGTGACTCACTAATGTCCAGATTTCAAGATGATAAGTTTTAAAGCCATTCTGGAGAAATTTTTGAGAGACAGATCAAGACTTTGTATTACATTATATGTCTTAAACATTTAGATCTTTAATGATACTTTCACAGTCTGTTAATTGTGATATAGAACTACAAATATTACAGTTATTTCCTTTAACTTTCACACTTACCTTAAAGAGGTATAATGGTTCTTCCATCCTTTAACATGACCTGTGCCAGATACAGGATAGAGAGTGGACCCCTTGCCATTCTGCTGGACTCACAGTGGCTTTTGCTACCAACATTGATGATATCCTCTGGGGCATCTCTGTGCAGTGGGTCTTGGAGTTCCTGTCTTCCCTGAAAGAGCCATCACAAAAGTTGATTGGAAAGTTCGTGGTCATTGATCTATATCAGGGATGGCAAACCTATGGCAGGCAAGCCAGAGGTGGCATGCGGAGAGCTTTTGCCTGGCACACGACATGCTCCCTGCCTCCCCTTCTCCCTCTGCTGGACCAGCCATGAGGAATTTGTGGAGAGGGAAGTAGGGGGTGGGCAGGGAGCATGTCATGTGCCTGGCTGACCCTGCCGCTGTCCGTCCCGTCGCCATCACCGCCATCGCCCCGCCCCCTGCTGCCGACGACCCTGCCTCCACCACCACCCACCATCAACACCGCTTTCATCCAGGCCCCCTGCCGCCGATGACCCTGCCCCTGCCCCTGTCCCATCTTCCTTGCTGCCATTGTCCCCACCCCTACCCCGCTGCTGCCAATCCCGACTTTCCCGCCGTCCCCATCGCCCTTGCTGCCTCTGCCGCTGCCAACCCCACCTCCACCGCCATCATCACCGCCATCCCTCCCCCCCGCTGCCGGCGCCGATGACCCTGACTCTGCCACCCCACCACCCTGCTACCTTCGCCCCCCCGCTGCCGCCGAACCCGACCCCCCCCCCCCGCTGCTGCTGTCTCCATCACCAAGTTTGGGCACTCAGTGTCAAAAAGGTTCACCATCCCTGATCTATATTGAGTCCCTCAGGGTTGTGTCCTGTTCTCCCTGCTTTTTAACATATAAGTGTAATTGCTGGGAAATTTTGGAAGCTTCAGTGCCACTAGTTGTAGCTATTTCTTCCTTCCATCTGTCCAAGGAAACTGATTTGATTCTATACCAGTGCCTGGTGGCTGTAATGACCTGGATTGGGCGGAGAAATTGAAGCTTAATCCAGAAAATTGATAGATGCTACTGGTCAACCGAAGGACAAGTCAGTGTATAGCAATTCAGACTGTGCTGGATAGCATTACACTCAAATTGAGGATTGGGAGAGTGAGAACAGACAAAATAAAATACTTCTTTGCCCAGTGTGTTGTTAGTCTATAGAACTCCTTGCCGCAGGATGTAGTGATGGCATCTGGTCTAGATGCCTTTAAAAGGGGATTGGACAGATTTCTGGAGGAAAAGTCAATTGCAGGTTATAATCCATGATGGGAATATGTGTTATCTTCAGTCCCATGACAGAGACAGAGGAGTGGTATCAGGAGACTGGTATCTAGTTGACTCATGTGCTCCCAGACACATCTTGTGGGGCCACTGTGTGATCCAGGAAGCTGGACTAGATGGACCCTTTTGGCCTGATCCAGTAGGGCTGTCTTATGTGTTTATATTCTCTGGCTGAAAACTGGTTTTCATCTTATATGTGATCCTTGATTCCTCTCTGAGCCTGGCTTCCCAGGTCCTGGTGTTGATGAAATCTATATTTACACCATTACAACTACAGTGGTACCTTGTATAACGGAATTAATTCGTTCCAAATGAAATTACTTTATACAAATTTTCCGTTGTACAAACTGCTATTTCCCATAGGAATGCATTGAAAACATATTTAATCCGTTCCAATGCACAGCAAGACTAAGGTTACCAAAGAGGTTGAGCTGCTGCAGGAGCCGGTGCAGATCATCCTCTTCCTCATTGTTGTCGCCTGCAGACAGCAAGGGGTGAGGATGGTGGTGGTGGTGGTAGTGCTGGTGCTTCTTTCACCCCACCCGGGTGACTCCACAACTGGCCCTGCCCGGCACAGCTGCTTGGCCACCTCCGGGCTGCCTCCGGGTGCTTCCCTCGTGGGTGGTAGTGGTGGGGGAGCTGGAGGCGGCAGCAGCACCAGCGATGGCATGGCGATGGCCACCTCGGGGTGAGGCGTCTGGGCCAGCCGCTTTTCTTCCTCCTCCTGGAGGATCGGGCGCCTATGTTTTGCATTTGCATTTTTTTTTCTTTGCACCACTGGGCTACCCCTATTTTGATCTAACAAAAAAATCGAGAGAGCAAGAGACTTAGTGTGTTTTACCTTCTCCATCCTAGACCGGAGAGCCCCTCGTGTTATGAAGAGGACTTCGCAGGTCTTTTGTTTGTTTGCACTGGAATGGAGGATGTCAGAACGCGAGGCGTGTTTTCTTTTATGAGTTGAGCTTGTTGGGGAGGGGAGGGGAGGCGTCTGGGCCAGCAGCCGCTTTTCTTGCACGCTGCTGAGAGCCGAGGCGAAGAGGGAGGGGGGAATGGGGAGGGGAGGGGAGGGGAGGGGAGTGCAGAAGGAGAAATCCTGTTGCCCCAAGCCGGGGGTGTTTGCAGGCACTGATGGAAGGTCCTGCCAGCCTCCTGCCTTGTCTCTGCTCTCAACAAAGCCGTGCTACAGCTGGTGAGCGCTGGCTTTGCTCCATGTTCTGTGCGAGGTTTCTGCCACCCGCCCCCTCCTCCTGCCCCCTCCGAGACAGAAGGCTCCTCCGAAACCCCGCCCGCGAGCGATCGAGGGGGGAGGGGGAGGGGGGCCAGCCTGGTCCTCCTCCTCCTCCTCCTCCTCCTCCTCCCACTCGATGGGGAACCAGCCGTCATTCCGGGAAGGGAAGTGCCAAGGCCAGCGAGGGGAGGGGGAGGGGGCAGGAGCAGCAGACCCCCCCACCCGCACGGGGGGGAGGAAGGGGAGGCCTCGCGAGTGCAGGCTCCAGGTTCACACGCGCAGGCGGGCAGACACGTGCCCGGCGGTGGGGGGGGGCGGCGGGCGCAGGGGGGGAGGGAGGAGAGGTGGGGGAGGGGTTCCCGCCGCCTCCCGTGGGTCCCCGAGGCCCAGCCGCCCTCCCCCCCTTTCGCTAGGCGCCCCTCTCACCCGGGCTCGGGGGGGGCAGCAGCAGCAGCACACACACACACACACACACCCCTACCACCGGAGGAGGCGCCCCGGCCCCGGGAGGAGGAGAAGACGGGGGGCCCGAGCGGGGGCCAGGGGAGCCCGGCGGCGAGAAGGGGCGCCCTCCTCCTCCTCCTCCTCCTCGGCGGGGCGGCTCCGATGGGGGGCTGCCGGGTACCGGCCGGTTCCCGCCTCTCACATGGGTTCGGAAAGGGAGGGGAGGAGTGGGTCAACATGAGGAATGAATTGGTGCTCATTGAGACATAGAGCGAAGGCAAAGACAGCTTGGGTTCCCTTCTTTGCTGCTCCCTTCCTTCCTTCTCCAGCTCGTCGCACCCTCCTGTTTTTTTTTTTAAGCCCAGCTCACGAGGAGCCCGCCAGCAGCGGTGGTTGGTGGGACCGGCGTGGCCGCGTTGCCACCGCCGCCACCCGGTGAACCAAGCCCACACAATAGAAGGGGAGAGAAAAGGCCGAGGGAAGGTTTCGCCTTTTAAAAAGCAACAAGCGCGCGTCCCCTGCCCCGGCCAACGAAGGCGGCTTCTCCTCCCTCAGAGGACCCTCGCTCCCCGGGCTCACCCGCCTCTCTCTCTCTCTCTCTCAAACACACACACACACACACACACACACCACACTCCGCCAGGCTGAGCGCCCCAGCGAATGCGCCCACCCGCCGCCGCCGCCACAACAACAACTCCGCTCGCGCCTCCCCAGACACACAAACACACCGCGCCAATGCCGAGCTGCTTCCTGCTGGCAAGGCACGTGTGCGCCCGACTCTCTCTCTCTCTCTCTCTCTCTCTCTCACACACACACACACACACACACACACACACACACACACACACCATGCCTGGGGAGGGGGGAGGGGAGGGGGAGGGAGAACACGGGCTGCCCCTTCCCCCACCACACACACGCCCACTCAGCCCCGTTGGGAGCGGAGGAAGAGGCAGAGAAAACAGGGAAGGGGGAAGGAGGGGGGGCCAAAAAAAATTTACGTTGTACGGATTTTTCGTTGTACAAGCGTTACGTTGTACGAGGTATGACTGTAGTGCATTAGCTGTGCCCAATCCTTGAGTTGTCTCTCTGGTCACAGTGGCACAATCACTTGGTAACATCCTGTTTAAATTGTTGGCCATGAGATTGCCTCTGAAAAGTGTTCCGAAATTTCAGTGGGCCTAAGATGTTGTGGCCAGACCATTGGCTAGAGCTGACTAGAGTGAGGAGAAATTCTTTGAGGTGACAACTTCACTAGCTACTGGTTAATTTCTGAGCACAATTGAAAGCAATATAAAGCCCTAAATGACTTAGGCTCAGGCTGTCCAAAGGACTAGATTGTTGTATATGAACTCCCTTGTGTTTTAAGATCTTCTGCAGCTGTCTTCATGTTGGCCTCACCACCCTCATGGGCATAGCCTAGGAAAGACAGGGCCTTTCTGGTGACAGCTCCCAGGCTGTGGAACCTTCCCTTAAGGGAAGCCAAGTTGGACTCTTCCTCACTGTCCCTCTACTGGCTGACAAAAAACAGTCTCATCAGGCTGGCTTTTGACAAGTAATTGCCTGACAAGAAAATGGCTTTAATGTGAGGATATTGCATATGTGATCTTTTCAATGTGTTTCTAAATAATTTTGAATAGTTTGGCTTTTAATGTTGTTAAGTTGTCGTATTTCAACTGCATCATTATTATTTTTAATTGTATGCTTCCTTGAGTCCCTTAATCAGGTGAAAACTGGAGTGGATATGTGTGTAAATAAGATAAATAAAATGAATGAATGAATTAAAAATCCTGGGAAGTAGGTTACAGAGTTGGCGGGGGTGGCTTACTGACCCTCATGCACAAGAGGGGATTTGCAAAGCAAGAAGCAAAGTGTGCTGCTTATATTGCCACCCCATAGTGTTCCAGGCATTCTCTGGACAATTTTCAAGTAATTAGGCAGGTTATATATACATTGCCCACCCACCCCTACCCTCAGCAAGCTGGGTACTCATTTTACTGACTGCAGAAGGATGGAAGGCTGAATGAGCCTTGAGCTGGCTCCTGGGAATTGAACTAACCAGGTCATGAGCACAATTATAGCTCCAGTACAACAGTTGAACCACAGCTCTACTAGGCTCTGTTTGCTTAGAGTGTCAGACTAGGCTGACCTGTCCTCATCTTACATTTTAAACAAGCCCCACTGCCTTACCAGCATTCTCTAGGATGAATGAAGTAGTTTTATCAGTCATAATTCAATGCAGAAAGAAAGAGCTCAGTCAGCTGGTTAAAATAGCAGCAGTAAAGTTTAATTGAAAATGGAACAAGAAATGGAAACAGGAGGGGACCCTCACATTCCTCCCTTCCTCTTGGTGATTCATGATCAGAGGAAGAGGAGCTTCACCCAAAATGTTAACCCTACCTTCCCACTGACCACAAACTGATTTTGCGCTTGGAAATCAACAGGAGTCCCTGGCATGGGGCTCAGCTCCCCACCCCCTGCTTTGGAAATCTGATCGTCTTCTCTTGATTTGAGTTCTGAGAGGAAGAATGAAACCAAAAAGTAGCAAGCCACTAGAGCAGTTGTGCAGAACAGGGGTGTGTGTGTGTCATTTCTATGCTGTAGAACTGTTGACACCCAGCATCCCAACCCGCCATAGGTTGTGTGCCTGCCTCTTGATACTCAAGGGATACCTGGGGGAACTGCTGTGCACACACACACATTAAACAACAGAGTTGTAGAGACATCAGGGTGACTAAGCCCTCTGCTCTCCACAATTGCTGTGACCAACCTAGCACAGATTTTTAATAATCACCTATCAATACAGAGATTTCCTTTGCTCGTTGTCTCTTCCAGAGCGACAGCCTTCTCCTGACCTTCCAACCCCTCAGATTTTGTCCCCACCCCATGCTTTAAGCTTTTCTCAAATTGCTTGATTTTTGTGTAACGCAAGGAAAGCTGTAAAACAAAAGGCATTTTCAAATTGGTGGACTTAAGAGGGTGGTTGTTGTTTTGGCATCTTAATGGGAAGAAGGGCTGACACACCGGTTATTGCTGGTAATCAAATATTTACTTATTATTTATTTATTATTTACATTTTAAAACCGCCTGGCTTTCCCACGGGAGATAATTGGTTTCTGCCCCCTTCTTTCCTCTCTGCAGGATGGAAGGACCAGTTTTATTGGCCACCAGCTTGGCGGAGTCATGGAGCCACCAAACAGCAAGGACCAAAGGGTCAAGTCCGCCAGAGCCATCCAGATCACGTACTACCTCCAGACCTACCATTCCGCAGCCCAGGATCTCATTGGGGAAAAATGGGAGAACGAGTTTTGCAAGCTGATGCACAGGCTGCAGTTACACCACGAGGACCTGCAGCTGTATGCCCTTGCCTCCTTCAGCCTGTGGAGGGACTTTCATAAGACCAGCATCCTGGCCAGGGGCAAGATCCTGGTGAGCCTCATGCTCGTCCTGACCGCTGCCATCTTCTCCAGCTCCATGAAAGACTGTCTTCGCAGCAAGCCCTTCCTGGGCCTCTTGGGAGTGCTCACTATCTGCATCTCCAGTGTCACCGCAGCAGGGATTTTCTTCATTACTGATGGAAAATATAACTCGACTCTGTTGGGAATCCCGTTCTTCGCCATGGGTAATTATTTATCTTCATAATAATAGGATTAGTGCGGCTTGATGACAGGGTTGTAAATTGCATCCTGTGTTCCAAAGGTACTGGGTATTTATTTATTTATTTATTTGCTTGCTTGCTTTCTCAAGTGTTTCCCCCCCTTGTTCTAAATTCAGCGGTTCCCTTTTTAAAGGGAGAAGCTAAACCATCTCCAAACGAAAGGAAATGTGGCAAGGGTGAAATGACTGTGTTAGAACGTCGGCCAATTTCACAAAGGTGTTTTTATTGATCCGAGTTACAAAACGAAGGAGAAATTGTTATTGAAAACTAGTCAGCTCAGCAGAAGGAAAGGATGGCTGCTGAACAGGCTCTGGTGGGGGACTGATAAGAAAGAATAAAAGGAGGGACGGGCAGGGAGAAAGAGAAATTAAGAGCTAAAAGATTTCTAGCACACTTTCACCCCACCCCACCCCACCCGTCGCCATAGACAGAGGAGAAAAGGTTTAAGAAAGGTAAATGTGCTGTAATTTGGAAAGACTAAAATTTTCTTACTTTGTAGATTTATTTATTTTTATTTATTTTTGAGTGCTTTTACCCCACCTTTCTCCTTGGAAAAGGACCCAAGACAGCTTAAAGTCAGGAGAGACAATATACAGTACAGTCCATTACCATTAAGGCACTTCCGTTTGAGAAACAGGGAATTGAGGGGTATCTTACAGCATTAGAAGGCAACGTTAAAACTAACAATTGATGACATCGTGTCAATGCAATCACACAAGGAGAGATATAACCACAACATTGTAACTTTTTATAAACACAATGTCTGTGTAGCCATGTATGGAAGATTCATGTAAAGACACAGTAGGTAGTCCATCATTCAGGGAAAGCTTGCCTAAAGAGAAAACTCTTTACCTGTTTCTGGAAAGACAACAGAGATGGGGCAGTCCTGGCCTTCCATGGGAGGGAGTTCCAGAGTCTGAATGCAGCAGCCAAGAAGGCCCTTTCATGTGTTTCCACAAGATGTATCTGTGAGGGTGGCATGATGAAGAGAAAGGCCTCTCCTGATGGCCTTAACACCTGAGCCCGCTCATACTGTGGTCGTATAATGCTTTGTAGGTTAGTTCAGCACTTTGAATGGTGTACAGTACAGGATTATGCATATCATTGAGCAACGTACACGTACAGTATGTTAGCTTTCAGCAGCTGTTTGCTTCATAGGCATGGCCCCATCGGTTATGAACACGCAACCAGAAAAATCTTTCATGTGCTCTAACCACTTATTTAGGGTGTAGATTCACTTTTATTTTTCAAAAGCATTGCATTACTTCAGGTAACGGGGCAAATAATGCTTACCTAATGTCATGTCCCTTTCTATCTACCATTCCCTGTTACTGCCCCTCAACCAGGAAGAATTTGATCTGGTGGATAATACTGAAGGCATGGATTTTGAGTATCAGGCTGCAAGTCCAATATTAATGATGGATGAATAGTGAGGTGTGTTTTTTTTCTGGTGTGGAATATTTGTGTCATTTGGGGTCATACTTTGACAAGAATTCTATTTGATGAGAAAGATATTTTCTCATTGGAGTTTTTTGGTGACATTTTATTTCTCCCAAGCATCTCCACAGCCCCTGCAAGGAAATGAGACAAAACATGATCTTCCTGACTAGCTGAGAGACCTTTCTCTGTAGAGAGGCTATAACCCTATACCACCCCGCAAAAATGTCAGTAGTTTCATGTTGGAAAATCCAGTGGTGGTTAAGGATGTAGAAAAATAGCCGATAGCAATTTGTGTGATTTATATGAACAGAAGATTCATTATGTGCTCTTGATGGATAGGTATTTCATACTTGAAGACATTGGGCAGGTTGTGTGATATGTAAGAAATGAATGATACAAAAACAATAC
>JAHTLZ010003542.1:22333422-22356243 GCA_023846285.1 Phrynocephalus versicolor
AGATAGATAGATAGATAGATAGATAGATAGATAGATAGATAGATAGAATGCACAGTTTTTCCTACAGTCTTGTATGTGGACTAAATGGATTAATCTGTTCTGGAAGCTACTTGTCTCTTCATTTTATGAAAATGTCTTACGAAATGCAGTTTCACATAGGAATGCATTGGGACTGGATTGATTTTTTAATGACCTGCACAAAGTGCCCTGTTTTGGAAATATTTGGCACCATTTTGGGGACTTTTGGGACTTCTTTGGTGGATTTCTCAAGTGGCTATAAGGTAGGTTTTTGCATTCTAGGGGGAGATTTCCCGTTTGGAATTAATTAATTTGTTTCCAATGCATTTTTTGGGAAACTCTGTTTTGAGTTACGAAAATTTCAAGTTAGAAAAATGTATTTGGAATGGATTAATTTCATAATTGGAGTAACCACTGTAGTAGATTTGTCCATGAAAGCTCACATTAAAGTTTAGCAGTTAATCTTTAAGGTGCTACAGCATTTTTAATTTTTAATTTTCAATTTTTTTGAAATCTAATATTCTCATGTGTAGAGATTGTTCTGTTTGTCTTTTGTAGAGGGCAGATGGGCATAGCTGACCAAGGATGGCATAGTTCATATTAGCAGAGAAATGAGCAAACAGGCCTTTATGCTGTGTGTGACATTTTGGAAGCCTGTAATTCAACTGCTAGAGTAGATGTGAGGACAGAGTTGGCATTTAGGTTTCTGGAAGGATCTAGCTTATACCTCTTATACCTCTGTGTTCATGTTGGTCTCTCATTATGTAAAATCCACATTTGTTTCCACTTAACATACTGTAGTACTGTATCGACATAAGAAGCATTAGGGTGCATTGTAAATGGAATCAAGGTGAATATTTCTGGAATTAATTAATGGCTTATTCCAATTTTTTAACATATCATTTTATATCTCTTATTTTTCTTCTCCAAGTAATTTTTCTGAAATTAGTTGCAAATGTTTCCCATTGCTTCCTTAACATTCCATAACTTCTCTAGGCTACAGGTGTCTTGAATTTGTATTTTTTAATGGCCAAATGGCTCCCCCTTTTAATTTCAATCTATCTACCTCTCTGACATTCCAAAAATAATGTCAATGTTTTAAGTTAGTTTACCTCAAATTTGTGTACACTGGATTCTCCACAACTCCATAGGTCCAATGTCTTTTGTTGCAAAGTCTTTGCAAGCAAGGATCTTTTACCTTTATTGATAGAACTGTTAAATATTTTTGCCAAATCTCTAAAATGAATTCCTTTTGGGGGGGATTTGGGAAAAATAATTTAATTTGGGCAATGCACCAATTCTGCCTGTGATTATCATGTGTATCATGGATCTTTTATTTTTTTTAAAAATCTTGCTTATCTGTTCTTATTTGTCTAGTCACTGGATGCAAATTTAGTTTGTTTCAATTCTTTGGAATAGTTACATCCAGGTATCAGAAAGACTCATGAAGTGAGTCATGAAAGAAATATAAAAAATAAAACCAGTGCCAACCCGTTGGCTCATCTGGACTTGAACTACTGGTTTAGTAGACTGCCCTCTTGGTGCTTGGACTGTTGTAACATGGTTGTGCATTCTGGCCCTGGACTGGGTCCTGGTACCTTTGCCTGAACCTTGACAGGTGTGCACATCCTTCTCAAGCTCCACACGTTGGTGGGATGCTCTGAAGGAACATCAAATAATTCACATAAAGTGGTTCTGTGAAACAAGATGGTGTTCAAAGCAAGAAGCTATAATTGTGCTGGCTGAGCAAATGGAGGACATAATGGAAGCCTTGGAAGTGTTGAGAGATGGGGCAGAAAAAAAACTCTGAAACCCAGGCTGATGCAAGAAGTCTGCTAGTTTGCATCAGGGCCTGTGGTTCTCTCCCCCTCCCCATGCTTGCATTTTTGAGCCCAATACTGACCCAAGTGAATGATGCTCGCATCCACCCGCAGCCAGAAGGACTTGTGCTCGATCAATGTGTGCAAAACTTGAAAGCATTGCCTCTATTTGGCAGGAAAAACGAGACTATCTAATGCCAGAGGCAACTGAGAAAGCTCTGCAGAAGTGCAAAAGATACAGCATTTCTACAGAGAGAAGTGTAGGAAGGCATAAGAAAATGCCTGATGAGCAGAGTTGTGATGCTGGTTTGACCTTAATAGAAGAAACAGGCAGAGAACAACTGGGAACTATCAATCAGCTTAAAGTAGAAACTACACTGTGTACAACAGAGATGCATATCCTCCACCAGCAATTTGCTTTCCTGCAAATCCAGACACTTGTGGATATTGAAAAGGATGGTTTTGTTAATGAGCAAATTCAGCACACATGCTAAGTATGCAGCTGTGATCCCTGAAATAAATCACTTTTGGTGCCATATTGTCTTATATCAGGAAGTCAGTCCTGATGAGCAAATTGCTAATTGGACAGCTTTAGAGTTGCTTCAGTGGATGTACAAGTGGAAGCTGCAAGGAAGTTTGACTAACTTTGTTTTGACTTTAAGAATCTTTTTGAACTATCACTGTTTGAGCTACCACAATGTGTCAGAGATCTACATTAAGCCAAGGAAGGCAGAGTAACCTAGCAATACTGTCAACTGAGAGAGATTTCAACGTTGATTTCAATGCTGTTCTTGACACATTTGCAGAAATCTAAACCAGGCAATTTTAAATAAATTTTACACTAGTACAGTGGTGCCTTGTATAAAGGAATTAATTCATTCCAAATGAAATTATGTTATGCAAATTTTCCTTTATGCAAATTTCCCATAGAAAGGCAATGAAAACAGAGTAACCCCTAATTGTGACCATTTTTATGTTGTACGGATTTGCCCCATAGGTGATTCTGTTAAGCAAATTTCCCCTATCTCCAGAATTTTTTATGTTATATAGATTTTATGTTATCATCGTTTTTTAAAAATAATCTGCTTGAGGTTCAATACTGGACTGGTGGAAGGGACTCGCACTGTGTTAATGGGTCCCACGGGTTAGGGGTACAATGCTTGCCTTTCCCCCCGGTGCTGGCACCCTATGCTACGCCACTGATAGTGCTACATTGATGTAGCATATGAGGATCTTGGCTGGTGCTTTCCTGCAGATGCCTGCCCAGTGGTTTCCCAGCCATCACAGCCACAGCATAGCTGTGTCACAATGGCTTTGCTACATGAAATTGGAAATTTGGTCCTTGCATTTATTTGTTTACAAGATAAACAGCCACTGAGGTTCCCCCTGCTGTTTTCAACACTTAATCGATGTAGCACTTAACTTGAAAGAGTTATTATTTACAATTTCAGACTGCATGGTACCTTGCAGCCCACCATTTTTTAACCCTAGCAACAACAACTTGCCAAACTCCAGAGGCACAATATACTTCAAATGAGGTGATTCCATTGAAAAAAACAATTTTAAAAATCCAGTGTCTACAATCAATTCAAAATAAACACCTGCTAGTTGTTGTTTTTTAAAAACCATTTACTGGCCAAAAATGTGTCCTCTTAGCTTTATGCCATATATCTAGAGGTTTGTAAGCATTTTGAAATGTAACCATACCTTTACTTTTTTACTGCAAAACAGGAAAGAGTTTATTGGGTTTTATAACCAGTCAATCTCCCAGTGATCTGCTACTTCAAGTGGACATCGAGGGAGACAAGATCCGGGAAGATGCAATTTTTGCCTTTAAAGAACTAGGAATTGATTAACAGATAAATACTGTATAGTTGAGAACATTGATCGGGTTAAGTCTGAATTACTAAATAACATGAAAAGTCCTACCAACTGGAAAGATCTGGACTCTAGTGGAGATTCAGCCATTCTGATCGACACTTCAGTGGTTGAAGATCTACCTCTCCCACTGATTCTGCCACAAAAGACTCCAGGAGAGAAGACTTTCATAGCACAAATGGCTGTTCACATTTCCCCGCCCATGACCACTCATCAAGTTATCACCGAATGTTCCCAAACTCACGACTGCATTTTAGGTCAATCCAAATACCCAGCAGGAGTAACTCCCAATGGCTGCATCCAGCATATCGATTCTGAAATACAGGGATTGCCTCACCCTGAAGACTGACTACAAAATTTTAATCAAAGTCTCCCATCTAACAGCCAAATTAAAATTATATCATGGAACATAGCTGGCTGGAATGCAAAGTACAACAATCCAGATTTCATCAATTATATCAAAGACTTTGAGATTATTCTCCTTCAGAAGAACCTTGTATCTGAAGACCCCTGAGTGCTAGAAGGAATGACTATATAACATAATGTCACTGGTTCCAATTCTGACTTGTCTATATACTCCCACTTACTCTGTCTTCCAAGGAATGTGGGATAATTTGCATTATAGGCAGCCCACAGCTGGTCCAACCTGGAAGACATTGGATGGTGCAATTGTCCTGCTGAAGCCTGCTGCTTCTTTGGCTTCTAAGCTGCCATTATTTTCTGCTACATTTTCTCTACCACCCAAGTGGCAGCCACAGCTACCAGCCAGGTTCTAACTCTCATGCCTTTTCCCACAGCTGAAAAAATGAGTGGTGTTTGTGTGTGTGTGTGGGGGGGAGGGTTAAGAGATGTTAGGCCTTGACGGTTTGTAAGAGCAGGCTATTCAGGAGGGAAAAAAGAAGGTGCACAAGGAAACTAATGAGCAGAGGTATAGAAGTTATTATAATGAATTTTAATCAGAATGTAATTATATATTATAATTATTGCATAATCAAATCTATCAGAAGGAAACATCATCAACCTGCTTGCTTGTACATGTAAATCAGCATGAACAAAATAGTTTAAAAATGCAACTTAGGATTTATTTCTAAATCCTTCTAGTTGCAGTGATTTCTAAATTTTCTTCAAAAGAGCAAATATTAGCATTTTTGACCTATAACTCCTATCAATAGTAGCTTTATGCCTAATATCAGTTTTAACTATTCATGAGAATGGAATCTAATTCAAATGACAAAAAACATTTTATGAGGGCAGCTTGTTGCCAATTACACATTCAGCCCAAAATGGTAAGCAGCATTAAAAGTGAAAAGAAATTATGCAGTAAAGATAAAGGGTGGGATCCAAAATTGTCCTTTCTCCAAAAGAACCCTGCCATCAGCAGAATAATGACAAAGAGTAATCCAACCCCCCCCCTTTATATTTTCAAAATGAAAATGTGGAACTGTTTCTAAAAGCTAAAAATTAATTGTACTTTTTACCAAGAGGGAAAATGTTCTGTCAAGGCAATATGTTGCTACTAAATTATCTTTTTTTTAATTTCAAAAACATAAATGGTTTCCCCTTTGATTCCTCAGCTTTAACTTGTTCCCTGTGTCTTTCCTTAACTATGTACAAGCATCCATTTCTTAGAGTTGCTGTGATATACCACCAGTAAGCTTCTGGATGTTTCCAACTTAATTTTGTTACTTTTTCAAAGCAAAACCCCTACATTACCATGAGTTTTGTGTCTTGTTATCTCTATACTAAAGCAATGATTGTGAGTTATGAGACAGAGAGTTCTTCACATTGACAGAAATAATATAGTTATGCAATGTTACAAAGTCTGGTAGAGGACGACTATGAACTATGGACCACAACTCCCTCAGTCCTTTGTCATTGGTAATACAGGCTTGGAATTCTGGGAGTTGTGGTCCAAAACATCTGGAGTGCCGGAGGTTCGCCACCACTGTCCTACACTGATGCTCCCAGTTGGCTGCTTGTGTCTACAATGCTATTGTTGCCTTGTATCCTCAGAACTGAAATTATTCACAGCCCAACAGTCCTAATCTGGTCAATGTTGTCCACTGACATTCATATACTCTTACTGTACTGTCTGAGGAAGTGGACATGATCACAATGTAAAATGTAAGTTAAAATTTAAAGTTAGAACTAAAGGTGCCACAATGTATTCATCTCTTGTTTATTTTATTTTATTGTCTGGTGTGCATCTGTACTATTCAACTGCTTTTTTTTTTTGCCTTTTGGGGGGGGGGAGAATAAACAGCAAGAGGCACTCAGGGAGACCACCGAGCACAATGTTTCTATACTTCTCTTGGTTTGGCCACAAGTGTGTATGTGTACGCTATGCGTATATACACTGCAGGTGAGAATAAGTGACTGATTCACTTCACTTTGCAAAAGCGTACCCATATCTTCAATAAATGGTTTAAAAAATTAAATGCAACAGCACATGAAAGCAACACAGTCATCTGTCCAGGTATACAACATTGACTTCTTCACTCTTAAAAGTCAGGCTTTATATTTTCCATGTGCTTTTACATCATGTCAGTGGTGGTGAATTTGGGATCATGCTACTTTTTTCAGAAGAGGTTTATCTGGAATACCTATTCAGGAAACCCTCTATGCTGGGAGTAGCTAGATCTATTGAGTAATGCAAAGCGGGGGAATTTTGTTTCAATTCCTTTTTGAATAATTTACAAAAATATTCTAATCTCTAAGTACAGCTAATCCCCACATTATGGACACTCATTTCAATATATATTGGCTATAGTGGTTAACAGAAATTCAGTGTCAAAAATATCTTATAGAGTATGAATACATGGCCTAACACTCTACAATTTGTGTCAGAGCTGTGACAGTTACCTTCATAATTGCCTTGCAGACTAATTCAGGTGAGTCTAGAATATTTGGCAGATGCTCTGCAGCTCTCCTGCTGCTCAAAAAGATGGGTGAAAAGATCATAGTTGTTGGCAAGGATCCTTTTTGGTCCAGAGCAAGGGTGGGTAGCAGGCTCTTGGTTGACTCAGCCTTCCATCCTTCCAAGGTTGGTAAAATGAGTACCCAGCTTGCTGGAGGGCAATGTGTAGCATGCATATTGTAATTAAAAACTGTAAACCGCCCAGAGACTACTTGAAGTGGTATGGGGCGGTATATAAGCAGACCACTTTGGGTTTACCAGTTTCCTGTGTTCCCCAACCTTTTGGACACAAATTCCAGGCAAGCATAGCGACTGCGGCTGGAAAAGCTATTTACACTTCAAGCAGCCTGAAGGAGAAGGGTTTCAGAGGCAGCACCTGGTCAGTAAAAGGGGTGCTTCATCGTCTGCAGTCTGCTGGTCGCCCAGAGTTGGTCCAGTGTGGAGAGCACAGCCTTCCTCTAGACCCAATTCTGAGTGGTTATGGAGGGACCAGGTGAGGCGAGGCAAGGTGCAGATCAGCTGGCCAAGAGGTGGGCAGGTTGACTCAGGCTGGGCGCTCATCTTATCAACCTCTGAAAGTTGGAAGGCTGAGTCAGCCTCAAGCTGGCTACTTCTGCCCATGGGAATCCCCTTAGGTTGTGAGCCGAGTTTTGGCTGCATCACTCCAGCATAACCACTACACCATGAGGAAATGGAGAATAGAACAGAGGAATCATCTCTAGGAAAAATTTATAAACATATCAAAAAAAAAAAAATGAAACTCAAATTGCTCTCTTTTACTACCCAAGTATTTCTGAGCATTTTCAAAAAGATAATTATGTGCCGGGCCCACAACTTGTCATATAAAGTAAGCACTGCATCATTGGCCAGATTTGTAAAAGGGGGAGGGAGAAATTTAGGTGGAAGGCTACAGTCTTAGTAGATGTTCTCAGTAATGTGGACTGTTGCAGCTGTATAATTAATCACTTCCTATGTGGACCATATTAGAAATTTCAACAGCAGAAACTACCCAAATCTGGTTTAATCTGGGTGTACTTCCCATGTAGTTGCACCCTTTTATTTTCCTGAAACATATACAGCTTTACCACTGCCTGATTTTTTAAAAGCATCTTATTTTGTATTATGTTTACTTAGCAAAACATTGTCCATCTGTTATCTAAATCTAAAATAATTTCAAAGGGATTTCTGCTCTGTATCCCCCCCCCGCCAAGAAGTTTTTATACAGTGGTACCTCGACTTACAAATTTAATCCGTTCTGAATGCATGCTCTTAAGTCAAACTACTCTTAAGTCGGGGTACCTATCCAAAAAATTGAAAAAATGAAAAAAATATTTGTAAGTTGAGCAGACCATATCAAAAATTTGTAAGGCAGCAGTTAAAATGCCAACAGTTTTCCCGCTCTTAAGTCGAATTGGTCTTAAGTCGAGCTGCTCTTAAGTCAGAGTACCACTGTATTTTGGTTTTTTTAATTGAGAAGCATGGACCAGAACAGGCATTAGCCATCTTATACTGCTCCGCCAATAATGTTGACATGTACTAAATTAGTCGGTAAAATGAGTACCCAGCTTGCTGGGGGGCAATGTGTAGCATGCATACTGTAATTAAAAACTGTAAACCGCCCAGAGACTACTTGAAGTGGTATGGGGCGGTATATAAGCAGACCACTTTGGGTTTACTAGTTTCCTGCCTGCAGCAGTTGAGAACAAGTCGTGGAAGCAACATTATGCGACATTAGGGTCAATGTGGAGACTTCAGCTGGTACAGAACGCAGTAGCCAGGCTACTCATTGGGGTGAAACCTCACCATCCATCCATCCATCCATCCATACATACATACATACATACATGCATAACCTTTATTGGCATATGGAAGCATACAAATATGTACCGTGATATAATAAATATTAAAATGATTAATAAATGGCACCTCACCATCCTATCACCCCTACATTGACCACCCTGCACAAGCTGCCAGTTTGTTTACACATTGACCTCAATGTTTTAATGATCACATACAAACCCCTAAACGAGTGTTGGCGAATCTATGGCAAGGGTGCCAAAGGTGGCACTCAGAGCCCTTTCTGTGGGCACCTGACATTACTCCTTCACAGCCACCTGTATGCAGGTTAAATTGCTGTACTGGTACTTTGCGAAAAATTAGTGGGGTTTGAATCGCAGTTTGGGCACGCAGTCTCTAAAAGATTTGCCATCTCTGCCCTAAACAATTTAGGACCTCGATATGTGGCAGAGGGGCTTCTCCCACAAAGAACTACCCATATCACTAGTTCTTCCCAGGCAGGAAAGCTGAGGAACCCAATACCGAGAGGTGAGGTGAGGAGAACTGCTGCAAAGACCCAAGCCTTCTTGGTGGTTAGCCCTCTCTTGTGGAATCAGCGGCCCCCAGAAATCTCCCTGGCCCCCTCATTGGGAGTTTTCAAGCACCCTTTTAAAACATGGCTCTTTTAAAAATTCTTTCCCAGGATGATGATTTTCCATCTTGATACTCCAAAATGTGCATCTCTCTGTTCTGTGTTGTGTGTTGCTTCGTTGCAGTTGTGACTGACTCTTCGTGACTCCGTGTCTTTGGAGTTTTCTTGGCAGGAATACTGGAGTGGTTTGTCATTTCCTACTCCAGGTGCCTACAGCACCTGGTATTCCCTGGTGGTCTCCTATCCAAGTACTAACCAGGGCCGACCCGGCATAGCTTCCGAAATCTGGTGGCATTGGATGTGCTCTGCCTCTAAACTTCTGTTATATTATTTTGTTATAAATACTGGCAGTTCCTCATGGTGTACCTTACGCAGCCCTCTGTTTGGAGGCCGGTCTCAGCAGATTGAGCACTCAGGCACAACTAAGATACTTCAAATACTGGCTGAGAATTCGTTTTATTTCATTCAAAGACCCCCTGATAGAGGGTATTCTTTATGACCATTTTTACTATCCCGACCTTAAATTGTTTCTCCAAAAAATTAAGGTTCCGGGCATTTCACCTGAACAATTGGGGGCACTACCTTTCATGCAGGCTTATAGGCTGTTAAAGCTTAGACTGCTAGATATTGAAAGGCAAGACCTCCTTGCAGCAGCCTCTAAGGCATGTTCTCCCCTCAGTCTTCAGCTCCAGCTACCTGTTGGCAAGCCGGCCAGCTACCTACATCTTTTAGAGAATCCGCAAGAATGATGTGCTTTTACTCTAGCAAGATGTAATGTACTCCCTTCCAATGTCTTATACGGGAGATTCGGCTCTCTACCACCGGAGACTCGGTTATGTCCCTGTAATACAGGGACCACTGAGTCTCTGGTGCATATGATCTTATATTGTCCTCTATACAAGGACATCTGTGCTTACCACCTAGACCCACACCTTGCTAGACTTCCTGGTCGCCAGGATGAGGTTATCTTACATAACCTTTTGCAAGGCTTAGACAAAACCCACACTAGGCAGATTGCCATATTTATCAACTTGATAATCCAGCGTCGCAGACCACAGTTACTTAACGGGCCTTCTGTTCTACACCTTCAAATATAGTTTGCTCACCCTGGATGGTCTGCAGTCGTTTACGGCTGGACAAATACAATGCTTCATGGAAACACTTTCCTGCTCTCATCCTGTTACAATACTTTTCCATTCCCTCCACCCCCTTGTTTTTTTTTTTTAAGCGATACTGATTTGGGTCCGCACACTCCCACAAATGTGTGCTTTTATTCTCTATTGTCCATTGTCTATTTTATCTGTTTATTTATTTATTTATGCCAATAAAGGTGTCTGACTGACGGATTATTTTGTTATCCTGTTAATTCTAATGTATTTTCAATTTAAACGAGTTTCTGTTTTCTATTTATCTTTAGATATTCATTTGTCCTATACTGTATTACTGCAGTAAATTTAGGCATGGTTTAACTAATGAAAAATCTAATATATATCTAGGTAAAAGCTGATGTATCTATGCATATTAGTAAATGCTTTGGCACAGATGCTAATATCCAAGACAGTGGCAGAAAACAAATGATACACAATTAATATGTTTTATATATATACTAAATACAGAAAATTTAAGTAGAGAGAGAAGTATTTTCTATGACCAATGTATACAACTGAAAAATACAGTGGACTGTATTCCCTGTGGTATTTAGTTTCCATTTGAAAACCACTTAATTTCTCCTTCAAGTGAGTCTGCATTAATATTTTACCTTATTCTTATTCCCTATTAAATTTAGGAATCATTTCCCAGCATATACATGCACACAAAAAACTAGTATCGAAATGAATTATAAATAGGGTTGCCGTATTCCAGCTGTCCAATTTGCATATTATACTAATTATTATAAGATTGCCTTATTAACATAATATGCAAATTTGCATGATATGCAAATAATATAGATTTCTTCTATATTTAAATTAAGCACGTTAATTGTTGCATTTTTTTTCTATCAGCACTATCAGTCTTTGCATCATTTCTGACTGTGTAATAGCTAGTACAGGATTTAGAAGAGGGATAACCAAGGTCAAAATCCAGCTGAATCATAAATAATCTCTCTGTGTCCTGGAGCCAACTTCTTACCCTAACAGGGTTGTTGATGGCATAAATGGGGAGAAGACAACCATGTCTACCGCTTAGAGTTCGTTTGAAGATAAGCGGGATATAAATGCAAAAATAAATAAATAAATAAAATGTAAAGCAGTAGTGTACATTGTTGATAGAAACAGAGAATTAATGATATTTAAAGAAAGGCATATTTTGTCATGCAGATGAGTTTCTGGTTGATATTATCATGAGTTGACTGTTATGTTTGCTACCAGTTTTATTAAAGGCAAAACAACTCTATAGATTGATAACAACACCCCAAAATCTCACACAAGTGACCCTAATTCAAGGCTGCCCTGATGCAGAGGGGTATCCTTTAAAACCAGTAGAAAGAATTCTGCATCCCTGAGACCAGATGAGCCTTCTGTGGCAATGATGGATCCTTGAATACCCTCCAGTTGTGTGTTTTCTCCTTCAGTGAGGGAGGGATGCCAACCCGATCTGGACAGAGGAACTGCCCACCTCCTATGGACTAAGTTGTGAATCAATCAAAATTGTTACATTCCACAGCGATTGTTATGTACAGCAAAGCCAGTGGGATTTTAAGTGATGTGGGAAGAGCAAGGGGGTGGCTTATCATTGTTATCTTCAGAGAGTTCTCCTGACCAAGTAGCACTTTGAACCCAGGTTCCCTGAGTCCTAGTCCAATCAACTGCCTTGCACTCTCTCACCTATGTTTCAGATTGCAATCTATGAGTGACATTTGTCACCCACCAAAGGATTTCTCCTTCCAAGAGGCAGGCCGGTGGCTTCTAACCTCTCTCCCTTCTTCCTTCTCTGTTTATCTCAGTCACCAACTGTCAATTTTAAAACAGCCCATTTGAAACGTCTGCACTCACAGACCCCTCCCCTTGTGTTGGTGATACAGGATCATATGCTTGTGGTCCTCTGGGAGGAGATATGGTCTTTTTTATTCTCCAAAAGATGGTAGTTTATCTGCTATTTTCCATGCCTTGCATTCTGAACATCCCTCACAGTATATAACCTCACAGTCATAACCAAAAACATTAAAATACCTTCTTTATTTAGAGAGATTTACCTAACTCAGATACCATTGGAGGTAAATTCTAAAGGAAAGTGCTAAATATTTTTATACCCCAGAGCACAGAGAGAATTCCTAGTTCCCTCAGCTCCTTGCCCTCTGAAGATGCTGCCACAGAGTCTGGCAAAACGTGAGGAAGAAAATAATTCCAGAATACAAACATTCCTGAAAAACCCACAATAGCTATCTGATCCCAGGCATGAAAGCCTCCAAAAATATACTGAAAGTGCTAAACATGGAGATTTTCCAGCAAGTTGCATGTGTTGCATATGCAACCATTGGTTACTGCTGGTGGATAGATCACCCCAGTCCAGAAAGATTCCCTCCAGCCAGACCGTCTCCAGGAAGCAGGTGAAGCTGTAAAAACTCAGTTACAAAACTCAGTTGGGGGTTGGGCCGCTGGAGGTTGTATGATAACTCAGAGTTGTTTTTTTTTTAAAAAAATACACATTTATGTTCATAATTGGTGGTGAAAGGTAAGCTGCTTGTAAAAAGGAATGAAGAGTGTTGATCTTTTGAAATATGTATCCTAGGGGAACAACTATGCCTATTATTTGTATGATTTATTGTTTCTTTTCTTGTAAAAATAAATTTAAAATAGAGAAATGAAGTAATCAATTTTAATGCTTTAGACAGTTTCTTATTAATATTAACAAACTCACTGTTGGAGGTTTATTTACAACTTTGCCATTGTCTGTAATTTGACTGACTGGGAGGGACTTTTCTGGGCTGGGGTGACTGCAAGCACAAAACCATAGTTCCTTCCAGTTTTTGAAATTCAAAGAGAGCCTCACCTCTCTGCTGTTTCACGATCTCTTTTGTCGGTTGGTGGCAGGTTTGTTTGCTGGTGTTGATCTGTTTGGTTGGCTGCTAGTATGTGTGCAGTAAGAATGGCCGGTCCAAATGGGATAGTGCTGGTCGCCTATGGGGCCGGATAGGAATTTTTGCCCAGCCCTTCAGATTGGCCAGCGAGAGCCGGGATTTTTTGCCTATCCCCCATTCACACCGGGTGGGGCTTTGGGGCTTTCTCTGCCAGGGGTTCATTGGGGCAAGGTGGGTAATGTGGAATAAATTAAGCATTCGGTGAGTATGAACCAATACCTAGCTATGACTGCCAAACCCCTGGATGTTGCGGAACAGGTAATTACAGTGTCTGAGGAGAGGAGGCTTTGGGATCTCTCCCAAGGGAACAGGATTGGCCATGTGATGGCGCCCTACTACGGCCCTGGTCCCATGTTTCTTTAAAAGCAGCTTAAATTCCTAAATAAATCGTGCCCAAAAATGCTGTCCCCACGGCCACCGGGCTTTTTTTTTTTTAAAGAAAACCTGGTAATGCCCCTTTAAGTTAGGTTTCTTTGACTTACCGGAGAAGTAGGGAATTTTCTGCCTCGCTTAAAAATCCACCTTTTAAGGAGGCAGAGGTCGTGGGACCACGCAGATGATCCGGCTTTCTTTCTTTTTTTCTTTTTCTCAGAGCACCGACCGGCTGATCGGCGCTGCTTCTTAAAATTCTCTGGCAACTTCGGAGAAACAGGAAGTTCAATCAGGTGCTCTAAGCATTAATTTCCCCCAGAAAGTGGTCCATTTTTTTAAAATGCTAATGCCACCTGCTGGCCAAGGGGGCTGAACTGCACTTTAAAATAGAAATAACCAGCATTGGACATGGGAACCCCTGACCCACATAATAAATCACGTGACGGGATGAAGAGGAAAAACCAGACCGTCAAAATATCACGATCAAAACCAGGTGAGACCGCAGCCAGTCTGAGGGAAGACCACATAGCAGCAGCTGGCTGGAGGGGTGCCACCTGCGGAACGGTACCCCCAAGGGGGATGGACTAGCCTAAACAAGAATGCTGTGGGGGGAGGTCCAGAGTAGACCTCCTGGTCCCACTTGGTTTCCACAGCCCCCTCCTTGTGGTAATCTGCTCTGATGTAAACAGCTAATAAACCTTGGCTCATTTGACACCCCAATACAAGAGTCTCACGTCTTTATTCTGGCCTGGAGGAACGGGGACAAAGCAGTATACACAAGTCTGTAACTTCAAGCACCTGTAAATAGAGATGGGCACGACTCAGAAAAATTGTTCGTTTTCGTTTTCGGCTAGGGGTCCGTTTCGGCTCGTTTCCGTTTTCGTGAGCTAATTTCAAAATTTTTCGTTTTCATTTCGTTATGTAACGAAAATGAAAAAACGAAAATGAAAACGAAAATTTTTTCGTTTCTTCCCATTTAGCTCCATTATGTGCTTTTCCAGTAACGAAAAACGAAAATTGGCTCGAAATTAGTCGTTTCGTTTCCGTTTCCGTTCCAGTTCTGAGCCGTTTTTCGTTTTTCGTTTCGTTACGTAACGGAAACGAAAAATGAAAACGAAAATGAAAATATCGCTAAGTCGTGCCCATCTCTACCTGTAAATACTAAAGTTTTTTTTTTCACTCTTTGTCCTACATATGTCTCAGCGTGAGTTATTAAGATTTTAAGTGCTAGTTAATGAAAAAGGGACGGGATTTGATGAGCTCTATATTTATACTGTGTTGGAAAAAAGGAATTCTACCAGAAATTCAAAGCTCTGTAACACTCAATCATATGGTTATAATGTCAGTGTAGAATTGGATTATTATTCTGGCTTGCTGATTTTACAGTTTATTTCTTCGGTGTATAATTTTTAATGTTTTTATTTTATTTTATTTTATTTTATTTCATTTTAGCATTCCTGTTCACACTGGCTCCCTGGCAAAATTCACATTGTCTGCTGGCGTTGTTGCTCTCTCAAGTATGGCACTATACAGGTGGAATAACTGCAAGAGTGAGGCTTTCTCAGCCTCTCCTGAGGACCTAGTTGCCTCACTCTTTCAAACTGATTCCACCATCACAGCCATGTCTTCTCTCTTAAGCCCAAGTACTTTATTTCTACCAGAGTTTCTAGAACAGGTGCTTCTAGTCACCAGAAGGGCACTGGGATCAAGCACCCCAGCACGAAAATGGCAATTATTGGTCTCTGGGAGAGGGGGGAGCGGCAGGAACGTGTTTTGCAAATCATTTTAGTCATTTTAGCTGTGGTAGCAGGGACAAATGGGATTAAATTTTCCTTTCTGTTCTGCTAACCAAAAGTGCCTCGGTCAAGGGCACCTCAAGAGAAATGGATCACTTGGCATCTTCGCACCAATACACTCCTGCACACAGACAAAGTGATGAAGCCTGTCATCACCTTGGTGCCGATGCCAAGGAAAGAATGACTCCGTTTTGCAAAGTGGACCGTGGTGGAGTTTATTACTTATTCCTTGGCTCTTTCCAAACATAACACTGACCTCCTGATGAGTTTAATTTCTGATAATCAGAAACTACAGTCTATATTGGGAAGATAAACGCAACTTCTGGCAAGACTCTGGCGTGCATAAGCAATGGGGCTGTTGAAACTAATATTTCACGCTGCTCTTAATTTGATTGTTGAGATAGTCAGGAACGTTTCTGAATGCTTTCTTTAAGGAATGTCTTAAGATAATTTCATATATTATCTACCAAAAATAAAAAAAACCCGGAAGATAGCAAATGGTAAATATATTTCCTGTCCAGGGAAAGGAACACTAATTAGTCAACCTGGAAACCTGGAATGGTTAGCGAACAAGGCTAGTGAGATAGTTTAGAACCAGTATGATTTATTTATTTTAATTATATTAAAATTGATTTATTTATTTTAATTATATAAATGTACTCTTGAGGGATAGCAAGCCAAAGCACAGTAATACCTCAGTTTGCGAGTAACCTTGGTATGCGAGTATGTTTTGTGAGCAATATTTTGTTGTCATATTTGCCACGGCTGCAGCCGCCGCCACCAGCCCCTTGCTGCCGTAACCATGG
Source organism: Phrynocephalus versicolor (assembly GCA_023846285.1). Taxonomy (NCBI): domain Eukaryota; kingdom Metazoa; phylum Chordata; class Lepidosauria; order Squamata; family Agamidae; genus Phrynocephalus; species Phrynocephalus versicolor. The sequence goes on from JAHTLZ010003542.1 coordinate 22,349,536, forward strand.
TAAGGGGGTGACAGTGAAGGTGGCAGTGAGGGGTTGATGGAAGTACGGTTCAGGAGCAAAACAAGAGGGAAATAAGAGGCCAGCTCCCGACCACCGACTCTGCTCCTGCAGCCGCCGGCCTCTTATTTCCACTTAGGAAATGATGGAAACGTTTCCCCCCCCCCCCCCGAAAAATAATGCCTACTGTCTCAGCCATCACCAGAGCTAGCTCCCCAAGCCTCTCACAATTGGAAGCGACTGAGATAAACCATGTACTTATGCCTGAGCTTTCATCCAACCAATCCAGGAGAGTTCAACAGCACTTTTAACAGCAGTGTTTAGTGCACTCTCATCAACCTGCATTATTTTAAGACCAAAGCTCGGGATCTTTAATACCACTGAAGCAAATAATTATACAGAAAGGCAGTCAACCCGTCATCCAGAAAATAAACAAGGACTGGTTAGGCCTACAGGTCTTGCAACCTGATGAGCTTGGTTCACGTCCTACTCATAAAACTTCCCCTAGGATCCAAAACACCTCCGTGGTAGCGTCTTTCTGGACCAAGAAGGCATACTAGGAAAACTTAAACCTGCCAACTGACAATCCAGACCAACCATTTCCCCTCATCCATTAAAATGTTTATGTTGGGACATAGCAGGCTGGACAAGGGCAAACCACCAGGATGGATCCCCAGAGAGAGTGTGTGTTCTATCAGTTTCCCTCCTGATAAGAAAATGCCCATTACAGACTGGCCATCAATTTCTCAACAAAATTTTCAGCTGACATTCATCTCTTGGAACATTGCGGGTTGGCAGGTCAAGTACCTTCCAACATTTCATCAGGGAATATGACATAGTATACCTCCAAGAGACTCGGGAGACAAAAGAGCTGGAGTTAGATGGTTTTACAAGTTATACCTTGGACTTATAACTAAGTTCAGAGGAGGTAGATCTAAAGGAGGTCTTGGGCTATCAGTTTCTACTAAGCTTTGAGCCATCAAAATTAGCTTAGCCACATTATCCAATATGACAATATCTTTGGTTATTAAGTTTCAAAGCTTAACCCTGTTGCTAACCAATGTATATCTTCATCCACTCCAGCATAAACAACAAAATAAGGATAGGTGGGCAGACCTGCAAAACTTTATTAGCAGAATGATATCTATATACCCAAATTCATCTGTAATACTGACAGGAGATTTTAACACCACAATTGATCTAAATGATGAAGCTCTCAAAGTGAAGATGAAACACTTGATCCCAGGCGGGCAGTCCAAAGATCAGGTGTGTAACTATTCTGGACTATGTATTTCACGGATGATAATTAGCTTGGATTTAGTGTTACTAAATGGAAGAGTGGAAGGGGATAAATTTGGGGAATATACCTTCCTGGCAGGGTGTGGTGCTTCAGTTATTGATTATTTTTATCATTCACTATAACCTGTTAAGTCTGGTAATTAACTTTGAAGTTGGTACACGCATAGAGAGTGACCATCTCCCTTTGATTGCAACATTATCCGGTCAGAGCCAGAATGTTCTTGCAGATTGCGAACCACAACTCGGGTGGAGTATCTCGGGTGAGAGGGTCAGCTAAGGCAGAGTATGTTACAACTGCATTTTTGGACTCGGAAAGCTGTCACAGAGTGCGGGAGTCACTCCTGACAACAAATTCTGCAGAAAAAGCCCTTGACTAGGAATGGGCACGAAAAGGAAAAATTGAGGTTTGTTTCATTTTTTTTTGTTCTCTCACATGATTCGTTTTGTTTCATTAGAAACAGTTTTTTTTAAACATCATATCACTCGAACCAGTAATAATCCAATTCGTTACTCTATAAAATGGGTCCTCTTGGTCCTAGGAGCACCAAATCTGGAGGGTATCTTCCTTGAACTCTCCCCTTTAAGCCATCCAGGTTTGGAGAGATTTGGGGTTCAGGGGGCAAGTTATTCAACTTCAAAGGGGGTGCCCCTGGAAAAAGCATTTCTAATTGCAATCATATGTTCTTGAAAATAGTGATCCCAGGCAGCTAGCAGCATGGAAATTACAATGGAGCTTCCTCAAGCTCTCCCTTTGAAGCATGCCCAATTTGGAGAGGTTTGGGGTACAGGGGGCCAAGTTATTCAACTCCAAATTGGTGCCCCCAGGAAAAAACATTTGTAATTTAAAAGTATTTGAAAATACCGATCCCAGGCAACTAGCAGCTTCCTCAAGCTCTCCCCTGTAACCCCTTGAAATGTGGAAAGTTTTAAGCTCCCAAGAATGTGCGGGGGTGCTTAATGGAAGGAGCGTGTGTCTTAAAGGAGAGAGGATAAGGAAGGTTCACACCAAATTTGGTGTGTATGGGACCTTGTGGAGCTATTTTACACAGAAATGAAATGGTTTGTTTTACATGGAAAAACTGCCGGTTCGTTTTGTTACTAATGAAACACTGCTTCCACAGTCCATTTTGTTTCATTACATAGAAAACCAACGAATCAGCATTTCATTTTTCATTTGGTACCCATCCCTACGCTTGACCTAGATCAGGAAATAGTTGTGGTATATCATTACAAGGATGCTTGATCCACAAAAAATACATAAGACAGAACATCCCTTTTTGCAGAACTTGTAGATCCAAACTATGTTTTGACCAGGAATGCTTAGATATGAAGAATTTACTAGTAGGAATTATAAGAGATACAGAGAATCAATCCTAACATCCTTACCATCTGATTGGTTTCTGTTAAATAAAAAACATATATATATAAAAACTAATCAAAAACAAAAAGAATCGGGCATTGAAGATCAGCTGGCGAAAATTAAGTACAGCATCAAGGTAGCACAATTTAGTTACTTTTTGGGCGGGCTAGATGGCCAAGTATGGGGAGCAAATTCACTCATATCTGTTAAGGCCTGGAAATCATATTTCACTGGTCTATACACTGCTAAACAATCTGGCTATTTGATCTCCCTGATTGGCCTCGTTTCCACTTCTGAAATTACCAGACTTATTGTTAAGCTTAAAGTAGGTAAAGCACCTAGGAGTCACAATATCCCTCCTGAGATCCTTAAAGCCAATATTAATTGGTGGTCCCCAGTATTAGCAACGTTATTTATATACATTGACTAGCTTGGACATATACCAGAGGACTGGGGACTTGCCAATATTATTCCAATTAATAAAAAGGGGAAAGGAGCAGATCCTGCAAATTATAGGCCAGTCAGCTTGCTCAGCATCATCAGTAAATTATATGCTCATAATCTTCTTGAGAAAACAATGTTGGATGGAAGAGGAAAATCTTTTAGAAGATGAACAAGGAGGGGTCAGATCAGGACATTGTACAGGAGACCACAACATAGTTTTACAACACCTTGCAAATAAATATTCATCTAAGACCAAAGGAGTGCTATACACAGCCTTTATTGATTTTAAGTCAGCATTTGATATAGTCCCATGAGACAGGCTTTGGCAGACACTGGAGACAATTAACATTGAAAGGGGGCTGCTGCTCCTGATTCCCTGCCTCTATGCAAAAACCTGGGTGAACATGAGATGCAGCAGGGCTGGTCACCTTACCAATGCCATCCCAACATATGCTGGTATCAAAAAAAAGCTGTATATTGGACCCCACTTTGTTCAACATCTACATCATCGCCTAGGTGAGGAATTTTTCTGGAATAAATTCTCATCCTCCTAACCTATCAGACAGACCTCTGTCAACTCTCTTATATGCAGATAATGTGGTACTTCTCTCATTATAACCTGTGTTGGACTATGATGGTTATTAAGAGCCAAGGGCAATTACTGCAAAACTGAGGAGTTTTAGTGTTTACCAGGAAATGGATCGCATATAAATGACAAATAAATGACCACCCAGTCAAGCAAGTTAAATCTTATAAATATCTGGGTGTGATTTTTTCAGTCCTCAAGATCCTGGAAGGTTCAATCATCTAATGCCACTGCAAATGCTCAGAAAAGTCACTCATACATTTTTTTTTCTTCTCTAAAGGAGGTCAGCATATACCATCAGCCATACAGGCCTTTAATGCTAAGGTGTTAGCACAGATGTTATATGGCGCACAATGGTGCGGGTACAGAAATTTTACTGCTACCACCCAAACAAAATTTCTGAGAACCATTGTCAGACTTCTGAGCTGTGTACCAAGTGTACTTTTATGATTAGAAATAGGCCAAATGTTGATAGAGCCTTGGGTATGGATGCATAAACTAAAGTTTTGGTTAAAAATGTTCTTTACTTCTGTGGGGCTGGCTCCCTTAGTGCTAACTGATAAGATTCATTCCAGGTGGGAAAAAACACTGGATGAGTAATTATACAATTTGAGCCTCACACAAAGTGCTATTTAGTTAATATGCTATACAAAAGCAAAACAGGAACTACACCAGCACATCATAGATAATCAGCTGCAACACCATGTGAGGGGCAGCTACTGCTTATCCTGAATTTGGAGATGATGGTTAGGCGTTTTTTACCTGTAAACTATTTTAATACTCGGACTCTTCTAAAATATAGACAAGCTTTCACACTAGCCAAGTTCAATGTTCTTCCTTCAGTTCTGCTGGAAGGCAGATACAAGAACATTCCTTATGAAGAGCGCTTATGTCCTTGTGAGGCTGGTGCAGTGGAGACAGTTGATCACGTCTTGTTGTACTGTTCCTTTTGTACTGGTTTCTGTGACACTTTTATTCACCCAATCCTGCAAAACATTCCTGGAAGCGATGATGAGTACTATGTATGCTATCTGTTGGCAAACCAGTGTCTATCATTAACAATTAAAGTTGCTAGCTTCTTAGCAGCAGCACTAGCTTGCAGGTGAGAAATAGCATCTTAATCTTCAGAGAGAGAAAGAGAGAGAGATGTACAAATATACGGTTAGGGTTATAATCATAATAATTATCTCACAAAATTTGTCTCCCTATGAGTCAGCTGTACTCGATGTATATTACACTTGTATCTATTAGTTTTTGTTCTTGTGTGGTTTTGCCATTGATGTGCATTGTTTGTTTCTGATCTGTTGATTGTAGTAAAAAAAAAAATTAATACGAGGACCCCCAGAATAAACAGTCCAAGTTCCAATTATTTCCTATGGGGAAATTTGCTTTTATATACAAGCATTTTGGTTTCCTGGAAAGATTATGATTTTAAACCAGGATAATACTGTACAGGGACTCAGAGGTCTTGATGAACAAAAGACATCTCCTGCAGTCATGTGATTTTATAGCACCCCTGTTGTTGTATCCAACAAAGTTCTTACCCGGCACCACATTTTAAAAAATCAACACCCCCCCCATCAACTTTCTTAATTGTTCAGCTTTCAAACCCATACATGGTGATCAGAAATACAAAAGTGTGGATTATCTATTGTTGGTTTGCAATATCTGAGCAGAGTCATTAATGACTGGACATTCTGGAGGTCAGGACACATCGGATGTGACTTGATGGCACAATACATTTTTCGATTAGTTTTAATTACCTGGCAGTTGTTTAGTGAGAAGACAGGTGGAGTGACTGAGGTACCCAAAAACTAACTAGAGACCATGACATGATATAACTACAACAACTGCTAACATTGATTAAGACCGTCCCTAACCACAAAACCAGAAGCAGTAATTTCACAGCTGAAATGAGTAAGGGTCTGAATAGTAGATGTCAGCATTTTTACAACCAGACAAATTATACCCATGCAGTCATTAATCCCAAACAGCTTGTTTGGCTAGGAAAGAAAGTTCTCTTCCTGAGAGTCAGCTAATTGGGTCCTGATTGACAGGTTCAAAAGTTCAGATTTCCCCAAATAGGAAGCCCAGTTAGCTACAGTGTAGCCTTTGCAGAAGTGTTTCTTTTTGGCAACCATATACCACACGTCGCTCAGTCTTATAAGAATTGTTGTTGTTTTTCTTTTGCAAAGACATTTTGGCGGACCAGTATTTCAGTGTCCGTAGCCTTTATTCTTTCCAAATATAAAAAAGTAGGAGGAGCTAAGCAAGATTAGTCTTTTCAATTTATATGAGCTATTTTATATTGGGCGTAGCTATTTCTGAAAGAGGGGTTATGTCATGAATGAGCTTTTAAAGGCAGAACCAGATAACTCAGGCCAAGGATCGAAAGCCAGATAATAGGTTCACATCAAGTAAACCAGCCAGGGTCTGAGAATTCCAGTGTAATCCAGGTCCAGTCCAGGGTCAGGAAAGCCTCAAGAAACACCACAATGCGAGGAGGCAACAGTAGACACCAGAACCAACCATTGTTTCCTGCAAAGAGCCTCAGCCACAGAGCATGTCTTTTACGGAGGCTTCTTGTCTCTCATTCATTTCAGATGCCATCCTAGCTAAGGTTTCTCTGTCATTTGCATTGGTCTCAGCTGAACCCTTAACTGCATCACTACAGGTTAAACCTTTTTAACTTTTAAAAAAATCATAATTTAATACCCCTTTATCCAAGTGTCCCCCTATTTGGAACTCCCTCCTACTGGAGGCCAGGACTGCCCCATCTCTGCTGTCTTCCCAGAAGTAGGCAAAGACCTTCCTCTTCAGGCAAGCTTTCCCTGAATGAGGGACTACCTACTATATGACTTTTATATGGGTTTCCATACACGACTGCATTGACTGGTTTCATAAGAACAGCAATGTTTTCCATGTTAGTTTCCATCCCTCATCATGGAATTGTTTTTCTTCTTGTGTGCTCTTTGTAGCTTTAATGTTACCTTTTAATGTTCTAAGATGCCTCTTCTAATTC
>JAHTLZ010003542.1:22356253-22379317 GCA_023846285.1 Phrynocephalus versicolor
TAGCTTTAATGTTACCTTTTAATGTTCTAAGATGCCTCTTCTAATTCCCTGTTCTTAACTTGAATATGTCTTAAATGTTCTGGGCTGTATATTGTCCCTCATTATTGTAAGCCGCCTTGGGTCCTTTTTCAAGGAGATAGGTAGGGTAGAAATAATCTAAATAAATAAATAAATAAATAAATAAATAAATAAATAAATAAAAATATATTTAATGTAATATTAATATAATACTATTATGATATAATATTAGATTTTATAATAAACAATAAAATAAACAAAGGAAGGACAGACTGTCTGCTATAACAATGCCAGATTAGGTGCTGAATCGAAGCCCAGCTTCAAAGTCATAATTTCTTGCTATTGTTTAGGCTATACAATACTAGTTTTTTGTAGAATTGCCTTGTAGAATGGTGATTTGCTGTGCTGCACAATATTGGTGCCGCATTCTCAAACTTTGTGTCGTGTTTTGCTGAGGTGCACATGCAATCCGATACACCAGGGGTGCTCAAACTTTTTGTAAGGTGGGCCAGATTTGGTGGCTGAAAATGTGTCAGGGGCCGGTTGCTCCCCGACCCTGCCACCCCACTGCAAGCCCCACCTACTGACCCATAAGCCCCACCCACTGACCCCTTGCAACCCCACCTGCAGGAAGGAAGGCGGGGACCAAGGGAGGGAGGGAGGGAGGGAGGTGGAAACCAAGAGAGGAAGGAAGGAAGGTGGGGAACAAGGAAAGGAGGGAGGGAGGGAGGTGGGGAACAAGGGAGGGAGGGAGGAAGGAAGGAAGGTGGGGATCAAGGGAGGAAGGAAAGAACGAAGGTGGGGACCAAAGGAAGCACAGGGAGCCTTGGCCACAGGTTGCCCCTTGGAAGAGGTGATCTGTGCAAACTTGCACCCCCCAAGCTCCCCAGCGGTGGCGACGGCTCACCTGCCAGCCCACCCCAAAGCTCCTTGGCAGTGGCAGAGGCCCACTGGCCTGCCCACCCCCACACATTCTCCTGCAGTGCTGGTGGCGGCAGACCGCCCAGCTGCCCAGCCACCCAAGTTTCTCAGCGGTGTCAGTGTTGGTGGAAGTTTTTTTTTTAAAAAAAATGGGGTGAAGGAGGGGGAGGGAGGGGCAGGCCAGCCAGCTGCGGGCCACTCAGAATGGCCTGACGGGCCAGATTTGGCCCCCGGGCCAGACTTTGGGCAGGCCTGTTAGCGTCAAGGCCTTACACAGTAGGATTTTGTTATCACCGTGCGTACAGTAAGATTACATTTTCTTCATATTTTCCTAGTGCATCCAAGTGTACATACATATTGGTAAAACTATTCTCAAAAATACATTTAATACACCATCATCTCAAGATTAACTTATAATATGTTATCAACAGGGAGAGGATTTTTTGGAAAACCATAAACAAGTTTAAACATGTTTGTGAGTAACCTGGCCTGTCTGATCATATTGCTCATAAACAGGTCCAAACCCACTTGGAAGTTCAAACATAGCTTGTAGAATAAAAAGTCATAGTAATCCTCCTCCTAGTTATATTAGTGTAGACAGGAACATTCGGGTTACAGAATCAGAGAGAGGCTAGTATACTTCTACTACTTGGAAATAAAACAAAACAGATGAATGGAGAATACTGGATCTAAATCAGTGGTTCTATTTTGGAAACAAAATGCCTTATTTGAGAGTTCAGCCGTCTTGAGAGTAGTTGGGTCATGAGAATTTTGAAAGCCACTCTGTTTTTTAGGTGAAGCTCGTCAGCAATCCCAGCTGCTGGGACATTGCTAAACATTTCCTGCCTTCTAGGAGGGGATGAATCAGGATGCTCGCTGCGGTGCAGTTAAAGCTGTGCACATTGGCTGGATCACATCGTGCGTTTTCAAAGATAATGAGGTGGAGCTTTTCTCTTAATAGGAACATTTCATTTCTGTCCATAAGAATTAGATCCTTGGAACCCTATTCATGCAGTAAATTTTATCCAATAGAAGGACACGTTTTTAGCACTCTCTGGGGAAATCTGCAAATCTGTCTCTGGGCACTGTATGCAGTTTTAGTTTCACAGACAGACAGTGTAAAGCAATCATAGCAAAGATGAGTAAGTAACCTTCTTATGAGAAATACCATTGATTAGTGGAGTACCTTTTATTTATTTATTTATTTATTTATTTATTTATTTATTTATTTATTTATTTATTTATTTATTTATCCTAATTTTATTGAAATCAACAACAGTTTTTAACAGAAAATGCATTATACTGACTGAGGTATCATCTCAATGCAAACCAAGAAATTGTTGCAGAGTTTTGAATTTTGGCTAAATTCCTCTTGCTGTACAGCAGACGTGCAAGGGTCCGCAGAGCAGAATAGCTGCAAGTTCCCCAGTGTTGTTAACTCCCTTTTCTCATCAATTGTCACTTACGATCTCAATAACTCACTCTGAGACATTAGGAGTAGAAAGCATAAAAGGTTTCCTTTATTTACAGTGAGCCGATAAACAGTCAGCAAGATAAAAACATGATTGCTTTGAACAAGAGGCCTCAACCACCTCACTGGTTCCAATGGAAGAATTAAAAAAAAAAAGATCTTAGAAGAGATGCATGTCCTTCTTGTGATTCAGAGGCAGGGGAGGAATGATTGGTTAGTGCTGGGTAGATTGACCATCACCCCAGCCCATAAATGTCCCTCCCAGCCACACCTAGTCCAGCATACAAGCTTGCAAAAAAAAAAAAAAAAGAATAGAAATAGGACATGAGAAGAAAAGACCTTGAGGTTTTCTTGGCACAGGAGTGACATACCTAAACACATTGAGCACATAAAACTGAAGGCTGCATCCAATGTTCGACTCGCATAGTTCAGCACCATACAGAGTCAATCTCTTACAACACTTCTTTGGTAGACCCCAGAGTATTTCTCACTGTATGTAGTAAGAGTGGGAACATTTGGGTTTCAGCTTTAAGAACATAAGAACACAGGCCAAAAGCCCATCTAGTCCAGCTTCCTGCATCTCATAGTGGACCCACTAAATGTGTCTGGGAGCGCACGAGACTAGATATCTGTCTCCTGATACCACTCCCATGCATGTGGTCCTTGAAGTACCCCAGTTTTAAGCCTGGAAATTACACATCTCCACTATGGTTTGTAACCTGTGATGGACTTTTCGTCCAGGAATCTGTCCAATCCCCTTTTGAAGGCATCCAGGCCAGATGCCATCACCACATCCTGTCGCGGGATGCCTATTTTCATGCAGTTCTTTTGAAGCAATGCACAAATAAAGGGGGACCAGATAGTCTCATAAGAGTATGGTTATCTCTGTGTTTGATACGGTTGTCTGTGTTTCTTAGTTTTCAGAATTTTTGTGTTAATTGCTCTGATAAAACTAAGTCTCATCTTCCCATTGAGTTTGTGTCTCTTTGACATCAATATGTGACTATTTCTTTGTATTACAAGTGACCTGTTTTAAAAAAAAGTAATAGGTTTGCTTCATCTTCCCACGTTTGATTTAAACCTGGGAAACACGGCAATCTGACCACATATGAAATAGGTATCTATCCTGCCACAATCTCTCCAATGTGGATTTTAAAATGTTTGGTTTATGTGTATAAATTTGCACTATAAAGAATGTTAGTAGTAGTCTGTCTGACTCCTGCTGTGATTGATTTAAATAGCTTGGGATTCCAGGCTCAGAGCCTAGTCACACCTCCAAAAAGAACCCTAGTAATATTGATTCTTTCCAAACCTCTGTTTATTTTCACAGTCAAGTGGTATAGATACCATTAGGAACATTCCTATTCAGTCCTATACCAATTCAGTCCTTCCCATGGAATTGATTTATTTTCTCTCTTGTTTCCTTGGGCAGTGCTGTACCTTATTTTCAAGTTTTTGAGAATCCTAACCCATGCATCCATGCAGCAAAAAAAGAATTCCAGTTTGATATGGGGTGCAACAGAAAGGTCTCAGCCTTGTCTCTTCCTTTGCAAGAGCAAGAGGCTAAAAAGAAGACAGAGGAAATCCCGCACTTCTTTCTATACAATTAAAAGCAGGACATTTTGCTCAAGCCCTCATGGGGGAAGGCTATCTCCTTTGAGCTGCTAGTGAAAGAGATCCACCTCCTGCCATTACATTCTAAGCCAAGTCCCATAGAAAACAATGAGAAATTTCTTTCAAATTCCCATGCAACATAAGCGCGTATCCAAGAATGGAACAATACAAAAGTCAAAAGGTTACAGAAAAGTAGCACATGAGTACTTCATCCTAAATCCATTGTTACACTTGTGTGTGATGAATGAAAGACTCCATTGTGCTTTTGTATATTCAGTGTGCACATATCAAATCGCTTGGGTCATTGGATCAGTGTGAGACATACCCAGAATGCTATCAAACATGATAGCAAAACACTTGACCTTTGTAATATGATAGATCACTGTTCCAATTTGATCACTCAGCAGCCTGATGAACTCATTCTAGCTCTTCAGAGAGAGCTAGGACACAACGTATTCATCTGTCTGCTGAACTTTATGAAGATGCTAATTGGCTACTGAGTCCTGTTTGGCAAGTAACTTGAAAGTTCCTAGGAAATTTTCAAAGTTACCATGTGCACTCTTAAAGGTAAGGTTTGTCTGGCTAGATACACAATCAAGTATTCTGGCTAATGTATTCTCGAAGGCTTTCACGGCCGGGATCTGATAGTTGTGAATTTTTCAGGCTGTTTGGCTGTGTTCTGGAAGTTTTTCTTCCTGACGTTTCACCAGACTCTGTGACTGGCATCCATATCCCAGAGCACAGAGAAAAACTCCTAGTTCCCTGAGCTCCTTGCCCTCTGAAGATGCCAGCCACAGAGTCTGGCGAAACAACAGGAAGAAAAAAACTTACAGAACATGATCAAAAAGCCCAAAAAACTCACAACAACTATTCTGGCTAAGACTTCCTTTCATCTCTCAAACGACCTCTGTTGTGGAAGCTGGGCAGCAGCAGCATCAATAGCCAAATTTTAAATTATTTCCACATTGTAAAGGCGCTGACATGATAAGAACTGAGCTCATGTTCCAGTAATCCGGGATTTAGCTTTCTCCATGCATTAAATCCACTTGGTTTGGAAAAGAGGGTTTCCTTTTAGCCTCCAGAGAAAAGCATTCAATATGTGGCACAGCTTACGGGGGAGAAAAGACCAACCAAGTCCTTAACATAGTTTCACCATTGCCCAAATTTCATGTAAAACCAATTCTTAGGAAATGGCCTACCGTTGTGATCAAAAACCACTGCATTTATTCACTTTTATGTCTTGCTTTGTTTTTACTTTTTACCGCTAACAAAGGACTTTACCATAAGAAAGGACCATGAATTATACAAGCCGCCCACCCACCTGTCCACCTCCCCCAAAAAAGTCTGATCCCTCCTCAACACTGATGCAGAGACAGAGCTAAATCCTGTTACAAACCCAGAAGCCAGCTGTGTCACCACCTCTGCCACAGCACATACTACATCAAGTTGCAAGTAGTAGCAGAAAAGGAAGCTCTAATATGAAATTGATTGTTAATAAAGGCTGCCATCAGCTGTTAGTCACAAGACCTTTTGGAGGGTATTAATTCACAGGGTTGACATAAGCTGGAAACAACTTGTTGGCATATACTGTCTGTTTAATACTGTTGCAGTAGTGTAGCAAAATGTAGTGCTGGCGAAGGGGTTAAAAAGGGAATCTGTGGAGCCCAGTTTACGTGTTGATATGATTTTTAATGCGCTATAAGCAGTAAAGTATGTTTTCCAAAACTGCCGTTTACATACAACCTGGTTCTTTATGATTATTGATGCTGCATATCAGAGATGATATGTTATACAGGCATGAGGACTATGTTTCATTAAAACATAAGTGTAAGCCTGGAAATATCCCCCTGAGCCTCATAAATAGTTATAGCGGAATCAGGGGAATTAATGGGACCGACACAGCAAGCCTGTGCACTTACATCTAGGAGTCAGTCTCACTGAAATCAGCAGGTCTTAGAAATGAACAGGACTGTGCAATGGATCATTCTGATTACAGTACAGGTAAAAGTGATCTTTGATTCTTATTCTTTAGGATTATGGACTGAACTTGGCCAATTCTACAACTCTTTAGAATTACAGGATTTTTACTTATCTTGACACAATACAGAAAGCTGTAAAAGAACACCCTTTAAAAGATGATGACAAGTATGAGCACTGCCACATTCTTATGTTGGGGCTGCAGCCCTTCTCTTGAAATAGGTAGAGCGTTTGCTAATTGATTTCTATTCTAACAGAAGAGAAGATGTCAGCACTGGTGCACAAAGTTCAGCTTTCTGGCTTCCTCCACAATTGTGGATGAGGAAATGGTTTCCTTAATTTGGGGGTTTTGCCAAGCGAATGGGCACAGCTAGACATGGATGAAACACATCAGGAAATTAAAATGAATAGAGGTGGGCACGAAACAGAAAACCCATGGTTTGGGTTCGTTTGTTCGGGCCCACCCTTGGTTCGGCTCGGTTCGGGTTCATACATTTTTTTTAAAAAAAAAATCGTATGAACCTGAACCGAGCTGAACCAGTTTGGGTCTGACTTACCGGGCAGCGAAGGCGGCAGCAGCGGGGGTGGGGGGCGATCCTGACCCTGGTGGCAGGGGCTTTTTGAGGTGCTGGCTTGGGGCCAGTGCCTCATATTTTTCCCCTTCAAGTGCCAACTGCACAGCCCCTGGGGCTGGGTCAGCGCATTTCCCCCCTTTTATTTTATAAACAAAATAAATGGTATCATTTAGACAGAATAGAATGCCTTCCATGAATTTCTCCAACAGACTAAAACTGAACAACACAAAGAAGTATTCATAAGCAATGAAAGCTTCCCTGTATGATCTGAGTGTTCTCCATGCCCACACAGTTACAGGAATAATTGTTTTATGAATTCTGTAACATATAGACTATAGGTGCTACTAACTTTTTTTCTGTGTGAGGTGTTCACAATTTAATCCGCTTCTCTGGTGCAATATTTCAAGCCTAATCGGTATAACTATTGGCTCATTGAGTTTCAAAAGGTTGGTATGTAGTACAGCTAGGTACCTTAGTGGCATGATTCATTATGAAATCAAACTTTTGGTATCCTAAACAGGTATATTAGTGGGCGTGCCCCACAGCATCTCTCAGGAAACATGTTTGCACCTAGAGATATGACAATGTTCCCTGATGCGTGCAGGTAAAGAAGGGAGTGTGATGGTCAGTGAAAAGAATTAACATGTCTCTTCATTGTCATTGCTTTAGGTCATGGGACAAAAGGAGTGTTTGAGCTTCTGTCAGGATGGCGCCGAACACGAGAACACTTACCCTTCAAAGACAGGGTTGCTGATGCCTACTCTGATGTGATGGTCTCCTACACCATGACAAGCTCCTTGTATTTCATCGCCTTTGGCATGGGTGCCAGTCCTTTCACCAACATTGAAGCTGTGAAAGTCTTCTGCCAGAATATGTGCATCTCCATCCTGCTGAACTACTTCTATATATTCTCATTCTTTGGCTCCTGCCTGGTCTTTGCTGGGCAACTGGAGCAGAATCGTTACCACAGCATCTTCTGCTGCAAAATCCCTTCAGCCGAATACCTGGAAAGGAAGCCTGTTTGGTTCCAAACCATGATGAGCGATGGCCACCAGCACACCTCGCATCATGAGGCTGACCCATATCAGAATCACTTTATCCAGCATTTCTTACGGGAGCATTACATCGAGTGGATTACCAACATCTACGTTAAGCCATTTGTGGTGATCCTGTACCTCATTTATGCTTCTTTCTCCTTTATGGGCTGCTTGCAGATCAGCGATGGGGCCAATATGATCAATCTCCTCTCCAGCAACTCTCCCAGTGTGTCCTATGCTGTCATTCAACAGAAGTACTTCAGCAACTACAGTCCAGTGATTGGCTTCTACATCTATGAGCCTCTTGAGTACTGGAATGGCACGGTGCAAGATGACTTGAAGAAACTGAGCGAGGGCTTCAACACGATATCCTGGCTTCAACAGTATTACCAATATCTGAAAACGGGGAACGTTAGTGCCACGAATAAAAGTGATTTCCTTAGCATCCTCCAAAACTCCTTTTTAAGAAAGCCAGAATTCCAGCACTTCAAAAATGACATCATTTTCTCCAGGGCTGGCAATGTGAATAGCATCATTGCTTCCCGCATGTACCTGGTGGCGAGGACTAGTGAAAAAACACAGAGGGATGTTATAGAGTTACTGGACAAATTAAGACCGCTGTCTCTGAAACAAAGCATCAAGTTCATAGTGTTCAACCCAACCTTTGTCTTCATGGACCAGTACAGCCTCTCTGTAACAATGCCTGTCTTGATTTCAGGCTTTGGCATCTTGCTGGTGTTATTACTTACCTTTTTCCTGGTTATTCATCCTCTGGGGAACTTCTGGTTAATTCTCACTGTCACCTCAATAGAGCTGGGTGTCCTGGGTTTGATGACTCTATGGAACGTAGACATGGATTGCATTTCTATATTGTGCCTTATTTACACTCTGAATTTTTCCATAGATCACTGTGCACCCCTGCTTTACACATTTGTACTAGCCACAGAGCACACCCGAACTCAGTGTATAAAAAGTTCACTCCAAGAACATGGAACAGCAATTTTGCAGAACGTCACTTCTTTTCTTATTGGGTTGGTCCCCCTCCTTTTTGTGCCTTCAAACTTGACCTTCACACTGTTCAAATGTTTGCTGCTCACTGGCAGTTGCACACTTCTGCACTGTTTTGTTATCCTTCCTGTCTTCCTAACATTCTTCCCACCGTCCAAAAAGCACCACAAGAAAAAGAAACGGGCCAGAAGAAAGGAGCGGGAAGAAATTGAGTGCATAGAAATTCAAGAGAACCCTGATCATGTGACTGCCGTCTGACTGTCAGACAAACACATGTTGCTTTTTTTAAAAAGAATTTAAAAAAATGTTACACGGAGAGCTGCAGGAAAAGTAAAGAGCTCCACTGCTTGTGCTGGCCCAGATGAGACAAGACAAAGGAAGCCCAAGGAAAGAATATGGGACACACAGAGGTGAAAGTGTGGTTCAAATAATAAAGATAACAAAATAATAACCATTTGTTAAAAAAAAAGAAAGAATGGGAAGGGAGGAGAACTCTTTAGCCCTCCCCCCCCCCCTTTAACTGTATCACTTCTTGAAGGCAAATACGTATTGGCACTTTTATCTAAAAAAAAACATCCTGACTACAATATAAGTGAAATTACCACATTTTGTTAGGTTACAGAGAGAAAAAGTCACAAGGGTTTTTAAAAACCAGGAAACCCAAGAAGAGTATACAGGGAAAAAAAAGTATTTATGGCCAGATTACTCCTCATATTTTTAAAGAAGTCGGCCTAAGTAAAACCTATGCAGGTGGGCAATAGATATTCAGTCAATCTAAGCCAAAGTACTGTACTTCACTCCTCTTGCATACCAATAGGCTGCAGCTGAAATTTATGACTTTTTTTTCCAGAGAGGGAAATTTGCACTCTCCTAAAACATAAGCACTGCATGTGTGGGAGAAGAATTTGCTAGATGACTTTAGCTTCTAGAAAGTCAGCATTGAGTAATGCTCTCTGTGGGGTTAGAGAGCCCCTGCAAACCAGTGATTTTTATGGTATAGTATACTTGAATTCAGTGAAACATCCCAGGTCTCAACTACTGCAGTACTCCCTATAATTACTGCAGCGGTGTCCTTTTGCCTCCTACACATTATCTGTACCAACACGAGACACAGAATACTAATCAGGCAGATGTGTCAATAGATCACCCTCCATAGACACAGCATGGTGACATTTTGTGCCTGAAATCAAGTCTTGAGCACAGAGCAGTGGTGGGTGCCATGAATGAGGTCCAAAGTGAGATTATATCATTCTGCTCTTAAAATATTATCCAAACTGCATGCATTTCAACATCTCTTGGCAAACTGATCAACTAACAATTCCTTTTGCCACAAGAAAAAACAAACCCAGTTATGTTTTATTAAACATTTTTAAAAAAACAGGCTGCTTTGGAAATGGGTTTTTATAAAGCATTATTATCAAATGCCTCATAGAATGTATGTGGCAAAACAAAGCTTTGTAGCTGTTGAGAATTACAGATTAATGCAGTAAATCTGTCTCTTACTGCATGGGATTAGATTTGGACTGTAACGAAAAAATGTCCTTGCTTTACAAATATTCATGCTTAGAAGTGCAAAAGACGAAACGGAAAGAATGATAGAATAATATGGAAATAGAAAGTGAAATTCCACCCCAAGTTACATATTTGCCTTTTCCAAAAGCATTTTTAGAAAAGATTTGCATTATACATTATCCAGTGCATCCAGCCTTGCATAAACAAGAAATGTCTTCCTGAAAATGTATTATGTATGTTGTGATCATTGTTCGGGAAAAATGTGAAGGGGGGCATGGAGTGGGGTTGTTACTGATTATTTTCAAAAGAGGTCTCTTCAGTTTTCATTACATTTTAATCTGGGTGCAGCTGTGAGAAAGGACTAACCCAGTACTCAGCAGCGTCTTCCTTTCCTTCTTCATCTTGCCTGGAAATAACTGGTGCAGATGGACCTGTAAGCCAAAACTGGGAGCAGGAAAGAGTTACCAGAATGAGTATGCAAGTGGGAGGTGCTGGTGGTCCTGCCACCAAAGGTAATGGCTACACGGTCCTTTTGACAAGCCTGAGAGGGGGAAAGGGTTCTGTGAATCCTAACACTGCCCCAAAATGCACATGATAATCCTGTTCCATGGTACCAATGCTATAAGGAGATTGCGGTTAGCTAGTTACCTGATCCAAAGCCATATTTTCCAATAACATAAAATATCACCTTGACTCAGAACTTGGGTTTATTTAACTCTAATTCTGAACCTTGGTAGCCATCTATGAATGCAGTCCATGTTTACTTTTGACCTGGGCATAACGAAGATTGAAGATAGAGACTTCTGCATGTCAAATAAGTCTTCTGTCAGAGAAGGGTTGTTCCTCCCTCTGATGGGTTGTAGGAAATTACCCGCTACCACCACATGAATTTCACTGTGCCAAAAATTTACGTTTTAGGAGGAACCTCTCTCAAAATATAGCTAGTGCCAAAAGTATCTTCTGTTACTCCCAACATTGTTCCTCTAATAGAATCCCCTGGAGAAGTCATTGCTGACGATGGCGGTTTCCATTTTGGTGGCATTGAAGACTTGGTCTGAAGGAGAGAAGAATTAGGTAGACATCATGAGCAGGTTGACCAACATCAACGGAAGCTATTTTCCCAAAACAGCTCTCTGCTAACCTCCTTCCTGCAGCACGATGTTCTCATGAACCATGGCTCCTTTATCCATAAAATATATTCCAGACTATAGGTTTCAGTTAGAATGAATTTAAGGGTAGTACATTCCAAGGCGGATTAGTGACATTTTGGTGGGGTGTAGAAAACTGTAAAATAAGGTCTTCTGGTCCCTAGTTCAGGTAAGTGTATGACATGACAAATATCTGCTCCTGAGAAAATTGTCAGATCCATCATTTTACTCTCAAATGTATATGTCTCTAGATGTGGTGTGCAGGAAGACAGTTTTATATGCTGGACTTGATGTCTTATGGGGAACATACTAATTTGCTTGAAAATAAGACTTGGAGCCCTTTCCCAGAGTCCTGTGCTTAGAGCATCGATGGATGTATCCATCAGCATTGTGTTCCACTGCTCAAGGGAGATCTTGCTGATTAGCATGGCAATGCCAATGCCAAAAGATCAGATAACTTCTCATGCCTACAGAAAGTAGCAACTGGCTTTGTCAAATGTACTAGTAGTGCATATTAGATTCCTACTAGGGATGGGCATGAAATGGAAAAATTATGTTTTGTTTTATTTTGTTTCCTGTGTGATTCATTTTGCTTTGTTAGAAACAATTTTTTAAATAAAGTTAATATGAAATGAAACAGTAATGAAACAATTTGTGACTCTATAAAATGGCTCTCCTGGGTCCTAGAGGCACCAAATCTCATGCCATTTTCCAGCAAAACTAAGCAGCTTGCTTTAAACAACAAAAAAGTTTCATTTCATTACTAACGAAATGCTGCTTCCCCATTTTGTTACCTAATAAAACGACAAAACAGCATTTCGTTTTTCATTTCGTGCTCGTCCCTAGTGTAAACTGTTACTGTACATGTGACAGGCTCAGTATTATATTGCAGCTCGGTCTTCTTTTCTCCTGTGATGACAGTTTCGTCTCTCATATCAGTGTTGTTATTGTTTCAGGATGCCCAGGTAAGCCTGAAAGCCTAAATCAAATGATAGATACTTTTCGTATAGCCAAAATTTTGCAGCACAGTACAAGGAAACAGCTCTGAGAAATTACTGATACTTTTGAGGAAACTGGACCTTTTGGCATCAATGTTGTGGAGTAAGTAATGAATCATACAGATTATGTGAGGTTTTTCTCTGGAATGCTAATTCTACCAGAAGACATAAGCTGTATGAGGAGGATGGTGGCAGACAGTGGTGAATGTTTATCATCCAGTTAATGCGTAAGGATGTTATTCAAGGAAAGCAATTTCACATATCGGGAACACCCTGATGCTGTTCTTTACACTGTCAGTTAATAAAGGGCTGAAATACTGTTGCTAATTGAAGTTAAGTCAGAATTAGAATAAGCTCATTGAATCACTGGAACTTATGGAAAAGCTGACTCAACAAATCTGCACTGATTCAATGCGTCTACTCAAGTGCAACTTATTATGCTAAGCAATAGGATTTTGGCCAAGTCATCCTTTCCACAGTTCTTGAAAGCTTTTCAGAAGAAATCATAAATATGCGCTTAGCGTCAATTTTTGATTTTGTTGGGCTTAGAAAGTGACTAGACCTCAGATGATCCTAAAATATTATTCTAGCCATGCACACAAATCTAGAGTGGTATAGTCTGAAAATGCAGCAATTACAAATGAAGTAATTACAGGAACCGTTGTATGAAATTTTGAACTATTTTGTTGTGAAGCTGAACCAGGGACTTTTCAGTGCAGTTGCTT
Source organism: Phrynocephalus versicolor (assembly GCA_023846285.1). Lineage (NCBI taxonomy): Eukaryota > Metazoa > Chordata > Lepidosauria > Squamata > Agamidae > Phrynocephalus > Phrynocephalus versicolor. The sequence goes on from JAHTLZ010003542.1 coordinate 22,369,258, forward strand.
CTGGCATAAAGCAATTCCAGAAGGGCCTTAAGAGTTTGGTTTGTTGAACAAGGCAGTTAAGTGGCTTTCTCAGTGGGGAGTGATCTAGTTCTGGGCTGTCTGAAATGGTCTTAACCTTCAAAGGCAACCATGAAACAACAGAACAAAAAGAGGAAAAACAATGCCAGAGTTGCTTGTAAGTGTAGAACACGACCCAAAAGGATGTCCTTACAATACAGTGTAACTAGTCTACATTGCTTTGTCACCAAGCGACAAGTCCATTCAGACGAAGCTGCAGTATTCTTGCATTTTACAGAAAATGAAACCATGGGTTACACTGAATTCTAAGATTGCTTAATAGTTAATAAAATAAAAATGACATTGGCCAAGACAAGAAAGTGAGGTTGCCCTTGTCATATGTTCAGTCTCTCTCTCTCTCTCTCTGTCTCAAATTTCTACTATATATCACACAGTCTTGTGGCATCGCCACTACTCTGGGTGGTTTTCAGCAAAAGGATAAACATAAATATAACCAAAACCACCACCACCCCTATCCACATCACAATACTGTAATATAAAAAAGCAACTGATAGAGAGGATAAGATGGTAGACATAGACAAACACCTATATTTTAAAAAAGTAAATAATACAAATAACAGAAAGGATGTTGTGAGGACCTCCTCCCTCCCTCCACCATCAGAGCGCTGGGTGACAAAATGGGAGTGGCAGTGGTTTGTTGCTTAAATAAACTTTTTATTTTAACAACATTAAAGGCTCTGTGTCTTCATCTGCATCAACCCTCCCTTCGGCTATTATGGGCCCTGCCTTCGACCACCTCTTTGACAAGTGTCCCATAGAAATGCCCAGTTGAACAGTCCACCTTTTAACTGGAAAAGATTCTTCAAACATCTGGCCCGGGTCCAACGAAAGCCCGGCAAAACGCTCAGAGGTTGGGTTCTCCTCACCCATCTCGCCACTAGCATCGTCCTCAGATTCATTTGGTTGCCCAGCACTGCTCGCTCCTTCTTCTGAACCTCCCCACAGATACCACAGCATTCTTCCCAACGGGCCCTAAGTTCGCGTTGGGTCTCCTCTGTGCTAGCCTCTCAAAGTGCTCTTTCACCCTTCTTTTCTCCTCTCTCTGCATGGTCTGCCCCAAAAAGGGTGCCTTCACCACTTTTCTTTCCGGCCACTCCTGTTCTGCCACTTCTCGCGGGAGACCAAAAGTCACCCATTCCCCTGTCCAGGGGTCCTCTTTCACTACACCCACCAACTCCTCAGCAACCTTCCCTTCTTCCCTGCTGATCCAGCCTCCAAAGGCCATCTCTCCTCATCCCCTTTTCTCTTCCTCTACTTTCACCTCTGTATGCCCATTCCCCATTGCTCCTTGTTTCACCTCCCGACTTCCATTCTTCTTGTCTCCCCCTCCCGTGGTGGCAATGGATTCTCCCAGTGAGTGCAGGCTTAGACTGTGTGCAGGTTCTTAGGGAGAGGGGGACATACCCTCCTTCTCACAGATGCCCTGAAATGCTTCTCTGAAGGGCAAGATGCTTTCTGAATGTGAGAAGGTTAGAGGGCTGGCGCACCTCCACAGACACGGCATTCCACCACTGTAATGGTCCTTCTTCTGGTTGAAAGTTTCTTGGCCTCCCTTGGGAGGTGCTCAGAAAATAACTGATATTGTAATAGCCAGATGGAATTTATTTGCAGTCATTTCTCAAGTTTGATATATTGCCAATCAGTATTTTATTAGAATGTAATTATAGGGCAAAATAATATTCCATTATCAAAAGTTCTGTTTTACTGGTTTGTGAGCATATATTCATTTCTAGCATTCTCTGTTGTTGATGCTGCATGTACACTTAGGCAACAAGCAACACCTTGTCAAGTTTTCATATACATTTGTTAGGATAAGAAAGACCGAGGATATAATCTTATTCCCTAGAATCAAAACAAGTTGTGGAGCCATGGAGCCATCACAAAAACCAAATACAAAAGTGGAACAGGTGATACCTTTAATCTACTATAAAAATAACAAAAACGTTGCTAATATTTCGGTGGCAAAACCCCCTTCCTCAGAGCAGTGCCAGTAGGTTATAACATGGCAAAAGATGGATTTGCCAGGATTTCTCAGGAATTGCTAAACATGACATAGCTATTTCTGTCCTGGTTCAGAGATTCATAGAACTGTTGGTTTAAGAAGACTATCTGTTATCTGAAAGATGAAAGGCCTGTGTGGTGTGTTACATTTAAGGCAGATTTATTTTAACCAAAACACATTTGATAAACTCGTTTTCCCCCTTTCCCTTTCTTCATTTCTTTTCCTTTTGGGGGGGGGAGCACAAACAGAAAGAAACAGTCAGAGTTTCACTGACATTGCATGCCTTAGGAAATCACTTATTGTAGCACAGCTTCTTTGTGTTCCTGCAGTGAACAAATCAGCTGGATGAAACATTTGAACTACTTAGATGGCATGAATCTAGACTACAGCTCCCAGAAATCCTGGAAGTTTTAGTCCAAGATCTTCTGGGGAATCCATGGTTGGGAACTACTGGTCTAGGTGATAGTAACTGAGGACATAGCACTGCTCCCTCCCTTCTAGTCTGTTGCTGTCTAAAGCAATTTTATTTGTCATAGAATAGCTGTTGGTTGCACTATAATTTGTACGTGCATCAACTGTAAACAGCCTGCTTTGCATGTGTATCCATTTGCTTGCATGTGCATATTCATAGTTGGTAAATAATTGCATTTAGCTACTAACCACAAAGGTGTTGCACAGTAGGGCTTCTTTGAAGTTGTTAAACAATGTCCAAGTATATGTTATTCCATTTGGAATTCTCTCTCTCTCTCTCTCTCTATCTAGTATTTTAATTGATGCTTTGCTGTATCCTGTCATGAGCTGTGTTGCATCCTAAAGTAGTACCTTGGCAAACTTTTATGAAGGCAGGTGCCATCTTTATGGAACTGGAGCTGCAAAAGAAGGGCTGGTGGCCATTTTGAAAAATGGTTTCCTCACATTTATGCCAACTTGCTTGTGATGATGTCTGCCCTACTTATTTTGTGCAACCTATGCCACTGAGACAAAATTATTGTCAGCAATGACCTCTCCATAGAATTCTGTTACAGAAAAGACTTACATGTTATAATCTTAGCTTTCTTTCTGCTACTGTTGAGACTAATATCTGAAATGATTCAGTTCAAAGTAAAAACTCAATTCAGTATGTAGTTAGATATTTTCTTCTCAAAAATCTATGTTTTAGTTACACAATTTTGTGCTAAGAATACTGTACTCTGAGCCTCAAGTATATTTCCATTTGTGTTTAAAATGACCTTGTGCTGAAATTTTGAACTGGACTTTCATGCTAATGTTTTGGTACAACAAACAATTTAAAAGTTGATTATGAGCAGGCCTTGTGTCAAAGTTTTGTCATGTCAAATCTCACTTTCAAATGAGGGAGAGAAGGGTTGTTTGTAGGTTGTGTGGAGGCCTCACATATCCATTAATCACACTATGCTGCTTTAATGGGCCCACAAAGCTGAAAATAAACATAAACAGACAGGGCTGAAGCAAGGTGAGGGAAGGCAAGGCAATGGAAGGGCCTTGATCCAGTTCTGGTGATTCAGGAGGCCTGGCCTTCACTGCAAGCCCATGAGCATGGATGCTCAATTATAAATCATAGTTGAAGATGCGAATGTAAATTTTCTCCTTGTAGCTATATTTTCTGATACCTGTGTGTTCACGACATTTGAGAGAGCCAGTTAAAGGCATTGCTCAAACAACAAAAGTGAGCTGTTAGCATTAGACATGGGCACGACTCGGCGAAATTGTCGTTTCCGTTTTCGGTTGTCGTTTCCGTTATGTAATGGAAACGGTAACGATAATTAAGCCGTCAGAACTCGAACTCGAACTGAAAAAAGAAAAATTTGGTCGGGTTTATCGTTGTCGTTCATGGCATCGCGGCGATCGCGCAATGCCATTGCCAAGCAGCACAGAAAAAGTTTTAAAAAATAAAAAGAAAACCGACTCCCGGCCAAAAAAGCAGGCGAAAATATGCTGCCTGAGGACACCTACCTGAGGGGTGGTTTCTGGGGGGGGTCCCCGGCCTTCCCCCCCTCTCCTGTCCTGGGCTGCTTGCACCAGGCTGGGGGGGGGGTCATCCTCATCGTCTCCATGCCATGCGGTGGGGGGGTGATCCAAAATGCTGACCGCAATATTTATTTTTAAATTGTGGTCCAAAAACCCACCAAAGCACAACAGAAACATGTGAAAATTAGGTATTTTAAATGCCTGATTTTTATAGAAGCAGCAGTGGGTTTTTTATAGCAGTAAAAGGTCGCACTGATTTTATTTTATTTTATTTTTTATTTTTTTAAGACCTGCCCATGTGGGCTGGGCATGGGATGGGACCATGCAATTTTTTTGAACCATTCCACCAATGGCATGGCCAGGTTTTGACTGACACATGTCGCCCGCCCCCCCCCGCCGCCCCCCTGCCGCGGTCGCCGCCCGCCCATGGCCCCCCGCCACCACTGCCCATCTGCCCCCCCCGCTCCCCACCTGCCCGCTCACCCACCCGTGCCTCCCCCTGCCACTGTCGCCGCCCACCCATGCCCCCCGCCACTGCCGCCCGCCAGCACCTCCCCCTTGCCGCCCGCCCCCCCGCCCCGCCCAGGGCGCAAAAACACCTAGCGCCGGCCCTGATTGCGGGACGCCCCTATGTTCTTCGTGCTAAATCGCGTTGGAAACGACAAACGACAAACGGAAATGACAAATTTTTGAAAAATTTCACGACAAACGGAAACAACCCGAAACGGACCCGTTCCAACAAACGACAACTCAAAACATCATTTTTTTCTGGTTGTGCCCATCTCTAGTTAGCACACAGAAAGCTTTAGGACTTGAGCACAGAGAGACAGGCTGGTAGAATTATCTCTTTGTGATCTGCACTCTCAAGAGGCTGTCCTAAGTTTCTTTATCCATTCCATTGTAGAAGCAGAAAAGACAACAGAATATGGTAGTAGAAGCAACCGAGTGGCACATAACTAACACACTGTGGGCCAAATTACTTGTGATGCAGAACATATCACTTGGGGGGTGGGAACCCTACATGTAAACAGCCACTGTGATGGGTGAAGATTAAACCTGTGATCGTGGAGGTGGGGAAAAATAATAAAATCTGCTTTGCTAGGACATTTTTACTCCCACCATTATGTGAATCAGGAGTTAAGTTCTTTGCTGTCTAGGGTATTTAAAACAATATAAATATAGCATGAAGGAAGAATCGTTTTCATCAATGCCACGGTGCACACACAATGGTCTTGATCCTAGTTTTCCCTTCTCCTGCCAGTAGCTGCTGTTTGCAATTGTAAAATGATCATGCAATATAAAGTGGTCTTTTTAGTATCACATGTTGGTTGGCCCTCAAATTGTAGACCCAGGGAAGATAACCCAGCCTGCCAACAAGTTGCACCAATCTGTTGTCAGAAACATTAGAGGGGGGGGGATAATTATAAGTGGATGACAAAAAGCATGGCTTGGGCTGATTACAGAGGAACATAACTGATGCAGCATAAGGAGGGGCTCCCAGTATCAGGTGACCCACTTGCCGGATGATGCCACCTTTCCAGCCTCTGCTAGGCAACCAAGGATGGTGGGTGCAAAGTGGTTAAGAAGACTCCCCCAGACACAAGATTAATGCAGGGGACCCACTCCCATGGTTTGTGGAGGACACATCTTTGCCAGTCCTTCACTCCTTGGTCCCACGGGAAGGGATCTCTTGCCTGGAATAGGGCCATCCTTCTCTTACCAGGGTTCCGCTCCTATGGGTAAAACCATCACCCCACGGTAATTGGTAATATCATAAGATATTTAAGCTTTATAAACTAGACAACAAGTTCCCCTTCACTCCTTCCAGCAACACACATCAAAAATAAATGTCACCTGTGGGTATGTAAAGGCAGAAGGCAGGTGGGCAAAGTTCAATAGCAGATGGCTGAAGCTACAGCCCGAACCTACTTTTAATTCTCCTGGTGAACCAGAGCTAAAATGTTCATTTTTCAAAATGCTGTGGGCGGGAGGGGGATTTCCCCACTTCTCCACCCTCAGCTAGCCTAATGCCCATAGGCTGGCTTCTGCTTCTTTTCAAATCAACCTGGGAGGAGATGCCACTTGGGTCCAATGATGGTGGCCAAAGCAAAGCAAAGTATTCTGCTTCTATACCGCCCCATAGCTCTTCAAGCACTCTCTGTGTGGTTTACAATTTAACTATGCAGGCTACACATCCCCCCTCCCCCCGTAGGCTAGGTATTCATTTTACCAACCTCGGAAGGCTGAGTCAACCATGAGCCGGCTACCTGGGACTGAACCCCAGGTCATGAACACAGTTTTAGCTGCAGTACAGCTGTTTAACCACTGCGCCACGCGGCCAGGTGGCACTTCGGGATTTGCCAGGCTCCAAAGCTGGGTCCGCAAGGCAATCTGGACTTGGGCAACCTAGCTTTTAAAAGGTGAAGGATACTAATAGTCTTCCTTCCCAACGCCCACAAGGAGATGGGGCTCGTTGTACATGGCCGTGGGGAGGGAATATTAGGCCAAGACAATGCTCAGATATAGTCTCCCATTCATATCTTCCACGTCCATTCTGCCTTGTTTACCTCTGTGTTTGGAAACAGGGCTTTTGTTCCTCCTTGTTCCAAAGGAATGTGTTGTTGCAATGACTTAGTAGCAAGAAATTGTAGAGGACTCCAAGGCTGCTACCTCACCTGTGTTTTGATCCTGATCTTCTGAAGGTCTGGCTTTTCCTCTTTGTCCCATCACGTGACTGAATAAGTGGGACAGGCGTTCACACGTCCAAAGCTGGTTTTTAATTTAAAAGTGCAGTTCAGCCCCCTTGGCCAGCAGGTGGCGCTAGCATTTTAAAAAAACGGAGCACTTGGCTGGAGGAAATTAAGGCTTAGGGCACCACATGGAGCTTCCTGTTTCTCCGAAGGTGAAAAGCAATTTAAAAAACAGTGCCGATTGGCCCCAGGAACAGCCGGTCGGTGCTATGAGTTAAAAAAAAGAAGAAACCCGAATCATCTGCGTGGTCCCACGGCATCTGCTTCCTTAAAAAGTGGATTATCAAAGCGAGGCAAAAAATTCCTTACCTCCTGGGTGAGTCACAGACACCTCGTTTAAAGGGGCATTATTGGGTTTTCTTTTTTCTTTTTCAAAAAGCCTGGTGGCCGTGGGAATGGCATTTTTAACACAGGTTTTTCTAGTAATTTAAACTGCTTTTAAAGGGACGTGGGACTGAGCCCCTAGTCTGAAATGGAACTATTAAGCCTTTTTCATCCTTTTAAAAATTGAAGAGTTGATAACTGTGTAAATGATGCCCTACTAGCTTGATCTGGCCCTGGATCTCTCACTGAGGAATTACATTGTGTGACCAATGACTGGTTTCAACCACACGACACTTCAGCAGAGCAAGGGCTCCATGTTCCTCCTTGATCCCATACCTTGAAGCAATGAGCTCTGCCAGCCCAATGGCAAGGCACATTGAGGAGAGTGACAGGTGAGGGTCACTTTTGCAGCTGATGAGATGCGGGAACAAGAAAGATAACGTTAGAAATGGATGTTAGAAGTAGCCCAGAAGTAGACCTGAAAGTCAGATAGTATTGCCAAGTGGTGTTTAAGACATGATTTCATTCTAGTTTCTAATCCAGGGAGAACCAGTTCATTCCCATAAGCAGTTCAGGTTAATCTATTGCTTAGTTAAAAGGAACAGAAGCGAAGGGAAGGGAATGGCGGCCTATCTTACCCTGAAAACCTTTGCCACAAATGGAACATGAGGGGATGTATTAATTTTTCAACACATTTAAAGGCCAGGAGATGGTTCAGAGGAAGCTACCCAGCAGCAAACAGTCCCGATTCTTAAGCAAGCTGAATTGGATGAACTCTCTTACGAAGAACAATCCCTTTCTGGTTGCTCGGGGGGGAAGGCAGCAAACCTGGCCTAACTCAAGGGGGAAGCATGTCCTGAGACTGAATCATTATGTTGGAAGTTCTACATAGCCATCAATTCAAATCCTCTGCTCAAGGCTGGAATATACAAGTCAAAGAATATCTGCCAGGTGGTTTCTCTAAATTTCTTTTGAATGCCTCCAGTCTTGGAGTACTCACCACCTCTCAAAGTAATTTGTTCCACTGTTTTACTGCTCTAACTTTTAAGAAGTTTTTCCTGATATTCAGCTGAAAATCTTGTTTCCTGTAACCTGAGCCCATTGGTGCATTCTGGGTTGAAAGAAAACAGAGCCAAACCCCTCCACTGTATGACATCCTTTCAAAGATTTGAAAAGTTCGCTCATATCTCCCCTTGGTCTCCTTTCGTCAAGACTAAAGTTCTTCCAGTCTTTCCTCATAAGTCTTGGTTTCCAGCCCCCTAATCATCCTTGTTGCCCTCTTCTGAAAGTGTTCCAGTTTGTCAGCACTCTTGATGTGTGGTATCCTGATCTGGACACAGTACTAAAGACAGGGCCTAACCAGTGTTGAGTAGAGGGGAAACTAGCACCTCATGGGGTCTAGAGACCACAATTCTATTAATGCAGCCTAAAACAGCATTTGCCTTTTTTTTGTAGTGACATCACACCTTTGGCTCATATTCAGTTTGGGATCTACCATGATTCACTTGTTGTATTGCTGAGCCAGGTATCCTCCACCTTGTAACTGTGTGTTTGGTTTCTTTTCCCTAGGTGCAGTACTTTGCTTTTATGCCTCCTGAATTTCATTCTGTTGTTTCAAGCCTACCTAGATCATTTTAATTTTCACTTGTGTCTTCTAAGATGTTAGCCGTTGCACCAAATTTTGTGTAATCTCCAAATCTTATTAGCATTTCCTGCATCCCCTGATCCAGGTCATTTATTTAAAAAAACCTTGAAGAGCATTGGGCCCAGAACTGAGCCATGGGGTAACCCACTTGTTACCTCCTTCCCATAACCCGAGTATGATTCTGTAGCCAAATGAGTATCCATCAGACAGTTGTTCTGTCTATCCCACACCTAGTTAGCTTACAATGGGCACATGTCTATGGCATTCCCTCTGTCTATCAGGAAGGTCTGGCATGATTTGTTCATGTTGGCTTCCAGAGTATCCCAGCAGTTAGATGGGCAATACATAACTCCAATAAATTCATTCATTCATTCATTCATTCATTCATTTATTCATTCATTCATTCATTCATACCTACCTACCTACCTACCTACCTACCAACCAACCAACCTACCTACCTACCTACCTACCTACATACATACATACATACCTACATACATACCTATACATACTACATTATTTTCTAGGTGCTTGCATAGCGACCTATATATAACGTGTTCCTAAATTTTCCCTGGGATTGATGTCAGGATTACTGGTCCTAGTCTTTCATTTGGGAGAAGACTGAGAGCACTTTAGCTTTTTCTTTTGTCATCTATTATCATTTCCCCATCTCTATTAAACAGATGCGCCACTGCTTCTCTTCTTTGTCTCTATCTAACCTCAGCTCATTTTCCACCAGTGCAACCAGTTTGCACTTGCTGCATGTATCCGCTGTGTTACCACTCAGACACAAAAACAAACACTGCACAAACTTTGCAGGTCACCATATCTGATGTGTCTCTTCCTTCCACGAACCTCATTAACTTTTGGCTAATATATAAATATATCCAAAATACAGTGGTACCTCTGATAACAAATTTAATTCGTTCTCCAAAGCAGTTCAACATCCGAGGCAATTTGTTATCCGAAATGCGGTTACCCATTTAAATGAATGGGAAACTGATTAATCCATTTCAGAGGTCTGAACTAAGGCAAAAAAGTCTAACAACATCTGAAAGGGCATAAGTAAGTAATACTACACTCTGATAAGGTCAATAGTTAACATTTAGTATCAATTCATCATGCTTGTTCAGGAGCAGCAAAGAATAATCAAGTAAGAAAAGAAACACCCAGTGCTTCCAGCTGTGTCCTGTGTAGTGATAAAATGATGACAATATATATATATTGTGTGTGTGTGTGTGTGTGTGTGTGTGTGTGTGTGTGTGTGTGTGTGTG
>JAHTLZ010003542.1:22382331-22402811 GCA_023846285.1 Phrynocephalus versicolor
ATGCATTTGAATACATCATTAATAATACTGTATATTGAATGTGGATATATGGATTAAGGGAATGGCATCATCTGGGAATGCTTGTGTAAACTAAAAGTGCATGATGGAGTTTACTGAAGTTCAGAGATAACTGTTGAGAAGAACTACTGTGTACCAGTTTGGTTATTTTCCTGAAGGTCACGCCTAATTAGCGTTGGCTTCCAAATGTATAGGGCCTCTTAAGATAATGTGGGTTATGGAGATGTGTCTCCTTTCCTTGTGTTAATTACGTGAAAACAATCCATTCAGTATATGTGTTGATACAAAGCTACTTATTGATTATACTGGAAACCATGTACGGGGGAAAGGTGTAAGGCACACTATATCTATGTGAACATTACCTGTGCTTGTGATTACAGTATATAAGGATAATAATTTAAATAATATTGGTTACAGACAATGCTGGTTACACTTAAGAATAATGAGAATAAGTATGTTTAGACTACTTCCACAGTTTGGAAGCAGATTTCAAGAACTCCCATGGGAGGAAGTGAGCAGTTATGACACTATTCCATGATTTGTTTTAACCATGGTTTGTTGAACAAGCAGAACAATCTTTGGAGAGAAGGCCATCAAAAGCACTCCAGGTACTAAACAGGAACTGGAAGAATAAGCCACAGTTTCTTTGCTCATCTGTAAAAATGTTCCTTCTAGTCCATGTTTAAAACAAATAATGAACTACTGTCATGTGTGAATCCAGCCACTGTCTGAACACATACATCGTGTTAGATCACTGCAATTCTTTGCTGAAGCCTGTGAAATTATTTTGCAGAGAGATTGATGATTGCTGTGCCAGGATGAGAAAGGAAATCATAATCAAAGCTATTTCACTGATTTATAATAAATTATGTAGAAGAAATTTACATAGCTGTTGTCAAATGTGCATTTGGAAGACTGTGATAATACCCTCTATAGTGCTGTATTTATTTGGCACTTAAAATTTCCTTAGACAACATTAGTTGCATTTAATTATGTTAAAGTTAGGGAGCAGTCTCTTAGATCCAGGGGGAGTGGGTTTTATGTATAGCTACAGGAGTCAATATTTTTGGCAGTAAATTCCCACATGCACTACGTTAGAAACTCAACTGCGCCCATGCTACACACAATGTTGCACACAATTCCCCTTTGGAGAGATGACAACAAAAGCAAGCTGGGAATTGTGCCATTCCTTTTCTTCTTCGTCCATTAATTTTCATTATCTTGCTGGAACAGCAGTCCTGCTGTCTCCTCTTCCTTTTACTTTGAACATACCTGAAAAAGCGCTTTCTTTTGAAGTCTCACAATGACCTTTAGCTGTTAAGCCTGTGGCAAGTGCCACCCATCAGTTGTTGGTGGATTACAAGACAGAACAGTTAGCAGTAGACCAAGTGACAGATGAAACAATTCCTTTCAACACACATTCTTCTGTTTCAGCAAAAGAAAGCTGAACCAGTCTGCATTGTTACCAAGAGAGAAACATTCCAGCCAATTATAAAATATCACATATCACTGCCATACACAAATACACTGATACTGTACTTTCACTGACTCCCTTCTTTTCTAATGCTGCAGCCCGAACTTGATCAAGCACTACACATAACAGAACCATTCAATCATTGGATTGGAAGGCCATCAAGTTCAACCCCCTGCTCAGTGGGGGAATCTAAGTCACAGCATATCTGCCAGGTGGTTGTCTAAGTTTCTCTTGAATGCCTCCAGTGTGGGAGCACTCACCACCTCCCATGGGAATTTCTTCCAATGTCATATTTTCTAACAGTTAAGACATCCACCACCATCACTCCAATATTCAACCAAAATCCAAGTTCTGTGACTTGAGCCCATTGTTGTGCATCCTGTACTCTAGGATGATCGAGAACAGATCCTTCCCCTACTCTGTATGAGAGCCTTTCAAATGTTTGAAAAAAAGCTATCATATCACTCCTCAGTTTTCTTTTCTCAAGGCCAAACGTGCCCATTTCTTTCAGGCTTCCCTCAAAGGCCTTGGCTGCCAGTCCCCTGACTATTCTTGTTGTTCTCCTCTGAGTTTGTTCATGTCCTTCTTGAACACAGAAGTAAACACAGTGCTTAAGATGAGGCTTAGCATACAATGAATAGAGAAGGACTCTTCATCTAGCATTAAAAAAATAAGTCAAGGAACTTTGCCACCACTCCCACCACCCCATGGCAGTACAACTGGTTTCTAATTGGCAGATGCTTTGTAAGAGGCAGCAGGGGAAGGAAATGGAAAATTGAGAGGCAAAAATCTTTATAGAATCTTCCGGCCAAAAGGTGCTTATCACAGACTTAGGAGAGCCTGCGCCCCAGATCAACGAGCTTGCATTCTGATGCCTGGGGTGCTTGGGCGGCTGGGTGGTTGCTGCTTCTATTTACTTCAAAGATTGCAAAAAGATTTCATGCTTTGAAGATGTCTTCCAATCTGTTCCGCCTCTATGAGAAGTATTTTGTTATTTTGTTCCTCATAGGACTTGGTGACTAGAGCTCTCATTATTCTGGTTCTCTTCTTTTGGACATGTTCCATCTGTTCAAGATCCATATTAAATGACAGTGCCCAGAATTGGATCTAGTGTTCCAGATGAGGTCTGACCAAAGCAGAATAGACGGGGTTGTTTTACTTCTCTTGATTTGAATGCTATAATAGACGTGCAGATGCAGTCAAGTATTGTGTTAGGTTTTGGGGGGCAGGAGGGGTGTTCTGTTTTTTTCATTTGACCATTGCATAGCATGATGTGTGTCGTGTCGTTGCAGTTGTGACCGACTCTTCATGATCCCATGTCCATGGAGTTTTCTTGGCAGGAATATTGGAGTGGCTTGCCAGTTCCTACTCCATGTGCCTTCAGCACCTGGTATTTCCTGGTGGTCGCCCATCCAAGTACTCATCAGGGCTGACCCTGCTTAGCTTCCGAAATCAGGTGATATCGGATGTGCTCAGGGCATCTAGGCAGCTGCATCACATGATAATTCATCTTAAGTTTGTGGTCTACTAAAACCCTCTAGGCTGGCTGGAAAGAGCAAACCACTTCTAAATACACTCGATTTAGAAAACACTGACAAGGGGTGCCATGCCAGAACTGACGTGATAGGACATAACTATTTAAGACACCTAGATCCTTCTCATAGGTACTACTGTGAAAATACCTCTCTACCATCTTATCTGGGTAAAACCTTTTTCCCCTGCTTAAAAGTAGATTATTGGCAAACCTCATTTTGTTCATTAGAAACCAGGGGCATGGATAAAACCTGTGGCATCCCACTGAGCACATGCTCTCAGAAAATTTAAGGACTATCAATAAGCACTTTTTCATGGTGTTCTATCAACTAGGCCAGTGATGGCGAACCTTTTAGAGTCCGAGTGCCCAAACTGTGATTCAAAACCCACTAAAATTTCACAATGTGCCAATAAAGCAATTTAACCTGAATAAAGGTGGCCGTGAGGGGGCGATGTCAGGTGACCACAGAAAGGGCTCCGAGTGCCACCGTTGGCACCCGTGCCATAGGTTCGCCAACACTGAACTAGGCAAATCCCCATTTCTTCCCTCATGGTAAGGACCCTATCTGGGAGATTTGATCTTTTTGCTGCTTCCCCCATTTTCTGGAAGATACACTTGTCAGCCAGCCAAGTGAAGCATTTGTTGGACTTGACATTCTTGGCAGAGTTGGGCTTCCAGCGGTTATGAAAGCAGTTCATCTCTGCCACTGCTACAAATACGACAGTGTAGAAGCATCATAAGCCAGCATTACAGCTTCGCCTTCACTTAGGTTTAAAAATGCTAAATGTTAATGAGTTCTTCTGCAGTGTCATTGCAGGGGACAAGATAGCATCCAAAACCAAAATTAGTTGGCTCTATCTAACTGCTACCGTTTCAATTTACCTTCCATTGGACACAATCTCACTGTAAGTTGTTTGGTATTGCATGGTACCTCAAGACTGTAGGGAAGTGGATGGCTATATTTAGGGTCTTTAAAAATTCATTACAGGCTAAATTATTTAGACCTAGAAATATGCCCTGGTTTTCAGAAATGTTTAGCACCTAACAACTTCAACTGCCTTTTTGATTATTGCTTTATTAAGCTATTGAGGATAAGGTCCTATACCGACTTTAATGAGAGCAAGTACCACTGAATTCAATGAGGCTTTCTTCTGAGTAGACTGATTAGGATTGCAAAGTGGATGGCTTATAAGGGCAACTGCTAGTATAGCAAGGAGCTATAAATTCAAGTTAAACTATATTTTAAGGCAGGGGTGCCCCAACTTTTTGTAATGAGGGCCAGATTTGGTGGCTGAGAATGTGTCAGGGGCCGGTTGCTCCCTGACCCTGCCACCCCACTGCAAGCTCCACCCACTGACCCCTTGTAACCCCACCCGCAGGAAGGAAGGCGGGGACCAAGGGAGGGGGGAAGGAAGGTAGAAACCAAGGGAGGGAGGGAGGGAGGTGGGGACCAAAGGAAGCACAGGGAGCCTGTTTAAAAAAACATAGGGCAAAGGAAGGGGAGGGAGGGGCAGGCCAGCCAGCAGCGGGCCACTCAGAATGGCCTGGCGGGCCGGATTTGGACACCCCCCCCCGGGCCGGACTTTGGGCAGGCCTGTTTTAAGGCAACTGAACTACAACTTTGAGCACAAACCCAGTGGTGTTTTTGTTATATATGTTGGTATGCTGTTTGTATGTGTTTGGCTGGCTGGCTGGCTTCAGCGACGCAGGCTTAAACAGAACAATTTTATAGCTGCCTTGAGCATTTGTATTGAGAGCCAGAATACAGGTATTTAAATTAAGAAACCCTTCCCTAATTTGAGAGTTAAGTTGTGTGTTTTTAAAACAAAGCAGGCTCTGGAAGTACAGTAGTGCATCGTAGAATGAATTTAATTCATTCTACGGGTCAATTTATCTCACCTAAAAAATCATCTTACGAGACACGGTTTCCCATAGGAATGCATTGAAAACCTATTAATCCCTTCCCTCTGGAACGGATTAATTGGTTTTCAATGCATTCCTATGGGAAGGCTGTCTAAAACCCCTTCAATCAAGGAACAGCGGAAGGCTCCCCCCCCCACAGCTGACAGCTGATTTTGACAGGTCAGAGCTGTCAGAATCAGGTGTCTGTCTCAGCTGCGTGGAGGAGCCTCCAGCTGCCAGTGATTGAGGCACCTCCTCTTCACCAGTGTCTCTGCGCCAAGACTCAGGGAAGAGGAGGTGGCGGAGGCAGCTTCTATCCTGCCTTTCCTTCCCTGTAGCATTCGATCTATGCCTGCTACAGGGAAGTGAAGGCAGGATACAAATCTCCACTACCTTCTCTTCCCCAGGAACAAGGTAAGCGGCATTGGTGGCGGATCACTGCTATCACCGTTTACCTCTGGGCTGGGTGAACATCACTGGGTGAATATCAGTGTTCTGCCCACCAATTTGGCAGGCAGAGCACGGACTCATTGATCTTTGCCCAGGCCGGGTGGCTTGCAAGGGAAGCAGTGGTGGTGACCAGGGACAAAGTCAGTTTTTGTGTGCCCCCAAGAAATGGGGAGCATCTAAGGCACTGCATAGAAGGTGGTGTTGGCAGCTGGGGAGCCCTCCGCAACAGCCCTGGCAGGTAGCCCATGATACGCCTTCCTGCGGCTCCTGGCTAAGGAGCTGTTTGGCACCCAATTTTGAGCTCCATATGCTGCTACCTGGGGCAGATGTCCCCCCTTGCCCCCTTGCTATGCTACTGCCCCCAAGAAGTCCCCAAACAATTCCCCATAGGTACCTAGAGACACCAAATTTGCAAAGAAGTTTCCTCTGACTTTCCTTTACAACCTTTCCAATTTTTGTGAAGATCAGATTTCCCCAAGCCACCCGTTAAAGGGCATTTTTATAGGGGAGCTACTTTGTGGATGCATACCTCAGATGTCTGAAATCCCATATGATAATTTTTTGACATAAAAATGAATGTACAAATTGATTTGTCAGGGGAAAAAACATAAATTCATTTTTGTGATCTGTTGACCTTGATGAATCATGAATCAAAATGAATCACAATTTTTCTGATTCATCCCATCTCTAGTCTTTATGCTAGCAGTGTTTAAGGAAACTCAAGAGTGTTACTACATGTACAGTATGTCCTTCTTGTGGTTTCCCCACGGGCATCTGGATTTACCACTATTCCTTGGTGGCCTTTTAGATCCAAGAGGCAGCTTAAGTGAGTGGGACAACCACTTCTCAGCATTGACTTTCTTCCAATCTTTACTAAGGATGTTGATGAGCCAGAGCAATAAATAGCTCAAGACAAATTCAACCAGATGTGTACCAGAACTCACTGCCTACTTCAGTAAGATAATAGCAATGGATGACTGTCTACACAGAGTAATCCAGAATGGATGGGACTCTTCCCCCACCCCGTTCCCCTGTGCAGATTCCATCATGACTAAAACAAGAACAGGCACAATAGGTGTGTAAGGGAGCAAAAGCCCTATGGGAAGTGGAGGTGGAGGAAAAATCAGAGGGAAACTAGGTGGTGTTTCATACATTCCCTCTTCATCCATGCCATCTGGATCACTTTCACTCCTTGTTAGGTTTCTGGGCGGTTTGGTTCAACACATTGGAGACCTCCCTGCTTCTGTCCCAAGATGGCCAAGCTGCCAAGGAGGCTCTCTGGAGTGTCCCCTGGGACGGAGGCCTCCCTCTGAAAGGTTCTTGCTCAGAGGGAAGTGCTGTGGGCAAGGTGGCCATGCTTGCGCTAAGGCCCTCTCAGGTAATGGTCTCTGTACAGGAACTGCTGTTGCACTGCTGTGGCAGAGATGCTGGCAAAAAGATGAGTCCAAGTTAATCAGTGAATGAGCAATTGGATAGGAGACAACAAAAGAGAGAGGAGATCTTGCATCTCAGGGCAAATAATAAGAAATACCTTGCAAGGGATGGGGCTGGACAGGGCGGGATGAGATTCAGCTTTGGGCATGAACAGCTGGGGGTGTCGACAGTGAGCTCACCTCCCAGCAGTGGCTCAGGCAGCTCCCTTAAGGTCTTCCATAATGGCTCGAAGGACCCTACAGCACAGAACGGGATGTGGCATGTAGGCAAGGGGACTCCTCAGAGACACTTTCTGGGAGCAGAACCTTTCCATTAGTGGAAAGCAGATCCAGGGTCCAATTCAATATGATGTATTAAACAGATCACACTCCTTAAATATATCAGCAATTAACTTTTTGGAAGCAGCACTAATTATTTCGGCCAGGCTTCAATTAAAATTCATGGGGAAATCAGTCTATTTTTAGAAGCTCTATTTGGGGCGGAGGGGAGCAGAACCAATTAACTTTGGGTTTCATACGGACAACTGAGTGCATGTCTAGTCCCTGCTGTTTTGGCTTGTGTTCTCTCCATGAATCCATGCAAACCTGTTTTTTGAATTAATCAGTATTTTAATCCATAAGATACAGTTGAATGTGTATTTCTTTTGAAAAACATTTTTCAAAATCTGCATCTTGAAATGCATTTTGATCCTTGTTAAAAAATCTGTAAACTGCCTTGGAATATACAGGGATTTCACAAGCCAGTGGAAGTTCCCAATCCACACTGTATTAATCTGGGAGGTGAAGATCAAATCCATTATTATGTGAATGTTGGACTATCAGAGGCTTCATATGTCCCTAAACATACATCTCTTTGTCCCACTTCAATGTTTCCACACGCCTGAAACTGACTGTGATGTAATATTGCTGTACATCAAAACCACAGTTTTTTATTCTTCATTCCATTGTTCATCACAAAGATGTCAAACATGTTACAGAAAACAAAAGGTAAAGTCTGTTAGTTCTCTTTAAATCTAGTGCTGTTCTTTATTTTAAGGAAATAATTGCTCCTGGATTTTTAATCAAAACAATGTAAGAAATTTATTTTAAGCAGATCCTTGGTTAAAATGTGGAAGTTTTGATGCAAAGAAACACTGCTTAGGTGTGCTTGGTGAAGCTATAAACCATGACTGTTCAACTTTGAACAGGCCAAGGTCTACTTTTTCCAGCCCAAAGTGCCTGAGGGTGTCTACACTAAAACCTCTACTTACGAATTTTATCTGTTCCGAGCACATGCTCATAACTAAAAACTTTTGTAAGTAGAGCAGCAGTTTCCCATAGGAATGCATTGAAAACCAATTAATCTGTTCTGGAGGGATAATATTTCAGTGTGCCATGGCCCTTGAACTGCCCCGCTCAGCTGAGACAGTGGGCTGGCAGACCCAGAACTTTGCTGGGGCAGTGTGGCCCTTGAGATGGGGGGTGGAGGGGTGGAGAACTTATCCCCTCACGTTTTTTATTGATGGCCGGCGGGCTACTTTTGAACCCTTCATGGGCTACCAGTAGCCCACGGGCTACCTATTGGGCAGGCCTGCAATAAACAATTTCTTTAATTGTTGACTGTAACAACACAAGAACAAGCCACTGTTAGCACCAAACCATTGCTTTTAATAGCTTAGGAGGTAGTAGTCCTGAGGGGATGAATTTTCAAAAGATACCAATTCTTGGGGTTGAGTCAAGTGCCCTCGTGTGGCAATGCTAGGGCTCCTAAAATATTTAAATATAATCCTAATAGGAAATTGCACATCCAAGTCGATGATACAATTAATGACTATTGCTTCCATTGCAATGGGACTTGTAAGGGTGCACCATACATTCCAGTGGGAAATGGGCATTCTACAACCCTGTGGATTGTACCCACTATTTTCCTGGATAGTTCCATGAATTAAAGGGAAGCCCCCTTTGTTGTTTGGTTGAATTTTGTATTCCAATGATCACCATGCTCCTTACATCATAGCACAGCACAATGAGCAGCAGACATACCAGTATGTAACTACTTAGTGAGTTCCATTGATTAACTTTAATCAATGCTTCACATTCTTTTATAGGCTTCCTCATAGGAAGATTCTATTTTCAGCTTCATTGTTTCAACTGCAATTACTACCGGCTTGTTGAAAACGATCACTGAATCCAAATTCTTACCACTGTCCTTTGAAATGTTACCATATATGTACTATTATTAGTTGGGGGTGGTCACTCAGTAATAAGCCCTTTATCGTAGAAAGGACAGACTGGAAGATGATATTGTTCATTATTTTCAACATTTTGTTATGCTTGTGTTCTGAAGGGGAAAAACACATTTTCTGTATAACTTGCCAAGATTTATCAGCTTGTGTAATTTTGTATCAGGAGAAACAAATGGATTTTGAATTAAAGTTTTGTAAAAAAGTCTGCAGATGTATCATATCTTTGTGATATTGAGTAATTGTCAGTGCATCACAGCATATGTCTAGGCATTTAATATAAAACCTTTGTGGTTGAGAAGGAAAGTCTCCCTACCTTTGAGGAAGGTCCTGTCTTTGTAGGCAAGTCCTACTGGTAGAAGAGGAGAGTCAGCGGTCTTCTTGAGCTTCCTTTCCCTCTGTGCTCCCCTACCTGGTCTGGAGGATCCAGGAACTGAGCTCCACTGTCGGGTACAAACACTCTTGGCCTAAGGTCCAGAATGCAAATGTCCTACTGGTGTGGATAGAATCCCTATAAACAACTCCAACCCCACCTCACCCTACCCCTCTGAATTGCTCTGATGCTGTACAGAGAAACATGGGGGCCCATCCCAGGTCTCTGTTATAAAACACATCCACACTCTCCCCATATGTGAATAAGGTGGAATTCATCTGCAACAGATCTAGCATGAATCAGCAGGAGAGTTAGATCAGAAGGTCAGCTGAGCTGACAACCACACACTCCTTTTGGGAGGGTCAGGCTGAGAGGTCAGAATCTGTGATGGGCAACATTTGTCTGGCATATGTTCTCCAGAAACAGGAGGCCTTCCCATCTCAGGGGGAAAAATAAATAAATAATTCAGCAGCCACAAAGCAAGCTACTGTCACAAAGAGCAGCTGTAAAGCAAGCTACTGTCATAAAACAGCAGCCGTAAAGCAAGCTACCGTCACAAACAGCAGCTGTAAAGCAAGCTACTGTTGCAAAACAGCAGCTGTAAAGCAATCTGGAAGTTGAGTCATGGCTACTGGACTTCTTTTTGAGAGACCAATTGTCAGCAGTATAAATTCAGTGACGTACAAGATTGCAAAATACCTGGCAACTATCCTAGCCCCACTGGTTGGACTCACGGACCACCACATACACAATTCAGAGGAGTTTGTTTCTAAAGTCAGGGAGCTGAAACTGGATACAGATGAAACCATGGTATCCTTTGATGTCACATCGCTCTTTACAAGCATCCCCACCACTGATGCCCTAACGATGGTAAAGAGAAGACTAAGAGAAGACAGCACCCTCACCTCCAGATGCCAACTCAACCCAGACCAGATATGCCTGCTCCTGGACCTGTGTCTGAATACCACATATTTCATGTACAGAGGGGACTTCTACAGACAGAAGCATGGTTGTGCCATGGGTTCCCCAGTGTCACCAATTGTTGCAAACCTATACATGAAAGAAGTGGAGAAGAAGGCACTCAACACCTTCCCAGGGACAACACCATCTCACTGGTTCAGGTATGTAGATGATACCTGGGTGAAAATCAAGACTCGGGAAGTACAGGCCTTTACGGACCACATCAATGCAGTGGACCCTATTAGGTTCACTAGAGAAAACACCCAAGACAACAGGCTGGCTTTCCTGGATTGTGCAGTCATCATCAGACCTGACCGTGGCCTGGAAGTAGAAGTTTACAGGAAACCCACCCACACAGATCAATACTTACTGTTCGACTCCCACCATCCATTACAGCACAAACTAGGAGTCATCAGGACCCTAAGCCACAGAGCAGAGAGCATCCCCACCTCCACAGAAGCCAAGAAGAAGGAAGACAGGCACCTGAAGACAACACTTAAGGCCTGTGGATATCCAAAGTGGGCCTTCAACAAAGCAGTGGGCCATCCCAGAAGAACAAGGCATCAGTCTGAGACCCAGACCCAGCGGAAGAACCTGGTCATTCCTTACATGGCTGGAGTGTCGGAGAAGCTTAAAAGAATTTTTGGCAAACACCACATCCCTGTTTATTTCAAACCCACAAACACACTAAGGCAGAGACTTGTCCACCCAAAGGATCCGGTACCCAACCATAAAAGGAGCCATATAGTATATGCGGTCCAATGCAGTGAGGAGTGTTCAGACCTCTACATTGGGGAAACCAAACAGCCATTAAACAGAAGGATGGCCCAACATAGGAGGGGTAACAGTTCAGGACCAGAATCAGCAGTACACCTCCATTTGAAGGAGAAAGGGCACTCTTTCAAAGATGAGGATGTACACATATTAGACAAAGAAGAGAGGTGGTTTGAAAGAGGAGTAAGGGAGGCCATTCATGTGAGCATTGAAAATCCCTCCCTCAACAGAGGTGGTGGCCTCCAGCATAGTCTATCTGCTACTTATCAGGCTGTGCTTTCCACACTACCGAGAGAAATCAAAAAGCCTTCACCACCAAGGCCATAGCTAACGACCCATTAACGACCCATTCTTGATAGGTTTCAGCACCTTAGGCCATGGTTCACCTCAAACTTCCTCTGAATTGTCTCCCCAACGAGCCTATTTAGGCTATTGTCTCCCCAATGAGCCTATTTAGGCCATTGTTCATCTGATGAGCCTAATTAAGGCCAGGGTGACAAGAGGTCAAAGCTGCCTATAAGAGTGAGGATTTGCACCAGCTGTATTCACACCGATGAAGCTGTTTGGATGAACAGCGAAACGTTTCTATCTCACAAAAAGAAGTCCAGTAGCCATGACTCAACTTCCAGATAAACTCACCTGGATGACTGAGAATCTTCACAGACAGCTGTAAAGCAAGTAACTATCACAAAACAACAGTATGGGGGACTTTGGCATTCTCTCTTATCCACGGTTTTCATTATCCATGGGAAGGCTTAGAACCAATCCCCAGCCGATACTGGGGTCCTACTGTACTTTATAGGTTTCATCACCTTAGGCCATTGTTCACCTTAAGGCTATAGATACTATTGTCTACCTAACGAGCCTATTCAGGCCATTGTTCATCTTATGAGCCTATTCCAACCAGGGTGACAAAAGGTCAAAGCTGACTATAAGATGGAGGACTCGCACTAGCTGTATTCAGACTGATGAAGCTGTTTGGATGAGCAGCGAAATGTTTCTATCTCTCAAGAAAAATAAGTCCAGTTGCCATGACTCAACTTCCAGATAAACTCACCTGGATTACTGAGAATCTTCACAGAATATTGTCTACAGAATCATACTCAGAGGGTATAGGGAAGAGGTAACAAGTGAGTCAGTTCTGGGGCCCCAAGGGGTCAGTTCTGGGCCCAGTGCTCTTCAATATTTTTATTAATGACCTAGATCAAGGGATGCAGGAAATACTTACCAAATTTGGAGATCACACAAAATTGTGTGGGATAGCTAATATCCAGGAAAACCTAAACAAAATTTGAAAGGCTCTAGGTAGGCTTGAGCAATGGGCTGAGCTCAACAGAATAAAATTCAACAGGGATAAATGCTAAGTACAGCACCTGGGAAAAGGAAACCAATCTAGCTCAGCGATACTACAAGCGAGAAGGATCTCGGAATCATTGTAGATCAGAAGCTGAATGGGAGCCAACAGTTTGATATGGCTGCAAAAAAGGGGGCAAATGTTATTTTTAGGCAGAATTAATAGTGTAGGCTCCAAATCCCCTGAGGTACTAGTTTCCCTCTTTCCAGCACCCTTTGGACTTCAAATCGAGTCCTGTGTCCCATTGTGGACAAGTGCACTTAAGGAAGGATGCTGACAAATCAGAACAAACAAAAAATCAGAGGGCAACAGGGATGACTAGAGGACTGGACCTGGGCATGTTTAGCAAAATAACTGAATGGAAATATGACAGCACTTTTCAGATTCATTCAAGAGAAATTTAGGGGACCACCTCCCCCCCAGGCAGATCTGCTTTGATTTATATTCCTGCCTTGAGCAGGGGGGGTTGGACTCAAGTGGGGATTCAAGAGAACTAGCCCTAGTTTGTCTTTCCATTCATTACAGTGTGGATTGAGTACAGGGTTGACTAATTCCCTATAACTATAATGCAGGGCATGAGACCAGTAGATAGAGGGACACTCTTCTCCCTCTCACAAAATACCAAAACTAGGGGACATCCACTCAAATTGAGAACAAAAAAAAAATATTTTTTTTACCCAGTGTGTTGTTAGTCTGTGGAACTCCCTGCCACAGGATGTAGTGATGGCATCTGACCTGGATGCGTTCAAAAGGGCATTGGACAGATTCCTGCAAGAAAAGTCCATCAAAGGTTACAAACCATGATGGGGATGTGTAATCTCCACTCTTAAAACCAGGGAACTTCAAGGGCCAGCTGTAGGGGAGTGGTATCAGGAGACAGATAGCTAGTCTCATGCATTCCCAGAGGGATTTGGCAGGGCCACTGTGAGATACAGGAAACTGGACTAGATGGACCTTTGGTCTGATCCAGCACGGCTCTTCTTATCTTATCTTAACCAGACACAACACAGACAAGGAAATGCAACCAGTTTTAAAGAGGAGCTGTCAGGGCCAGCTTTTGCTTTTCAAAGGAAACACAAAGATAGAGTAACCAGAAAAGAGGTGGAAATGAGGTTAGCATTCACTGCCTCAGGGATATCTACATTAAAGACAAACTGATTTAATAGCTAGTATATTTCCCCAGAGGTCTCTGTAATCTACAAGAGACTGTAAGAATCTCTAATATTCTCAAAAGTCCTTCAAGCCAGTGCTTTATTTGAGAAAAGCCATCACGATTATAAAACTAGTGTAAGTGGATATATGCTGGTAAGAAGAATCAAGTGTTGCTTTATGTTTTTGCCTTGACTGCATATACTCATATTGACTTTGTTTTGTTTTTCATTTCATTACAGAACAAAATGAAAAACCAAGTGCCCTCTTTAAAAAATGAAACAAAATGAAACGGAAATTTCCGTTTCATTTTTGTTTATTATTTATTTTGACAAGCACCAATCACGGCTCGCAAGCCAGCTGGTAGGTGCTAGGTAAAAGAAGAAAAAGCGCTGACCAGCCTTGACTGCATATACTCATATTTGACTTTGTTTTGTTTTCATTTCATTACAGAACAAAATGATTTTGTGTTATCATTTGATATGTACCACATGCTTCAGGTAGATGAGTTACTGTAGTGCTTGAGCCAGGCATGGTATCTGACATCATTAGATCCTATTAAAGGTTTGGAGCAAATGATGTCATACAACCCATAAGATATTGTTTCATTTACTCACATGCCCTTTCAGCTACCTAGGGTTTTTGTCACCTTCCAGAGGTGTAGGGGTTTGGTTTTGCAGTCTGTCCAGGACGATATTGTTGTGTTTAGCCAGTCATGAGGTAAATATGTGTGGTAGAGATCGGCACGAATTTAAAAAATGGCATTTCGTTTGTCGTTTGTCGTTTGGAGGGTCCATTTCGGTTTGTTTCCATTTTTCGTGAATTTTTGCAAAAAAATTCATTTTCATTTTCGTTCGTTTCATTACCATTTTGTTACCATTTATTTCATTTTTTGTGATTTTTTTAGGATTTTAAGCAATTCACTTGTATTGCAGCAACGGAAACGAAATGCACGACAAAATTTCCGGTGTTTCTGTTCGTTTCATTTCATTTTAGAGACAAAATTTGTTTGTCGTTTCGTTGTGTAACAAAACAAAAAAATGAAAATGGAAACGAAAAATTATTCATTTTGTGCCCATCTCTAATGTGTGGCATTGATGGCAAGTCTTAGGGATGTTCCCAATCCACCCAAAAGCAATTTGGCTCATACAGACATATGATACCTAGGCTTCATTGTGGGACATGGGAAAGTCTGTTCTGTTCATGGAAAAGTAAATCAATATTCAGCTAGCCCCAGCCTTGTATGAAAAGGTGGATTTCTGGGGCTAGCAGATTGTTTTTGAGTTCTAAATAAAGTTACCAGAAAGCATCCAACAATGGCCATTGGGAGCAACAATTTAATCTCATTAACGGGTTTTGTCAAGGGTTTGCCCGCCCTTTAGTAAATTGTGGCTGTGGACAGGCAACAATTGGGATTGGGATCTTTCACAGCAACCCTTCCCTACATCCCTAGAAACCAGGGACCTTGGCAGCCCAGAGAGGCAAGCCTCACCCCCTCTAGTGGCCCAGATTACAAATCCCATCCTTCTCTGTTGAGAACAGTTTTCCCACCAGACTATGTTCCAGCCAAGTCTGACCCATTGTGTGGGGAGGTGCCCAAGGCTGTATGCCTCCCAAGCCATTCAGCTCCCATTTACAATCCTATTCAGCACTCAGGTGCACTTGTGCCATTCTAGGTACTAAGTCCACTGATACTCAATAGGTTCCTTGCTTGGACTCCATCCAGGAATACCAGCATCAGCCAAGACTCCCACATGTATCAAGAAACCAACTCAGCTGATGCCAGCATCTATGCCTGGCCTAAAAAGAAGACAGTGATTTTAGTAAGCCCAAAGGAGAGGCAGCAAGTCACCACTAGCAGTACTAGTGGTGAAGTCTACCTCATAGACAAGTTTGTAAATAAACTGAGTTTATGAGTAGCCTGCATAATTAAACTGTAAACCACCCAGAGACTACTTGAAGTGGTATAGGGCGGTATATAAGCAGAACACTTTGCTTTTTATTCTACAATCTGGTGGGTTGCCTGATTCCAACATGATTGCTAGTAGTTGCATTCCCCACATCCTATGAATGAGGGAAGGACAGATGACAAGTCAAATGCATGCCCTGAAAATGCCTTTGGGTCCCTACTAGACATGGGCATGACTTGGCAAAATTTTCGTTTTTGTTTCCGTTTTCCGTTTCCGTTACGTAACGGAAACGGTAACGATAATTAAGCCGTCAGAACTCGAACTCGAACCGAAAAAAGAAAAATTTGGTCGGGTTTTTCGTTTTCGTTTGTGGCATCGCGGCGATCGCACAATGCAAAGCACAGAAAAAGTCTTTAAAAGTTTTTTTAAAAAACCCGACTCCCGGCCAAAAAAGCAGGTGAAAATATGCCTGCCTGAGGCTTTGCCACCTACCAGAGGGGTGGTTTCTGGGGGGTCCCCAGCCTTTTCCCCCTCTTCTCCTGTCCTGGGCTGCTTGCACCAGGCTGGGGGGGGGGTCATCCTTGTCATCTCGCCATGCCATGCGGTGGGGGGCGATCCAAAATGGCGACCGCAATTTTTCTTTTGAAATCGTGGTCAAAAAACACACCAAATCACCACAGAAACATGTGAAATTTATTTATTTTAAATGATTGAATCTTAATAGTAGCAGCAGTGGGTTTTTTTATAGCAATAAAACATCGTATTGATTTTATTTTATTTTATTTTATTTTATTTTATTTTATTTTTTTAGACCTGCCCATTTGGGCTGGGCATGGGATGGGACCATGCAAATTTTCTGAACCATTCCACCAATGGCATCGCCAGGTTTTTGACTGACACTTCTGGATGTCTCGGAGGGCATAAAAAGCCGAGGCAGCTTCCAGAAATCGCAGTCGGGTGTATGGATGTGGTTGAGGGAGGAGGGCTGGCTGCTGGTGCTGGTGTGATCTGATCGAGATTGAGGAGGGAGGCTGGAGGCTTTAGGATTTAAGTTAGGCAGGCAGGGAGGGAATTGAATTTAGAAAATAATTTCTTTGATTCCCTGCAGCTTTGTCTGCTGAAGGGAATAGCAGTTTATTCTTTATTTCTTCTCTGGCAGTTTGTGAGGATTTTTTTCTGATATTGGATAAAGGGGGAGGTTCAACTGGGAGTGGAAGGTGTGGATTTATTTTAAAAATATATTATATACTACGATTTATTTTCTATTTTCCCAACTTCAATTTGCTTGCACACACACACATTTGGGGTGCAAGCCAAGAACAGAACCTCTATCCTAAGTGATATCCTAACTGCCCACTCGCCCGTCCGCCCGCGCCACCGCCCGCCCACTTGCCCGCCCACGCCTCTCCCCTGCCCGCGCCTCTCCCCTGCCGCTGTCACCACCCGTCCATGCCCCCACCACCACCGTTCTGACAAACGAAAACTCGAAACGTCATTTTTTCTGGTCGTGCCCATGTCTAGTCCCTACACTTTACTAATGGGAAATGGATAGAAAACTGTATTGCCAGTACTGCAGATAAAATTGTGTTCACGACCTGGGGTTCAATCCCAGGTAGCAGGCTCACGGTTCACTCAGCCTTCCATCCTTCCGAAGTCAGTAAAATGAGTACCCAGCTTGCTGGGGGTGGGGAGGCAATGTGTAGCCTGCATTACTGTAATTAAAAACTGTAAACCACCCAGAGACTACTCGAAGTGGTATGGGGCGGTATATAAGCAGAACACTTTGCTTTTGCTTTACCAAAAATGCATTTTGGAATTCTGCACAAAAATAGATCTAATGGATATGATTGAGCCTCTACCAATTGTGTGTGTGTGTGTGTGTGTGTGTGTTGTGTTGTGTTGTTACAGTCGTGACCGACTCTTCGTGACTCCATGTCCATGGAGTTTTCTTGGCAGGAGTACTGGAGTGGCTTGCCAGTTCCTACTCCAGGCGCGTACAGCACCTGGTATTCCCTGGTGGTCTCCCATCCAAGTACTAACCAGGCACAACCCTGCTTAGCTTCCGAAATCAAGCGAGAGCGGATGTACTTAGGGCATCTAGGCAGCTCTACCAATTGTACCAATTGTAGCATTATATTAAATGAAAAAAGCAACGTCTCGCTCCAGTTGCTCTTTGAAACAAATGTTCGCTGTTGTCTTGACCTTTATGCGCTGGTGCCTTTAGCTCCCCCAAAATGTCCTTGCACATCTGCTCATCACCATGAAAGGAAAACATGACCTTGTAATGTAAGGGGAATATGGCAAGTGGCACTGCTAAACCACTGGGGAAGGGATGAGCATTGAGCATTATGCAGCCCGATGTACACCAAGCTCATTTTCACATCCCCTTTTATGAACCCCTCCCAGATATGTTTTTCAAAGCTACCAAAAACTGGCAGTGCAGTTTCCCAACTAATTTCCTGCCTAAGTGCAGCTATTTTATGTTCCTTCCAACTTTTAAAGACTTATTTAAAACCTGATTTTTTGTTTTAATATTGTATTTCTGTACCTTAAATGCCACACTTGATTGAGGAAATCTTCGCTTGGAGCAACTGCTTCCTGTTTAGAGGCCGACAATTAACTCAGAGTGAAACCAAGAAGTGCTCACTATGTGTGACTATTTCTTTCATGCAGTTAATGAGATTAAAGGAAAAGACTGCTGTTTTAAACAAAAACAGAAGCTGTAAGCACTATTAAATCATTAAATATGTTTTTAAAAATAGGGATAAACATAAAGTACAGCACCTGTGTCGAAGTCTAGAAAGCAGCTTGGAAGCTGTACCAGCAATTGTAAATTTTGTAATGTCAGTTTTTGGTGGCAGAGTGATATAATGGATAGAGTGGTGGGCAAGGACTTAGTTTAACCTGGGTTTGAGTCTCGACTGAAGCCATGGGAATTTACAGGGGTAGGGTTGGAAGTGCTAAAACCACCCCTTGAGTATCTCTCTTACCGTGAAACCCGTTTAAGTCAGCTCCAGCTTGACAGCAAGTAATGCCAGTTGGGGTGGCAGCTCACAGGCTGTTGGACACAATGGAATTTGGCCTGAGCCTACCCCAGATCACCCACTCTTGCGTTAGGAGCATAATCAGGGGAGTTTTCTCGTAATCGCACTGCCAACAGAGGTCAGGAGGATGAACAAGGAGGCCTTTCCTGTGGCCAGTTGTAGACGCTGGAACTTTCTCTTGTAGCAAGCGGGATTGGCTCCTTCTGTTCTGTTTATTCAGGCTAACCTTTAGATAAGTTATTATGTTGCTACAGGCCTTTCTAAATTGATTCGGTTCTGGCATTCTGCTAGATGTGTTTTTAATTTCATTCTAATTTATCTGTTTTTATGTTCAGTTTTAGTTAATGTTGTGTTTCGAAACCGTATGTTATTGCCATTAGCTGCCTAGAGCTATTTTAGATGGTTATAGTCTCTTGCAGAAGGGGAACAATAAGCCTCTTTTACAAAGATACTTTACTAGCAGCCAGGAATCTCCTCCCCCAGCCTGTAAATGATATGAGCTACCCGGTACTCTCTAAATATTTTGTTTAATACCATTCATGGTAAGGAATTGTGCAAGCTATATACAGTAGTATCGGTTCGCAACCTTAGACTCCCAAAACTGCTGCACCATCCTAAACCCTGCAGCTGGTTACATAGGTGTTGTTTTCTGGAATGAAAAAGGATCCTGTTAACAAATTCAGATTTATTAAGTCAGATCAATCACATCAGAAAGAAGCAATTAATTTATGAAGAAAATGCAAATGAGACTTTTTGAGGGGCAAAAAAGGAAGTGGCGGCATGAGGTGCTATCCCTAGGTTTGTTAAAATCTCTGACCTGATTCATTTTGAGATATCTTCCAAACTTGCCGGCATTTTCTTCCCTTCCTTGCATTATAATGAAGCCTTTTCTTTCCACAATTAATTTCTTGGACATGTCTCCTAATGTATACATTGATTTGTGTGCTTTACCTTTTTATATACTTTCCCCATTGATAAAAGAGATTCTGTGCATGTTGATTTTCTCCAACAGCTTGCATTTTAGGTATTTGCAGTTTAAATTATGCACATGAAATTGTTCTTAACTCTTTTATTCACTCTGAGAACTTGTTAGTGTTTAAGGGTTTTATCAGTGTATCTTAGATTTGTTGTCCATCATTGTGGTAGCTTCTTAGAAAAAAAAAGTGACACAGGTGTGTGCGTACACATGTGTGGGTGCATGCACACGCACATACATGCACAAATGAGCATCCAGCCTTTGGTGACGAAAGACGCAAAATCTCCTTTGCCAAAGGCACCAAAAAAGAACTGCAATAACAGCAATAGTATGGCCGCATCTTGTCTTATGCATCATAACTTGATATTAGAAGAGGAATCTGCACCTCATTACTGAAGGTGGTGGGGTTTCCATGGACATAAATACTGTGACCATCATCTGGTATCTGTCATGCAGAGTTACACAGCACAGGCAGGTACAGATTTTCGACTCAGTCCTGTGTCCAGGCATTACTCATTGTCCTCAGGTGGCTCTGTGGGTTGGGAGGGTCCTGTTGGACCCAGCTCTTCTTTTGAAACACCAACTGAGTGGGGCTCAGTGTTCTTCCCTTTTGGCCATCCTGCATCAGCTCCAAGAGCTCTGTCCAGCCAGGGCTTCAGCCAAGAAGACAACCGCCTCCAACCATCTTTTTAATATTTATTTATTTATTTATTTATTTATTTAGATTGATGGCCCCATCCATTACAGTCCCCTGATATCCAGACTTGAATCTAAAGATGCCTTTGAGGCCAAAGAAAGTATTTACTTAAAAAGAAACAACCTGGTTTTATTAATTTATGTAAGAAATTTGGCAACAGCAACGGAAGCCATTTTTTATTTGTTGACAATCAAAACTCTGCTTTTATTT
>JAHTLZ010003542.1:22402821-22483142 GCA_023846285.1 Phrynocephalus versicolor
ATGGCAGAGCAATGTGTAGCACAGAAAGGACTGTATCTGGAATGTGCTACCTGCTTTGATTTAAAACAAAATAAATATTATTGGGGGGGGGGAGTATGTATAACAATGTCCATAGCTCTATTTTGGTTTGAACTAAACATCTGCACGAGTTAAACTAATGGATAATTAGGAGCACATCAAATCACATTTTTTTATAAAAGAGTTCTCTAGGTCTAGAAATGCTATGCGCCAAAGCTGGGTCTTCTCTCGTTGGTTTCTGTATGAGCTGACGAGCTGCAAAGATGGCATTG
Source organism: Phrynocephalus versicolor (assembly GCA_023846285.1). Lineage (NCBI taxonomy): Eukaryota > Metazoa > Chordata > Lepidosauria > Squamata > Agamidae > Phrynocephalus > Phrynocephalus versicolor. The sequence goes on from JAHTLZ010003542.1 coordinate 22,403,112, forward strand.
GTTGTTCCACATCCTTTGATGAAGCAAATGCACTGGGACCACCATGACAGTTCCACAGTTCCAGGGCCAGACCATTTTGAATTGCTCAGTCAATCAGCCAAGTAAAACTGAAATCATCTGACAAGTGTAAGAGTAGGGCTCAGAGTATCACATCCTGGGACTCCAGTGTTGCTGTTAGCATTGACTGTGGAGGTGGAATGGGCAGTTCCACTGATAAGTAATCCTGGCTGTTTTCTTAAAAGCCTGACTGTTTCTTTCTCTGGTGGACCATATCTAGAGCTACTTCCTGATACATCTTGCAGCCTCTACTGCATAAAGCTTATGTATAGATTGCATTTACATGGGTGCATCATTGGGAGAAGTCTTGGGGATTGTATACTATTTGAGAGACATGGCTATGTGCCCGTTATGCTTGTTCCACTTCTTGATTACTCAGAGAAAATGACCAAGATGTTTTATCACGCTGTCCCCTTCTTATGCTTGGATAGACTACATGTAAATTAATTTAACCTCTTGTTTTGGAAATCACCCTTCCTGATTTGTAAGTCTTCTGTGAAACCTCTAAGCACTTTTATATTACAATTGCAAGAAAGGCCATGCCTTCATGTGCAATTTTGAAAGTGTGGTAAGTTCCATCTCCCAGTGGCTGCAACTTCAGGGTATTTGTACATGACTCCTAAACTCCGCCGCAAATGGCTCCCAGCTCCAGAGCTTAAAATTGTTTCCCTACCAGCTCCGGAGTTTACAGAAAATTAAGTGCGGCCACGCCCACCTAAGCGCGTCCCAGCGCACTTTTCAGGTACCTGCTCTTGGAGGGTGAAAAATCCCAGATCCAGATGTAAAGGAGTGAGTGCCAGGCTCTCCTCGCTTCTGTTTGTTGGGTTTTTTTTTTTTTTGCCTCCCGCCCCTTTAAGAGAAGGAATCAGGACGACGATGGGGCTTGGGGAGGCTTGAACTGGCAAACGGAGGTGAGCCTGCATTCTTTTGTCCCCTTTTTTCTCCCTCCCCTCACGCAGACAGGATCAAGGAAGTGTGGAGGGGTGGGGACGCAGGAAGAGCAACAAACCCCCAAGATCTCTGGTCTGAATTTAAGTGGCCAGCGGATCTTAGGGGTCGTGTGAAAAGGCCCTTCACTTATCAGTACTCATAGAGTTACTCTTCAGGTCCCTCGATGTATTCTTTTGAAGGGCTCCGCCGGCTGTGTATGCTTGTTGAATTTTTGGTGGCTATTAGTCTCTTCAGATGGAAGTGATGCTATAGAAATGTCACTTGTGTTCAGTATTGGTCTGAAGAATTTAGGGGCTCTCCTGGATGCAAAGTGTGCCATTAGGACCACTTTGCCAGGATATTCTCAGGAATTGACAGGGTCAATGAAACAGAATGTGAAGTAGCAAAAAAATAAAAAATAAAAATAAAAATTGAAAAAAAAAACCAATATGAAATATTATTCCCAAACAGCATGCAGCGTGTGTACAGTGACTTACTGTTTCTGAACTACCCCTATATATTGAGCTCACTCCTTGCTTCCTTCATGCTCCCTGCCCCAATTAGACAATTATTTCTGTTTTTATGTTCAGACCAAAACAAGTAAGGATCATAATAAAGCTCAGTTAGGTGTGCAAAAATGCACTGCAGTCAATGGGTCAGGAACACAATACTATGTAGGACTGTAGCTTTTGAAACACAGATGAGGATGTTATAAAAAAGCAAGAACAGTGAAGAAGATAATTCTTTGTGTAACATATAATTACAGTAGGACCCCGGTATCTGCTGGGGATTGGTTCCAGCCCTTCCCGTGGATAATGAAAACCGTGGATAAGAGAGAATGACTGCGCACTCACCCCCAAACTGCTGTTTCCTGACAGTAGCTTGCTTTATGACTGCTGTTTTGAGACAGTAGCTTGCTTTATGGCCACTGTTTGTGACAGTAGCTTGCTTTACAGCTGCTCTTTGTGACAACAGCTTGCTTTACAGCTTGCTTTGTGGCTGCTGAATTATTTAATTTTTTTCTTCTGCCAACCGTGGATAACTGAATCAGTGGGTAATGAATCAGTGGATGTGAGGGTCCTACTGCAGCCAGATCTCAAAGCATGGACACATCCTGATTTCCCGCCGTAGCAAAAGGATAGATCAGATAAACTTGGGCATGCCCTTCCTGCTCCTGCACCTCACCACTGATATTGGGGTGTGGGGTGTGGAACTTGCCTGGTAGCCAGAGTTTGGAATTGTTACCATTTTAGGACTATCACTCCCAGAACCCCCACCCGCCAAGCCAGCCGAGTCTGCTGTCTGGATTATCCAAGGATCCGCAGTCTTAAAAATGTTATGTTTTTAAGTGCTGAAGTTCTGAGCTTGTCTCGACTGCCTTAAGATTCAGGTAATCCTCCCAACTCACCCACCAAAAAAAGTTTCATATATTTGAGAACAGAACATTACATATTTAAATACAGTTGCTCTTCGGGAAATGTTTCATCTTTTTTTTTCAGAGTCACTGACGTTTATGAACAAAAGGAACAGAAGTTACATTTTCAAAACAGGCTCAATTTCTATATTTGGGTATGAGTCACACAATATGCAGATTATGACAACAGAGACATGTAAACACACATTAGGAATACCTCCTTAAATATTGCCTAGTTGAGTGCTCCCGACCAGCTGCCATCACCAGTACTGACCAAGTCGCTGCTCCCTGTGCCTATCAATAAATAGCTGCCTGGTAATCTTTAGTATACAGGACAGAACACATGGCTTGTGAACAACACCTGTACTTCACAGGAAATTACTTCTTTTTCTGATGGCCTGATTCCTTCCCCTTTACAACACAAACATACATACAGCATTATCTTGCATGTGCACATACAAAGTCATACGTGAGCATACACACACACAAGCACACACATATGCACACACACCTATTCAGTTTAAAAACAGAGGTATAATATTTTAAATAAAAATAAATAAAGAATGCATTCACACATTTACACAAAATGCCTTCCCCCGTTTGATCAAGAGTTCCTGTTGAGGACAGGACCTTTTTTTTTGTTTCATTGCCTTACTCAAATTGCTGAAATATTTTAAAGTGTCCATCGTAGACTACTGGGTAACAGAAAATGATTGCCAAATTTTCTCTAGTTTCTATTAAGAAGTTTTGTTCTCCAGACCTGACGAAATATAGTACCAGCTGTCTGGATCCCACTGTTCCCCTCTTGCATTTGTTTTTTTGTGCTGCCAAGTCACCTAACACTTATATGTTACCAAACTGGTCAGGTTTGAAAAATACCCCTGCAATGTGCATACCACAGACTGTATTTAACTGGATAACCTGTCAAAGACAAGTACAGTTTAGGTTAAAATGATGGCAGAGCAGAAAATGCCACAATGGTTTCAAGAACCAAGCCCCCAAGAGGAAAGAGTGGTTACATAGATCTAAAGGACCACTGCCAAAAATACATAATGGTATATGAATATTCACCAGCCAAAGTATTTTAGATTAGCTTTCTTTTAGAAAGGCCAGAGAAACTAACCTTCTTCTTTTGTTTCTTTGCTAAAAGGATTGTCTGGAAGTGTGGGAAAGCAAATATCCTAAAAGGGTCTGCCTATCTCCTTCCTTGTTTAGCAGATGGCCCATTATGTCCATTGTCTCTGGATTAGCCAGCTGGGAGACAGAACACAGGACAACATGGAGCCAGATCAGGAGTCAGTCTGGAAAAGAATTCCTATAACTAGAGATGGGCACGACTAAAAAAAAAAAAATGGTTTTTCGTTTTTCATTTTTCATTGAGGGGTTCGTTTCGGTTCGTTTTCGTTTCGTTGGATTTTTCCGCAAATTTTTTGTTTTCATTTCGTTACCTAACGAAAACAAAAAACGAAAATGAAAATGAAAAATTTCTGTTTCGTTAGCATTCTTTTCAGTTCAATCTGTTTGCCGCAATGAAAACGAAAAACTCGGCAAAATTTTTCGTTTCGTTTCCGTTTCCGTTTTGTTTTTGAAAAATTTTCGTTTTCGTTTCGTTACCTAACGAAAACGAAAAAACAAAAACAGAAACAAAAATTTTGCTGAGTCGTGCCCATCTCTACCTATAACAATACACAGAGTAGCCATTATTGTTGGCTCAGGTTCAAGTTTCCAGATGCTCCTGCCATAGCTTCTAAGGAAAAGTTATCTTTGCTGCACCTTATCTGTCTTCTGGGAGTGTTTTCCCCACACATTGGTGGCTCCTCAATCTATCTCCTGTTTTCTCCCCCTCTCTCTGAGAGAGGTGGGAAGGATCATGCCTTCCAACTTTCTCATCCATTCAAGTTGTCTTCTTTTGAGCTTGTTGTATCTCCCCATATTAGTTATATGTCTGTGAAGATTCTCAGCCATCCAGGTGAGTTTGTCTGGAAGTTGAGTCCTGGGAAGTGGACTTCTTTTCTTTTCCTTGAAAGATCAAGAAAAGAAGTCCAGTTGCCGTATTGGTTGTGCTTCTTTGTATATCTGTGGTATATGTTAATTCTTTTATGTTTAATAAAATTCTCCTTATGCATAGCTCTGTGTCAATGTAACATAGCCAGCCCCAAAGTTCAAAGATCCTTTATGTGAGTGTTACTTTGACGGTTACTTCACATCCTTCCTCGTTCCGAGATTACATTAATCTCGTGATAACATTGTTCATGGTCACGTGAACTTGTCCTGGTTCTGTCCCTGTTTCCGCTCACCCACAGGTGTGATTGATGGTATCGTGACTACTGTTACTTTATGTCCTTGTTTCATGACAACATCGTACTTCCCTGCCTTCATTCCCCCCCCCTTTTTGGGGGCCGACGTTCCGTTTTTCGATATTTTGATTCTCTGTAACTTTGTGTTTCATGCGTTAAGCAGCAAAGTTCAAGGTTTTATGCCTTCTTATCTTTCTGCTATGCATTGTTTACACCATTGGGATTGTGCTGGAGAATGCAACTTCGCACTCCTGCCACTAGATGGAGAATGCATATGTTGCGTGATGAGCCTTACTTCACGGGCACTTGTCTCAAAACAGGAACCGAGACAAGAGAATTCCTGAGGTCAGGGAGAGGTATGGCTCACCACACTTAAATCCCAGTTCAGGGGGCGTGGTCAGGACAAATTCCAGCCATCATGCAATGGATGTGGAGTAACCTTTTTTCGTACCGGTCCCAAGCGGGACAGCGAACCGCGATGAGACAGATGTGAAGTAACCATCTTTGAGCATGTAGTAGTGCATACATGGGCTCTGAAAAGCATTATCTGGGAACATTATAGTGACTCCATGAATAAGGAATCCCTGATAGGTCCTGTCTTCAACAGACCTGCTCCACATGAAATCTCAAGCCTGTGGCTTCCTTTATGGAGCCGGCAGTCTTCCTCTTTTCCTGCTGTCAGGCTTTCTCAGCATTACTGTCCTTTCCAAATAATCCTGCCTTGCCACAAGGTGCCCAAAGTAAGACAGCCTCAGTGCCCACATTGTTGTCTCCAGAGATATTTCAGGCTTGACTTGATCTTTCTGGCCATCCAGGTTGTCCACCAATCTCAAACAAATTATTTGAAATCTGAATTTGAATCACTTGAAATCAGCCTGCATTTTAAAAGAATGACTAAAAAATCTTTGGGATTCACAAATCAGGTCTTAAATATGTTTACCATTAAGGGTTAATAATTTTTATAATGCATATTCAAGTTGATTCTGACTCATGATAGCCCTTCCCAGGCATACCGTACTCAGAAAGGGTGCCATGGCAGTGCCATGGGGACCATGGGTTGTCCATGGTAAAGCAGGTGAAGTGGCAGGGTTGGCAGCTCCATCAGCCACACATAACTCCAGGCAATTTTGGCTGTCCCCTCTCCAGGAGATAAAGAGGGGATTAGAAATCGCAGCCAGGCATGCTAATTATGTGACATGAAAATTACGTTCATATTTTTTTTGTCCTGTAAATAATTTTATAACATATCCTAGTCTGATAACTGTTTTAGCATAAAACTGCCTTTTAATAGAGAGATTTCTGCTATGGGTGATACTGCCATCTAGGTTCTCTGAGTAATAAATCCAAGATAATAAATTTATTACTGTTTGAGCCATCTAGGAAGTATCTGTAAGAGGAGCAAGGTAGAGTTATGTTTATATAAACTAACATTTCACATGATATGCTGCTCTAGATCTGAAATGGGTCAAAATATTGACAATGAGCTCTTACATGGCGGGTACCAGGGCCCCCATTTCCAACACTTGAGGATGCCAGAGGTGGACACAGATAGACACTTGCGAAACAGACACCCAAACAAGTGCAGTGAGCAAAAAAGTAGCATATTAAATTGCAACAGGTGACTTTGCTATGTACAAAGAGTGTCACTCACAGGCTGGAGTACAGCAATTGGTTTTGGAAGACTACACGAATGGCAGTCAGGTGGGCAACTGAACAATGTGTATTACTGTCCCACTCCTCTCTTGAAACTATGGTGCAGTGTTAGAAATGTCATTATTAGTCCACAAGTGCTTTATCAAATGGTATATGAACATAGCAAATTAAGAACACTCACCCTCCCTTCTATGGTTCTACTCAACAGCTTTCAAACAGATGATAAACATGTGCGAGAAGAAGCAATTACACTGTTAGCTCGTACTGTGCCTACAGCAACGGGGTCAAGACAAGCTGCTGTTTCTTTGCCACATGGCTGAGGTTGGCAAGTCTGATGACATCTGAAGTCTTAGAAGGAGGCTGGCCACCCCAGGAGTCAAAATTATTAATTCTAAATGCAATAAAAATAATTAACGTAAGAAACTTTATGAGGTGGTGGACGTTTTTTCAACATCCTAAGACTAATAAATAGGGCTTCTTTTTACATGTTTTAGACATTATCAAAAAATGCAGACATTTGAAAAGTGTCCAGGTTCCAGTTAGCAAGGGGAAAACCACATTCTGCGCATGTCATCAAAAGAAGTGGGGGGAAACAGTAACACGAGGCTGCCATTATTGTACATGGATACGCCAAGGAAGCAGTTGAGATGGAAATAGCTAGGAGGATGATTAACTGATTGTTTACATGGTTTCATACACTGTCCAGTTGAGTTTCATTTATTACTTCAGACTTTTTGTCAGCAGATATTGTATATAATCTGTGGGGAGAAATAACCATATACAGTACTGTGAAATCATCATTCTTGGACATTATTGAATTAATACCAAATAATGTTATTCAACTTCTAGTTTTCAGCTGTTCATAGTTTCTTTTCTTTTTTAAAAAAAACCCCTTTCCTTGGCAGAGCATTTCTCCCCAAGAAAAAATGCCCACCAGGTCTACCCAGGTAATGCTCCTCCAGGAGCCCACACCAAAGGAGCCTAGGAAAATACCAATAAGAAACCGGGTCTTCTTGGCTGTGGCACCCACCCTTTGGAATAAACTCCCAGAGTGTCTCAAGGTTCCATGATTTCCCATACTTTTTCATATATACAGTGATACCTCAAGGTACAAATGCCCCGAGTTATGAAAAAAATGAGTTATGAATAGAAATCCATGGGTATAGGAAAAAATCGAGTTATGAAAAAAGCCTTTTTTTAGTTATGAAATGGAAAAGGAAAGGAAAGATTCCTTTTTCAAGATGGCTCCTGCTTGTTTACATCTTGTGGCCACCGGACTCCAGTGCTGCAGTTAGGAAGAAGAAGGAGCCATTTTGAAAAGGAAAGCTGAGAACATATTTTTTCTTTTTTTAATGACCTTTTCAACCTGCCCATTTTGGAAATGTCTGGCACCATTTTGAGGACTTTTGGGGATTTCTTTGGTGGATTCCTCAAGTGGCTGTATAGTAGGTTGTTCATCTTCTGTTGTTTGCTTTCCTGCTACTGTGCTTTTTGCTTTTGTGTGTGTGTGTGATTTCCCACTTGGTACGGATTAATCCATTTCCAATGTATTTCTATGAGAAACTCTGTTTCGACTGAGAAAAATTTCAAGTTACAAAAATGAAGTAAGAACGTAATTTCATAATTAGAGGTGAAAAACCTGAAAGAAGCTGTCGAAAATTGGAACTGGAAAGCTGCATTCCAAGTTCATATCCCTTTTAGAAAAGAATGTCACTGGGAAGCAAGGTCAAAATCATGAATACAATGTGAAAAGAAGACATTGAAGAAGGACGGGGATAAAAATCAAGTCATTTGAAACGTGGTGTTGGTAGAGATACTAAAGACAGCCAGAAAAGCAGAAAAGTGCTTCATCAAGTCAAGACTGAGCTAGTACTTGAGCAAAAACGAGTGATCTGCATCTATCATACCATGCACATATAATAGAAATGTGAACATTCTGAATGACTGAACTATTTGCATACCATAGCATACTGATAGATTGGAAGGAGTCTGGAGTTGTGATTTCTGTATTTTTATCTATGAGCATAAATGTGGCCAATGACTGGATAGTGGTTTGGGGATCATCCTAGGATTGGTGCTTTTGAACCACAACAAGGCACTCAGGGATCCATTATCCATGTAATCTAGGGGTACAAATGTCTGGAAAGCAGTTTGGGGATGATCCTACATAAAAATTACATGGATCAATCAGATCCATGTTTTGCACCACTGTAAACCCATGCACGGGGGCACCTAGGATTTCTGTGATGTAGTCTGTACCTACAGATGGGCCCTATGATTTGCTAGTGGTTTGAGGATGATCCAATGTAAAAAAAGGTCATGTAGCTTTTGGATACATGTTTTTGCACAACTGCAAAGGATACACAATTTCTCTGTTTTAGCGTGTGGGCAGAGATGAGGCCTATGATTGGATAGTGGTTTGGGCATGATCCTCCATAAACAGCGTGTGGATCCATTAAAACCTGTGCATCAAATCGATGCTTTTGTGCAACTGCTAAGCCATGTGTTGGGAGACCAATAATTTGTATAGCATAGTCTCGGGCACAGATGGGCCCTATGATGTGTTAATGGCTTGAGATCTGTATGTAAGATCCATGTTTTTACACCATTTCAAATCCATGCACTTGGAGACCCATGATTTCTGTGGTGTAACCTATGGTCCCAACTGGGGCCTGTGAGTGGACAGTCATGTGAGGACAATGCTGCAGAAATGTTGTGAGGATCCATGGGCATATCTGACATTTGTGCCACTGCAAAGCCATGCACTAGAGAATCCATAATTTCTGTAGTGTGCTCTGGGTGCAAATAAAATCTATGATCTGACATAAAAATATGGAGGATAACATTTAAAAGTCATATGAAATCATGTGGATCTGTAAACCAATGAGTAAACTGGGTAAATTTATAAGTAGGCTAAGATGTGCTTTGGCATCATTCAAAGTCACAAAGGAAAAAACAGGAATTTCACGGCTTAAAAGAGTGAGCTGTTACATATTAGTATCTATTTTTAAAATTTCCACTGGCAGAATCTAAGAATGGGTGGCCAGGAAGGGGTTAAATTTCTGGATAAGCTGTCTAAATTTAAAACCATCTGGTTCAGTGGAATCTTGAGGTAGAAACATTTAGGTGTAAAGTAAGGAGGCACTGAGGAAACATAATTTGAGCATTTCACAAGTGACAGGCACCACTTTCAAAAATATTTCCTGAGGTAAACATTTCAAGGTATTTGTAAAAAAAATACAAGTATATGCCACATAAAAAAGCAAAGAAAACAGAAATGGACACCCAGATTTTTGTAGTAGAACGGACTAGAGGTGAGGGTGCTAATATGCTCAAAGGCTCTGTGCTCAGTGAGAGTCCACGGGATTTAGAACCATGTACATTAACAGAAGAAAGAACTCAGATGAAAGAGAATAAGGCAGTTACTTCACATCCTTCTTTGGTCCGCGACTAGTTTTGTACCGTGAAAGCATTGGTCGCGATCATGTGGTTTTGTCCCTGTTTCAGTGTTCCCATGGTTGTAATAACTTGTCTCGTGACAAGTGTTACAAGTTTTGTACTGTGACAAACACTGAATTTGTCTAGCTTCCCCTTTCCTTTTGGGTGGGGGGAATTAAAAATTCTTTTTCAATATTTCACTTCTGAAAAGTCAAAATCTTTGCAATCAGGGAAGGAGTCTGCAGCTCGTTTGGCTAGCTTTCACTTTCTCCACGTGGCCGCATTGGAATGCTCCAGGTGATAGCCTTCGGGCTTTCTTTGTACTTTATTCTTTTTGCTTGCTAATTAATTGTCTGTCTGGTGTCCCTCTTGCCTGGCTTTGAAGTTTGTTTTGTTTTATTGGTATTTAACAGAGGAGGGCAAGGGGGTGGTGATCATCTGGGGTGGATGGGCACTTTGAACATAACACCCAACCCAGTACCTGGGACACAGTTTTCTGAGAGAAACGAATGTTTTGTTGCATGACAGTTGTTACTTCATGGCCTCTTGTCTCAGAACAGAAACCAGGAACAAACCGGGACAAGAAATACCCTACCCCAGCACCAGATACAGATTTGTTTCACTTAGCACCCATTCGGGGGGCGTGGTTGAGACAAATTTCAGTTGTTGCGCGATGGACGTGAAGTAAGATTTTTTTGTACTGTTCCGAAGCGCAACACTTAGAGGGACAAAACGGACGTGAAGTAACCGCCTTAGCAATTGAAAAGGAAATGGAAAAGGAAAGACCGAGAGAGAGAAAAAATGGAATTTCAAAGAAGGATGAAGGAATTGGAAATAGCAGCCCTATCTTCAAATAATAAGAACTCGGTAACACAAATATCCACAGGTTAACATAAAGAGATTCCCTGGGCATTACAAGTGAGATAATGTAGAAGCTTTCCTCACAAGCTTTGAGAGGGCTTGTGCAGAGTTGCAAGTCAGGAATCAAGGCAGAATGGCATACTTGAGAACACAGATTAGTGGTGAACTAGTAGAAACGTATGGGGAGATGAGGGTAGAAGTTCACAATTGTGAATTTTTTAAAAACAGAGTAAAACAAAGATTTGGTCTGACAGCTGAGCACCACAGAGGAGAGAGCTACAAAATAGAGAAAAAAAGCTGGGGAGATGTATGCATAATGAGATGCATGCAGGATGGAGTACTTCTTAAATAACAGTCTAGAAGTTTCAGGAGTGAAAACCAAGGAAAACCTAATTAATTTAATAGGGTTGAAACAATTTTATAGAACGACCCTTTCTAATTGAATCTTTCCTTTACTATTTTTCTCTGTGCAGTTATTACTGAGATGCCCAAGTTTTTGACAGAGAAAGCAAGCCCCACTCCCCCATTTATCCTTAACCATAACCAACTGAGTCCATTACACTGAGGTGATTTCTCTCTGAGTCCAACATTCCCTGCTTCAGAGGGTTTTTTCTGACCTGTTTCCTAATCAGTTTTTCACTGGTTTCCTCTCACTGAGCTGAACTGAAGAGGATTAATTTCTCTCAGAATCACTACTCTGTCAGTTGTACTGCTTGAGCCCAGTTCTTGGGTTATCTTGTACCTCTTATTTCTAAATAATTGAGGCTACCATCATTTCTGCTTGGGCCCCAGAAGAAAGACTGATATTCCTTTCCCAAGACACACTCAGTACCTTCACGGATGGGTGTCTGTCACAAGACAACTCACATGTCTTTCAAAAAAAAAATTCCTATGGCATGACTATGCACTCGTCATGATCAACATACCTGGATTTCTTTAAGGAATTTTTCTTCTGAAGATTACCGGGCCGGCAACAGTTGGATTTGCAGTCAATGACCTGGTAAATAACAGGGTTGTACATGGCTGCTGACTTTGCAAGCAAAGTTGGTATCACTGAAATCTTTATAGGTACTGAATCTGGTCTTCCAAAAGCCGACCACACTGACACTACAGCATATGGGATCCAAGCGATTAGAAATCCTGCACAGATCAACATCGCCACCTGGTGAAAGGAAAGGTCATCAGGATCTATTTCACATGACGTCTTTTTGCACCAACAAAACTTGTATTGTGAAGCACAGAAGAAAATAACCCACAATATGTAAATATAGCATTAACCAGCACTAACTAGGTTTCTCTTCACCCTTATTTCTGCACGGCACAACCAAAAACAGGCTTTTAAAGAGTAAGCCATGGTCATCTGTTTCAGCATGTACTGTATAGCAAAAACAAATGTCGTTGTCATCTTAGAATTGAACCAAACTCCCAACCTCTGCCTGCAGCCAGAGACCTAAACCACTGAGATTAGAGATGGGCACGAAACAAAAAAAATAATGGTGTTTTGGTTTTTCATTTGTCGTTGAGAGGTCTGTTTCGGTTCGTTTCTGTTTGTCGTGAATTTTTTGAAAAATTTCGTTACTGTTTTTCGTTTTTTCGTTTGTCATTTCTACCCACTTTTTGTGCGATTTTTAAAGCATTTCCGTGCGCAGGCATCCCCCAACGCCCCAGACCAGAGGGAAAACACTACAAAAAAAAGGATGCTGGCAGAGACACAGTATAGACTAGGTATGCAGGGAGGCTGCAAAGGCAGCGGTGGGCATTGCCCAGGGTGCAAGACAGCCGCAGAGTGACTGCACTGCTGGGCAAGGGAGGGTACTCACCGAGTGGTACGCAGCACGCATGAACACAGGGAGGCTGCAGGACTGAAGCTAGAGTCCCAGAGACAGCAATCCCACCCTAACTCCCACCAGAGACTGCAAGGAGGACGGGGGCTGCCAGAGCTTTTTATGCCTTCTGTGGCTGCCAGACCTGCCCGCCCAGTCTGCAACCTGGACATGCTATTGGTTGAACATGATCCCATCACATGGCTTGCCTCCATTTAGTGGCTGGTGCGAGATCCATTTTAAAGGGAAAAGAAAAATACATTGCGATGGGAGAAGACAAAAACAAACGTTTTAAGGACCCCAACCCCCCTGGTCAGTATTATCAGACAATATAAATAATTATCGCTGTGTTTTTACGGATGTCCAGGGCGTTTTTTAACATTTAAAACAGCTCATTTTATTGCGCGTCGCCATTAACGGAAACGAAACATAACGACCACAGTTTTCGTGGTTCTGTTCGTTTCATTGCATTTAAATCACAATTTTCGTTTGTCGTTTCATTACGTAACGGAAATGACAAATGGTAAGGGAAGTGAAAAAATGTTCGTTCCGTGCCCATCTCTAACTGAGATATCAAACAAGCATAAAAACTGTTGTGGCACCTTAAAAACTAAGGTGTGAACTGGCATGGATCACCGTCCACTTTTTCAGATGCAATGGTGTCACACACTGGTTTTTAAAACGGTGCAACAAAATATCTATAACAAAATATCTATAACAAAATATCTATATCTATATCTATAACAAAATATCTATAACAAAAAATGTGTGTTCTTTAAGTCAGGTCACTAATAGGGAAATTCCATAACAATCCAATACATGTTTACTCAGAGGTAAGCCCATTGAGTCCATAGGATTTTCTACTGGATAGGTTTTTTTTAATGACAGCGGCAGAGAATTGGGAGGGTGTCGTCTAATGAAAATTACAGCCAATTCAAAATTACTGAAGCATCACAGGAACTACTTTCAGCTACCACTTCACAAATGGATGAACCACATAAATCTGAAAAATTATACAATGTCTTCCCATTGAAATACTCTCCAGGGACTGAATGGGGAAAGGGCCAGTCTTTAAGACATACCAGGAGTCCAAATTCTGTGGAATAGTTGTCCATAGAAATATCCCTGGGCATTGATTCAATAGGAAATGCACCCACACCCACAAACCCTCTAGTTTTACTCAAATGACTCGTTAAGGTATGTATCTGTCAGGACGACAATCAGAGTAAAACTGAATTAGTAAAAATGGCAAAAATGTGGTTCAACACAATTTTGTGAGTGATACCACATACATTTATGCACGCACTTCTTCAGAAAGAGAGTTATAGCTTTCCTACAATAGACAAATGTTGGATCTGGACACTGCAGAACCAAGTTCAAATTATGGTGGTTCCCCCCACCCCTACCCCGTAATATGTTCTGTACTCTTCTATGATATGAAATAGCACATTAGTTGCTGTGATGCTTACACGACAGCCTGGAGGATTTTACTCTTCTAAAAATAGATTGGCTGAAAACCAGCAGCATAACTTGCTGAAACCCAGCAGTGTAAGGCTGATTACATTTTCAGCTGTGGCTGTTGTTTTGGAAATTAAAAGTTTCTGATCCTACCCTTCCCCTTGGGCTCCAAAGCTCCCTTGGGCTCCCTTGAGCTCCCTTTTATTATGGGGAAGCCACTGGGTATCATGGGATGAGGGACACGTCTTTAATTTACTGAAAAATCCTGTCTGGATGATCACATTCCCACTCCCCTTTATCTGTTATCACTGGAAATGTTGTCCTAAGAGTGATAAGATCCATGGGAAAGATGCAAAACTAGACTACAGGCAATACCTTTAGAGGCAGGAAGTAGGAAGGCAGCTGTAAAAGCTGCTTAAGCATTGGGTTTCACATCCCCTTTCTTCAAACAAAGGAACATGGTTATACACACACACCCCACTCACTCACCCCTCATCCCATTTGGCTCTACGAGACATACAAGTCCCTGTTGGCCAGAGAGGGGGGGCAGTATCTCCTGTAGCCTAGTTTTTGCATTTGTGTTTTGTGATGGCCACGTGGCTCACCCCCCCCCACACACACACTTTTGCTTTCATGGGAAGGATGGAATATGATAAAATAGGTCTGCAGTATTGTTGTTTATTTATTACGGCCTGTAACTAAATATTGGAATGTTGGAAGATAGCAAGGAGTCATGTATCGTTAAACAACATCCCGAACATTAAGTTATATTCGGAAATAATAAAAACCTCTATTCCCTTTTATAAACCACAGCTACTGTTTGGTCATTGTTAGCTACAGCACTACACGAACACAGCCTAAGAGTCAATGGTTCATGAAAGACCTTATGCAGCATTTCTGAAGGCTAGACATTGCCCCCTGCCTCCCAGCAAGCTAGGTGCTTATTTGATCAACATCGGAAGGATAGAAGGCTGAGTCAACCACAAACCAGCAAGAGGGGATTGAACCCCAGGTGGTGACCACAGTTTTGGCTACAGTGCAGCAGTTTAACCACAGTGCCAGAAGACTCTCTGATTATGAGAGTTCTATCTGTGTAATGAGCCTGCCGGGCAGGGCAGCATCAAATAAACAGGAGAGGAAGCGGGATGAAGTTTGCCCCTGATGTTGAGTGAAACCCAGTAGTCGGTGCTAAAGGGAAGGGAGTGAAAGGAAAGGCAGCAGCCACTGGAGAAGAGTGAAGAAACATTATGAGTTGGTGAGGAATTAATGAATGGGAATGATTTTCCCACTAAGGGCGCTTTTACACGACCTCTAAAATCTGGTGGCAACTTAAATCCAGACCAGAGATTGTGGGGGGTTGTCACTCTTCCTGTGTTCCCACCCCTCCGCACTCCATTGTTCCTGTCTGCATGAGGGGAGGGAGAAAAAAAAGGGAGAGAAAAAATGCAGTCTCACCCCCTTCTGCTGCTCAAAGCAGCCCTGAGCAGCACCGTAGTGATTCCTGTCTCTTAAAGGGGCAGCGGGGACAAAAAAACAAACAGAAGGTGAGGGAGCCCAGCATTCACAGCTTTACAATCTGCATTGGAAGATTTTTTTACCTCCTGGAGACCAGGTACTTGAAAAGTGCACTGGGACACGCTTAGGTGGGCGTGGTCGTACTTAATTTTTTTTAAAAGTCCAGAGCTGGTGGGAAAACAATTTTAAGCTCTGGATCTGGGAGCCCTTTGCCTCGAATTTTAGGGGTCGTGTAAAAGCGCCCTAAGACTACCCTTTAGCAGTTACCCCCTGCTGTTTTTAAGACTATGAATTATGAGACTATGACCAGACCTTTGCCATTCTGCAAATTTTATTTTCCATGTCTATTGCCTAAATCAGCTTTCTCTTGGCTCACATATTGTTTTTCCCCTCACATTGCTAAATCACAGCCATCCCACTCCCCCCCCCACACACACACACCCAACAGGACTCTTCTAAAGCCACCGGGCCTTCTATACCTACCTTAGTTAACTTCATTTCCAGGATGTGTGTGTTTTGAATCCGGGTGTCATAGTGAGCTACTTCTTTAGTAGAGGCCTTGACCTTGGCTATAATTTTAGTATAGCAAAACACGATTACAGCAGTCGGGAACACAAGGCAGAAGAAAAGGATGTTCAGAATAAAAGCCTGCCCAGCCACGGAAGCTTGAGCCAGCCACCAGTCCAAAGTGCACGAGGTTCCAAATGGTTCGGGAGCATAGCTCCCCAAGCCAGCAAATGGGATGGTTGCCCAAAAGATAGCATAGGACCAGATTATTCCTAAGCAGATAAAAGCATGGTGTCTCTTCAGCCAGGTACCTAGAAGAGAATAAACAGGTAGGTTGTGATCAGGTATAAATAACACACAAGGAAATCAGAATCAGAATCAGAATCAGAATACTTTTATTGGCCAAGTGTGGTTGGACACACCCAGAATTTGTTTTGGTAAAATATGCTCTCGATATAAAAGGAAATATAAGAATCAGATAGTCAACAATAAAAACACAGTACAACAATACAATATAACCTATTATTTAAAAGGAAGAAGAGAAGTAAAAATTAATTATTCAACAGTTTGATAGCACTTGGAAAGAAACTATCTTTATATCTAGTTGTTAGACATGGGCACAACTAGGCAAAATTGTCATTTCCGTTTTCGGTTATCATTTCCGTTACGTAACGGAAACGGTAACGATAATTAAGCCGTCAGAACTCGAACTCGAACCGAAAAAAGAAAAATTTGGTCGGGTTTTTCGTTGTCGTTTGTGGCATCGCAACAATCGCGCAATGCGAAGCACAGAAAAAGTTTTTATTTTTTTTTTTAAACCCCGACTCCCGGCCAAAAAAGCAGGTGAAAATATGCTTGCCTGAGGCTTTGCCACCTACCAGAGGGGTGGTTTCTGGGGGGGTCCCCGGCCTTTCCCCCCCTCTTCTCCTGTCCTGGACTGCTTGCACCAGGCTGGGGGGGGGTCATCCTCATAATCTCGCCAGTCGCCATGCCATGGGGGGGATCCAAAATGGCAACCACAATTTTTCTTTAGAAATCATGGTCAAAAAACACACCAAATCACCACAGAAACATGTGAAATTTATTTATTTTAAATGACTGGATTTTAATAGTAGCAGCAGTGAGTTTTTTATAGCAATAAAACGTATTGATTTTATTTTATTTTATTTTATTTTTTATTTTTTTAGACCTGCCCATTTGGGCTGGGCATGGGATGGGACCATGCAATTTATTGAACCATTCCACCAATGGCATCGCCAGGTTTTTGACTGACACTGGATGTCTCGGAGGGCATAAAAAGCCGAGGCACCTTCCAGAAATCGCAGTCGGGTGTATGGATGTGGTTGAGGGAGGACGGCTGGCTGCTGGTGCTGGTGTGATCTGATTGAGATTGAGGAGGGAGGCTGGAGGCTGGAGGCTTTAGGATTTAAGTTAGGCAGGCAGGGAGGGAATTGAATTTAGAAAATAATTTCTTTCTGCTGAAGGGAATAGCAGTTTATTCTTTATTTCTTCTCTGGCAGTTTGTGAGGATTTTTTTCTGATATTGGATAAAGGGGGAGGTTCGACTGGGAGTGGGAGGTGTGTATTTATTTTAAAAATATATTATATACTACCATTTATTTTCTACTTTCCCAACTTCAATTTGCTTGCACACACACACATTTGGGGTGCAAGCCAAGAACAGAACCTCTATCCTAAGTGATATCCTAACTGCCCACTCGCCCGCCTGCCCGCGCCGCCACCCGCCCGCTTGCCTGCCCACGCCTCTCCCCTGCCGCTGTTGCTGCCCGCCCATGGCCCCCGCCACCGCCACCCGCCTGCACCTCCCTCCCCCACTGCCCGCCCTGCCCCTGCCTAGGGCGCAAAAACACCTAGTGCCAGCCCTGATTGCGGGACGCCCCTATGCTCTGGGAAGTCAAATCGCGCTAAATCGCAGTGGAAACGACAAATGACAAACGACAAACGGAAACGACAAATTTTTGAAAACTTTCACGACAAAGAAACGACCCGAAACAGACCCGTTCCGACAAACGAAAACTCGAAACGTCATTTTTTTCTGGTCGTGCCCATGTCTATTGATAACTTGAATTATGACTGGAAGCAGGCACAGAAGCTGAGCTGCCATTCTAATGGACAAGCAAATATTGGTTGCTGTCAAACCATTGAGCTCCCATGTCTCAAAGCACTTTTGCGCTCCTCTCACATCTTTGGCCAGAATCCTACTAGCAATTTACATGTGTGTGTGAGTAAAACTGTCTAAGGCACAATGGCAAATTGCCCAGTCACAGTTCTGGTTACATGCCTCTTGTGCGATTGTGTACACAATCAAGGATGCAACCACCACCTTATTAATTAGTAGCAAGTTGCCATCAAGATGTTACAGATGCTATGTATGCACATAAAAATCACTAGATCTATTGGTCTTTCAGTTGTACTTCCATCCTTGCTAGATCTGACTACAGATAGGTAGCCAGCATCTGAAACCCAACCAGCTGAGAAGAAATCTCCACTGAGGAGACATTTTAACCCAGTGGGACCTAAGCTTTTGGTCCTCAGCCTGAACTTTTCAAAGGAAGCCCCTAGCAAAGCATTAGAGAAACCTCTCCCTTGAAGTATTGCTAGGGGCAGCATTGAAGGTACAAGAGTAATCACAAATTCCATACTATGAAGGTTCTTACGTTCTTTATAAGTGGGTTCTTGAAAGCATGTAATATTCAGTTCAATACCATTCAGTACAAAGCAATATAAGAAACAAGAGCAGAGGATCTGAGGTTTCCTGTGTAGTTGGTTAGCACTGAGGACAGCAAACTGATGAGGAATTGTTAGTTTTCCCTCATCATATTGAGTTACATGGAGTGTCTATGTAAATTTAACAATTATTTCTAAATTTGCATCTATAGGTATACATTGCACACAGATTCTATGCAAATCTGTGCCATCCTTACAGCCTTCAAAAGGAGATTGGACAGATTCCTGAAGGAAAAGTCCATCACAGGTTACAAACCATGATGGAGATATGTAACCTCCAGGCTTAAAACCAGGGTACTTCAAGGGCCAGATGCCGCGGAGTGGTATCAGGAGACAGAGATCTAGTCTTGTGTGCTCCCAGACGCATCTGGTGGGGCCACTGTGAGATACAGGAAGCTGGACTAGATGGGCCTTTGGCCTGATCCAGCATGGCTCTTCTTATGTTCTTATGTTATGAAGGTTCATCCCTAGGTTAAGTACCAACAGGGCCCATAATCTGCTCAGCCCCATCCATGTTCAGTTGGGTTATGGCTACAAGATCTCTTGCAGGGCAGCAAGAGGATAGGTGTTGGTTTCTTTTTAAAAAAAAAAATCATTCTTGGTCATGCATTTTTTTATTATTGTATTCCTTTCCATTTTTAGCTTACCATAGGATAAGTGACAGATTTTGAAATACCTATCCAGGCTGACAACTGTCATGGTGATAAGACTCCCAATGCCAAAGAAGAAGCCGGCCCAGCCATACCAGCGGCAGCCACTCCAGCCAAAGATCCAGCGGTGGGAGAAGAAAGCAATAATGCTGAATGGCTTTCCTACCACTGGAAAACACACAGGTAAACACATTAGTCAATCA
Source organism: Phrynocephalus versicolor (assembly GCA_023846285.1). Taxonomy (NCBI): domain Eukaryota; kingdom Metazoa; phylum Chordata; class Lepidosauria; order Squamata; family Agamidae; genus Phrynocephalus; species Phrynocephalus versicolor. The sequence continues at coordinate 22,422,666 of JAHTLZ010003542.1, forward strand.
GACAAATTGCCTAACACTCTTTCAAACTTCAGTCATCATGTCCATCCACAGGCCTGCTGTGGCCTCCAGAAGCCACTGTTTTCCTTTTGAGCCCACGCCAAGTTGAATTACCTGAAATTCCCAGATCACACACTGCTAAATTGACAGTCATTATCTCGGCAGGTCTCAGCTTCTTTTTCCGTTGGGTAGACATATATATAACATATCCATTCCCCAAAGTGGACAGGATCCCTGTAATAAAATATATATTAAAGAACAAGGAGAGTGTCAGATTGCACTGTGAAAGTACATTATTACTCCACTGTCAATACCCTCATCAATACCTGTGGGAAATATTCTCTGTCTTCACAATGTGGCTAATAATGGTAAGTGCATCTTAGAATTATACACAACACAGGGAAAATTCCTCTTGATATTTAAAAAAAATGGGGAGGAAAAACCTCCATCCAAAAATATCTCAAAAAACTGTTTTAAAACTGTTTTAGAATGTAATAGTTGGAAGGAACTAGATGGTACACATAATGTCTGGTCACTTGTTTATTTTAAAAAAGTGTTTGAGCAATTAGTTCAATTATTACCAAAAAGCAATGTTAACACCTAAATAAAGCTTGAGTTTTGCCCACCACCCTGAAGCAATATCTATTTCCATTCTACAATATGTTCTGTTCTTCATTTCAACTGAATCTCAAAGAGAAATGACCAGGTTTAAAAGAAATAGAGAATGAGAAACAGTTGGCACACAAATGAAGATTATTTTTCATCCTGAGAGCCACATTTCCATGGAGTTATTCTCCAGGGGTAAGAAGGGCCTGAAAGCAGCAGTCACAACCACACCACAGTTCTTCCTCCCTAGCCCAATTTATACAACCTTTTGGACTAAGGGAAAGGGAAAGGAGAAAATCCCCCTGCCGCACATACATGCCAGTTGTGTCTGACTCTAGGGGCAGTGCTCCATATTCAAACTGAAGAGCCAGTGTTGTGCAAGTCCATGGCCACTTGGCAAGGAAACACTGTTTTTACCTTCCTGCTTTTTCCTATTTATCTATTTGCATTTACATGCTTTCGAACGGCTAGGTTGGCAGGAGCTGGGGTTATGAGCGGGAGTTTGCTCCGCTGCGTGGCACCCAGGATTCGAACTGCAGAGCTGCTGACTTTGCAGCCAACAGTTTTCGGAGCATTAGTCTGCTGAGCCACCACGCAAAGGACCAGAGTTCAAATCCCCACTCAGTCATGAAACCAACTAAGTGGTCTTTGTCCAGGCACACACTCTTGGCCCTATCTGCCTCACAGGATTATTGTGGGGGATAAAGTGGTAAGGAGAAGGAAAACCATGCAAGGCACCTTTAGCTCACTAGACATAAATGTACAGAAATAAATGAATCACTCTTTTTTCCTTCCCTTTCCTCCTCCCATAACATATACTGAAAAGTATATACCCATCACACATATAAAGGTACAGGGGCCTGAAAAGAAATTGAGCCCATGGGACATTTTTCACCTCAGTTTATTTGTTCAGACCCCCACTTTTAAAAGCTGGGATGCTCTGTCCAGCATCTCAGCCTCTGTGCCCACACCACAAGACAATAAGAGTTACAAATGTGGTTTTAAAGTTACTTTCACCCATGGTGAAGCTAGAGGTGGATTGGTCAACACCTGGTATTCCAACTGTTTCTGGGTAGAAGAAAACCAGTCCAGCCATTAAAACAATTGAATGGCTGGGCATTCTAAATTCTGGGCAATTTAAAATTACCAAACTACTGAGCATTTGGATGTCCAGACGAGGCTACAGTTAACACATCTGGTGGGCAATCCAAAAACATGCCTGAATGCTGCCCGGATCCAAACTAGGGAATTTGGCTAGAATAGTCAAGTTGAGGATTCTGAAGAGGCCTGCAGCCAGAGGACTTGGGACTTCTGATTCATTAGCAACCTTCCCCTCTGAGAAATTAAGTTTATATAGAATAGAATAAAGAAGTTCATCACTTACACCCCCTTTTCTTCCATTATTGCCATATCTCTATATCTTATTGTTTTGACTTGGCATTAGTTATCCGAGGTATTATGGTATTTCTGCATCACAAAAAGACAGAGCTGTTGTGTTTGTTCCAACTCTGAATGTTTTTAGTAAACATTATCTCAGGATTTCTAAGACCAGGCTCTTAACACAAGTCTTCAAAGGTGAAAACAGCTCCAAATGTAGGGCAATCTGAATTTTTGACCATGTTAGTCAGGGTCCAATTAGCTGATTCGCAGGAGAATGAACACAAAATGTCCTGTTATTAACAGCTCTGCTCACATTTTGCAAGGTAACGTCATTTCATGTTAGAGATGTTATCTCTTTTCAATGCCCCGGCTTCTTAACAATACTGTATTTTCCAGTAAGTTCTTTTCACGTCTTGCAAGCAAAATAGCAGCAGTGGATTCTTCTAGTGAGTCACCACATTTCATGCTAGTTTTCCTCTATTCCTCTCTCCCACCAATATTATCTTTTCTGGTCAGTTCTGTATTCTTATTATGAGCATGTTAGGACACAGTCTTGGTTTGCTCAGTTTTTAGTGAAAGTTCAAACTGGACTTGATTGATCGCCCACCTTTCTGGCTGGCTGTGATATCTGAAAGGTTCAAATGCATTGATTTGAACCTTTCAGATATCCTGGATTTTCTTCATTTGTTTTCACATCACACGGATGATTTAATCCTTGGTTTCCACCGACGATCTTTCGTAACTCTCAGCTCTCCCCTTTATTTATTATTATTTCAAAAGCTGTGAGGTCATCTTTTGGAAAACATGCACACAAAAGAGAGAGTTTGGTCCAATATAGCTTCCCCCCCCCACCCCCAGTTTCCTACCCCAAGGAAAGGGTTTGGAAGTTGGAACACAGCTTTGTGATCTGCATCCTGTGGAGAAGGCTGTATGAATTTGCCCAAGAGGTCAAAGGATGTGCATGTTTGTTCCCTGTATGGCCATGGTCCTACCAGCATTTTCTGTGTAGTTTCCTGGGGCGAACCGCACAGAAAAAGATTGCATGCTAACTGCAAAGAGAAGTAAATTCTGGTCCCGGCTGACCACGCCCCTGGAACAGCAGTTTCAGCAAAGTTTCCTAAACTACCACCAGGGGCTGGATTTAGAAACTTCGCTTGAAAATGCTTACTTATTGGCTTCTGTAACCACGACAAGACCCTGAAAATACGCAGTAAAATCTGTTGTTCCCCTTTTTCGGCAGCTTCCCGAGGTTAAACACCACAGAGGCTTGGAAAGTAGAGCCGGAAAGAAGGGGGAAATGTGAAGTAGACAGGTAGAGACGGAACCAGAATAGGAAATTACGACGCAGAAGAGAGGACACTAACTGCACATTAAAAACCATGTGACCGCCCGGAAAAAAAAATGGACGAAATTTATATACACAGAAAACTATGGTAAGACCGCGGCCTATGTGTTGCAGTTACTCACACCTTTGCTTCTCTTTTTCATTAAGTCCAAAAATAGCCCTTCAAACTATTTTCACACAGGAGGACCAAAATCCAAGCTGTTCTTGCTTCTGTCTTCTCTCAGAAACCATAGTACAGATTATACACTCCTCTTCTGCAGTCCTCTACCACTGGGCAACTCTATGTGAGGGCCTGTTATTGTTGGAATTTGTGTGAAGCATATGCATAAAACTTCCATTTTAAAACATCAGGAATCGCAGGTCTTTTTTTAAAAAAAACTCTCCAGTTTATGAAGGTGGGATATTGTACTTCTGTACACACATTTCAAAAGACCAGGAAATGGCCTGATATTGCTACATATAATATGGTGCCCCCATTCCCGGCAGGAAAAGGATGCCAAGCTTTAACATGGCCAAGGGCAACCTGAATGTTGATAACACAAATAGCAACAGTCAATATGGTCTACAGCAGTGGTGGTGAACCTTCAGCCCTCCAGATGTTTTGGACCACAGTTCCCAGAATTCCAAGCCTGTATTCCCAATGACAAAGGACTGTGGGAGTTGTGGTCCAAAACATCTGGAGAGCCAAAGCTTCACCACCACCGGTCTACAGGATATCATCTTGTGCTCACTACCTCCAGGCTGCAGTCACTCTTGGTAGGAGGATCTTTTCTCCCGAAGTCCACTCCAGATGCTTTGTTCTCCTCCCCTCATGGAATAAATGCTGGTGCCCAGGAGAACTGACACTTTAACTGAGATGATTCCATGATGGAGGCATAGAAACTGTGTACTGTATGTATTTGAACACCACACTGATTCCCCACTCCCACCTCGAGAAGAAATCGCCAGATTTCATAAATGTAGAGCAAACAAAATAACAAATTCCAAGACAAGTAAAACGGCTCAGAACAGTTGAGCCTGAGTCAGTTGTTCGGAAAGCTTGCGTTCTCCACACATGACGAAGGGAGTGTTTCCTCCGTGCCTTCTCTATGTCTGCTATCATCACATGAAAGGAATAGTTCCCCAAGGAAGAGACTGCTTGAACTGTGTGGGCTCTCTGTGTGAATCACAACACAAACACATCGGGGGTCTGGGTGGAGAACCTACCTGGATGGAGAACCTACCTGGATGCTACAGCTGACCTCCCTACAGGACACTGTGTTCCTGTGATGAAAGTGGCCCTGGCAGGGGGAGAGGGCAGCAGGCACTCCTCACTGCACATGCAGAACACAACACACACACACACACACACACAACTTTCAAAGTGACGGAGAAAGGGGTAGAGTCTTGTTTCATATCCTTCTAGACCTATACTCTTTAAATGGTGTAATTGATTGTAGTTATGGACTTGAGTGCTATGAGAAAAAATAGTGTATCTTTACAAACAGTGGCAGGTCACAGTGTCCGAAAAATATTTAATAATGTCATGAGACATGAAGCTTCTTGGCTCTACAATGGAGTCATTCACATTTGGCATAAAAGATTAAGTGTTCATAGCAGAAAAACCCAACAGGGATTAAATACCCATTAAATGAAAAGGCAAGCTCAAATGCAGAACGCTTATTCTTGTTTGGTTGGTTGTTTATCTCTCTGAAAACTTCGTCCCCATCAAGGACTTCTTTCAAGAGAGCAATCCATTTTCACTCTTCACATCTTTTTTTTTACCCTAATTTTGCATAATACACAGCATGTATACACATACCCTTAATCCTATTGTGTTTTTTAAAAATCAGATTAATGTCATTTACAGTTACATTTCAAGCATGCAAAAAAGAGAAAACAATTTCTCAAAATAAAATGGGAACAGCAGACCTGCCTGTAAGCAGCATTCCCCACTGATTTTTCCGGCTGTCAGGTGGCATGCCTGTGCCAGCATGACATTTGGGGCTTTTTAAAAACTTCTCCTCCTTGGCTTCTTTTGGAATTTCTCCCTCTTTGTTGTTATTGTGGGGAGAGGATCCTTTATTCCCCTTGGATTATTTTTCCTGCTTTGTGCTGGACTCCAAGGAGAGAACTGAAGTTATCGAACGGTTGAGTGGTAAGAACTCGTACTATACTCAAATTGTTCTGGTAGAAGCTGGTTTTGATTAGATTTTTTTGTATTTATTTACTTGCTTGCTATTTTTCGTTTTTTGAGAGAAGGGCCATTTTTTAAAAAAATGTTCCTATTTCCCACCACATGTAGGGAGATATGTTACTTTCACAGTTTGTCTTTTTAAAAGTTATTTGACTAAATTTATTGTCTTTGTGGGAAGGGGGTTATGCTTATCAATGGGATGATAAATATAATTTAGAATATGATAGATCTGATAGATCTCACATACTTCTGTTTTTTTAGTAGTCTGATTCACTCTTTTGTTTCTCCTTTTTGGAAGTAGTGATTAGACCATTTCAAGTCTATAATTAACCTTGAATATAGGTTATGGCCCACAGTTTTTACGTGGACCTAAGAACTATTTCTAGCACCAGGGATGAAAAAAGAGAAGTGAACAACACACAGATAATTACATCACATAAGATAGATGGGGTTTATGTGGGGAAGTCAAAATTACCATTGGAGAGGTCACTAAAATAGCCGAAATGCCCCTCCATCCTTTTATTCTAAAACTATGCATAACTCAGAGAATAGTATTAGATGCCATAACAAAAGTTTCAATTTTGAATCATGCATTGCTTCTCCTATATAAGAGTGGCCTGAGAAATCATTAGTTACAAATAGATTCCACCAGAAGAAAAGTGGGGGAAATAAGCTGGAGAGCAGATACATCAAGACAGATTTTTGGACTTAATCCATTAACCCAATTCCCAGAAGTAAAACCTAAATAAAAAATAACCCATGACTGCATCAATGTGCAATTCCTGCTCTCCTTCTTTCATACTGAACTGAAGCATGATTTTTAAATAACGACAACACACACATACACATACCAATAATTTTTCTGCTAATTTATTCTTAGAGCTAGGGTAAATATTACACAGGAAACCTGAATAATATTACTGTATTTTTTCCTAATTTTACCTCAATGACCAAATTCTGTTTCATAAAGACCTGCTTCAAGGGGCAGAAAGATATCCACAAAACTCCAAGCTTTTGTTCATTCACAGAACCTTTTGAACCTGTGGTGGATGTGGTTTTTAGTCAGCTACAAAATCAGACTCTCATATGTACACAAAAGGTCATGTGAATGAACTTATAAAATTGTAAAAATGGATTTACAATGAATTCCACATATTCTTCACTAATATTTTTTGCAGCTTGAAGATTCTAAACAGTTTCAAACTGCACAATCTGGGACAGAGCAGCTAATAAAAATGCATCAACTAATAACCACCATTCATATTACATCAATTTGTCAGAAAAATCTAGTATCTGAAATATTACAAATAGGCATTTATAAGTAAGCATTCATTCATCTGTTTTTAATATAATGACTCCATAATCTAAGTTCTTTATGTGACTTACAAACTTGTTGCTCAGTCGTTCAGTTGTGTCCAGCTCTTCGTGACCCCATGGACCAGAGGTCCCCAGACCCTCCTATCTTCTACTGCCTCCCAGAGTTTGGTCAAATCCATAATAGTTGCATCAAGACACCATCCAACCATTTCATTCTCTGCTGCCCCCTTTTCCTTTTGCATTCAATCTTTTCCAACAACAGGGACTTTTCAAGGACTCCTCTCTCCTCATCAGGTGGCCAAAGTACTGGAGCCTCAGCTTCAAAATCTGTCCTTCCAGTGGACGTTCAGGGTCGATTTCTTTCAGGATGGATAGGTTTGATCTCCTTGCAGTCTAGGGGACTCTCAAGACTCTCTCCTCCAGCACCACAGGCGATCAGCCTTCTTTATAGTCCAGCTCTCACTTCCATACATCACTACTGGAAAAACCATAGCTTTGACTATTTGGACCTTTGTTGGCAAAGTGATGTCTCTGCTCTTTAAGATACTGCCTAGGTTTGCCCTCACTTTCCTCCCAAGAAGCAAGCATCTTTTAATTTAATTGCTGCAGTCACCATCTGAAGTGATCAAAGAGCCCAAGAAAATAAACTCTGTCATTTCCTCCATTTCTTCCCCATCTATTTGCCAGGAGGTGATGGGACCAGTGGCCATGATCTTAGCTTTTTTATGTTGAGCTTCAGGCCATTTCCCCCTCCTCTTTCACCCTCATTAAGGCCCCTATCCCACATCCCTTTAAATGCAGATTAAATTTGTAGATAAACCATGTCCAAAAATGCCGCCCCCCACAGCCACTGGTCTTTTTGGAAAAAAAAAAGAAGAAAACCCGGTAACTCCCCCTTAAGCGAGGTTTCCAAGACTTACTGGAGAGGTAGGAAATTTATTGCCTCACTTAAAAAATCCAACTTTTAAGGAGGCAGACGTTGTGGGACTGCATAGATGATCCAGTTTTCTTTCTTTTTTTTTCCCTCATAGCACTGGGGCCGATCAAGTGCTGTTTTTTTTTTCACTTCCCCGACCCCTAGCACCAGTCAGCTGGTCCTCTAGCTGGTCTAACAGTGTTTTTTTAATTTTTTAAAAATTTCCCCACCCTCCTAGCGCAAGTCAGCTGGTCCTTTTTTAAAATCCTAGTGCCACCTGCTGACCATGGGGCTGAACTGCGCTTTAAAAAAACTGTACGTGGGAACTGCTATCCCACATCTTCAGTCACATGACGGGAGGAAGAGGAAAAGCTGGACCTTCCGAAGATCAGGATCTTCCCCAAGTGAGATAGCAGCCTAAGAGGTTCATTAATTCCTCCTCGTTTTCTGCTATCATCTGCGTTTCTGGGGTTGCTGATATTTCTTCTGGCAATCTTAATTCCAGTTTGTGATTCATCCAGACCTGCCTTTTGCATGATGTACTCTGCATTTAAGTTAACAGTACTTGTTGTACTCCTTTCCCAATTTTAAACCAGACATATAAGGTAGTCAGGCATTCCCATTCCTTTAAGAACTTGCCATAGTTTGTTGTGGTCCACACAGTCAAAGGCTTTGGCATAGTCAATGAAGCAGAAGTAGATGTTTTTCTGGAACTCTCTGGCTTTCTCCATAATCCAGCCCATGTTGGCAATTTGATCTCTAGTTCCTCTGCCCCTTTGAAATCCAGTTTGCACTTCTGGGAGTTCTCTGTCCACATACTGCTGAAGCCTCCCTTGTAGAAATTTGAACATAACCTTGCTAGCATGTGAAATGAGTGCAATTGTACAATAGTTGGAGCATCTTTGGCATTGCCCTTCTTTGGGATTGGGATGTAGACCAATATTTTCCTTTCCTCCGGCCACTGCTGAGTTTTCCAAATTTGCTGGCATATTGTGTGTAGCACCTTTACAGCATCCTCTTTGAAGATTTTAAATCATTCAATTGGATGTCAAACTAGCACCATGTGAAAATCACAACTGAAAAATGTCACTTTTCTGAAATACAGCCCCTAGAATCTCAAAGCCAACACTGTTACCTGGGCATTTTGCTAGCCCCAGAAATATGTATTTGGAGATTCTCAGTTATTCAGGTAAAGTTATATTACACATATCAGACAGAGAAGAGAGGTGGTTCAAAAAAGGAGCCGGGGAAGCTATTTGTGTGTGTATTGAAAACTCATCTCTCAACAGGGCTGAGGGACTTGGATACAATCTGTTTGTCACTTACGATGCTGCCCTTTCATCAATCCCTAGACAAATCAGAACCACTTCACTCCTCCACCAGGAAGGCCACTGCTAACAGCCCATACTTAATGGGTGTTGTGAAGGGTTGCCTAGGGAGGACTTTCACACACCCCATGTCATTGTCCACTTAACGGGCCTATTCAGATCAGGGTGGCATGAAACAAAAATGAATTATAAGTTGGTAGCCTTCTACCAACTTTTTCTCAGACTGAAGAAGTTACTTAGAAGAGCAGCGAAACGTTTCGATCCCACAAGAAAAGAAGTCCAATTGCCATGACTCAACTCCCCCAAAATAATTTCCCCCTACTTGAATTAAAATCGTGTTTTGGCCTGTATGACTTTGGACCAGATTATCTGAATGACTATATGCTCCTTCCTAGGTTTTAAGATTTTGATTTACGATGAATAAGATTGTAACTCAGATCGAGTATAATATAGTAAAATGCATGTAGGTAAAGAACAATGAAAATATGAATGAATGAAGCCCTGAGTGTCAATTGTTTTGAAAAGCTTAGAATGTTTACCTGGCATAAAAAAGACTATGGACATGGTGTTGGAAAAGCAACAGCAGCTGGTCTACTGGTGCAAATAGGGCACTGCCCCACTTCAGGCTCAAGCTATCCCCGGCTCAACTTACCCACCCACCCTGCCTCCCTACTAGAGATGAAGAGTCAGGTTCTGGCCAATATACCCTTTTTACAATGAGTATCTGGGCTTATTTGTCTGCCTGTTTGCAAGCCACACTAATAACCATGTTTGCCTCTGACTCTTCCTGTCACTTCTGCCTGGATCTTTCATTCCAACAACCATAACATTGGTAATGGAGAGGTCCCAGTATTCTGGTGCCAAGCTTTTCAGAACTTTAAATATTAAAAATAGCATTTTAATTTTGTTACAAGAATGGACCCAGAAGCCGGTGCAGTTGATGGCAAAGCATAGGTATACTGCATTCATAATGCCCAGTCCTAGTTAAGAATCTTTCATTCTGGTTCGAAACTTACTGCAGTTTTGGAACAGTGTTCATCAGGCCAGGCCCATGTACAAAGTATTGTATACAGGAACGTTGTTTCTTATAGCCAGTTTTTCTTTGTTCCAATAAGGTGGCAGTTGATCTAGCAGCTGAAAGTAGGGATGGGCACGAAACGGAAAAATTATGTTTTGTTTCGTTTCGTTTTGTTCCCGCCCGACATTTTTTAAATTTCGTTTGAAATGAATTTTTGCAAAAATAATCGTACGAAATGAAACACTAATGACATGGTTCATGGGGGGGGGGCGCTGGAAAGTAGCCGCAGAAGCCACTGAGGCCCCTTGTCAGGCAGCTCTCCTCCTCCTCCTCCTCCTCCTTCTGGGAAGCATGGACTCTTCAGTGGCCATGGTGGTGGCAGTGCTTCTCACCATGTGCGCTCACCCTCTCCCAGCCCATGGGGCTTAGGGGGAGTTTAAAAAGCCCAGGATTTTTTTTAAAAAAAACCCCTTTTCCCTCCCCCAAGTCCCGTGCACCAGCTGATCTGGCTGGGCAGTGATGGAGGTGATGGCGGAGGGACACCAGCAGGTAAGGGACCAGTTTACAAATGGAATGGAATAAAAAAAACACCATTTTGTTTCATCTGTAATGAAATGTTGCTTCCTCATTTCATTTCATTTTGTTCCGTTTCGATATGTAACAGCATGACAAAACAACATTTCGTTTTTCGTTTTGTGCCCATCCCTAGCTGAAAGCAATAAAAAGGTAGCTTCAGTCACAGAGGTTGGCTGGGCCTCTAATGACCATCCATCCACTGGATGAGACCCTTCTCACTCATAGTACAGTAATACAGTACCTTGGTTTACGAGCATAATCTGTTCTGGAAACATGCTTGTAAACCAAAACACTCTTATATCAAAGCAAATTTCCCCATAAATAATAATGGATACACAGATAATTCGTTCTGGGCTCCCATGGGCCACATACTGTACACACAAAATGCCAAAACTCACAAGAGAAGTTGGGTAGAAGTCCACATCCATGCTATGGTTTAGGTACCTGACTGCAGAATCTGCTCTGCTTGGGACTAACAACTGGATTTTACTCTGTATTTCTAAGGTGACAATAATAAAATGCAATGTATAGCCCAATACATACTTGACTAACTGCACCATTACTAGAAATGCTTTGAAAAATAAGAAAGGATGCTGAAAACAAATTAAATAAAAATATTAATATAAAGAAAAACAAAACCCTAACCTGCGCTCCCCTTTGAAAAAGTTCCTGGCTAGTTCAAGGAAGACCTCCCTTCCTCTCTCCTCCCTCTGCTTTGGAAGCTGCCTGAGATGGAACATTCCAGACAATTACCCACAATCCAGCAGGCGGGGGGGAGAGAGTGCCACCACTGGCTCACTTGCAATCATGTGACCTGCTCCAGTGCTTCTACTGCAAGACATTGCTTGTTGATCAAGACAAAATTTAGAAGAAACATTTGCTTGTCTTGCAAAACACTCTTAAACCAAGGTACTTTTAAACCAAGGTATTACTGCAGTTCTGAGCCTGGTATCCCCCATCTTTTAACTGTGTGTTACACATTAAACTAGAAATTAATAACATGCAACCCAATGTCAGTAGTATAAATTCAGTGACTTACAACATTGCAAAATACCTGGCAACTATCCTAGCGCCACTGGTTGGACTCACAGACCACTGTGTGCTCAATTCAGGGGAGTTTGTTTCTAAAGTCAGGGAACTGAAACTGGATACAGACGAAACCATGGTATCATTTGATGTTACATCTCACTTTACTAGCATTCCCACCACTGATGCCCTAACAACTGTAAAGAGAAGACTAAGAGAAGACAGCACCCTCACCTCCAGAAGCAGCCTCAACTTAGACCAAATATGCCAGCTCCTGATCAGTACTTACTGTTTGACTCCCACCATCCATTACAGCACAAATTAGGAGTCATCAGGACCCTAAATCATAGAGCAGAAAGCATCCCCACTTCCACAGAAGCCAAGAAGGAAGACAGGCACCTGAAGACAGTACTTAAGGCCTGTGGATATCCAAAGTGGGCCTTCACCAAAGCAGTGTCCCAACCCAGAAGAAAAATGGATCAGCCTCAGACCCAGACCTGATGGAAAAACCTGGTCATTCCCTACATGGCAGGAGTGCCTGAAAAGCTTAAAAGGATTTTTGGCAAACACCACATCCCTGTTTATTTCAAACACATAAGCACATTAAGGCAGAGACTCGTCCACCCAAAGGACTTGATACCAAAACACAAAAGGAGCAATATAGTACAGTGGTACCTTGTATAAAGGAATTAATTCATTCCAAATGAAATTATGTTAAGCAATTTTTCCTTTATACAAATGTCCCATAGGAATGCATTGAAAACAGAGTAATCCCGATTCACAACCATTTTTATGTTGTACAGATTTGCCCCATAAATGATTATGTTAAGCAAATTTCCCCTCTCTCTGGAATGTTTTATGTTGTACAGATTTTTTGTTATACATGGGCCCACTGTATATGCGGTCCAATGCAGTGAGGAGTGTGCAGACCTCTACAGTGGAGAAACTAAACAGCCATTAAACAGAAGGATGGCCCAACATAGCTCAGGACCAGAATCAGCAGTACACCTCCACTTGAAGGACAAAGGGCAGCTGATCAGCTGTTAAATGTTTTTGTACTGTATTGTATACAGTATATTGCTTTTCTATTGTATTTTGTTGGAAGTTTGTTTTGAAGGTCAAGGAATACATGTTTATGCTAATTCAGTAAATGCATGTGTACCTTTATCTGAATAGAAGAACAGTGCTCAGACATGGGAAGTGTGGGAGGTGACACCAAATGGGTCAAATAACTGTACAGTGTTCTCCACAGTTGGAATCTTATTTCAAACAGGCCCTCAGCATCTATGATTGTGGAACAGGCATTTCAGCACAGTCTAACATGGCCATAATGCAGGCACAAACAACCCAAATATATTTAAACAAGACACCTGCTAGAGGGCCATGTATTTAATTTTTTCATATGTGAGAATGCCCTAAAAACATCTGTTCTCATCTGATTTTGGAAGCTAAGCAGGGTCCACCCTGGTTAGTACTTGGATGGGCAACCACCAGGGAATACCAGGTGCTAAAGTTGCCTGGAGTAGGAACTGGCAAGCCTCTCCAGTATTCCTGCCAAGAAAAGTCCATGGACATGGGGTCACGAAGAGTTGGTCAAAACTGCAGTGACACAGCATGCTTCCACACTTAAGACTAGAGACTACACGGCAAGCTTATTGAAAGGATATGTGAATCTTACCGATCATCAACAAATAAATTCCAGCTACAATGTCCGCTTCTTTTGAGAGTTTTGATGCAAATGGGTCTTCATCTTGCTGATAATGTGGAACATATTCACCTTGGGATGATACGTTTAGTTCTGAATCCATTCCAGCCATATAGAGATTAGTATCTGAGAAGCAAAATAACATTTCATAACTCATGCTTGGGCTAATGTTCCAAATATATTTTTAAATACACATACATTTTGGGAAACACCTCAAATTCCTTCTACCACATTGTCATGAAAGCAGAGACGGCCTCAAAGCTTTGCAGGGGTGTGTCTCTCATCCCCAGACCACCAGAGTGAGCCCTACTGGACCACCGGCCACTTGCTTATGAAATCTTTTGCCTTGATGTAGTCAGCTCATACTTTTAACTAATTTGATAGCAGGTAAAACAACCCTAACGAGTCATGTCATTTTTAAGATTTAACATGAAGAGGGATGAAGAAGGGAGAAGATACTGCACATATGGATCTTAGAGAATGATAAAGGCAAGGAATAATGCGGTAAATGATTCAATATGAGTACAGCCCTGGTGGCTGCCTGCACTAGGGCAGCAGGGGCAGTGGGGTCTCCTGTGAAGGTTTAGTCTGGTCAAGGGATCAAATGTAGCTGTAGGGACCTCTTTGTAACAGGTCATAACCTAATCATACTCATAAGGTTGGGATCATACCACTCACCCGGAATTTTTATTTCCGCCCTGTCCAGAAATATTCTATTCTAGTCTTGGGTGAAGTTTCAGAATGTGCAGGAGCATCTCAGCCCAAGGGGCTTCTGTGAAAGGTAAATTGCTCACACGCATTTCAGTCCTGGATACAGTACAGATATTTCTCTGGAAGCCAATCAATACCATGTGCTTGATGGTTTAGTTGGTACCCTTGTGGCTTCCTGTGCTACCAACCACACTACTCTTCTGAACCACCTTGCTGGCATCGGATTTGGGGACACTGCTTTAGGATGGCTCATGGGTTTTCCTCCCCATGAGTAGTCAATTTCAGGAAATAATGTTGAGGGGCTTCTGTCTGATGATATGGCTGTTGGCCTGTGGGGATTTGAAAGGTTCCAGGTACAAAGTGGTACCCCGACTTAAGAGCAGCTCAACTTAAGAGCAATTGAATGTAAAAGCGGAAAACTGTTGGTGTTTTAACTGGCACCTTACAAATTTTAGATATGGTCTGCTCGACTTACCTTTTTTTCCATTTTTTTCATTTTAACTTATTTTTTCAATTTTTTAGATAGGTACCCCGACTTAAGAACATAAGAACATAAGAAGAGCCATGCTGGATCAGGCCAAAGGCCCATCTAGTCCAGCTTCCTGTATCTCACAGTGGCCCCACCAGATGCGTTTGGGACTGCATGACACTAGATATCTGTCTCCTGATACCACTCCCCTGCATCTGGCCCTTGAAGTACCCTGGTTTTAAGCCTGGTGATCACACATCTCCACCATGGTTTGTCACCTGTGATGGACTTTTCCTCCAGGAATCTGTCCAATCTCCTTTTGAAGGCATCCAGGCCAGGTGCCATCTCCACATCCTGTGGCAGGGAGTAGTTCGACTTAAGAGCATGCTTTCGGAACGGATCAGATTAGTAAGATGAGGTAGCACTGTACTCAGAAAGGCTATTTGAAGTCTAGGGACTTACTTACTTACTTACTTACTTACTTACTTACTTACTTACTTTTTCATTTATCTACTCATTTATTTGATTTTATATACCAACCATCTGATGGAAAGGTCACTCTGGGAGATTTAGAACAAATGGAATCAACAGAAACAATGCAAACCACAAAATAATACCAAAGTAACTCAATATGCATTCAAACTCATCATAGTAAAATAAATAAATAAATAAAATCAGTGCCACCAGCATGCCAATGACAGTCCACTGGATCTCTCATCCAAATCCAGCACAAATTCATAGTTCAAATGAGTGTCTTATGATGGTCAAGGAATGGATAAAGGTAAGCAAATAGAGATACTGCTGTGATTATACTTACCTTATACAGGTGCAATTGGAGTATAATCCTTGACTCAGCGTCGAGTGTTGATGTTTTATAAAATATTGTTTTGAGAATAGTGTAATTCATTCACAGGGCCATCACAGGGCCCCTTGATAGCAACAAAGTTTTTCATTTGTTTCAGAAATCCAACAGTCTGTAGTTGATCCGTCTTGCACCATAGCAGATTATTCATTCTCTTCACTAGATGTGTTTACTTTTTGTTAACGAAGGTTTTTAAAATAGTATTCTGAGCTAGATGAACAATACTCAGTTCTGAAAATTAAAATCATTAGTGATTCAGCATAATAAGGATTTATATTTTGGAATAATTCTTACAGAACAATACCAGAATCATATCAACCGAGAAAAAAATCTTACAAAGCATGGAAATTATAGCACAGGGGTTGTATGTAAGTTATTCCGTCTACCTTAAAATGTAGATCTAGGAAATAGGGGAATTCTTTTAGAACCAAGGGACTGAAGAACTTACATAGCACACATGTGCGGTAGTTAGAAGCTTTACAGAAAAAAATTAACTCTATTTTTTACTTTACATTATGTAGCATTTATATACCACCAGCTTGTACAAAGACAACTCAATTTTAGATGACGATAGGGTTTTTCCCCTCAATTTTTTTGCTTTTGTTTTTAATTTGTGGGACATATATTTCTGGAACTGAAAGCAAGACGTTTTCACTTAACACATTTTGTGCATATGACAATATGACTGATATGTTATAACTGTGAAAGTATTTGCAATTTATGCAGTTTGCTGAATCAGGCAAACAAGACCATGTAAGAAATTCAGTGCACAGACAAAACATAGTAAAGAGAAGGGGGTGCCCTTCTCTCATCAAATAAAGTACTGAAACAAATTACTAAGCTGCAATATGACTTTGGTTTCATAACATCCTTATGAATTTTAAATCCTTTTTTTGGTAATGTGACATTTTTACTATTAAATGATAAAGCTAGTGATGAGCTGAGACTGGAGCCATGGGTTATCCTGCCACTAAAGTTCAGAGCTGGAGTCTTCCAACTTTTAAAAAATCATGGGCATTGACTTCTGAAAAACCAACATAGTAAATAGAAATACACAAAGCAAAAACAAGCAAACCTTTTTTCATTATCTTGGTGCTAGAGACATTTGAACTACTCAGCTCTAAAATACAGCCATTTTTTCATCTTTGAAGATTTTGTTTGAATGAAAAAGATTTTTCTTAATTTCCTTAGGATCAGACAAGTGCTTTTTGTATTTTAAAATTTACAATCTTATGCTCACTCATCTGTTGACTTACTCCTGGGTGGAACTTAACTGTGATCTACTCCTGACTAAATGCATACTAGAATTGCACTGCCAATACTGATAGGAGATTAGAACAAGATTTATGTGTATGCAGCTGAGGTAGCAAAAGACAACTAACTTCCTCAGCTCTTCTTTCGTCAGAAACCCCACCGGCACCCTCGATAAATGTTATCCAAGGCTTGTCTTTGTGTGTGGCGGTTGGCAGGCAGGGCAGGCAGGAGGAGATCTGTGAAACTTGGATGGAAGCTCTGAGGTCCCTACCGGGCAGATCCTCCTGGCTAGATCGACTAGCAAACAGCCCCGTTAGGGCAGCGTCATCAAACCCGCAGTTTACGGGGACACAAATCTCCGCTGTCTTCCAACAATAATGTACATTTGTGTAAATTTGTTCCACCGAAACCAGTAGCACTCGTTTATAGGACTGGGTGGTGCCTCGCCATTGTCATTCGACACACGGCGCTTTAAAAACAAATCAGAGGGTTGAGAGCATTTGAAAATCCATCACTCCGCTTAAACAGAACCTTCATTTAACAAGTCCAACAGGACAAAGCATGGATTCCCTATATCAGTATTGAAAAACCTATGGCACGGGTGCCAAAGGTGGCACTCTGAGCGCTTTCTGTTGGCACCTGATATCGCCCCTTCACAGCCACCTGGATTCAGGTTAAATGGCTGTATTGGCACTTTGCGAATAATTAGTGGCTTTTGAATCCCAGCTACTCGTGCGCCATCACTGACCCTAGAACCTCAGCCAGCCTTTCGGTCTGAGCGCGGGGTGTCATCAGTGCTGCTGGTGCCAAGGTCCGCTCTGTAAAGCAAGGCATCCCTAGCACAACAGGGGCAGCTGAAAAGGACCTCGCCCTGGAGAAAATAGACCCACCCTCCATGGCACGAAGAGCAACTTCTCTGGCTTTCCTTCCGGACCAGAAAAAGAAAAAGAAAAAGAAAAAAGTTACCTCCTCAAGTCTTGAGTCGCTCCGAGGCGGACATGCCCTCGCCCGCGCTGCTCTGGGCGCCCCGGTCAGAAGAAGCCGCTGGTCCGCTGTGGATTCTCCGGCCGGGCGCGCGGCGAGAGCGACGCGGCAAGTGGCAGGGAGCAGAGTCCCGGCGCGCTGCTTCATGCCTCCCCTTGCCTTCCCTGCCGCTGGGTGCGAGCGGGAGGGAGAGGAGAGCCGGGCGTTTAACCGATGGAGAGACAACCCCCCCCCTGCCGCCGCCGCCTCTTTAAGAGACCTCCCCGCCCCACCCCAGCCGGACTCCTTCAGGCAGAAGAACCAATCGCGCCGCCGAGGACAGGAGAAAGCCGGGGCCACCCGGGCACGGAGCGAGCGAAATGATACCCGCCCGGATCCTGTGCTTCCGAAGTGGGGGAGCCGCCTGGTTCTACCCCTCCCAAGGAAGCAAGTTCAGAGCGGATCTACAGAATCGATAACGGATCCTCCCGATTCCACTAGTTCTTTCCCACAGGATCCCTTCCCAGTTCACCGCCAAAGCCGTCTCATTGGTTCTGCAAAGACCACACAAGGATAATCATGGGTCTTTCAGCGCAGGGCTGGGCACGGGCTCAAAAGCGGGGCTACCCACACACCCACACACCCACACACCCCGTCCTCAAGACTTGCTGTTCAATTTAGACGATTTAATCGCGCCTCTCAGAAGGAAAAGTCTCGGTGGTGCTCGCTCATCTTCTCTTCGCTAGTTATATATGTACCAAAACGGACCCACCCCAGCCGGAGGAACTCCAAGAGCTGTCTTGAACAGAGCTTCCAATGGGAGGGGCTTCTCTTTTTTTAAAAAAAAAAGTTTAATTCCTTGCCGAAAACGATGTCGCCTTCGGAAAGTCAAATTTTCATCCCAAATAGGGGGAGGGAAGCAGTGCCAGAAGAAAACGGAAAATCTGATGGCTGGCATCAAGGGCTAGGGCGATCAAACTACCAGTGGCTTACTACTACATGCAAGTAGTTCTATTCCCCCCCAGGGTATAATTCAAAAATTCAGTTTGTGCCCTTTGTTTCTAGAAAATATGCAAACTCTACAAATAGTGTTGATTAGTATGAGCAAATTTACTTACTTATTTAAAACATTTGTAGCCTGCCCAATATCACAGAATTTAAAACAATTTAAAATCAGATGATTCAACGTCACAAAATTAGAACATTCAAAGATTAAAAACATCCAAAGCAGCCTACTAAAACCTGCCCTCCCCAACCTTTAAAGGCTCAAATGAATATTTCATGACTTCTCATGGAAATGATGTTCCTCTTGGTTTTGGGGAGAGGTAGGCAAGTAGATTTTCAAACTATTCATCACAAAAGTGGTTGAGCAATGCATAACGTCACCCCATAAGATTCACTGGTGCTTTTTAAAGGAAATGTATTTTTTATGTACTCTAAAACCTGATTTGATTTTATCCCCACTTTAAAAATTCCTCGTGGAATGGGCAAAGAGAAATATTTGAAACACAACCACTAGCTTTGTCTTTGCTGTGTGCCATCAGGTGGCATTAGAGCAACCCTAACAGAGCTTTCAAAGTATGAGAGATGCTTAAGGAACAGCTTAAGGCATGTTGCTTAATGTGCACCAGACTCTAGTTTCCAGAAGCCAAGCAGAGAATTCAGCCTAGATCTCCAGACTCTCACTCTGCTCCTCTTATCAGCTACACCACACTGGCTGCACTAGCAATGGCTCTAAGAATCAGTCACAATGCGATGCTCAGGACTCTGCCAATCATCCACCTCTCTTTCCCAAATCATACAGGATAAAGTAGTTCTGTGGTTGTTTTGGTTATACAGGTGTCAAGGTAATGTGCCGTGATGGTAAAATGCTATGTGTTATTTAATTATTTAACTCTTCTTCTCATCTCTTCCTCTTGCCATCAAGTTGTCACTGGCTTAGGGTGAGTCCATCAAAGAGGGATCTTCAAAAATCATTTATTCTCAACAACCCGGCTCAGCTCTTGCAAATTCAACCCTGTGGTTCCTTTAGGGCAGTGGTTCTCAACCTGTGGGTTCCCAGATGTTCCTGAACTGCAACTCCCAGAAGTCTTCAGCACTAACTGAGCTGGCCAGGATTTCTGGGAGTTGCAGTCCAGGAGCATCTGGGGACCCACAGGTTGAGAACCACTGCTTTAGGGAGTCCGCCCGTTTTGTATTTGGTCTCTTGCTTTTCCAGCCACTTTTCACCTTTCCCAGCATTATTGTCTTTTACAGAGAATCCTGCCTTCTCATGATGTGGCCAAAGTAGGACAGCTTCTGTTTCAACATTTTTGCTCCAGAGGTAGTTGAGGCTTTACCTGATCTTGGATCCACTTGTTTGTCTTTCAAACAAAACTTTCCTCAAACACTACATTTCAAATGCATCCATTATTTCCTGTCATCCTTCTTAACTGTCCAGCTTTCATGCCCATAGATAGTAGTTGGAAATATAAGACTGTGTGGATGATCTTGGTGTTGTGAGAAACATCCTTAAACTTTATGATCTTTTCTAGTCCCTCCATTGCTGTCCTTCCAAAGCTCAGTTTTCTTTTGATTCCTTGACTGCAGTCTCCGTTTGGATTGATGGTTGAACCAAGGAATACAAAATATCTTCTTCTTCATTGTCAGGACTAAAGTTGTACAATTCTTCTGTAGTCCGATTTTGGACTTCTTAATGTTCAACTGCAGTCATGCTTTGGCACTTTTTTCTTTCACTTTCACCAATAGTCATTTCACGTCATTGCTGCTTTCTGCCAGTACGAAGGTGTTATCTGCATATTTTAAATTATTGATATTTCTTCCACCAATTTTTATTCCTACTTCATCTGAACCTAGTCTGGTCTTTCATATGACATGTTTTATGTACAGATTGATGCATCGTGGTCTGACACTTTTGTCTATAGAGAACCATTCTGTCACTCCCTATTCTGTCTTGACTTCAGCTTCTTGTCCACAATACAAGTTACGCTTCCAGGCAATCATGTGATGAGGCACACTCATCTCTTTCAGAACAACTCATCCTCTCCTGTGATCCACAAAGCCAAAGCTTTGCTGTACTCTATAAAGTATATGCCAAACTTCTTCTGCAACTTTGTGAAGTGCTCCAATAGCCAGCAGATATTTGCAACATAATGTGGAGTGTCTCTTCCTTGACTGAGGGAAGGCTAAATAGCAATTACTTGTCAGTTGAAGTGCCCCTATGTGGAAAAGGCAAGGACAGCTTCCATCTGTTTAAATCAGGATGAAACATGACCAACTTCACTAGCAGAGTGTTAGCAGAAGAACACACACAGCAGAAGGATGGTCTTCTTCAGTGCCAGAGAAGGGCAGAAGTACCATCTGTTCCCATCAGAATTACACCATGCGCTAACTGGTTTAAATATATGGAACACTTAAAATACCGATGGGTTGCCTTAATTGCAGCTTGAAGCAAAGTGTGGAAAAAACAAACACTTCATTTACAAGAAATTCCGTAGTGGGGTGAAAATGTCTTGGTGACCTGGACTGTGGCAGGTCATCAAGTGTATGATGACCTGTTCCTGTAGCTTCTGTGTGTGTGTGTGTTGTGTCGTTACAGTTATGATGGACTCTTCGTGACTCTATGTCCATGGAGTTTTCTTGGCAGGAATACTGGTTCGCCAGTTCCTACTCCAGGTGCCTAAGGAAGCAAATGTGGTTTCGTGGTTATGCTGTTGAGCTAGAATTCATGGATCAGAGCTCCAGTTCCCCTCTCAGCTGGGAATCTCACCGGGTGACCTTGAACCAGTCATGCACAATGTGTTGGACTGAGATATCACAGGGCTGTTGAGAGGAGAAGGACACCCACAAGTGTTGCCTCAAGCTTATTGGCAGAAAGATGGGATATACAATACCAGATGCAGGGGAGTGGTATCAGAAGACAGATATCTAGTCTCATGCACTCTCAGAGGCATCTGGTGGTGCCACTGTGAGATACAGGAAGCTGGACTAGATGCAGGGCCGGCGCTTCCATTAAGGCGAGCTAGGCAGTTGCCTAGGGCGCCAAAATGGAGAGAGGGCGCTGGACAGCCTGCCGCCCCCCGCTGCCCCCCCACTGCTGGCCACCGCCGTCCGTCCTCCCCTGCCAGCCGCCAGCCGCCCGTCGCCCGTCACCTCCTCCCATCGCTGCACGCCTCTAGGTCTCCCAATACTTTCCATATCTCTGTTGTAGTGATGCAGGGTCAGGTGATATATGCAGG
This sequence comes from Phrynocephalus versicolor, assembly GCA_023846285.1. Lineage (NCBI taxonomy): Eukaryota > Metazoa > Chordata > Lepidosauria > Squamata > Agamidae > Phrynocephalus > Phrynocephalus versicolor. Next base: position 22,444,553 of record JAHTLZ010003542.1, read on the forward strand.
GTCAGGAACTTTTAGTGGTAACCATTTATTTCTTCATATTTGAATCATTATGGCCGGGTACACTCTGGTCCCAGTTTATTTTCTCTCTTGCTTCAAGGGACAATTCATCCCTTTAGATAGATAGATAGATAGATAGATAGATAGATAGATAGATAGATAGACAGATAGAGATGGGCACGACCAGAAATTTTTTTTCCGAGTTGTCGTTTGTGGTCGCCATTTTGGATCCCCCCGCACCGCATGGCAAATGGAGACGCCGAGGATGCCCCCTCCCAGCCTGGTACTAGCAAGTCTCAGCAAAACCTGGCCATGCGATTGGTGGAATGGCTCCAAAAATTTGCATGGTCCCATCCCATGGCCAGCCCATCATTTATGCGTGCGCAGGTGTAAAAAAATAAAAATAAAATAAAATAAAATAAAATCAATGGAGACGTTTTATTGCAAGAAAAACCCACTGCTGCTACTGTAAAAATTCAAGCATTTAAAATTGCTAATTTTCGCATGTTTCTGTGGTGCTTTGGTGGGTTTTTGGACCACGATTTCAAAAAAAATATTGTGGTCGCCATTTTGGATCCCCCCACACCGCATGGCAAATGGAGACGCCGAGGATGCCCCATCCCAGCCTGGTACCAGCAGCCCAGGACAGGAGGGGGGGAAGGCTGGAGTGGGGACCCCCCCCCCAGAAACCACCCCTCTGGTAGGTGCCCTCAGGCAGGCATGTTTTCGCCTGCTTTTTTGGCCGGGAATCGGTGTATTTTTTATTTTTAAAACTTTTTTTCTGTGCCGCTTGGCATCGCGCGATCACTGCGATGCCAGGAACGACAACGACAAATCAGACCCAATTTTTCTTTTGTCGGTTCAAGTTCGAGTTCTGAGGGAGTAATTGTCGTTACCGTTTCCGTTGCGTAACGGAAACGGAAACGAGAATTTCGCCAAGTCGTGCCCATGTCTAATAGATTAGATAGATGATAGATAGATAGATAGATAGATAGATAGATAGATAGATAGATAGATAGATAGATAGATAGATAGATAGATAGATAGATAGATAGATAGATAGATAGATAGATGTATCTGGAAGGGGTTTCTGTTGGGCAATATATCCTCTGTTGCACTGGCTGCTCATTTAAAATTGTAGGGGGTCCATCTACCTCTCTCAAACACCTCCTTTGTCTTTCCACTTAATCTGGCATTTCCCCCTGCAAACCCTCCCCCACTCCCTCGTAACTGTCTCCTCACTATGACTGGTGAAAAAATGGAAAAACGAGATGTTGAAATTCTAGTACTGCAAAAATGGCTCAGATTGCTCTGTGACATACTTTTATCAATGCATTGGGGTACTGGCTAAACACACAAAAACACTGCATTCTGGCAAGGCGTCCCCCAATGCAACAGAGGCACAAAATAACACAACCCTCTCTGGGAGTCAAAAATAATCTGCCGTTACACAGCTGGCTGGGAAAATATTTCGATCTCGTCTGTGTGTTATGTGACCAGGGAAAAGAGCAATGCTCTAGCTAGGGAATAACTAGAAAACATTTCCTTTGTGTAACAGAGCCTCAGTGAAGGGCCAACCTTTATGCAACATGTAGGCCAACATTAGAGTTGAAATCATCTTAGTATACAAAAGATGCAATTTGGGAAGGCAGTTTTTTTGCCTGGGAAATCAGATTTGGTGAACAAAGAACATTATGCTGCCTTGAGGGACAGTCACAAAACATTTTTCAAATGGCAAATTATGGGAGGTGAGGAAAGCTCCTGCTGTGATCATTCCCTCCAGTCATTCCTTTAGACATTCCCTCTGTTATGGACAGGCTACAAAGGTTGGCGTGACTGGGCCCATAGCTGGGCTATAGTGTGCTTGCTTGTGTCCGGAGCTCTGATGAGAGAAGCACACTTTCTTCATCTCTTTTGTTTAGCTTTGCTGAGAAATTAGTTTGTGTGGCAGAATGGTGGCATACAATGAATAAATAATACATTTATAGCAAATAAACCCACAAATTTTATAGGTGAGCAAATTCTATATGGTATACTTCCTATTTATTTATTTATTTATTTATTTATTTATTTATTTATTTATTTATTTAGGTGTATTTTTATCCCACCTTTCTCTTTGGAAAAGGACCCAAGGTGGCTTACAGTAATGAGGGATAATATACAGTCAAGTACAATTAAGACATGTTCAAGTATTTGAGAACAGGGAATTGAGGAGCATCTTACAGCATTAATAGACAATATTATATTAAAGCTACAAGGTTATAAGTAGTTATAATCACAACATCTATATGAACCTATAAATTCATATAAAAGACACATAATGGTAGTCCATCATTCAGGGAAAGCTTGCCTGAAGAGAAAGGTCTTTGCTAGTTTCTGGAAGGACAACAGAGAAGAGGCAGCCCTCGCCTCTAGTGGGAGGGAATTCCAGAGTCTAGGCACAGCAGTCGAGAAGGCCGTTTTATGGGTCCCACGAGACATACCTGTGAAGGTGGTGGGATGGAGATAAGGGCCTCTCCTGAACAGTCCTTTGTAGGTCATGGTCAAATTATTAAAACAGCCAGTGGATCTGTTTTAAAAGGGATGTACCCCACCCCAGTCAGAAGTCTGGCTGCTGCAGTTTGGACCCATTGAAGTTTCCTGAGACTTTTCATTGGTAGTCCCACATAGACCACATTACAGTAGTCTAGCCAGGAGGGCACTAAGGCATGTGTCACTGTGGCCAGAGCTAATTTCTCAAGAAAGGGGTGTAGCTTGCATACTAGCATTAATTGTGCAAAGCTAAACTCAAGGCTGAGTCCAAGAGCACCCCCAAGCTGTGTACCTGATTTTTCAATTGGAGGGCGACCTCATCCAGTACAGGATGTTCCTTGTTCTCCCTTTCGACTGACCAGGAGCACCTCTGTCTTGTCTGGGTTTAGTTTCATATTGTTCATCCTCATCCAGTTCATTACTGCAGCCAAACACTCTTGTACAGTTGAGATAGTAGCTCCCTTAGACTCTGGAGGTAACGAGAGGTAGAGCTGGGTATCAGCGGCATACTGGTGGCACCTGACCCCAAAAGTCCTGATGATCTCCCCCAGTGGTTTCATATAGATATGAAATAACATAGAGGACAGAACAGAACCCTGGGGAACTCCACAGATCATTAGCTGTGGAGGCAAACATGAATCACCTAACACCACTTTCTGCATTCTATCCTGTAGGAAGGACCAGAGGTACTTTAATGCAGTACTCCTAATTACCATTTCAGAGAAACAAGTCAGGAGGATGCCATGGTCTATAGTGTCAAAAGCAGCTGAGAGGTCTAGTAAAACCAAAAGGGACACAGATCCCCTATCTATTTCCCCGTGTAAGTCATCTACCAATGCAACCAGTGCTGTCTCAATCCCATAGCCAGGCCTGAAGCCAGATTGAAATGGATCCAGGTGGTTAATCTCATCCAGAAACATCTGGAGCTGTCAGACCACAACCCACTCTAGGACTTTCCCTAAGAATGGGATATTCGATACTGGTTGGTAATTGTTCAGTATCATTGGGTCTAAGGAGGGCTTTTTAAACAGTGGTTTTACTATTGCCCCCTTTAGCATGCCGGAATCCTGCCCTGTTTGTAAGGAGGCATTCACTACTCTTCCTAACCAGTCTGCCATACCTTCTCTGGCAGCTTTTATAATCCATGAGGGGCAAGGATCCAACAGACGTGTGGTGGCCCTCACCTCCCCAAAGGTCTTGACTGTAGTTGCTGAAAGTCATCCATTAGTACAGGACATTAATACAGACTCTGGATCAATAGCTGCATCCAAGGTAGCCCAGATCTGTTCAATTTTGCCTGTCAAGTGTTGTGCAAATTCTTCACAGCAAGATACAGCTTCTTTGTTGTATGTGAGATCCACCTGCCTGTTGTGGAAGATTTCTTTCACAGGAGAAAGTGGATTTGTCTCTCTTCCGTGGTGTTGGTGTTGGCTGGGGATTCATCCATCAGTAGGTTTGATGGTTCTGCTCCTTAAATTGATTATCCTGGCTGTTGCGGGGAGGGTGGCCTTGGTGCTAGATTGGACATTGGTCTGAAATCAGGAGCAAGGCCACCGAGGTCTGAAACGTCTAAACTCTGGGTGTTGAGAAACCCCTAAAGGCACAAAAGAAGGACAAAGCATCCTCTTGGGAGAAGGATTTTGACATATTTGACTGCTGCATGTGTGTTGCTTCCCTGCCACTCCCATTGCTTCCCACAGGATTGCAATGGGAAAAGATGGCATATATCCCCCTTCCTCTGCCCTGGGGTCATTTCCAAAGCAAATGAAAGCTGTTCTGTGATGGTTTGGATTATTAGTGAAGATCTGAACTTGTCTGCAACAAGAAGATTCAATGAGGAAGTAGAAACTGTTCTTTTTTATTGTTTATTTAATTTAATTTAATTTAATTTAATTTAATTTAATTTAATTTATACACCATGGCCAACTAGCCTGAAGGCTACTCTGGGTGGTTTGTACATTTTGTGCCTGGTTGGAATTAGAGCCCAGAGTCTCCCAGTTTGATCAAAACCATTAAGATAGTTTATTATTATTTGATCTGAGCTTCAAATAATATCTCGAAATTGAGTCATAACAACTGGACTTCTTTTCTTGAGAGATTGAACATTATCATGAAGCTGTTTGGATGAGCAGCAAAACATTCAGTCTCTCTAGAAAAGAAGTCCAGTTGCCATTACCAGGGCTGGCGCGTCCATTAAGGCGAACTAGGCAGTTGCCTAGGGCGCCAAAATGGAGAGAGGGCGCTGGCCAGCCTGCTGCCCCCCCCCCGCTGCCCCCCACCATCTGTCCCCCTGCCGCCCATCGCCATCTGCCATCTGCCCTGCCACGCCCATTGCCGCCCACCCCTGTGCCCGTCGCCGTCCGCCCTGCCCCCGCCACTGCTGGCCACCGCTGTCCATCCCCCCACTGATCATCGCCGTCTGCCTGCTGCCCCCTGCACCCATCACCCCCCCGGGACTGTCGCCGCTTGCCCGCCACCGCTGGCCACCGCTGTCCGTCCCCCCACCCGTTGCTGCCCATCTCCCGGGCCCTGCCCTTCCCCTGCCCCACCCCACCCCGCACCTCGCCTAGGGTGCAAAAAAAAAAAAACACCTAGCACCGGCCCTGGCCATTACTCAACTTCCAGATAAACACCTGGATGACTGACAATCTTCACAGACATCTTCAAATAATATATATTTTATTATTATATAGGGTTGGTGGCTGAGTAGCTCAGGTTTAGAGGGGGACTAATACTGCATGGTATCTGGGGACTATACCACTGTTGATGTAGGCCAAAATAGTATTTGCCTTTTTGGTAACCACATTAGTCTTTCACAACTGGAGAACAAAGACTAGACTACGTAGGCTGAAGAGATGTTCCTCAAGGCCCCCACAGAGGTGTTCTGCCATTTTCAAAAAGAGGGGGTTTCAGTAAGGGAGTGTGGGCAAGCTAGCCTGGCCTGGGATGCCAAATGCAAGCTTCCCTAGTCACACCTTAAGGGGTTTCTGGTCTCCAACCCTGACAATTGATATTTGACGAGAGGAGAAAGAAATCATTGGGATGAATGAGAGCTTCCCTTAAATGTCAATCAGTTGCTTCTAGAAAGGGGGATTGATCAGGTCTGTGGTGTGCCCTTGGAGGAAAGGCTCTTAGACCCCAAACAGTACACTCTAGGACCATCCCAATGACTTTTTTGACGTGGCAACTCTTTGCATTTTCTTTAAATTAAAGGATACAGGTAGTGGCAAACTACACCCATGTGTACTTTCAATTCAGGCAACCCCCCCTTTGATTCATCATCATCCTTGCTGGGGAGGTGGTGGAAAGGAGGAGTTGTTGTTGTCACACTTATTGCTTTCTCTTTCATTTGGCCCCACAGCCCACTGTGCATGCCACACATTTTAGCATTTGGACCAAGATAACTAAATCTCTGTAGAAATGCTAAATGCATTAGTAATGTTATAACCTACAGTATTTACTTGAATGGTGAGAAAAAGAAGAGTCACTAAGGGAATAATCCACCCAACACTTGCATATAAAGGGCCATCAGCTTCTGAAAATGTTTCACAGATTCCTTAAAACCTAAATCCCCACAAGGTTTGCTATAACCACCAGCGATCATTTTAAATAGTGTATAAACTTGGTGACAGAACTGAATTCTGAGAGAAGACCCAGAGCCTCACAAACTACAGCACAAATATACAATTTAGATTTTCAGGTTACCAGAGGTATTACAAAAAGACAATTCCTGAAGTAAAAAGAAAGAAAGAAAAACATAGATGGGTGATGGAAGAAACCTTTGAAATTGTAAAGGACAGACAAGAATCAAATGTGAAAAATGACATAATTCAGTGACTGTCATCTAGAGAACGAGACTATTATAATAATAAGTGCTGAGAAAAGTGTAAAACAACAGATGTAAGAAGTGAAAGGGAAATTTAGGCCAAGATCATGCTGAATGACCAAAAGGTAAGCAGACTAACTTACCAGGAGAAAATAAAGAAAAGGTAGAAAAAGAATAGTGCAGACCTATACAGAAGGGATAAAAAGGATGGCAGACTCCTTTGAAGAGGAATCCTCCAATAAAGAACTGGCAGTTCTAGAAAGTGAAGTGAAAGCTACTCTGAAAGAATGGAGAAGGGAAAAAAATCACAAGGGGTAGATGTAATTCTGATAGAAATATCTCAAACTATAAAGAATGAACCGTTCAAAATACTAAAAATAAATATGGAAAACAAAACAATGGGCAACGGACTGGAAATGCTCAATATACATTCCAGCTCCCAAGAAACGAGATGCCAAGGAGTGCAATAACTATAAGACCATTGCAGTCCCAGACCCAAAATAAGACTCTGACACAAATTGTTGGATTAAAATAGGGCCACAACTTTATTAATTTTTATTAGAAAATTAGGGGGGCTGCCGTAGTGCAAGCAAGTATCAGGCCTAGATCACTCTGACCAGAGGCTCCACATAATCGAGGTGAGTTTCTACCTGGAATGTGCTGTTATCCTTACTTAGCACCATTTCGAAAATCGGGGAAATTTTCAAGGCAGCCATAACTACTTTAAGAGAACATGATATTAATATCTAACTCATCTTAACCTTAACTCTAAATATTTATTATCAGGCTGCCCTGTGCCCTTACTGGACCACAAATCCTGAAAGTCACCTATCCAACACCTTGCGCTTCCTGCTGTTGTGACCGAAAATGATAAGCCCTGCCTGTCCTAGTAATGAGAATGGGATGGGCGAAAATGCACCATCACCCAACAGCCAATCCAGGTGATGGTCAAAAAATTCCCATCTGGCCCCAAAATGACCAGATAATTTCATTCTCATAACTGCTGTGTTGGGTGGGCGGGGAGCGTCTCACAGACTCGGAAGAGGGTGTGTTAAGCTGCAACCGGCCTTCTTAAAGGCTTAGAGACCTGGGAATTTCCCGAGTCACGTGGCCGCGTTTTTCACACCAAAGTCTCGGACCGGGGATGCTTGCTTTAAATTCCCATGCAAGCAAGGTGATGCTCCCGGTGTTTGCAACAAAAGTTTCTATCTTATAGGGCAGGGCTGTTCAACTTTGAACAGGTCCAGGTCTACTTTTTCCGGCCCAAAGTACCTGAGGGCTACTACACTAAAACCTCTACTTACAAATTGTATCTGTTCTGAGCATTATGAGCATTCTGCTCATAACTAAAAACTTTTGTAAGTAGACCAGTGGTTTCCCATAGGAATGCATTGAAAACCAATTAATCTGTTCTGGAGAGAGCAGATTTCAGTGCGCCATGGCCCTTGAACATGACCCAGAACTTTGCTGGGGCAGTTGTGGTCCTTGGGATGGGGGAGGAAGGGGTGGAGAACTTATCCCCTCACATTTTTTTATTGATGGCCGACGGGCTACTTTTGAATCCTTCATGGGCTACCAGTAGCTCGCGGTCTACCTCTTGGGCAGGCTTGTTATAGTGAGTTAGAAATGTTTGATGTTCAAGGTGGATTCTGAAAAGGGAGAGGCACTCAAGAAGACATTGCCAATATCTACTGGGTACTGTGTGTGTTTTGTGTCATTACAGTCGTGACAGACTCTTTGTGACCACATGTCCATGGAGTTTTCTTGGCAGGAATACTGGAATGGTTTTGCTACTCCAGGTGCCTACATGACCTGGTATTCCCTAATGGTCTCCCATCCAAGTACTAACCAGGGCCAACCCTGCTTAGCTTCCGAAATCAGGCAAGATTGGATGTTGTTAGGGCAACTAGGCAGCTACTGGCTACTGGAGCACACCAAAGAGTTTCAGGGAAAGACCAGTTCGTGCTGAAATAGGCTATAGGAAAGCTTGGACTGTAGAGATCATAGGAAACTATTGGGTATTCTGAACGATATGGTTGTTTTTCAGCACTTTCTTGTCCTGATGAATTGTATGTGTCACTGGAAGTGAAGGCCAAGATTATCTACCATCTTTTGTCCCCAATCACCATGTATGGGTATGAAAGCTGAGAGGGGGGAAATCATTAATTTGAAATGTGGTCTGGAAGATACTGTGGACTGCCCAAAAGAGAAACAAGTGGGTCTTAAGTCTGTGAAGATTCTCAGTCATCCAGGTGAGTTTATCTGGAAGTTGAGTCATGGCAACTGGACTTCTTTTCTTGAGAGATCGAAATATTTTGCTACTCATCCAAGCAGCTTTGTCGGTCTGAGGAAAGTTAGTACAATGGCCTTATGAGCCTATTCAGACCAGGGTGGTGTGAAACGAAGGTGAACTATAAAATGGAGGATTTGCCACCAACTTTCCTCAGACTGACGAAGCTGCTTGGATGAGTAGCGAAACGTTTCAATCTCTCAAGAAAAGATGTCCAGTTGCCATGATTCAACTTCCAGACAATTCGGTCTTAGATTAAAACATATCAGGACTATCTCTGGAAGCAAAAAATATTAAAACTGAGTTGGCCCTACTTTGCGCACGTCAAGAGAAGGCAAGATTCTTTGGAAAAGACAATAATGCTGGATGGAAAACAGCTGGGAAAAGGGAAGAGCAAATTCAAGCTGTAGTCACTCCCTAAAAGAAGCCACAGAAGCAAGAGCTAGGAAGGGCTGTTGAGGACAGGACATTTGGGAGATCTCTCATTCATGGAGTCACCATAGGTTGGAGGTGACTTGATGGCACATAACAACAACAACAACAACAACAACAACAACAACAACAACAACAACAACAACAACAACAACAACAACAACAACAACAACAACAACAACAACAACAACAACAACAGGTTTTTCAATGAATAGAAGTACATTCACAAAATGACTACAATCCCAAAATGTACTGGTTAACATTAACCTTAGTGTGTGTGTGTGTGTGTGTGTGTGTGTGTTGTGTGTGTGTTGTGTCATTACAGTTGTGACAGACTCTTGAAGTTTTCTTGGCAGGAATACTGGAGTGGCTTGCCAGTTCTTACTCCAGGCGCCTACAGCACCTGGTATTCCCTGGTGGTCTCCCATCCAAGTACTAACCAGGGCCAACCCTGCTTAGCTTCTGAAATCAGGCGAGATTGGATGTGCTTAGGACATCTAGGCAGTAGGCACCTTAGTAGACAATTTCAATTCCATTTTTTAATTTCGGAATTGTGCATAATTATATATTGTTGGTGAGTAGATTTGTGCAAATAAAATACCACTCAAGATAAAGAACTTTATTTAATATTCTCCATATCTTAAAGCACAGAGTTAGACTGCATAGTTAATTAACACCGCAGTCCTGTGTGGGCATGCGTTCATTAATCAAAAAAGAAATTATAAGACACTTAATTCTTTACCAGACTTTAGAAGGTTTTATGTACACATGGGTTTCAGGGCAGACTTTTGTACATGCTTCGAAAAAGTGGGTATTGCCCACAAAAGCTTGCAATGATTTTTAAAACATTTTATTAGTGACCTATAAAGTTATCACCTATAGCCCAGTCTTGCATTTCTGTTTTGTGATGACCACATGGCTCCCCTCTTTTTGCTTCAAATTCTGTGGTGCTGTTTCAAAGCTCTGGTTCTGCTTATAAATATTTGCTGGGCTGCTACTACCTTGCACCTCCCTACAGCTCTATTCTGTTCCCAGCTAGGCTGGTCCTGAAAGCAATGTATGGACAGGCTGTTAGGAATAGAACAGACGAGAGGAGCCTAGCTTCGGGGGCCAGGCAATGCAAAAAGCCAGCCAACATAGTCTTTCTACAGAATTAGTTCTGAGAGCAATTGAGTGTGAGCCAGAAAACAGAATAGTTACCATCCCAGAGCTGCAGTCCAGCAGCTGAAGATTTGTAAGCAGTCAGGAAGCCAGCAGCAAAGGTAAGAAAGAATATGCAGTAAGCAAGATCTACAAGATGACATGACTGCCTCTAGCAAAGTCCCACTTTGGAGGCTCATCCAGACTTCAGTCAATGGCTGAGGAAAAGGAACTTAGCTGCAGGGCTTTGATCTGTTGGTCTCCTTGGAAGAGCATCCCTTTAGGCAGAACCTCTACTGCCCAAGAGGCCTGTTCTCCCAAGGAATGAGCCCTTTGTATGGGAGCTTCTAACCAGGCTCATACCTTTATTATCGTATTTCTTGTGGCAGAGGGTGGTCTAATTTCCTCCTCCAGCTCAGCCACAGAGTCACCTATCTTCTGAGAGTCCATCCTCCTGGATTTGAGGATTCAAGCTCTGGCTGGAGCACTAGTTCTTCTGCCATGCCAGACTTGACAGGTTCTGCTCAACCTCACTGGAGGATGTGTCCAGTAAGGCCATGATGAGCCCACCTTTTAAAAATTAAATCTAATATCTTCCATGTTTATTTTTTAAAATAAACATACTTTGACTTCTACTTTATTTTATTTTTCTTATGTGTCCACAATAAATACTGTACATGGAATGAGTAAAAGTAAAACACATTGAAATCGAATTTGAAAACATGAGAGTAAAAGAGAAATATGCCACTGGTTGGAAAACACATTCTGTGCCTAGTTAACAGAGGCTTATTAATGGAAAGAAATGTGTAAATGTCAACAAAGCATTCTCTCATGTCTGTGGGAGATGTGTCTTGTAAGATGCTGACAGGGGAAGAAGAGCTCCCTCTAAAGATTTCAAAGCCCAGGTAGTCTTGCATGGGCCAATGTGGTCCTTCAGATAGCCTGGCCAAAGTCACAGGCAGCTTTACATGGGTCCAGGACTTGTAATTGGATTTGGTTGTCAGTGAAGGCGCATTGTCAAAGAAGTTTTCTTCTCATATTGAACCTAATTATTCTTCTGGCCACAGCATTTTGGATCAGTTTAACACTTTTCAAGAACCTCGTGTATGTAGTGTTACAGAAATCCATACTAGTGTAACTGAGGCATGGCCAGTTCAGATCTCCCTAGGAACAGCTGCAAATGACACACAAACTACAGTGGACCCTCGTATAACAAATGGCTTGTATAACATAAAATCTGTACAACATAAAAAATTCCGGGGATAGGGGAAATTTGCTTAACTGAATCGCCTATGGGGCGAATCCATACAACATAAAAATGGTCGCGATTAGGGATTACTCTGTTTTCAATGCATTCCTATGGGAATTTGTGTAAAGGAAAATTTGCTTAATATAATTTCATTTGGAACAAAATTTTTATTTATTAATTCCTTTATACAAGATACCACTGTATCATGATGCAAGCATGTTTTTTGTTACTGCTGAAACCAAGGAAGTCCAAGTACATGATTAAATCCAGGACAAAAACTGAAGTGTTGTTCAACTGTATCTGGCACAGGTCAAATCTCAGTTCCTTAATGGATCTGATTTCTATAAGACCAGTTAGCATTTTCAACCCTATACCAACCATTGAGAATTGTTCCTCCCTTCTTCCCTTTACCTCTCCTTGACATTAAGCATTTGGTAGAAAAGTATCTACTAAATTCCAATTTGGGAAGATTAGCTGTATTCATACTACAGTTTATGCAAAACCATAATACCAAACGTTTCCCCAGATAAATCATTCATTCATTCATTCATTCATTCATTCATTCATTCATTCATTCAGTAAACAAACAAACAAACAAACAAACAAACAAACAAACAAACAAATTAATAAGAGATAGATCTGAGGTGTGAAAGCTCTTGAAAAAAGCTATGCATAGTAAGACAGAAGTCACATTTTAAGTTACATAGCTACATTTAAAATATAACATCATCTGGTTCTTGTTGGAATTTCCATCTAGGATACCATTTGTTGACTCCTAACAGAGTACAGCAAAGAGATAAAAATGGGAGAGTCCTCTGGGAGCAAGCAACTAGAGCAAGCTAACAGGAAGAGTTAATAGGAGTTTGGGGCAGTGGGGCGGGGGGAGGAGGAATTCAGCAGAGGAAGTCAAAAGGAAGCCTCTAACAAAAGTTTGGTTTCTGGATTAAGGTACCACAATGGTGGAACTGTATATTTTGCATACACAGGAATATACAGGAGTTAAGAGAAATCAGCCAGCAAAATCAAAAGGGAGGGAGCAAACAAAAATTATAACTATGAAATGGAACCTCCAATCAACATCAAACTTGGCACAGATGTAGCTGAAGGTCTGCTCCTGACTTGTACCAAACTTGACGATGTTTGTCAAAAGGGTTTTTGAATTATGTTTTTTTTTTAAAAAAAATTAACCATTTTACCCCAGGGAAAAGCCAAGCAACCTTTTTCTCTAACAGTTCCCCATCCAGGAGCCATGGGAAGGTGCATCATGGGCAACCAACCAGGGCTGGTGTGGAGGACTCCCTGGCCGCCGCCACCTTCTCTGCAGTGCCTTAGCCCCTCCCCATCCCTTGGGGTGTGTGAAAAATGACTTCGTCCCTGGGCACTGGAAACCCCAGCTATGCCTCTGATGGCCTGACATTCTTTTCACTCCCTGTATTTGTCCTTTTCTTGCCTGGTCCTTTCTGAGCTTTTTGTGAAGCCATACTGGCCTTTTTGTTGCTTCTCACCTTTTTTCTTATTGGAATTGATTGCAGTTGTGCTTTTAAAATACCTCTTTTTATTGAATTCCTTTCTTGTTTTTCTCTTCCACGGCTTGGTTTGGGTTTTCTTCCATCTCCAGGGCCCTTCGGGAAAGCTGCTGCTGCTCAAGAGTTCTGTCAATATATTCTTCATCTTCTCTTATACCCTTTAGTGTAGCTACTCATTGCTCTAGGTCCCTCACTTTTTCTTCTAGCAGTGCCACTAGTTTGCACTTGTTACATATGTATGCTGTGCTGGACTCAGGAACAAAGATGAACATAGCACAAATGTTGCAGGTTACCACAACTTCAAAGTTTCCACCCTCCACAATCCCTACTGGCTTTTTGCTTTCAACTGATTTTCTATGAATACCTGTCCTTTTATTTCGTTACCTTGGGTGTGGCTAGGAGCTTCTACAAGTATATAACTATGTCCAAAGAACCTCCTCCTCCTCCTCCTCATCATCATGAAATGAAAAATAAATGTTTAGGGGCCTCTCCATTGAACTCCCTCTGGAAACTCTTGTTTGATCTCTCAAAAGGGCCTCCCAGCACTCAAAGATGTTACTTATAGCTCTCAGCAGGAATCAGGAATCTCCTCTTTCTATTAGGCCACACAGCTCTTAGGCTGAGCAAATGGTGCTTCTGTCTGGCAGTTCCTCCGGTTTATTTTAGGTCCCTTCCTCTACAAAAATAAAATAAAATAAAAAATTAAATTAAATTTAAAAAACCACTTACCTCTCTGGCCTTGTCTCCTTGGTCTCCTTCCTACCTACCTTTCCTTCGTATTTCTCTCCTGGGAAACTCCTGTTTGCTGTCCTTATACTTCACGCTCACTCTGGTCGCAAGCTCCCTAGGTCTGCGTGAAGTAAAGCATTCAACTTCTTCCTGGCCACCAATTCTCAGCTTCTGCTTTTAAAAGCTATTTTTTTTAAAAAAATAGATAATAATACTGTATACAGCAGCTCATCAATTTAGCTGTGAAATTACTGAGAAGGCGAATAAAATACCTAACATTCCTCATACTGCAAGAAATGCAAAATAATTACAAGTGCATATCAGCTTAACTGCTGGTTTGAAACACAACACATAAGTAAATAAAGAAATTGGGTTGCCTGTTTATCTAGTAGTTGTTCCTGGACAAGAAGCATCCCTTACAAAGCAATTAACTTTAGTATTATGTCTTGCCTGTTAGAAAAATGTGCTCCACACAGAGAGCTCTGCAGTCAATTTTCAAATCCCCGCAGGGCCAGTGGATGCAGACATGAAGGGGGAAACTACATTACAGTGGAATGACAGTTCGCATTACATTTGCACCTTCAGTGGCTGTCCGGAATCAAACGGCAATGTGTGAATGTAGGGAGTACTCACTTTGTGTATGTGAAAAGTGGCTGATCAAGGTCACAGAATGAGTCAAACTTTTAACTGAGCACAATTAAATTTATATGGACCTTATTTATATACTTTGGATACCCTTTTTAAATGTTAGAATGAATTGTGCTTATATATATAAGATCCACATATGTGTATTTCCAATTTTTTTGTTTTGAGTTTGTGCGCATTTATAAGTGAGGTAGTTTTCAGAGAATTACACAGATTCTTTTTACTTTCTGGAGAAATGTTATCATCCTAGACTAGTGTTGGCCAACCTATGGCATGGGTGCCAAAGGTGGCACTCGGAGCCCTTTCTGTGGGCACCCGGCATCACCCCTTCACAGCCACCTGTATTTGGGTTAAATTGCTGTATTGGTACTTTGCAAAAAATTAGTAGGTTTTGAAGTACAGCTTTGGCACTCGGTCTCTAAAAAGTTTGCCATCACTGTCCTAGACCCTACATGTAACTTTTTTGAAACACAGCCCTGTGTGTTCAGAGATCTTTCTAGTTACTTGTGTTATATCTTCTGTTGTGCTCGGTAATGGGTTGATGATAGCTTACTTAGACCAAATGGAACAGATTGGGCCCAAAACCTGAAACTCAGAGATACTCCTTGAGACAAAAATAAATTGTTGCAAGTCCAAAGAAGTAGTGTTACCTAGAGCTTGCTTTGTATAGTCTGTCTCTTGCAAGGGATTTTCTGGTTACAATGCACAATAGGAGGTAAGTGAAAGAATAAGCAAGGTAGCTTTCTAAACCAAATGTGAGATTAAAATAAATTTTGATCTACTGTACTTGTAGATCTATGGGTAATATGTAGTGTGTAAGGATGAAGCCCCAAACCAGTTTGTAAATTCCGCAATATCCATTTCTTAAGATTGCAAAGCTCTGAGACCTGAATCTCAAAACCTGAGTCTCAAAGTCTGAACTTTGGGGACCCTTTGGGAAAAAAGAGACCCATGGACTGACTCAGATCCCATCTGGTACAAAAGTCTGGAACAAACTTAGCAGGGTGTTTCCTCCCATTGGTGCTGTTTTCTGTTAATGTGACTGAGTCATAATGTTGTTCAGGGAGAGACAAGGAAAACAGAGGTATAGAAAACAAGTTGTTTGAAGAAAGTTTGAAGGAACTGGGCCTGTCTCTCCTGGGAGGCGAGAAAACTGGAGCTCAAAGGCTTTGAAAACATGTCAGGTTGTCACACAGAAGAGTGCTGCTGTTGCAGAGTATGACAAAATGTAATAGATCTAGGCAGGTTTGCTTGAATGTGATAAACCTCTGGGTGGAAAGAGCCTTTGACAAAGGACCTAAACAGAAAGAGGAGTGCTGGTCTGGAAGGAGAGGCAGGCCACCCCTCCACTCAGGGCACGTTACCTCTGTATTTCTTGCATGGGGTATATAGGTTCAGTTGTCTTTAGTGGGTAACAGCAACTACAACTACAGATATTGCTAGACTTCAATTCCCAGCGATCACGGTTTTCATGACTTGTATTCAGAGAACAACTGGTGGGGTACCATGTTCCTCAACCCTGTTTGACCATAGTTTGAAGACTTGCTCAATCATCATGTTTTCATCATCTGATACAGTCAGGTGGTACATTCCTGACATGATTTATCTAAACAGAAATCTGTAGGAAGGGAATACAGGGGGGTTACCGGGTAACATGTCAGTGATCAGAATTAAAGAAACCTTAATTAAGGATGCACTAAAACATCACCGATGGCATGTGCCTATTGTGAGGAGGCCTGAGGGCATTTTCTAAAGAATGCACTTTCAAGTATTTATCTTATCATAAGACCCATCGTTGCTCCATGTTATCTATTTTCACTTCCTGGGAACAATGACAGACTTATTCCACATCACTTGATGCGGTCTTCAGTTCATGCACTGGATTTGCCACATTAGAATAATGTATGGTCTTGTTTATATTTCCCCTTTCTCAGCCACATGACTCAAATGGATGTGTTAACAGCCTTAGTTAAGTCTAGCTATGAAAATAAGGAAGCTGATTAATTTTTGAGGATATAGAAAGTCATTGTGTTACATTTATTGCAGTAAAGCGACTTCAAAATTGTTTCTGAAGCAAGCTTTATAAAATACATCAGGTGCAGACGGACTCTTGATGAGATTATGAAAACCCTGGGATTTATGTATTTGGCTCAGATATGTCTCACTTCACCTTCCACAGCACTTGTCGTTACATTTTCTTTTTAGACAAAATTAAATCCCATAGAGACTTACAAGCACTGTTTGAAATCTACTGCTTAGTGTAAGAAGGTGTACTAGAGTAGGTGCATTGAAGCAGTGGGGACTGGCTGAATCAACTCCTTCTAAGTTCCACTGATTCAGTGGGCTTACGCGAGTGCAATTTGCTATCCTAACTAAGCAACAAAATTGCAGTTATTGGGCATGTGTATGTTACATATTCCCATAAAACAATTTGAGAAACATGGAGTCCACAATGGAATCTATTGAACAAGGAGAGCGCTGATCAGAAATGCAGCCAAGAGGCCCATGGTGACTCTGGACGAGCTGCAGAGATCTGCAGCTCAGGTGGGGGAATCTCTCCATAGGACAACTATTAGTCGTGCACTGCACAAAGTTGGCCTTCATGGAAGAGTGGCAAGAAGAAAGCTTTTGTTAACAGACAAGCATAAGAAGTACCGTTTGTAGTTTGCTACAAGTCATGTGGGGGACACAGCAAACATGTGGAAGAAGGTGCTCTGGTCAGATGAGACCAAAATTGAACTTTTTAGCCAAAATGCAAAACGGTATGTGTGGTGGAAAACTAACACTGCACATCACTCTGAACACACCATCCCTACTGTCGAATATGGTGGTGGCAGCATCATGCTCTGGGGGTGCTTCTCTTCAGCAGGGACAGGCAAGCTGGTCAGAATTGATGGGAAGATGGATGGAGCCAAATACAGGGCAATCTTGGAAGAAAACCTCTTGGAGTCTGCAAAAGACTTGAGACTGGGGCGGAGGTTCATCTTCCAGCAGGACAACGACCCTAAGCATAAAGCCAGGGCAACAATGGAATGGTTTGAAACAAAACATATCCATGTGTTAGAATGGCCCAGTCAAAGTCCAGATCTAAATCCAATCGAGAATCTGTGGCAAGATCTGAAAACTGCTGTTCACAAACGCTGTCCATCTAATCTGACTGAGCTGGAGCTGTTTTGCAAAGAAGAATGGGCAAGAATTTCAGTCTCTAGATGTGCAAAGCTGGTAGAGACATACCCTAAAAGCCTGGCAGCTGTAATTGCTGCAAAAGGTGGTTCTACAAAGTATTGACTCAGGGGGCTGAGTCAATACACTCCACTTTGCATTTATTTATTTGTAAACAATGTTTGGAATCATATGATTTTTGTTCCACTTCTCACGTGTACACCACTTTGTATTGGTCTTTCACGTGCAATTCCAATAAAATTGATTCATGTTTGTGGCTGTAATGTGACAAAATGTGGAAAAGTTCAAGGGGGCTGAATACTTTTGCAAACCACTGTATCTAATTCCCTCTGGAAAATGGAGAAGGAAAGCAGAAAATGTGGCCAAACAACCCCCAAATTGTCAAGGTATTGGTCTGAAGGCCATTCCACTTCCCAGCCCGCCTTTCCACATTTTGTTTTATGTTTCAACGAAAGCTTATGTACCCAAAGTTCCCAGTTCCTCCTGGCTGCTGGACTGAGTACTCATCTGAAACAAGAATGGAACTTAGTGGCTGATTGTCTTTGTTTCTCTAAGCAACTTGATCCATAGGCAGCAACCCTGACACACATCCAAACCTGTCTGGTCTTGTAAGTGAAACAGGCCTGTTAGGACTTGCATGAAAACACAAGAAAATGCCAGGATAATCTAAGAAAGAAACCCACCTGAAACCCCCAAGAGCCACTGTGCCCAGTCTGAGTGGACACAAACCTGTCCAGGGAAAAGCGGAACGTAGTAGAAGGCAGTTTTGAATGTTCCTACTGCGGGTGCCTTCCATTGCAGCCACCTGAGCTGATCCTTGAACTGCATAGCCTGAGGTGGTTGATGATTTGCATTGGACCTCTAGCTCCTGTTTGGATCAGGATGATCAATTACCATTCAGAGGTGGTCCCTAGGATGGAGCAGCTTATTGGGGAAACAAGCTTTCTAACTGAACTGCAGCCTTAGCTGCCTGGGAGTCTAGCGATTTAGAAGACATCATCATATAAGGTCTCTAAAATGCTGTATCTTCAGGCCAAATTAATCAGCTCCACAGAAGAATGGGTTCTTACAGGCAGCCATAACATAATGCACAGAAAAGTTGTATGAAACATCCCACAGTTCATATTTTGTGCTGCTGGGGGCACAAGGGCTTAACTACATTTTGATGGTGGTGGTGGGTTTCTTCCAATTTTTGGAATCTCACATCAAACAAGTTCCATTTGATCATACTTATATTTCTGCCCTAAGGGTGCTATTTTGTAACTGCCAAAGAATTTAGAGGCTGTTAATTGGAATAAGACTTTTTACTGTCGGCACAGTTAAAACAGACCCATCTTCATCTTATGTTATGTATTTATTCAGCTGGAAATATTGATGCCTTAGGAATTTTGCAGCCAAGTTATATTATGGCAGTATTTTACATAAATGAAAGAGATAACCAAGTAACACTGCATTCTTACTTGCCAGCCCAAAGGGCAACATTTGGTCAGATTCAGATTGTGAAAAGGTTTGGCGAAGAGGAATTTACATCAAAGTGCTATTTCTAATAATGGACCACTGATAGGCTTATTCTGAGTCATGTTTTCATTAATAAGCCATGTACGCAATTAGAGCAAAAATAGGACTGAAGAACAGGACTGAAATTCCAATGTTATATTTCCCGCAATACTGATATGGCAGAGGTCTGGGCTCCACGTAAGACTTGCCAAATCCCGTCGTCGTTGTGAGTGGGATGAAAGGTCCTTTCCCATTGGTCTCCTAAAGCTTACCTGAGGAAAATTGTGTTGAAATCTCACATACCATCTCAGAGTAGCCAGACACGCTCATTAAAGAGCTCCGCTGGCACAACAATTTCTTTAATATCCATAGTGAAATTAAGATACAGTAATGGTATTCAAGCCTTTAAAAGCCAGAACAAATCTGTGACTGCTACACTAGATATAGCATCACAAATTAATGACAACTCAAGATTAATTATAATCTCAACTTTTAAGATTTGGAGTTCCAAAGCACCGGTGTTCAATTAAAGAAATAGAAATATGATGCTAGCTTATTGTTGACGTGTATAAGAACCATGTGATACTATCCAACACTTTCCTAATATGTCCTCCTGAGTTCAAGAGGTTACTCCTATATCAATGTGGAAGAGTATATGACCTTATTTGTCCTTGGATAAAAACAATGAAGCATTTAGCCAGAATAATTATCTACAGTTGAATTCTTGTCTAGTCATAGAAAATATGATCCATCATATAAAATGCTGTCTTTGGGGACCTGACGATCTTTGGGCAGAACTGTTAGTTTTGTTCAAGATATATATAGTAATGCAAAATACCGCAAAAAAATTGCTGGGGGGGGGGGGCAGGCCTGACAACCTTTGAGGAGCTCTAGCAGTGGTGAGTAGCAACTGTGCACCTAAAAACATGAAAAGGTACCATGGAGCTCACAAATATAGCACATTAATATAGCATGTAGTGTTCACAATCAGCTCAGTTTGTGATTTTGAGATGTTCCCACAGGTTATCAATACAAGCGAATATTTTAACTCAGATTCACTTTAAGAATAATAATAATAGAGGGTCCCTGTCCAGTAGTTTACCACAAAGACTTCCCTTTTTCTAGAAATCTTGGTAGCAGCAAACATATCCCCAAAGGAAATTACTTGAGCACATCCTTATGCATTACAGAACAAACTGAACAAGGGTAATTTTTCCTGGCAATACAAAAGGAAGACAAAATACCATTGTCAGTTATTGCTAAGGTGTGAAATAAGTAACCCACCTTTTCTTCATTGCCTCTTGGATAACCTCAGTCTTGTTTTAAATTGATTCTACTTTCTTGACACACACATGCAGCCAAGTTCTCCCCTTTCATTTTTCTATGGGTTGCCTTATAGGGCCATCTGTTTACCTCAACACAGCTTTCTCAGCTGCTCGGCCTAGAGAAGGCAACAATATAGTGCATGAGAAGACAAAGAAAATATATTTGAAAGTGGTTGCCAAGAAGCAAATCAAGTCATGACTGTAAGCTGCCTTGCGTGTTTGTCTAAGTAAATAATTTCAAAAGTAATGGAAGGGCGCAAGGCCAATGGAGGGAATGGTTCTGGGATAAAACCACCCCATGTGATGTGCTGGGTGGGGGAGGGAGGAGAAAAATATGTTCATTAGTTGACTGATTGAAGGATGGGGCGGGGAGGTGAATGACTCGCAGGTGCCCCCCTCCGCCCCAAGGCTCCCCTCAGTAGCTACCGTAGTAGCATTCATGTTTATATTCATGTGGATAAGGATTTAGGTATGAAGCCCCACAGCAAGCCAGATCCCAGGGTGCACAAGAGAAAAACCACAGAGAGCCTAGAAGCTTTATTTGGTGAATATCAGCCATGTCATTGGAGCCATTGTTACTGCTTGTGAGCCTTGAAGATTCATAGTCCAGCAATGGAGATCAGTCTACTTTGCCGAGTTCCACTGCAACGCTGTGTATGTGTTGTCGGCTCACTTGCCTCAGACAGGATTTCAATATTGACATCGAGAATTGATGCGGGGAAGGAACCACTAGAGGAAAGTTGAAATAATAACACAAAATGGAAGCTAAGTGGCAGGACTCTCTCATATGCTGGATTTCTAAAAAGCCAATTTTAGTGAACTCAGGACAAGGACAAGTAAGGTCCCATGGCAGGAGACCTTAACAAAAAAAGGAGTCCAAGAAAGGTGGGAGTTTCTCTTTTTTAACAGAAATTTCTAAAGGCTCAAGTACAAACAATTCCAACAGGGGAAAAAATGTGGAAAATAGCACAGAAGTCCAATGTGGCGTCACAAAAGAGCTCCAAGGGGATCCGAAAACATAAAAAGGACACATCTAGGAAGTGGAAGGAAGGCTAGGCCACAGAGGAAGAGGACAGACAAGTAGCAAAGAATTGCAGTGATAGCAGTAGGAGGGCAAAAGCAGAGAACGAGCTGAGTCTAGCTATAGTCACTAAGAGCAATAAAAAATCGGGTACAGTATATGGTGTAGCAAGTGATAAGCAGTGGTCCAGCTACTTGATGTCGATGGAAAAATGGTAACAATTTACAAACTAAGTGCCCTACTATTTTAGCTCAGTCTTTTCCCATTGGACAGTTTGAATCACCAATTAATTTTTTTATGTATAGAGAGAAAGATAATGTGCTTAAAAACATAAAAGTAAGATGATGGTATTGTATTATAATTCTAACTTTCCTTGTCATGATATGGATGTTAATTTATTTGAATAAAAATATGCAAAAAAAGAAAGAAAAAGAATCTCCAATCAAATGGAGGGGACATGACTGAAGCTGAGGGCTGACAAATAGTCAACAAATACCTTATTACCTTGAACAAGTTCAAATCTCCAAGCCTGGAAGAACTGCATTTGAGTATTGAAAGTATGAAATCATGGGAAATGAGTGAGTTACCAGATGATTGGAGAAGGGCTATCATTGTCCCTAACTTCAAAAAGAGCAAAAAGGAGGAACCTAAGAACTACAGACCAGTCAGTCTGGCATCAATCCCAGAAAAAAAATTGGAACAGATTATAAAGCAGTCACTCTGTAAGTGCTTAGAAGACAATGCAGTAATAACTAGGAGTCAACACAGATTTGTCAAGAACAAATCCTGCCAGATACATCTGATATCATTTTTATAAGATAGACAGAAGAAATGCTGTATTCTATATCTTGAATTCATAAATCATTTGACCAAGCGCCTCATGATTTTCTGATTAGCAAGGTAACTAGGTGTGGGCTAAATAGAATGGCTGTCAGGAGGATATGCAGTTGACTACAGAATTGTACTCAGTGGGTGATAATTAGTCACTCCTCAAAATGGAAGGAGTCGACTACCTCAGGGCCAAGTGCTCTTCAACATTTTTATTAATGACCTGGATGCAGGGATGCAGGGAATACTAATCAGATTTGTAGATGACACAAAATGGGGTGGAATAGCTATTTGTAAAAACATACTGGAAGTAAAAACAAAATTTAAAAGGACCTAAACAGGCTTGAGCACTGGGGTGAAAACAACAGAACAAGACTCAGCAAGGATAAATGTGAAGTATGGCACCTAGGAAAAAAGAAAACCAAGCATACTATGGGAGATACCTGGCTCAGCGACAGGGATCTTGGAATTGTCCTAGCTCACATTCAGAATAAGAGCCAACAGTGTGATGTGGCTACACAAAGGCAAGTGTTATTTTAGACTGCCTTAATAGGACAAGGATCATGGGGGGGGGACATCAAGCCCTATGAGGAAAGACCATAAAAGAATTGGGCATGTATAGTCTGAGAAAAAGAGAGTAAGAGGAGAGATGGTAACACTTTTCAAATACAGTGGTACCTTGTATAAAGGAATTAATTCGTTCCAAATGAAATTCTGTTAAGCAAATTTTCCTTTATACAAATTTCCCATAGGAATGCATTGAAAACGGAGTGATCCCTAATCGCGACCATTTTCATGTTGTACGGATTCGCCCCGTAGGCGATTCTGTTAAGCAAGTTTCCCCTATCTCTGGAATTGTTTATGTTGTACAGATTTTATGTTATACAAACCGTTTGTTAAACGGTGTTCTGCTGTACTGGAAAGGCTGTTATATACAGGAGTGGCAGGATCTGTTTTCAGGACATACTACAATGGGCTCAAGTTACAGGAACCCAGTTTGGTTATCTGGAAAAACTTTCTGTTAGAGCAGTACAACAATGGAACCAATTACCTCGAGAGAGGGTGAGTTGTCCACCACTGGAGGCATTCAAAAGAAATTTAGACAGCCACCTGACAGATATCCTGGACTCAATGGCCTTACAGGTCCCTTCCAACTACAGTATATTATTGTATGATTCTATGAACTTCAATAGTTTGAAGTAGCAACAATTGCTTCAATAGTTTGAAGTAGCAAGCTTTGCTTTGTCGGAACAGACCTGAATGCTCCAGATCAGCAAACTGCTAAAACCTCAGCTTTTACCGAGGTGGTTGCACTTGCTAATGATCAAGGGTTTGAGAGATAATCAGAATATCTCTCAATGCCATTTGTGGGGAATCATAAGCAGGTGAAGACATCTGCTTGGGAATACCCTGAAGCAAATGGTGAGCCACTGTGAGACCGAATGCTGGACTGGATGCACTGTGACCTCTTATCTTATGTAAGGCTGTTTGGTCAGCACCTGGCTGCTACATGACCTCTTTAATTCCTATGGAAGCAGTAAGGGTGTACAGTTGTACCCTGAGATATTGTGGGGGGGGGAATCAATGGAGATTGGATGCTCCGAGTTATGAATATTTAACCTGTTTTTTTGAGGTACGAAAAAACTTGAAAGTTTCCCAAGGACGCATTGTACCTGGGAGGTTTATAAGGCCAGCCCCATGCATCCAGCAGTGTGTGGGTAGCATGTGGCATGGAGTGTGGAGCAGTTTTTGAGGAGAGGAGAGGTTTGGAGCCATTTTGGAAAGTGTTTGAAGTGGTTGTTTGGGACGTTTTGGAGAGTTTCTCATACATATCTCTCGTGATGGAAATGTAGGTTGTTGAGCTTTGTCCTATTTTCCCCCGCCTCCATTTCTTTTGCATGTTGTTCATCTCAGCTTGTATTTATCTACTTTTCAGACTTGTTATGGACCAAATTATTTTTTATTATGTCCTGATATACAAAACTGTGTCATTCAAAGAGGATGTACTTTCTTTTTCACATGACTATGTATTAGTAAGAATCTTTTTTTAAAAATTTAAATATTTTTAGTAAGAATCTTGCCAGCAATTGCAATTTCCACAGATGCTGGCTTGTTAGTGAAAAGGTAATTCAATAGATCTACTCTAATTGGGACTAGCAACGGAATTATGGCCATTTACATTTCACTTTTACTGACAATCATATCAATAAAGAATATCAGTAGCAAGAAAGGGCATTATTATGTGCAGCGGGTTGAATTATTTCCACATTCAAGTGCGGACCTTTCAAAAGTGTTACTGTACTTTGTCCTTTGGCAAACCAAGTTATATAACACCTAAAACGCTTGAATCATTCTGACCAAAAATGCACAACCATACTAACAGCATATACTTTTTATTTGTGAAGTTCTGATAGCATGCATGATTTTACAGCACCTGTAAACAAGTCAGTGAAGTAAATTGCTTGAAATAATTAGTGTTCTTTGGAATGTTTACACTCCTCTCCCCACTTTCCATTACATACTATTAATTTAAGACAGACATATTAGGCAGATGACTATTGCTAAAAACACTCATAGCAGCAACATTTAGAAGATTTTGTTTTAATTGTCATTGCACACGGTCATTTATTGCTCCAGCAAAAAAGGCCATTCAGTAATTAACACTTCTGATTTAATTGATTGTCGTCTCTTATTCATCTGCTATAAAGTTTCAAGGCAGACAAAACTCTCATGCAACAATTTACCAATATCATTTTCATGTACACTTTCGGAATCACAGTGAAAAGCATATAAAAGAAGTCTTTTTACTGGGATCAGTTCTTGTTTTGCATAATCAGAGCAGAATTTCAATGAGCAGATGCCAGGAAAGAGTTCCTTCATTGCCCACTTATTCAAGAGCATGCCTATCAAGTCAATTTGTTCAATGTGGTGTGCAGGTGAATAACTACAAGCACTCAATAAATCCAATTGCTTTCCTGCCTATAGGGTGAGTGTTTATCCCTGTCTGATGAGCATCTGCGCTTCCACCCTTGCGGTGAGAGAATATGTCTCCAGGGGAGAAAGAAAAGACAATTTTTGCCTTAGCAGCAATGAGCAGACTAAAAGCCAAGGACCCAGAGACCATGCCTTGGCATTCTCCAGAGAGCAGGGAGTTTCCTGTTCAGTTTTGGGGAAAGGAAGGAAGGAAGAGTCTTTGTAGATGGTGAATGAATGCATGGTGCAAAAGCCCAACTTACAGGAGAGTACTGGAAATAGCAACTTTTCCTTCCCTAGCAATAGGGAGAAAAGTTGAATTGGCTCCAAATTAGTAAGCAGTTTCTTTATCATTAGTATGGAGAGAGAGAGAGAGAGAGAGAGAGAGAATGAAAGCAAGTCCGAGGCTTCCTATGGAGAAGAAAACGGGGGGTGCTTCTCTCCTACACTGTGTCCTGGCCAGAAACACCAGGAGTACCCTGTTTCCCCAAAAATAAGACATTCCCTGAAAATAAGACCTACTTACAGTTTTGCCCGTTGCTGAAATATAAGGCATCCCCCCAAAAAATAAGGCCTCCCCGATAATAAGATAACAATAAATGTGTCCCGTATTCTTCTTCATGGAAAAATAAGACATCCCCTGAAAATATGACATAGCACATCTTTGGGAGCAAAAATTAATACAAGACACTGTCTTATTTTCGGGGAAACATGGTACCTCACTACTGCTGCCCTCTGGAAGGAGAAGAGGGAGATGGTGGTAGTTTCCCTTCCCAAGAAGTTGCAGGAGGTGGTGGCAACAACACTGTGCAGGGCCTCTTCTTTCTCTCCGCATGCCTACAAAGAAGGAAGCAGGGGTGTTTTCTGTGCCTTCTCCTTGAGTTTTTACCGGAGGCTGCGGCAGCAGCAGAAGCAACATGGTCCTGCTTGCAAAAAGCCAGCCCAAAGGCAAACCAACTGCCCTTTCCCACGTTTTCTACACATGCTTTGGAAGTCAGGGTCTGGAGATGTCGGTAGTAACACCATTAATAGGTCTGGGGTACTAAGCCATCACTGACAATTACAAATTAGTAAATGGTTAGATTGTACTTTTTAGCAGCAAGTAAATGTGAGACATATTAGTTATTATTCAAATTAATAACATACATTGGCAACAAAGTCAATCATTAAGCGATTAATTCATTAGGTGTTTGCCATCAGTTATGCACTTCATACATTTGAGTTTTCATTTCCATGTTTTAAGATGTTCATTTATAGCTCATTTATGAACAAGGGCAAACCCATATTACTTGTGAACAAGCACCAGTTGGCATTTTATTAAAGTGTGGGCTCTACTACTTATTACATTAAATACATAGCTTGCAGCTTAAATGGTCTAGGGAGTGTGTGTTGCTCATAAGTAGCTGCAGGAACTCAACTGAAAACAGGCTCATGGTGCTAAAACCTCCCCCGCATCCTCTTTCCCCTCCAAACCCAGCAGGAGGTAAACAGGAAGCGGGGGGGGGAACCTCACAATTGGCGCAAAATGATTTTTCCCTTTAAAAAATGTCAAGAACAAACTCCTGTGTAGAGGAGGGACAGCAAGTTGCAGGGAGATGGGGAAAGGACTTGGGTGGGGAGAAGACTGAATTCTACTTACTTGTGTATAAAAATAATAATTGCCCATCTATCATATATATATTAACTTCAACCAATGCACCTATTTTGGCTAGTTACAGGACACCAGATGACAGAGGAAGAAATAGGGTTTCATTTCATTTTAATTTAATGATTTAAAAATCACTTTGAAATAATTTCCTTTTTTCCATGAAGATTTAGGATAATATTAAAGGAGGAATAAGAGAGGAAACGAGCTTGTACTTTTAGCCACAACACAAATGCAATGCATGGCACTGTAAATGTTTCTCCACTGAAAAACCAGGGAGAAGAAGAAAAAAACACAAAAATAAATGCATTCTTTAACACCCACACCAACTACTTATTTCCCCTTCTAGAGATTGCTGAACAACTATACTATTGCATGTATAGTTATGCATTTTTCCAATAATCAGTTTGAAACTTACTGAACACTCTTAACAGCTCTGCAGATAATAGACATCATTTTAAGATTGCATTTAGTTAACAGAGTTGCCATGTAACATTTCATTTTCATATGAAAATTTTTAACATTACAATTCACGCTGAAACAATTCAAAGCTGCAAGATACATCTGTGGAAGCACAGAGAACATAACACTAGGAGCATGTGTACCATGCCACAGAGTCTGCAATTTAGGCACAAGAGGTTAAAATTATAAGGTTATTTCAGTTTCAGATACAGATTCCCCATGGTTTTGAGCGTTCATCTTGGTACGCTTCTTATAACAACTCCCTTTCATGAATCCTACACCGCAAGCAACGTTTATACCCTTCTCCAATGAAGATATATTCGCATGCTGTACTGTGTGGGACTGATGACTTTATCTATTTCATAGGAAGAACAAACACGGTATAATCCTGTACTATAAAACAGTATATTAGTAATACTCTCCCTGTAGGCAGGCACAACAGTGTAACCCCAGACAGGAATGTAAAAATTATAAAAATATACAAACATCACATTCCTTTAAGCGTGGTGGGGAAAGGAGTGACTAGAATAACCACGAGGTTATACCGTGTGCCTTTCTATAGACTATATTACAGATTACCTCACAAAGATATATTGCCTTGCTTATAGTACAGGTATCTTAAAATGTGACTCTAGATATTCAATAAAAATCTATGAAGACTCCGTTTCTCTTTATATATATATATATATATATAAGCACAGTAATATAAATATATACAGATTCAGTAGTTTTTCCAAGCAAACAAAGAAAGAAAGAAAGAAAAGGTTTGCCCTTCCAGCACAGTAAGAAATAAGGCCTCTCCTATATTGTAAATGAACAAAAAGGTATCAGTTTTCTTCTCCTGCTCATTGAATATAAGACTCATATATTCATTTTTAAAAATGGAATGCTACTATTAATTGGCTTGAAGTACAAAATGACAACAACAGCACATGACTTCATCATTGTTCCTCCACTCTGAAATCCTGGCACAATATGGACCCACAGTCTATGGCTCTTTCATGCAGTTATGACAGCTTTCTTGAGCTTTTCTATTTCCACCTGAGGAGAACAAACATTGAGACGTTAATAATACAATAAAGACATCTTTATTTTATGTGCACCTTCAGTCCCCTGAAATATTTCTAAGACTAATACAATGTCCTCAACCTAACATGTGAGCAATATTAGAAAATACTGATACTGCTTGCACAGTCTATTTCCTGCCAACACATAAAGGCGAAACTCGAAAAATTAGAATATTGTGCAAATGTTCATTTATTTCAGTAAGTCAACTCAAAAGGTGAAACTAATATATGAGATAAGACTCATTACATGCAAAGCGACATGTGTCAAGCCTTACTTTGGTATGCTTGTGACGATTCTGGTGTACAGCTTATGAAAACTCCAAATTCTCAATCACAGAAAATTAGAATAGTGTGAAAAGGTTCAATATTCTGGGCTCACAAGTGTCCCACTCTAATCAGTTAATGGATCTATCATACCTGCAAAGGGTTCCTAAGCCTTTAAATGGTCTCTCAGGCTGGTTCAGTAGGAATCGCAATCATGGGAAAGACTGCTGACCTGACAGTTGTGCAGCGCATTGTTAGTTAGTCTGTGGAACTCCCTGCCACAGGATGTGGTGATGGCATCTGGCCTGGATGCCTTCAAAAGGGGATTGGACAGATTCCTGGTGGACAACTCCATCACAGGTTACAAACCATGATGGAGATGTGTAATCTCCAGCCTTAAAACCAGGGTACTTCAAGGGCCAGATGCAGGGGAGTAGTATCAGGAGACAGATATCTAGTCTCATGCGCTCCCAAACACATCTGGTGGGGCCGCTGTGAGATATAGGAAGCTGGACTAGATGGGCCTTTGGCCTGATCCAGCATGGCTCTTCTTATGTTCTTATGTTCCTGATTCCAAGTCCATTGCTCTAGCTTCTACGCGACCCTGAGTACCCCAACTTCTTGTCGATCAGGACATTATTAACAGTATTGCCAATTTATATAAAATAAGTCCAATTTCTGATGTTTTAAAATCATTCTTTTTAAAAACATTTCTGCAGCAATGGGTGCATGTCAGAGGTTCTAAAATTTCACAACACTGTGGACTGTGTGGCATTATTATAATACAGTACTCCCCTGTTTATTGCAGGAGTTGGGTGCTTGATCCACCTGTGATAAAGGAAAATCCACAAAATGCAGATGCCTTAGTAAACTGACCTTGGGCTGCTCCTGCGGGCTGCATTTCCAAAGACAGGTTTTTAACTCCCTCCTGACACCTCAGCAGACCTTGCTACCAGGAGCTCAAGATCTGTTTGCTGAGGTGTCAGGAGGGGGTGAAAAACTTCTCTTTGAAAACAGCAGCCCAGCAGCCCAAGGTCAATGTGATGAGCTGTTAGGGATTAGTTAAAATTGCAAATGCAGCTGGCAAGAGCAGCCTCAGCTCTGTTTGCTGAGGTGCCAGGAGGGAGTTAAAAACCTCTCTTGAAAAGCCTGCTTCTCTCAAGAAAAAAACCGTGATATACTGAGACCATAATATATGAACCACATTGTGGCGGGGGACTACTGTAATGACTTCAAGGGAAATGACATGGGGCAATATAATCACTTCAAGGGAAATGACCCAGGGCAATATAAATGTTAGGTTGAGGCTTTTTCCAGTCACGCTAAAGATTTGGATAAAAACCAGATCATGCCAACGTTCCATGAGGCACTTGAAGGAGGAGTCTTTTTCAAGAGTAGATCTATTTGTAATGGGTTGATAGAAGTATAGCCTACTCTTGAATTTCTCTGTTTTTAAGGAAGCTGATGAGAACTCTATCAAGTCCCCATTTCTCCCTTGGAAGTGACCCTGTCTCTCTGCCTTCTATGTGATCATTTTGCCTATTCTCTTTCTGGTTGTGGCTGTCTTAAATATTTGGGATGTCAAACTCACTTTTAAAATCAATATATGTGGTCTGCGGTCACATCAGAGTGGAGGGAAGGGGCTTCTAAATGTCCCGACAGTGGCCACAGGGGCCATACACACGTATGCTTGTAACCACACACATGGAGAAGGACAGACTTGGCTGACAACACTTACCTCCTGATTGTCTGGGTGTTTTTTATAAAAAGTTTTTACTACAGTGGGATCCCTGTATCCACTGATTCATTAACCGCTGATTCAGTTATCCACGGATGGCAGAGGGAAAAATTAAATAAATAATTCAGCTGCCACAAAGCACACTACTGTCACAAACAGCAGCCGTAAAGCAAGCTGCTGTCGCAAAACAGCAGCCGTAAAGCAAGCTACTGTCTCAAAACAGCAATTGCAAAGCAAGTTACCATCTCAAAACAGCAGTTTTGGGTTGTTGTTTTTTTGCATTCTCTCTTATCCACGGTTTTCATTATCCACGGGAAGGCCTGGAACCAATCCCCAGCAAATACGGGGGGTCCTACTGTATTTGACTGTTTTATTGTAAGCTATTCTGAATCTTATTTCTGGGAGAAAACAGGGTTATAAATTAAATAAGCAATAATTTCTTGACCATTGCTGAGAAAGACATCAGAACCAGTGAGTTGGATTCAAAAGCATCCTTTCATTTCCAGAAGGGCTTTGTGGTTGCTTGAAGCATTTGCTTGCAGAACGTGTGGGGGTGGATGGGTGGGGTGGGATGAGGAACTTTAAGGTGATATTAACCCCTCTGTATAATGCCTCCTAAACCCTATAACACTATTTCAGAGCCCGCCAAACCCTCCACAGGCTATTTTATGGAGAAACTAGGAATACCTAGTAAGTTCAAACATCATGCGGGTAATTGCATCCCACCCAGTGCGTCTTCCTAGTATTAGGGAAAGAGTGTAGGGATTTCTAGCAGTGCCTTGGGCAAAATAACCACAAAAGAAGCAAAAGTGATTCACGTGATAGAATGGCTGCCTCATTACAGACTAACTCAGCCCTCACATGACTGGAAATAAAGATATGTGAAGAAATAAGGCCTCCCTATGCTCCTGATATCTTACGCATGTTTACTTTACCTCTAGGATGCTCCGCATCTGCTTCTCTTCCTCCAGCTCTTTTTTCAGCTTTTCCAGTTCTTTCCTTTAAAATTAAAGATACAGATTATCAACCCTGTCACTCAGACTTTTTGTTAGGCCAGGAGGTCTAACAAAAAATAATCCACTGTTTACCAGCAACACCTGGACTGATAATGACTAGTGTGCAGAAAGGGTGTGTTGCTCAACTGAACAGATGTTCAGATCAGGGTGCAGACCCAGACTCACTCTTGCATGAGCCGAAAGATCCCGCATTGATTCAAGTGCAGATGCTCCAGGATCCAGGGAGATGAAGCAGTTTTAACTTCTCTCCCCACAGCGCTTTCTCTGTCCAAGTAACTAGCTGTTGACTATTTGCATAAATCAAGATTATCAGTGAATCTGGCAACCATTTTAGCTCTAACTACAGAGGTATGCAATACTGATGAAAGACATTCTAAGCCATAGAGGTGTGACGTAGATCCTGTACAGTTAGGTGAAAGTTGTGAACAGCACGTACCCATGCTCCTTTTTCAGTGTCTCTACAACAGTTAGTAGTTCAAATATCTGAGACTTGAGGTCTTCCAAAGAAGGCTTTTCTGTTTCATTGTTTTCCTGTTTGAGTTTTGTTTCCACAGCAGCAGTAGCAGCACCAGCACCAGCACCAGCATTGAGCACAAAAGTTGGTTTTGGCGATGAAGATAGAAGTGGTGAAGTAAATGCAGACGGCTGAAATAGGAAGATAAAAATCTAAATGAGAAGGACTTTTATCATACTGGCTTTGATGGGCAAGGAAAGTCCTCAGAGAGGTAGACACTGAAACTCTCAATAAAATGGCAGAATAAAATACAGTGGCCTGTTGTATAACAAGCAGTTTGTATAAAATAACATCTGTACAACATAAAAAAATTCCGGAGATAGAGGAAGTTTGCTTAGCAGAATCGTCCGTGGGGCAAATCCGTACAACATTAAAATGGTCGCGATTAGGGATTATTCTGTTTTCAATGCATTCCTATGAGAAATTTGTATCAAGGAAAATTTGCTTAACAGAATTTCATTTGGAATGAATTAATTCCTTTATACAAGGTACTACTGTACTCGGCTATACCTAGATATGTAGTAGCTGAACTGACAGTCCATTATGATTTAGAAAACAATCCTTTTCTTGTCCAGAGAGCAGCAAATCCAAGTTCATTAACACTGTTCATCTACATGACAATCACTCCTCTCTTTTCTCCACAAAACCAATACATCAAGTATGCTCTACAGTGATGCCTTGAATTCGTGCAGCAGCACAAAGCCGGCAGTCCCGACACAGCAAGGGTTGAGAATCGCCAAGCCTTACCTGGGGGAGAGGAGGAGGAGGAGGAGGTGCCGCTTGAAGGCACCTGAAAAGCAGGTGATGAAGGCGGCGGGGGAGGTAGGATCACAGCACCTCCGACACCAGCCCGCCAAGCAGCTAGGAGTGGTGGCGGTGGTGGTTTGGAGAAAAGAGAAATCAAATCACTGGGCAGGCTTGGCGGGCTGTTGTCCTTTTCGGGGCAGAGGGTGGAAACGGAGGAGAGGAAGCCTCGGGCGGAAGGGGGACAAAACACGGCTTATCCACCCCCAGCCCCACCTTCCCTCCCCTGATGGTTCCATCGCCCAGGAGACCCACAGTTTCCTTTTGGCTGTGTTTTTTTAATGTGCTGTTAAAATACCCCCGTGTGCAAGGCAAAGAGCAGGCTATGTTTTTTCCCTTCAGCGTGCCTTCAATACCTGCTTTCTGGTACACCCTGGAGGAAAAAGCACTGTGGCTGATCTGTCAAAATCACATGGCTGCCGGAAAGCCGGCAAACAGCTGATGTTGACACCTCTATCGAGGGGGGGGAGGCTCCTGCCAACTCAGCAAAGTGGGGAAGTTCTTCCATTGCCTTGCTGGATTGGGACAGGCTTCCCCCTAGGAATGCCTTGAATAAGTATTAATTAAAAGTTTACATAGTTCAGAAACCCCCCCACCACCTTTTTTGTAATTGGAAATTTGCCTATAGCTGCCAATTTCCTTTTGTAATTCAAGTTTTTTCTTGTTCAAGGCATTTGTACTTCAAGACATTACTGTACTCCATTCTTTTCTATAAGGAACAAAATGAAACATTTTTATTTTTATTTTGGTCATAGGACTTGGGGTGTTATTCCGCGAGGGCTTTCCTTCTCTGTTGCTCAAAATACTGGAAGAACACTTGCCCCCAATAAAAAGGACCGAACTACTCCCGAATAAAAAGTCTAACACTCTGTCTGCACATTAACACATAACTCTCCTTTGTTCCGCCTTATGAAACATTGTCTTGGACATACATTGAACAGTCAGCACTGTACCTTCTTTACTTCTGATGGCTTTGGTTTGGCACTTTCCACTTCCTTCTCCTCCTCTTTATGCACCTTAACACTTTTCTCTATGGCCTGAGCCTGAATAGCCTGGGGGCAGGGGGAAGAAACATAAAAATATAAAGCAATAGTCTTTGAGAGGCACGTACACGACTATATGTTATCTAATTTGAATGTTCACTCCTTTCAAAACTGATTGAAACTATGAGACAAAAAATTGGACTAAATGGTTTTGTCCACAATGTTGGTGTGCCTGATCAGTAGCCCACATTCTCCTTTTTCTCTTCCCAGGCAACCGGATACATACATGGATATGTACACATAAACATACATGTACCACACGTGAATGTGGCATCAGAGACAAGCCAAACTTGTGCTGCTCAATTCCAGCCAAGAAGGACAGAAATTAAGATGTAAATACTGTAGTGTTTTTCTAGAGCTCCTGCTTTTGAAAACAAGCCAGATACATTTGGACCACACCCCAGGCTGCCCGCACTTGAGGAGTTACCAGATACTGAGAAGCACTCTTAACATTTGAGGAACCTGCGATCTCACATTTAGTGGTTTAACGTGGTACTGCAAACTACGACATTGACATGTTTCAAAACCAAATGTGGATTTTAAAATCAAAATGACCTCTACAGTTCCCTCAATATGTATGCCATATTTCAGATCACCGGAGCCACAAATCCTGGACAGACCAATACATGAACATACTCATTATTACGGATGTACTCACAGAATTATTGCCATTGAAACGAGCAGGAAGCCTCCTACCAAACATCTTTGGCCTATTTGCTGTGGGATGTGATAAATTATCTGAGGTAGATAGAATATCATCAAAACTTAAAAGGTCTAGAAGACAATGGAAAGGAGAAGGCATAATTAAAATGTTGAGAAGTTTCAGAAGGTAGCAGTTTAGATCCTGGTTGGAGATAATGTTAATTAAGAAGCCAACAACATATTATCCACTACATTTCCTTAGAGACAAGAGCTACAGTGACTGTTAATAAGCTGAAATGGTATTAATTTTTTTAAGCAGACAGTAAAAACTAGAAGCAATATAAGCTACATTTTCAATGCAAATATAGAACTGAATGTACAGTGAAACATTGATCTCTCTACAGATTTTACATATGTAAAGGTATTATTATATTATCATTGATCTCTCTCAGAATGAGTTTGCAATTAAACACTTAGGCAAAACGTACAACTAAAGTAGGTATAACTGATCTACTTTTCGTATGACCTAGAGGTAGTGCCAAGCTATTCAAGTCTTCAAGGGCCAGTAACACACTGGGATGTTACTCTAGAGTAAGTGAAATTGTGTCAGTCTCAGTAGCAAATTGAAACTAAACAACAAGAGGCTGGTTATATGCCTAGTCATCTAGCAATCATATGACCTTGTGAATTACCTATGATTTGCCACCGTAATTTATGTGATTTCACCTATTTCACAAGAAAAGAGCTGTGGGATTGTCTGGCCAATATATTTATACGTACTGTAATATGATGGTTGAGAGGGTTTTAAAACATTCAGTTTTAAAAACTGAGCTCCTTGATAAAGTATACATTATAGAACTATGCTTTATTGTAGATTACACACCAATTTGCAAAAATGTTGCAGTTTGGGAGTTATCCTTTCTACATCATACCACAAATACATACCTTATTTGTATATTGTTCATGTTCCTTTTTCCCTCTCCAGTGATGCATACTCATCCTTTCATCCTACTCATAAAACAAATTTCTCTACCACCCTCCAAGATACCTTCTCCCTTGTGAAAAACTCACTCAACCATACTGTTCAAACAGTAGATTTCCCCACAATCTCTCCTGTATATCTCTTCCTACCAGTACTGGTACCTACTATGTTTCTTCTTAGATAGTTGAAGTAGCTGGAACATCCAATAAACACACAATTTTAGTCAATGGGCCTTCAACTGTCAACTTCCAATAATGTTCCTCAGATTCCTCTACATTCCTTCCCAGCCCAATTTCTTCTCAGTTGATGCTCACTGCCTCACCTACAAGATGATCTACACTTCTACTGCCACACTGATCTCATACATGAAACAGAAAATAGATTTGAAAATTTCGAAGTATCACTAGAATACTGATGACTAGAGATGGGCACGGAACGAACATTTTTTCGTTTCTGTTACCGTCTGGCGTTTCCGTTACGTAACGAAATGACTAACAAAAATTGTGATGAAAATGCACCGAAATAAACAGAACCACGTAAATTGTGGTCGTTACGTTTCGTTTCCGTTAATGGCGACACACAATGAAATGAGCTGTTTTAGATGTTAAAAAACGCCCTGGACATCCGAAAAAACGCAGTGATAATTATTTATATTGTCTGATAATACCTACCAGGGGGGTTGGGGTCTTTAAAACGTTTGTTTTTGTCTTCTCCCATCGGGATGTATTTTTCTTTTCCCTTTAAAATGGATGTTGCCACCAGCCACAAAATGGAGGCAAGCCATGTGATGGGATCATGTTCAAC
The DNA here is from genome assembly GCA_023846285.1 of Phrynocephalus versicolor. Taxonomy (NCBI): domain Eukaryota; kingdom Metazoa; phylum Chordata; class Lepidosauria; order Squamata; family Agamidae; genus Phrynocephalus; species Phrynocephalus versicolor. Next base: position 22,480,727 of record JAHTLZ010003542.1, read on the forward strand.
CAATAGCATGCCCAGGTTGCAGACTGGGCGGGCAGGTCTGGCAGCCACAGAGGGCATAAAAAGCTCTGGCAGCTCCCGTTGTCCTTGCAGTCTCTGGTGGGAGTTAGGGTGGGATTGCTGTCTCTGCGACTCCAGCTTCAGTCCTGCAGCCTCCCTGTGTGCATGTGCGCTGCGTACCTCTCGGTGAGTACCCTCCCTTGCTCCACAGTGCAGTCACTCTGCGGCTGCCTTGCACCCTGGGCAACGCCCGCCGCTGCCTTTGCAGCCTCCCTGCATACTTAGTGTATACTGTGTCTCTGCCAGCATCCATTTTTTAGTGTTTTCCCTCTGGTCTGGGGTGTTGGGGGATGCCTGCACCTGGAAATGCTTTAAAAACCGTGCAAAAAGCGGGTAGAAACGACAAACGACAAACGGTAACGAAATTTTTCCAAAAAATTTGCAACAAACGGAAACGAACTGAAACAGACCTGTCAACGACAAACGAAAAACCGAAACACCATTTTTTTGTTTCGTGCCCATCTCTACTAATGACACTCGACCCCAAGTCCTTGGACGATTTCTCCCTGTTGCTTCATATCAATGTTAAAACTTGTTAACAATATACTGATACATGCCATTAGGTTGAACAGAAGCCCTTCTCTCATCCTACCAGACCACCTGTGCCTACAGTTTTCAAATCTCAAATCTCAAAGTTCATGGTATCAATCAAAAGCCAGAGACAAGTCCAGGAGAATCAAGAAGGTTTTATTTATCCTCAGCAAAGAGGCAGTTTCTGCACTAAAACCCAGGCCTGAAAAACCAAAAGATCCTGGTAAAATCACCTCATTCAAGAGACACCCTGGAACCATGTGGCCGATATCCAGGGCATATTTTGCCCATATTTTTAAGACTAATGATCAATTATTAGACAGCTAAAGGTCTAATTAGGTATTTTTCTGCTCCCTAGTAACTGTGCAAATGTCAATTTAGGAGCAACACAAGAGAAAGGCCTCTCCATCATGCCCTTAAGTGAGCCTCTACAGATAACGTTAACACTGTGAGAATGCATTCTGAGTACAGTAATACCTTGATTTACAATCATAACCCGTTCTGGAAATGTGCTTCTTAACCAAAATACACTTATATCAATGCCAGTTTCCCCATAAGAAAAAATGGAAACTCTGATGATCCATTCTAAGGTCCCATAGACCACATACTGTACACAGAAAATGCCAAAATTCACAAAAGAAGTTGGCTAGAAGTCAACATCCACACCAAGGTTTAGGTATCTGGTTGTGGAATCTGCTCTGCTTGGGACTAACAACTGGAACATAAGAACATAAAAAGAGCTGTGCTGGATAAGGCCAAAGGCCCATCTAGTTCAGCTTCCTGTATCTCACACCAAATGTGTCTGGGAGCGCACAAAACTAGATACTGCTCCCCTGCATCTGGTCCTTGAAGTACCCCGGTTTTAAGCCTGGAGATTACACATCCCCATCACGGCTTGTAACCTGTGATGGACTTTTCCTCCAGGAATCTGTCCAATACCCTTTTGAAGGCATCCAGGCCAGATGCCACCACTATATCCTGTGGCAGGAAGTTTCACAGACTAACAACATGCTAGGTAAAAAAATGTTTTCTTTTGTCTGTTCTCACTCTCCCAACCCTCAATTTGAGTGGATGTCCCCTAGCACTCTGTGTGTTTTAATGTGACAATAATAAAGTGCAGTTGGTAGCCCTATACACACTCAACTAGCTGCTCATTGACTAGAAATGGTTTGAGAAATAAGAAATGATGTTGACAACAAATTAATTAAAAATATAAAGAAAAATAAAACCCTAACATGCACTCTCATTTGAAAATGTTCCTGGCTGGTGTAAGGGAGACCTCCATTCCTTTCTCCTCCCTTTGCTTTGGAGGCTGCCTGAGACGGAACATTCCAGACAATCACCCAAAATCCAGCAGGGGGGAAAGAGCAACCATTAGCGCACTTGTGATCATGTGACCTGCTCCAGTGCTTGTATTGCAAGACATTGCTTGTTGATCAAGGCAAAATTTAGAAGAAATATAATATTTAAACCACTATTCAGATTTCTTATGCAGCTAAAATTTTTCAGATTCAATATTTTCTGGAAAATCAACATAACTAATCCAATGTAATTTAATATATATAATGTTAGCAACAATGTCATGGAAGAACGAACACAAACATTTAATACAGTGAAGTAAATTTCCCAGTGTGCCTCCTGGCAGAAATGCTACCATGGCCAAGCTGCACAGTCCCAGACCACTCCCAGGATAAGGTAATGGTAAATCACTTCTAAGTGCTCTTTATCTGGAAAACCCTGAAGGAGGTCACCATTAGTCAGAATTAACTTGATGACGCAGAATTATTATTATTATTATTATTATTATTATTATTATTATTATTATTAT
>JAHTLZ010003542.1:22483152-22502739 GCA_023846285.1 Phrynocephalus versicolor
TTATTATTATTATTATTATTATTATTATTATTATTATTATTATTATTGGTAGAAGTAGTAATAGTATAAAAGATTTCTTTCGCCTTAATATTTCAACTACATGAGAATGTGCGCAATATATCCCATCATGTTACTGTGACTAGTAGTAGTAGTAGATTACAATTAGGACAGCTTATTGTATAAGAGTAAGTGGCAACCCTTATGTAGCCATGGACGAATGAACGGCAGTTAAATACAGCCAGTGAAAACCTGGACCCACAAAGTGACGCAGAAGAGGCCCTAGCGTTGCACCCAGTGACAGAAGAAGTGAGGCAGAGCCATAAGCATGCAGGTGCCCTGACGAAAGCAATGTACAAGGCTGGAGAAGCCCTGCTATTGGGTACTTCTCCAGGTACTAACACCAAGGACATCAACATAAGGGCAGCAGCAAGATGGGTGGAGCTGCTTGCCTGTCTCCTTGGCAACCAGAGTAATTCCCAGATTTAGAGATTGGAGAGGCTTGAGAAAAGAGGTACATGGGCTTCTTTTTACCCAAACTCTATGTGCAAGATGCAAAGCCCGTGACCTGAGTGGATGGCCAACGTAATCTAAAAGTGGGTTACGAAGGGGGAAGTCAGCCATAAAAATACAGTAAAACTGACTAGAACAAAATTCAAATCTGAATGCAACCATGTGGCAAAACCATCCAAAGAGGCAATACTTTGTTAGTAGTGGGAAACATAGAATCTCTCGGAAACGGTTTCAAAACAAATATTACGCACACATATCTTTAAACCAAGGTTAATTTCTACAACGGGCAGGAACAGAAGCCTAGATGCAAGAATCAATGTATGGAACAAAGAATTTGGAGTGCCATATAGAAAGTTCTCTTACCAAAATGGAGAAGGGAAGGGTAAGGTCCTGACACGTAAGAAGGGAAACATGTCAAACAGGATAGGAAACAAAATCTGGAAAGAAAAGTCAAGGAGAGGAATATCTAGAAAAGATTCTGAGCAAAAAAAAAAATATTGCAAGAGAAGTACATTTCAGGAGTTTAAAAACTACATTGACCATGGTAGTGTTATCTTCAGTATATAACCAGGACAATGCATTTATTCAGCTATGTTCACTCAGCTTCAACCAAAGTGATGGGTTTATGTTTTCCTTCGAAATCAGTGGATTAAATGCAGTTGTGACTCTGCTAATCTGAACTCTGGATTAAATTCATTCTTCCTTTCAGTGGTACTAAAATTTGGTTTGATCACAAAGGTTCTTCTGAATAATCAGGTTAATGGCAGAGCATCTTAATTTCCATTTATATATTTCTACACATGTATCCCAAAATTTATATATATAGGTAATACATACTACACCTCATCTTCCACATTCATGATAACCAACTTTTTAAACCTGGACATAATTGGAACAAATACAATGACTATAAACCAAAGGCCAGACTCCATCATTAAAGCATCAGGCCCTATAAATTGGCAACCAAACCTCAGTGGAGAAAAGGTATAGCATTTCTGTTGTATTAATTTTAAGAAACTCTTGCTATAAGCACAATGGTGCCACTCCAGTACATACAGTGTTGCTGTTTCACTGGTTGTCTGTGAGATTAGAAGTTTTCTTTACAATCCGGTAGTATAAATATTTCCTAACTGAAAATATCAAACTAGTAATATGTATAAAGAACTGAATTATTTCAAAAGTGGCAATTTGGAGATAGTGATAAGTGGTAATACTATGGAGAAAATGAATTCACAAAAATATTGCCAATACTGTATTTAAAAACAAAAACAAACGAGTGTCAAAAGAAACATTGCATTTAAATTTACCAATATGAATGCTGTATGATCATACTCTCCAAAACTGGGGTTTTGCCCTCTTTTCTTTAAAATGTGGACGTGAAGCATGGGTCATGACTATCATCAGCACAAAGAAATTTGCAAGCAAAACCAGGTTGGCATTGTCTGTGCAGGACTAGAATTGTTCCCATCCCTGCTCACTGGCCATGAAAGCTAGGTTGGATGGGAAATGAGGTCCCACAACATCTGGAGAACCACAGCCTCCTCACTCCTTTGTTAATATTCCGGGGCTGTTTACTCTACATCTTCATCTTCCTTTTGAGGTAGCTTCACTTGCTATACAGCCATAGATATTTCTACTTAGCAAGTCTTTTCTAGGAATCACATCACATTTTCCATTTTTGAGCTCTCCCAATTTAAAAAGAAGGTATCAAATTACAGCTTAACAGTATGGTCCTACGAGACTTAAAATCAAATTGCAATGGAGATTATATAATGAAGTACTAGAGCAGTGATGGCAAACCATTTAGAGACCGAGTGCCCAAACTGCAACTCAAAACCCACTAATGTTTCACAAAGTGCCAATACAGCAATTTACCCTTAATAAAGGTCACTGTGAAGGGGTGATATCGGGTGCCCCAAAAAAGGCTCCAAGTGGCAACTCTGACACCCGTGCCATAGGTTTGCCGACACTGTACTAGAGAATGTATAAGTTTTGCATTAACCTGGCCCTTTGCATTGACAGTGGAGTTGGAAATAAACAAACAAAGAATCCTACTGTGGGGAGAATCAATTCAATAATAGTTGTAAGAAAGTTAAATTTAAGTCCTGTCTTTTTGCTGGTCACAATATTTTCAGTTAATTTATTTTTAAATATTTACTTATTTATTTAGATTTATTCCAGCCCATCTCCCTGGAGGGGACTCTGGGTGATTTATGATATAAAACACAATAAAACAATGGATATTAAAAATCTAAAAACCGCACAAAAGTGCCAATATAAATAAAATGCATTTAATTCAGCTATGTTCACATCCAATTAATAAAACGTTTATGTATGTGTGATTTACTTAAGGAAAAAATTAGCATAGTAAATTCTAATTAAGCAAACATCAAGCTGAGAAATATCTATAAGAAAAATGAAAAATTCTAAAGGGGAGATCCAAGCCTTAAACATCAGCCAAGGATGGGATCAGTGAGCTTGAATTTTTATATTTTTGCTTTACTAAGGTGAACACTGCCTCATTTCTTCTCTTCTCAGCGAAGTCTCAGTTGGATCTATTTAGTTAACTGCTTTCCTTCTGCACAATGTTTTTTGATGTGATTCAGTACACATTTTGTATAAATAGATAATCCTAACAAGAGGTTGAATCATGCCTATGTTTTTCGTCTCAGAAAACTTTTGTGGGAAGGGCAATATAAGAGAAGAAAAACAGCCTATTTCAAAAAGGGCCTTTGAATCAGCATTTCTTGAATCAATAAATTCAAAATATTGTGATTCAAAAATACTGTGTCGCAAGTCCAGTATATTAAGGATGATACTATTAGTCAAAAGAGTATTTCATTTGTAAACACTGTATAGAAATTTTCAGAAAGGTCATGGTCTGGCAATCGAAGTAACAACAGGCCTGACGGTCAGACCAGCAGAAGAAGAAAGTAAGGGGCAAGGGAGGAGATGGAAGAGTTGGCAGGAGCAGGGAAGATTCACACGGGGCCCTTAGTTATAACAGGGCAGCACATTTTGGGTAGGGACAGGACACTATGAAAGGGGATACATTTCAATCGTGATTTGAACCCAAAAGACAGCTGTATAAGGAAAAACAAAGAAAACACCAAAAGAAAAAGTACCGTGGCACCATAAAAACGCATTTCACAAATGCCAAAGTCCTCCGTTAGAGATAGAAAATAAAATATTAGCCGCAGGTTTATATGCAATATATTTTGTGGGGATGGGGACTCAGCAAAAGATGGATTACATGAACAGAAATCAGGACAAAGACATGAGAACATTTCTCTACTTTAAAAAAAATCTGCGTTACAACTGGCTCAATGGCAGGCTTAAAGAAAGCAGTCCTTGCATGAGTCCAATTCAAGTGCTGACAAATGTAATGACTCACAATTCCTGTGTAGTTCAAGCAACTGTAAAGCAAACCACTTTCAAATAGTGCCCCAAATGCCGTTCATGCAACTTTGCTCAGTGTAAGCTGAGGAGATCGTTATCTGCTGGAAAAAGTTGTTTCAAATCAATTAAATACCTTTTATTCCCCCTCCCCAGTTTGAGGGTTTTTTGGCGTCTCAAGATTGGGTGTTGTTGTTTTAATTGCCAACAACTACTGCAACCCACACTGAGAATGCTGGCGGCAATTTGGCAATGCTTTTGGGCAATTAAAGGCTCTCAGTGCTATCTCAAGGCTCCTAAGGTCTTTTCCAGGGCAAAAGGAGCTTTAGGGAGCCTCCAAATCTCAGAGAGATAGGAAGTATTTAATTAATTTAAAACAAAATGCTCAAGCATGAGCTGGTAACATCATCTCCTTGCAATGCACAAAATTATGCAAACTATATTTTGAGAACTGACTTTGCTGAGTGTTTTAAAAATTGAGGGATTTAATGCAGAGATTTAAGGACAATTCAATGCACAGGAAAAAATAGCGAAAAATCTATCAGGAGAATAATTACATTTGTAACACAAAATATGTTTCTCTCTGTCAAGGATCCTATGCTTAAAAAACATTTTCATTATACAAGTCTTCAGTGTCCCAATATTATACAATCTGTCTCATGTTCGATACTGACGGTGAAATAAGCATGTGTGCCCTCTGTTGTCTGCATCTTTGGTACAAATCTCAAGTTTCAGCTGTCCAAACATTGGAGTAATTTTTTAAAAAAAAAAACTTAATTCCAGATGTTGGGTGGCACTTGAGGATATTATTCCAGTACTTTCAGAGGGGTAGTGATGCTTTTCAGTTACAGAAAAACAAGATTATACTGTAGACCAGAAAAGTATATACCGTAATAAATTTGTCAAGGATTTTGAGATATAACAAAATGCTTCCAATACGTCATCATAGAAAAGCCAAATTTCTCAAATTATATAACTTTTTAAAATAGCCTACCTGTTTCCTTCAAGTTTTTTATTACCACAGAATCTACCTCTACCGATTTCGGTCTCGGTGGTAGGTGTTCAGAGTCTAACTTTGGTTTGGCCACCGATTCAATTTCAGATTTTGGCCGCCAGGATGCAACTTCCCCATTTGCCCTGTATTTGGGGGGAAAACACAATTTAACTTACTACCTATTGAAGTAGAAAGGTATTCTATATATAGATTTACTCAAAACAATCCCAATATAAGTATAATGTACAATACCCCAAGCCTTATTTTGAAATCTCATCAACGTATGCACTCTCACAGATTTTGTGCTCACATGTGAGCTTTTTTCTCTGACTAGAGATCACCATGATATGCAGGCCAGCAAACTACACTAAAACAATATCCAGCAGCCCAGTGTCAGTTTGCTGAGGCGTCTGCATTTTGCAGATTTTCCTTTATTGCGGCTGGATCAGGCACCTAACTTCCTCAATAAATAGGGGAGTACTGTAGTAGTAGTAGTAGTAGTAGTAGTAGTAGTAGTAGTAGTAGTAGTAGTAGTAGTAGTAACTTTATTGTAATGCTATTGAACTTTTACGAATCATGTTTGACAATGTTCCCTTTTCTGAACTTTTCTGAATTTCCCAACTTCTATATGGTGCCCAATTAGGTCCCCTTTCCAATTACGCTCCACTGGAACGGGTACAATCTAAATTTGTAAGATCGGCCTTACAAGTTCCCAAATGTGTCCCAAATGTTACTCTCGGATTAGAGTTAGGCCTCATGAAAGTGGAGGCTAGAGCTTGGGTGGCTATTCTTACCTATTGGATTAGACTGTATTTCTTCCCTAAGGGTTTAGCCCCCCCCCTTATTAGAAAAGATGACTTTAAGTACAAATGGGAAGGGGCTATAATATCTAAAATCCTATCCTTAGGTCTGTCCCAAGACATCCTTTTTACCATGAAGTATGATCAGGCCAAAGCACTTATTAAGCAGCGGGTTACCGATTCAGAACAACAACTGGATCTAGCTAGCTCCCCTGCCTTTATTGTTAATGACTCCTGCAGGTATCTATCTTTCCCAATGAGATACTTAGCGAAGCTTGAGATACCCACCCACCGAAGGGCCTTTACCTTGGCCCGATGTCATGCCCTCCCTTCTGCTGTTCTTGAGGGACGATATCGGAGGTCTCCCTATTTGGAGAGGCTATGTCCCTGTGACTCTGGCGATATTGAGTCAACAGAACGTGTACTTCTTCACTGTTCCTTTTATAAAGACACCCGGGCTAAGCTTATATCTCCAATAATCTATAAATATCCAGGACGCTCTGGTCATTATTATACTCAGTTACTTCTATCAGATATGAATTTCTCTATAACATATAGTGTGGCCAGGTTCTGCGCCGCAGCGATCAAAACCCGCAGGACAATGACCAGCATCATCAATTAACTAAAAGTACCACTTACGATACATAGCCCCTAAGTATCAACAACTTTTGATTAACAACCAAATGTGGGATGTCTTATGTGTATGGAACAGTATGTATATATGTACTCTGATGTCTTTTGTATATATCTATCTTGATCTTCCTCTATGGCTCGTTGACAACACTAATTCCTCAGATACTAATAAGGTATAGCTTTGTGATGGTCAGGATGGATTTGTGGGCAGTTTTTATATTATATTCTATATTTTATATATAATATATTTTATATTCTATATTTTATCTCTTATCTATTTTACTACTATTTATATACCGTATCCTATTGCTGGTCACTGACCGTAATAAAGTTTGTTTGATTGATTGACTGATCCTGGGCCTCCTCAAATACTTGAGCTGCCTTGCAAGGTATTCAAAAAGAGCTATTCTACCTCCCCACTCATCAGTCTTCTTTTCTCAAGGCTAAACAATCCCAGTTCTTTCAGCCTTTCCTCATAGGGACTGGTTTTCAGCACCCTGATCATCCTTGTCGCTCTCCTCTGAATTCATTCTAGTTAGTTAGCATCCTTCCTAAAGTACGGTGTCCAGAACCGGACACAGTACTCAAGGTCAGGCCTAATCGGCAACAAATAGTGGGGGACTTAGTATTTCATTGAATTTGGAGACTACACTTCTGTTGATGTAGCCTAAAGCACAATTTGCCTTTTTTTGCAGCCACACTGCACTGTTGGCTCATATTTTGCTTGAGATCTGCAACAATTCCAAGATCCTTCTTGGTCACAGTATTAGTAAGCCATGAATCCCCCATCTTGTAACTGTGTGTTTGGATTTTCCCCCTCTGGATGTAGAAATCTGCACCTATCCCTGTTGAATTTCATTTCTAATGTAATCCCGAACCCAGAGAAGTGTGCTCTCTGCCATGCTCTGCTGATGCACATGTTGTCTACACTGTTAAGGGGTTACTCATTTAACAATTAAAATTTTCAAACTTTTGCAATTTAATAGGTAGTTATAAGAATTCAGATCTATTTGCACATGCAAGTGCCATGAGAACACGGCAGCACTCTGTTGCTGCAAACTTTCAAACAGAACAAAACACTTGAACAGTTTAATGTGGGGGGAGGAGATATATATATATATATATATACTTACTTAGATACTGATGGCTGCAAGATGGGTTTATCTGGCAATTTTTGATGCAAAATCCCACTTCGTATGCTATTGGATTTGCTTGGAGGAATAGGTTTCTTTGGTGGTACCTGAGGAGCTAATGGCTTAGATGCTTTCTGATCCAAAGTTGCCTTTTCATCTAACAAACCAAAGAAAAATATTTGTGAGTAACAAGAAGATGATGGTGCCCTAAAATTTAAACCCAAAATTCTCCAGAATATTTGATCTGCTCAGCAAGAGCCTTCACTTCATAGCAAAACAGCCAATTCAGCCAATTCACTATTTGGCTTTTATATTGTCTGGCCAATATGCTGAATAAAGACATGGAAGATCCGATTTGCGAGTGTGTATGTGTGTACATATGCCTGTGTTATTATTATTTTAGGCACATTATATTGGTCAATACACTTGATTTAGAGGAAGATCAGACCACATTGTGTAACACATTAACGCAGAATACCATGAAATTCCAAGAAGTTCACATACTTTTACTTGTAACTGCTATTTGCAGACTTCATTAAAAGCACAAGTGTTATGCACCATCTATGTATAAATACATATCGACATTTCTTAAAGTACTCCCTAGTATCAGGTTATTGATTTACCAAAGCGCTTGCTCAGCTGTTCCTATTCTTCTTCACAACAGTGTTTCCACGGCAGGTGAACAAAGAGATTACTTAAAAGAGCTCTGCCCCTGCACCCGGGGTGCGGTGGGGGGAAGGGATCAAGCTGGAGAACTGGTTATGCAAATTCTTACTTGGTTAGGGACAATGAATTCTGAAGGTGTACACATGGACCTGGGTTGGACAGGATCTTACTGCTATATAGTATGAACCGCACCTCACTGTCTGTGACATTAAAAGCTACTTGCTAGGGCCTTCATGTCACCCTTATACAGTACATGCATTCCTGCAAAATTTCTCAAGCCAAAATATGCAGACCATTGTGACAAAGATTGCTAAACAGGAATTTTTTTAAAGCAATGACAATAAACTTAATTCAATTCTCTCTCAAAAGCAATCAAGGCTAGATTATCAAGCAAGTGGGCAAAGCTAGAGCTCAGCATCCTCGAGTTTCATAGTAGAATCCTGATGCCACCTATAAGAACTCCCATGTAAATACTGTATATACTCGAATATAAGCCTAGTTTTTCAGCCCTAATTTTGGGCTGAAAAAAGGGGCCCTCAACTTATATGCGGGTCAATACTTTTAGCCACTGAGGCAAGTGCTTGGGTCGGTGGCTAAAAGTCATTTTAAACATTGTGTGCCACTTCTCATGACCCCTCTCTGCATCACAGGGGAGCGGTGCATGATGTTTAAAATAACTTAGCCACTGACCCAAGCACTTGCATCAGTGGCTAAAAATCATTTTAAACATCACACACCACTCCCCCAGCTCACAAAGGAGGAGCTGCAAGGCCCTGCTGCATTTCCCACCCTAGACTTATACTTGAGTCAATACATTTCCCCAGTTTTGGGGGGTTAAATTAGGGGCCTCGACTAATACTCGGGTCGACTTATACTCGAGTATATACAGTATTTACTATTAACAATCTCCTCAGGGAGAAAATGGCAGAGAAATGTGGGATATTTATATGTTGTAAAGCGACAACTTCATGTTGTCTCAGCAAGTGACGCTGGCAAAAGATTAATTTATTAAATGGCCTAAAAATGTAACAAAACCCTAGCTGAGCAAGTATGTCCATTACACAGCAGCACTAGATTCCACAAATGTACTAACTGTTAAGGTCCCTCACCATGGCGGTCAAAGCACTGGTAGTCCCAATAATTGATCACTATAACACTCTCTACATCAGGGTCCCCATGAGACTGTTACACAAACTACTGTAGGGCCAGTATACGGCAGCCAGGTTACTCAGTGGAATAAAGACTACATTGACTGATTTCATAAGAACACCAGTGTTTCCATGTTTACTTCCCACCCTTCATAATGGATTTTCAAACATCCCAAGCAGGCCAGCTAAGGAGGCCAACCCCAAGAGAATCCTGAAAGGATAAAATGGGCCTCCTAGGCGGATGCTCCTTGACTGTGGGGTGAATTGCCACCTAATTCTGCGATCATAGTCTATAATCTCAATTGTATTTCAACATGTTGTTTATTTTTATTTTACTAATATATTTAGTTTGGACGTATTTTGTATTTTAGCCATATTTACTATGCATTTCTTGTCGCAAACTGCCTTTGGCCAAATGGGCAGTATAAAAATGAAGCAAGAAGCAAAGAAAATATGCAACCACGAGTTCAAGTAGGTCTCACACTACTACAATGACATCAGTAGTACACGGAAAATGTCTTACACCTGAGAGTCTACTTAAGGCACTTTTTGAATAGTTTCTGATCTCACAAGAAAATAAGCCCAGTTGCCATGACTTAACTTCCAGATAGCCTCACCTGGATGACTGAGAATTTTCACAGAGTTTCTGAATTAAGCACCCCCAAATAGCACTCCCCAGGAAAGTTCTCCACAGGCACCCAGAGGCTCTAAACTTGCAGAGACGCTGCCTCTAACTCTCCTCTACAATCCCCCCATGTTTGGTGAATATTGGGTTTCCCCACCCAGTTGCTCAGGGGGACTTTCCTAGGGGGCTCAACTTTGTGCGTGTATAACTCAGATGGTATGAATCCAAATCTTCAACAAACTTAGATCGTAGAGGAGAGTTAGAGGATGCTTCCCCCCCCCCAATGTTGGTGTCTCCAAGTGCCGGGGTGGCACCCTCCTCTTTGGGTCTGGAACAGCTCAAAGCACTGGAGATCCTGGCTCACCTGCCTCCCTGGACCACTCAGGGAATGTAAGGATACTTTCAGATAAGGAAAAACCAAAATAGAGGCTTTGAAGCCCTCTGGGTTAACAGGGTGGGCATATAACCCCCCCCACACACACACCTCCAGAAATTGCTATCATTGACCTAATATAGTATATTGAATCCCCGTAACAGTTTTTGCAAAAGGTAAAGAAATGCAGTCTACAGCCATCTTTTTCAGATATTCGAGCTGAGTCAAACCAATATTTTTAGCATTTGTAATTCAAGGCAGCAATCTGTTTTCCATTAAGTTTTAGTATTTCATAACTGAATACTGCAGATATGTGTATCCCTGATCCTGGAAGAACCAAGAGCAGTTTCCAGCTAGCAAGTTATATAACTGGACTCCTACAAGCCACTGTTTCCATTATAATAAGATTTGCCCAAATATACTTCTCTCAGGTCCCTGCAGGTTTTTGAACTAAATGCTCATGTCTACTTATTCTTTTCTTATTAATAAATCATCTGCTTATTTAAAGCAATGTTCTACTCCAATTTTCTCCCCACCACATTTCTAGCACTTCCTAATTCCACATGAAACTCCTCACCAAGAATTCCCCGCCATTTTCAAACAGTCCTTTGTTGCTGTCTAAAAACAAGGTAGCAAACCATCTGACTCCTTTTTCCAGGATATCCTGTACATAGTTAAACTTACTGAACTCAGAAAGTTCCCTGTTTCTGTACCCCTTTGGGCAGATCATCTTTTTATCCAAGTGCAACACTTCTTCCTAACCCCTCCAAAAGACTTGTCCTCTCACTTGTTCGCCTACATTCGTCCACATCTACCTCTAGAGAACGGACGTCATTCTGGACCCGAATGTTAAGTCTGGCACAAAGAGGCCTGAATGAGGCAAGTGCATGGTGCACCCTGAGAACACTGAGGCCTAAGAGGGCAGTAGGATGGGACAGCAGCTGTCACTGTAGGAGCAGCACCTTCCCCTCTCCCCCGAGTCTCCCATCCTTCTGAGTGCAGCAACCTGGCAATTGCTCTATCAGTTAATCTGCTAATGAGAATATCGTTTGTTTTTGTAAAATGCATTTTGTTTTATTTTTATGAAATTATTTCATAATTTCACACCGCAACTTTATTGAAATTACTTTTTTAATGCTCAGTGTTGCCACATTTTTAGAAAAGTGTACTTTTTAGATAGTGCATTCGGAGAGCTATCTTTTTGCAACACCTTAAATTAACTTCTAATGCCGTTTATGGATTATCCTTAAATTAATTCCTTCTTCAAATGTGACCCTGTAGCCAGATGGACAGTATATCAATCAATCAATCAATCAATCAATCAATCAATCAATCAATCAATCAATCAATCAATCAATCAATAGCGAGCAAGTCATGTGGAGTACCCAACTTGGTGCAATCTATACGGTGATGAACTCTTCCAAATCCCTAACTCAACCATGGAAACTCTCTAGGGGAGGAACTGGTAAAGACACTCCTTAAATATTTCACTTACCTTGAAAATTCTATTACAGTGGTGGTGAACCTTTGGCACGCCAGATGCTTTGGACCACAACTCCCAGAATTCTGAGCATATATTGCCAATGACAAAGGACTGTGGGAGTTGTGGTCCAAAACATCTGGAGTGCCAAAGGTTCGCCACCACTGCTCTATTAGGACCACTATAAAGGGGGCTAAAGCAATGAAAAAACATTTTCCCCTTTCTCTCTTTCTAAATATGAAAGTCTGGAGAAACATTGGACAATACAGAATTCACATGTACATCCACCATTTTGTGATCCCCAATTTCAACTGAACTTAGCTAGTCCTTCAGCAAAAACAATGGCATGTGGGGAATGCACACTTTGCTTTATGGGTAATTACATTCCTGAAAGCTTCTGAACAGCACACTTCTATAGAACAAGGCATGTGTTCCGCTCATTCCTTAATTCACTGGAAAAATTAGAATCTGCATCGTGAGAATAGATTTTTCCACCTCAAACTGAGATAATGCCACCAGATTTCAGTAGTGGTAAGCCAAAGCATATCTGAGGGATTGAAAAGAGCCTTCAGACCAGAGATACTCCTCTGCACTGATTTCACTTTAGTGAAATTAAGTTCACTGTACAACTCAAACCATTTTTAAAAGAAAGTATTTATCATATCTTTTGCACATCTCCTGAAAAACACAGTATCCTTCATTCTTCTGTCTGTGCTAGTGACTGCTCAGGGCTTACTTAATCAAGCATGCATATTTTGGAATTCCAGTATTGGTATCCAAGTGTTGTTCTTGTTTGTCTATTTTAAATCACATGTTCCTTTCTAGAATCCTTTTGGTAATTGCTTTCATCAATGTCTCTTTGTTCCAGGTTAGTTGCATGCAGACAGTTTTTTGATTAGTAACCGTTAATAAGTCTATATAATGAAACCTACCATATTAAAAGAGGAGAAGGCTTGTGGTGCAAAGATGAAAGGGTAGGACTGCAGTCAAGACTCTGCTCAAATCCTGAGTTCAATCCTGGCAGTCTCATGTAGCCAACTCAAGACTGACTCAGGCTCTCATCCTTCCAAGGTCAGTAAAATGAGTACCTAGCTTGCGCGTGAGGGGAGCGGAATGTGCAGACTGCATAATTAAACTCTAAACCACCCAGAAAGTGCTTCAAGGGCTATGGGGTGGTTTATAAGCAGAACACTTCAAGTTTCAACAAACCAGAACAAAAAGCTGAGTTTCTCTCTGAGGTTAGATCAAAACTGAGTGACTTGAGAATGAACTACAAAGGACGATGCATATAGTTTTTTCTCTACTTCATGCTGAAGACTTGTCATGAGAAGTACATAAAGTTACACATTAATTTGGGTGCTGCAATGCAAGGTAACAGCACAGGAAGAATAACCTGAGGAAGTACAATGGTATTGTGTTGAGGGTTAACAGACAACAAAGAAGTGTTCAATTGCTATTTTAGCTCAGTCATTTCTCAAAAGACAGACTATGACTCTCCAGAGAAAGTGCAGGCAGAGGGACAGGACTGATCAACAAATAGTCAAGGAATACGTTATTACCTTGAATGAGTTTAAATCTCCAGGGCTAGATAAACTGGATCTGAAATTATTGAAGAAACTGGCTGGTGAACTCCCAGAACTGCCACTGTCATTGTCTTCTTGAAATCATGGGAAATGGGTGACGTGCCAGATGACTGGAGGAGGCCTAACATTGTCCCTAACTTCAAAAAGAGCAAAAAGGAGGAACCTACAGGCCAGTCAGTCTGGCATTAATCCCAGCTGAAAAAAATTGGAAGAGATTATAAAGTGGTCACTCCGTAAGCACGCGGACAACAATGCAGTAATAACTTGAAGCCAGCAAGGATATGTATGTCAAGAACAAATCCATGCCACACTCATCTGATCTCATTTTGTGATCAGGTTCGCCAACCTGAAGTATGGAGGGAATGCTGTAGGCACAGCGTATCTTGACTTCAGCAAAGCCTTTGACAAAGTGCCCCATGATCTTCTGATGCGTAAGTTCACTAAGTGTGGGCTGTATAGAACAACTGTCAGGTGGATATACAGTTGGCTACAGAATCATACTGACAGGGTGACGATGAGTGGCTGTTTCTCAATCTGGAAGGAGGTAGCAAGTGGGGTACCCCAGGGCTCTGTTTTGAGCCCAGTGCTCTTCAGCATTTGTATGAAAGACTGGATCATGAGGTGCAGGAAATGCTAATCAGATTTGTAGATGATACAAAATTTGGGTGGGTGGAAGAGCTAATATCCTGGAAGAGTCAAACAAAATTCAAAAAGATCTAGATAGGCTTGAGCATTGGTCTGAAAACAACAGAATGAAATTCAACAAGGATAAATGCAAGGTACTGCTCCTAGGAAAAAGAAACCAAACACAGTTACAATATGGGTATGGGGGGGGGGCGGAACCTGGCTCAGCAATACTGTGAGTGAGAAGCATCTTGGAACTGTCACAGATCACAAACTGAATATGAGCCCACAGTGTGATGTGGCCAAAACAAAAACAAGCAAATGCTATTTTAGGCTGCAATAAGTATAGTCTCCAGATCCCTCAAGGTATTCGTTCTGTATTTGACATTGGTTAGTCTTGACACTGCACTTCAAAAAAGGATGCTGACAAACGAAGAAGTTCAGAGGATGGGGACGGGGATGGGAATTAAGCAACACAAGGAAAGATGGGTTTAACCTGTAGAAAAGAAGACTGAGGGGCAGACGTGACCACACTTTTCAAATACAGAGGAGGGGAAGAATCTGTTGTCAATCAACCCAGAATGAGGGATTTCCTTTTCAATTCCCAACTTCATGATTCCATGACTTTATCAGTTGTCATGTATGAAGACTTTGAGTAAAGAAAGCACAGGAGTATTTTTCAAGGAACCAAATCCCAGATATTTTATAACGGGGGTATTTTCTGGTTTTTCAATCATGTCATCAGTACAGTCTTGGCCTTCTCTCTCCTTGTATTTCTCAAGATTTCCCAAGGCTGCTCTTTGCAAGAACTATGACCTTTGGTTCATGGTATGTGACCACCATCTGAGTTGCTACATCACAGTGTACTAGCAAGAAAAATGGGTACCCTTATGGACACAATTTGAACTGCTTGAAATTTCTTTCACTTTAAAACGTTGCCTTCCCCATAGGGATTCTTTGCTCTAATGATGGGAAAGCAGTATTCTTGCATTGTCAGATTTAAATATGTTACATGGTTTAAGCCTGTGGGATTTCTTCAAGGTGACATCCCTACTAGTGAGTCCAGCCAAGCACATAAACTTTATCTCCAGATTTAATTGCAATAAAGAGTTTGATAACATTAATTATGAATAGAGATGGGCACAACTCAGAAAAATTTTTCGTTTTCGTTTTCGGCTAGGGGTCCGTTTCGTTTCGTTTCCGTGAGCTAATTTTCAAAATTTTTCGTTTTCGTTTCATTACGTAACGAAAACGAAAACCGAAAATGAAAACGAAAATTTTTTCGTTTCTCCCCATTTAGCTCCATTGAGTGCTTTTCCAGTAACGAAAAACGAAAACTGGCTCAAAATTAGTCGTTTCGTTTCCGTTTTCGGTCCATTTTTGAACTGTTTTTCGTTTCGTTACGTAACAAAAACGAAAAACGAAAACGAAAATTGCGCTAAGTCGTGCCCATCTCTAATTATGAACCCTTTTAATTTTAGTACCAGCAATCCACTAGCTCAGGTGTGGTCTTTGCAAACTAGCAGAATAAACAAATCAACGAACCAACCAACCAACCAACTAATAAAAAATCCTGATCATAACTCGTTGACTCCAGAAAGCTCAAATTCTGTCTGCAATAGGAATGGGCACTTTATGAAAAATGACACTCTGTTTCAACATTTTGAAACGTTTTGAAACAAAAGGGCAGACAGTGTGTCATTTGAACCAAACTGAAATGATAATTTTGGTTCGGAAAAAACTGAACCTGGGAGGTGCAGCGAGATCCGCTGGCTGTTTCCCTGCTCAGTTCTTGCCGGCCACCACCTCCCAGCTTGTTTTGACAGCTCGAGCTGTCAAAACAAGCTGGGAGGCAGGCAGATAAGGTGCTGGGTGGTAGTTGGGGGGTTTTAAAATTGTTGCCTGACTGCTCCTTTCTCCCCTGCCCCCTCCGCCTGGGGTGGGTGGGTGGGTGGCAGGGCTGGAGGCTTTTGAATTCCCTGCCACACAGGCGCTCTCACTGTTGCGGCAGGGGATTCAAAAGCCTCCATCCCACCATCCCTCTCTTGATCTTCAGGGCTCTGAAGATGAAAACAGGGGTGGTAGTCTGGAAGCTTTTTAAAATCCTCCACCTAACAGCCAGCAGGGACATTTTAAAAAGCCTCTAGCCCACCACAAAGGGTCTGGAGCCTTTTTAAAATGTCCCTGCTCGCTGTTGGGGCAGCAGTTTTAAAAAAACCTCCATACCACAGCCCTCTGTGGTGGGCTGGAGGCTTTTTTAAATGTCCTGCCACTAGCACCCTTGCTGGGACTGGGGAAATTTAAAAAAGCTTCTAGCCAATGTTGGCTACAGGCTTTTAAAAATGTCCCCCCACCCCAGTGAGAGCACTGGTGGCGGGACATTTTATAAAGCCTCCAGCCCACCACCCCTGTCTCGAACTTCAGAGCCTAGCTCTGAAAATCAAGAGCGGAGTGGTCGGCTGGAGGCTTTTCAATTCCCCACTGCATCAGCGCTCTCGCTGTTGCAGCAGGGGATTCATTCCATTTCTCATTTCGTTCCATAATGAATTTTTTTTTTTAAAAAATACAGAATGAGAAATGAAACAAAATGGCATTTTCCCATTTCGTGCCCGTCCCTAATCTGCAATCCTGGTTCTCTCTTACAGCTTCAACTACAATCCCAAGATTGCTCTTTTAAATGTTATCGTCCTGTTTATGATTCAGATTACTGAACAGGTTGTTGCTGCTTTATTGTAACATTTCTGTTATGTTAGAAACTTTAGTCAGCTTTCTGAAGTGTTCTATGACTCTGAAAAGAATCTGTTAGCTGAATTCCTTCAGCTATTGTTAACCTGCTGTTATCAGAATTGGTCAAACAAGGAGTGTTCCTGCTGGATTAACAGCTGGAAAATCTCAATGCGAATTATGATTTAAGAGCTTGATCGGCCCCAGCTTCCAAAGTTCTGCTGAACAGTACTGCATGAACTTTTGAATAATCCTTTTAAAATTATCTTCATATCTGGAGTATCAAAACCACCTATTATCAGGAATATTGGTATAGTGTTGGGCCTGAGTCCTTAGTCCAAATATTTGGCTCCAAGTCCTGAGTCCCAAGCCTAAAGTCCAAGTTGAAAATCATTTTCCCTACGCCTCAGGCATGACTGGATCCAAAGATGTGGACTATTCGCACCCAGCTGATAAGTGAGCCCATGGGTAGAGATAGTGGGCCAACACCCCTTCCCTATCAACTGTGCAGTGGCTATGAGGATAAAGGCAGCGGGTCCAGCTCCCAGAAGGGAAGTGTGGCCTGCTGCCTCTGCAACACTTTGCACCACTAGGACCTGCTCCATCACTCCCTGGCCCGCGTCAGGCCACCAGGATTCCACCCTACCAGGCCTCCTGCACAGCCTCCAAGAGCCCCTGCCACTAGGCCCCCTCCATGGTCACCAGACTTTACTTACCACCACAAGCCCCCTCCACAGGAGCCCCCCCCCGCGACATCACAAGGCCACCTCCATGGCTGTCTGGGATCCCCTATCATTGCAATGCCCCCTCCGCCACTGCCAGGACACTTCCATTCCACTGTCCAGTGCTTGCCAGGACTCCCCCACTACCACTACACACACACACACACGTTGCTACAAGGAATCCCCCCTACTACAGCTTGGTCCTGTCTGCCACCAGTAGGACTGCCTTCCTACTGCCGATCCGCACTCCCACTGTTGCCTCTTTGTGATGTGCCCACTCTTGCCTATGCTAGGGTTCCTGGTGGGGGCAGCATCATCTACTCCTCCTTTTCCTCCTTAACCCACACGTATTTTTGACATACAGTGGTACCTCGGATAATGCCTGCCCTGGATAACGATTTTTTTGGATAACGACTGCAAATTTCCAGGTATAGGACTGCCTCTGATGACAAATTTCCCCTATGGGCTGCCTCGGATAATGAATCACAATTCTAGGAATAGGTCTGCCTCGGATAACAAATTTTCCTATGGGCTGCCTCGGATAATGTATTTTCTCTATGGACTGCCTCAGATAACGAATTTCCAGCATGCATCAGTAAAAAAGAGTTATCCCGGGTGGCATTGCATCTGTACCTTTAAAGTGCACTTTTTATAAAGAGTTTTAAGCAAAAAACCAGGTGTCTGTGCCTTTTTCCTAGGCTCCAGAATGGATTAATAGGTTTCCCATTCATTCCTATAGGAAACTGCATTTCGGATAACGACGAGATTTGGATAATGAGTAACCTTGGAGAACGAATTACCGTCAGTATCCGAGGTACCACTGTATACTGAACTCCTCTTCCCTTTCTATTCTATTCTTTTTGATCTACATATATTCCCCAATTTCTGTATTCCAGTCATGGAAGTCATCCCACCAAGTTTCAGTTATTCCTGTTAAATCAATCTCACCCTCCTGAATTAAAATTTCAAGTTCTTCTTGTTTGTTTCCCAAACTCCAGGCACTCGTATATAGACACCAGAAATTACGGGATTTGTGTAATTTCCCTCCTAATGACGTTCTCCATGCTGTGGCCAAACATATTCTTCCCAGTCCTTGTGAGATGCAAGCCGTCACATTGCTAGTAGTCCATCTTCCAGGAAGCTTACTCCATTCTCCCAAAACCCAAATCCCTCGTGTCAACACAATCATCGTAACCATTCACTCATCCGAAGCATTTCCCTTTCCCTTTCTATTTCTCCTCCGAGAACCAGTAGGATGGAAGAGAAAATTATCTGGGCCTCAAAAGTTCTTGAGTTTCCTTCCCAGAGCTTCCAAGTCTTGTGTGATTTCTTAGAAGTTGCTCTTGGCTGGGCTGTTTGTTCCCACATTGATGAGAAGGAAGGAATATACCAGGAAGCGATGACGACCCTTCTGTCACATCCCTAATCTGTGCTCCAGGGAGAAAGCATAACTGGCAGATCCTTGGTTCTTCCCAGCATATATCATCTTCAATCCCATGCAGATGGGAGTCTCCTATTACGGCTACTATTCTCTTCATCTTTTTGTAGGGAGCGGTTTCAGTGCCTCTGCTTGGCTGAGTTTCAGTCCCTCTCACAGACGCGGTTTTGCAGTTTCCTTTGTGAATACAGCGTTCTCCTTCTTTTGCTCTTAACTGGGATTCTTTTCCATTGTGCTCCTTCTACTATGTTTATTCTCCTCGGCATTCTCTTCCTTTGCCTTCCCTTGTTCCTCTCCCATCTCCAGTGCCTCAGTGGACTCCTGCTTCTTTTCAAGAGTTCTGTCAATGTCTACTTCATCCTCCCTGATAGCCTTAAGTGTGGCTACTCACTGCTCCAGTTCCCTCCCTTTTTTCTTCTAACAGTGCCACCAATTTCCACTTGCTGCATGTATCCACTGTGTTACCACTCAGACACAAAAACAAACACTGCACAAACTTTGCAGGTCACCACAATGGAAGTATTACTTTCTTCCATGATCCCAGTTAGCTTCTGGCTTTAATTGGTTTGTCTATGAATACCCTCTCCTTTATTTTGTCATCTTGAATGTAGCTCCGTGCCTTTGTCTCCTTGGTCTCCTCTTCTTTTTACTCTTCCTCAAGTAGATCTTTCTTTCTTATTTCTCTTCCTATTATCTATCTATCTATCTATCTATCTATCTATCTATCTATCTATCTAT
>JAHTLZ010003542.1:22502749-22517370 GCA_023846285.1 Phrynocephalus versicolor
CTGGAAAGTTCAACTCTGTGCACATTTAAACAAACAAAAAAATTAGAAAAGTAACTTATAAAGCTCATCAGAACCTTCACTAAACTCTCCTTGTAACTTCAGGTTTAATCAATTTATTATAAAAATGGCCAATCTGTTCCAAAAGTCCATTCTATGCCGTTTCTGTCCTAAATATAGACCTATTGAACTGAATGTCACCTCATGATGACACCATACACAGAGACCTTTCTGCACCCTCCAAAAATCCTGTGGTCATCCAAACATAAGTCCTTATCTTATAGATGGGATGGGTGATATCAACAAGTTCCTTTTCAGTGCCACTCAAAGAAGTCCAAAGCCTGAATTCCTCAAGTGGCACGAAAAGGGATAATTTGTTTACTGTTGTTAGATTTTAAAGCAGTAGTTATCTACTGTAAACGCTGCTATTATGGATTCCTGTTAGCTTAAAAAATGGCTTTTAGTAAACAAAACAATTGTAAACTAAAAAGCTCTCTTGTGCCCTCCTGTGGCCAAATATAATTAATTCCCCTCCCCCTCCGGCCTACAAGGGGTGGCGTTTAACTCTAATGGCTCTTAAGGATCATCAACCAGAACTGGGAGGGGGAAATCACATTACAGTTGAATATATAAAGCCAGATTTACCTTTTTCTTCATTCCTGGGAAGAGTTTTTTTCTCTAAAGATGGAAGTTCTGGCTTTGAACCTGAATGGAAAGCCAATGCATAGTTCATTTTTTAAAATGTTGTCTTAAAGAGGCAAACAATAAATTATTATATTATTATTATTAAAAGTACCAGACTCAGTCGATCAAAATTATAAAATCATTAACTGGTATTATATAACAGATAGAAAAATTAACCAAAAAAAACCAACACCAAAGTATCTGTTGAATATCAATACGGTAATATGCCGTTCCCAATATTGCCATTTTTGTAGCCTGGATGGTATTATTTCTGAGATCTGCAACTTCTAATAATACTGTGCAATAGCATTTCTTAATTTCTCATTTTTCAATGGGAATCCTCAACAGGGTTTGCTGAGCTTTCTAGCCCAGTTGACACCAATGCCTCACAAGGTTCTTTCTGATCCAGGCAACTACCATGTTTCCCCGAAAATAAGACACTGTCTTATATTTATTTTTTTCTCAAGAAGACACACTAGGGCTTATTTTCAGGGGACGTCTTACTTTTATTAAGTACAGTGGACCCTTGTATAACAAACAGCTTGTATAACATAAAATTTGTACAACATAAAAAATTCCGGAGATAGGGGAAATTTACTTAACATAATTGCCTATGGGGAGAATCCATACAACATAAAAATGGGATTACTCCATTTTCAATGCATTCCTATGGAAATTTGTATAAAGGAAAATTTGCTTAACATAATATCATTTGGAATGAATTAATTCCTTTATACAAGGTACCACTGTATAATATGCTTGAATGTCAGCCCTGCACACAACCATAGCCACACCCATCACTAGGTTTCATTATCAGGGTAGGGCTTATATTTAACAAATGCATAGAAATCCTGCTACGGCTTATTTTGGGGGGAGGTCTTATTTTCAGGGAAACAGGGTACCAGTCCAATATGGATTTTGGTTATTTCCTCTCATTATAATTTCCGGCTGGTGGACACAGTAGATGTGGCTGCTCAGCTGAGACCTGTCTGACTTGGCAGGCCTTTAGATCATGACACTACTGCCAGCACAAACCTCACTGAAGCACACAAGCCCCTCTGCCTCAAAATGGCCTGTGTATTTATTGTTACTATTACTGAAAGATGGTATCCATGATCGATCTGGTGAAGTCCATCGAGAAACAAGGCAAATTTTAAACTATGGTAATTTGATAAACATGGCTAGAGTTACAAGCAGTTAAAAGTGCTGAAAATGCATACAGTAACCCTCAACCCAAAGTGTATCATGTATTTTACATCTTAATTGAAAGGTACTGATATATTTTATTCAAGTCTGTTATGGAAAGAAATCCTTCGCTGATTGGGTGGAAGTACTGAGCAGTGGTTCAAGCATTATTATAATCTGTATGCCCCATCAAACCCGGTGGTTTTAAGCATTAGAAAAATTATCTCATGCATTCTCAGCTTTTCATTTTACAGCTAGAATCTTACCAACACTGCTAGCGATAATGACTGGCAATCAACACAGTCAGGGGATGACTGGCCCTCAATTACGGAGATTAACGGGGGAGCACTGCATAAGGATGGGAAAGACAGTAAGGGCTATCTTTCAGACAATCCAGCACATGGTCGATCAGCTAGACTCCCTGCAGAACTTATTAAATCAAACAGAAAAAGAACCTCCACACCTCAACATTCGACAGCACCCAGTGCAGAGGAAAAATAAAGGAGCCTGTCCTTGATGAGGAATAATGGTAGAAGGATCTTCTAAAACAAAATTAGTCAAAACAACCACTTCTCAATCTCTTTTGGTATCCCACAAAATCACAGAAGATATGGACAAAAAGCAAATGTGTTCTGCTTACAATATATACCGCCCCATACCACTTCAATAAGTCCTAGGCGGTTTACAGTTCAATTACAGTAACTCAGGCTACACATTGCGGGGGGGGGGGGGGCCCCAGCAAGCTGGATAATCATTTTGCCCACCTCAGAAGGATGGAAGGCTGAGTCAACCTTGAGCCTGCTACCTGGGATTGAATCCCAGGTCGTGAGCACAGTTTTAGCTGAAGTACAGCTGTTTAACCACTGCGCCACAAGGCTCCTAAGCCTTGTAAAGGAAAATGAACAAGCATTTCCATAAAGGAAAATGAACAAGCATGCAAAAGGCTCTTACTTCCCTAAACAAACTGCTATAAGCAGAAGTGATCCAACTGGATTTAAAATTTATTGAAAGCTTCTCTGCTCCAAGCTACAGTATATGCTAAGGTTGCGGATGAAGTTTTGTAAACCTACAATTCCCCTCATGATTTGCAGGATGAAAATATTTCTAAACACCTTTTCCATCGCAACTAAAAGAGTATTTTCAGGGGCATCTCCAGACCTAAACACAAATCAGACCCAGCAAACTTTTGCGGAGCATACAGCACTTCCTACTACTCCACAGATCACAAGTCCACCACAAAACTCGGTCATGGCCCAAACACACTGCATCCAACGCAGCAGCAAGAGCAGCAGGCATCACAGGAGCAACTTGCTGCACCTTCACCAGCAACGTATGATCTCGTCTCTCTTGAAAAGCTGGGGAGTCTGACCATGGGTTTGGGAGAATCTTTGGAAAATTTAAGAGGGCCCTTGGATTTACATAGCACAACAATAATGCCAGATGCTGGGATAATACTAAAACCTCAAGCTGAGTCTGCTTCACAGCCTGAGGGCCAGGGAAAGAGACCCAGCTTAGGCCACAAGTGTATTAATATAAGACAACAGTAACACTCAGATGGCAAAAAGACAGGACTAAAGCAAACCACTATTCAAGGATCTACTGATGAAACTGGATATTGATGGAGATGAACTTGTGGACGACACCATGGCTGCCTTTAAACATATGCCCAAGGAAGAACAAATGAAGATTATCACCAGCCTGGACCAAATGAGGGCTGACCTAATTAACACCACAGACGTTCCCAAGCTGCCTCCAATTCCTTCTGCCATCATAGAAGGTTACTGACCTATTCTGAAAGATGCAGTTCATGTGAACAAATGGGGTTTGGAAACTTTTGTTCATATGTTTTCATCTTGCCCGCTTTTACAGCGAGAATCTTTCCAAGAGCGATAATGACTGGGACTCAACAAATGGTTAAAACGTTCCTCCATTTGCTAAAACTAGATCGTCTTTTCAAACAGAACGGCCCATGATGCCCGAGAAAGAGAGCACTACGCTGGCCAAACTTCAAACAACTTGGGTGGGTATGTCTAGGGCAGTGGTGGCAAACTTTTGGCACTCCAGATGTTTTGGACCACAACTCCCAGAATTCCAAGCCTGTGTTGCCAATGACAAAGAACGGTGTGAGTGGCGGTCTAAAACATCTGGAGTGCTGAATGATTACCACCACTGGTCTAGGGGAAGCTGTGCTGTACAGAGCAGAGAAATCAAAACGAGCCACAATTCTTTCGTCAACATTGTGATCGTGAGGGAGGGTAGAGAAACGACTGGCTGTTGAAGCAAGGGTGAGGTACTGGTAATTTTGCTGCCAAAGTTGATGCTTGATGAAGCGAAGGAAGGGGAATTGGGGGGGGGGGTCTGGGGGAGTCGTCTGGAAATCCTGTACAGGCACGTCTTCAGGTGCTGCCTCTTTTCTTGTTGTTGGATGAGCAGAGGATCCAGCCTTGGGCCCCATGCCAAAGTACACTCCTTCTCCCATTTCAGTAACTCTCAAAATGCAGCTTCTATTTACTCTGCAGTTTGCTCACACTTGGCCTCATTTTGAAACTGCAACAACTGTAGTAATGACAGCTTACTTGGCATGAAAAGATTTTTTTTTCTTGGTCTCTCGGTTCATAAGCAACCCTCAAAAGAGCAACCTTTGTTTTACCTGTGAGGCCGTTCCCACTCCCCCGCCACAGCATTATTGAAAAGCACCAGAAATATTTTATTTTATTTGTAAGATATAACCACAAACCCATATTTTGTGATGACTGTTCTTCAGGTGATCTGGTATACGAAAACCCAACTGTACAAATATTTTGCAGAGTAAAATATTCAACAACATGTCAATTATCATGACAGTGATTTGCTGAAAGTTGCTAGAGAAGGCAGGCATTCCTGGCTTACAACAGATTTTAGGTGTTATGAACATGCAGCAAATTGTCTGTCATTGACCCACTATCTATTTATACCACTAAAATTAAATTAGTATAAATTTCAGTGGCGAATTGCCACACGTTAAGGAGTCAGCATGCACGTTGAAGGCTGCACACAGAGAAGCGTGACTTGACAAGCAACAAGTACATAGGGTGGCTTTTTCAAGTTGTGGAAATTTGTCCCTGAGATTCGCAGTGACTGAGTTACACTGCAGGGCATAACAATGAATTCGGGCAAATGGACTCTACTGACACTGATGGACAGAGGTGCTTAAAGATCTGGACCTGTGCAAGCAACAGCTTGGTTGGCTGCAACTTTTAAGTTTGGTAAGTGCCACTGGTTAGTTCCCCACAGACACCTCCCTCTCTTTGGACAGCCCAGCCCTCCCAACATAGATGCCAGTTTTAACGCCTGAGATCGTTCCTACATCCCTGTTAAATACACCTAGGCGGGAGAACCCGAGCAGGATGGATCACATGCTTTGTGTTCTGAGTTTTGGTGGAAAGAAGACTCCTAACAAATATGCCTGTCTCCATAACTGCAATCAACACAGCCGTTTCTTGATACACTGGACTATACAATCCTTCTCCAGCTAAGAACTGGATTGTGTGAGGATTGAAGTCCAATACATCTAGAAAGAAAGTGACAGCATTAGTATATTGTTCACTATTGCCCCTTTTCATTTTCACGCTGGAAAACAAAGACCTGTCCACTTAAAGGATTCCTGGCATGCTAGCAATAAAAAGATAACACAGAGAGATGAAAATAACGTTTTGAATTGTCTTTCTACTTGATTTTTAAAAATCTTAACTTTTAAAAAGTATTATATTAATACAGTGTTTTAAAATTTATTATTTTATCTGTCATCGTCTGCCTTGGGTCCCGAATAGAGATAAAAGTGGCATATAAATAGCTTAAATAAAATTAATAAATAATATTCAATATAACAACTTTCTCTTTCTAGTACATGACTGGTAACAAGAAAGAAGTGGCAAATTGCCTACTATAATCGCTTCAGGAAAACCAGAGGTGCCCCAGCTTGTTTGGACGTGATGAATCTACAACTGCAATCAACTGGAAAGGGGGTCATTGTGGCTCCCGCCAGGGTCCGACACAACATCCACAAATCCAGCACAACACACACCATGAGCAGATACCTCTCACATTTCAACCACATTTCCCTTTTTGATCTTTAAAACTGTTGGCCAACGTTTAATCTTGGGTCAAGTTCAAGTTAAAAGTTATATCTAAAACAAATATGCCTTTAAATAGTGCTCAAAATGCATGGAGAAGGCTCCAAGTCAGCTCTTCCACTTTTGCTGTTAAAGAAACTAATACAATCCAGCATTACATACCTGGACTTTTTGCTGGCGGAGGAGGTTTCTTTGGCTTCTGCAAAAAAGAACATTATAATCTATTATATTGTATAATGTATTCTATCTTGGTTTATTTGTTCTCTTTTTGGTTTGTTTTGATTTTAACTCTTGATTATTTATTTGGCTTTCACTGTAAACCGCCCAGAATCCCTCGGGGTGAATTGGAGCAGTCTAGAAATGCAAAAAGATATATATATATATATTCATATCTGGCCAGTTCCCAGAATGCTATGCTAAATCAGACACTAAACACTGAAGACAGCTGTCTCCTATTCCTCCTAGCACCAGCCACTCCTTCTCCTTTGCTGCATGCTCTTGTAGTAAGATTAGAGGTAATTCTCTCTCTGTGTGTGTGTGTCTCTGTGTCTCCCTCCCTCCCTCCTTCCCTGTGGGTGCATCGATTTGTGTTTCTCACTGTGCTGGGGAAGGGGTAAAATCTGCTGCGTTGGGTGATTGTTAAGAGAGGAGAAAGAATAAGCTAGGCTAACCCTCATACACTGCTAAGAGACAGTAGCTTTTATGTAAGTTGAAGGGCTAGGGCCCCCCTTCCCTAAACTGAAAACTGTCAACTTTATTTGAAAAAATGGGAGGGCAGCCATTAGGCTGTGGAAGTAACCAAGATTACAGCAAAATGACAGGATCACAAATATAAGCAAACTGGAAAAAATCAACACAACCTTTGGCAGAAAAGCAGGATCTGGAAACAGAATTTGTTTACTGTCATGCTAATTCTGTGCTTCAGCAGAAGAAGGCCCAGGATTCAATCCCTGGCATCTCCACGTACGGCCATAAAGATCCCGCCTAAAGTTCTGGAAAGCTGCCGCCAAAGCGTGTCAACCGTACTGGGCCACAGAAGGTGTACAGAAAAGTGTAGATCTTCAGATGCTGTTAGTTACCAACTCCTATCAGCTTCTGCAGAGTAAAAAAATGGGATTGGGGCTGTCTGTCACTGTAAGCCAGCACAGACGTATCTATTGGCACAACTGAGATGGCCTCATCACTCCAGTTCTGTCTCCAGCCTGTCGGAAGGAACACCGATAGAGTTCAGGTGCTTTACTAGCCCTCCCCACCTATAGAAACAGATCCTGGCATCCTGGGAGAGTTCATTGGCAGAATGTTGAAAAGGTCAGAAGAAAAAAGCTTTACTTGTTGAAAACATTGCCTTGGATGGGGTCCACACCAATTGTCTGATGGATGTCCTGCTATTGCAGAACAGGTTGCCACGGATTAAAGGCTCTGAAAACTGGGGTGTCAGTTTGGATGCTCCCTGAGGCAGCTGCACGGGGCATTTTAGGGCTGTTTTAAATGAATTTGGGTCAGATCCTGCTTCTACTTTCTTCCTAGCTGGTCTTAACTGGGATACGGAAGTAATCAGCCAATGTTCCTGATTTAACATCCGATGTAACAGCACGGGGGTAGGGGCTGCTTCTTTTGCCGCTATTCAACACAGGCAGCAGGAAAGCGCACAAGAAAGAACACAAGAAAGAACACAGTCAATGGGTCATGCTGGACTCCCCTACAGGAATTCAGGCCACAAGAAAGAGGCTGCCTGAGCTGCATGCCTACTTCTCCAGTTCACATCAGCCTCCTGGAGGACCAAAGCATCTGGAGAAGGATACCTCAACAGATGAGGGCTCCTTCAGTTCTGCTCTTTGCATCCATTCACAAAAAAGTAAAATACAGTCAAGACAAACTGAAGGGATGAAGAAGCTTGTTTTATTTTAGCTCTTTTTTCCTTTTTTCCTTCTTTTTTTTCTTTTTCTTTTTTTTTTTGAGAAGAGGGAATTCTTTGCTATGTGTGCTCCGCTCCTTGATGACTGGCTGAAAATATTTTGCTTAGTGTAATAGGTCCCATCCACGGTACACCCACCGAATCAGTGGAGATCTGTGGAGTCAACTCATTCATAAGTTCTCTTCATTCAAGGGGCCTTCTCCACCTGCAACAAAGTATGCTACGTAACGGGATTTCAGCCACTGAGATGACTAGATGTTTGCAGTTCCTGGCATTTGCTCTTCCTACTTAAATTGGGCTTCTTAGAATGCGAAACAAAACAAAAAAAAAAACAATAGCTGGGTTGCAACAGAGGTAAGGGATCCCCTCCTTGTAGTTTCTGGTGGGGCAGCGGAACCTACTGAAATCCACTCCAAGGCTGAGAATGGATTTTTCCTAGCCTTCAACTAACTGGGGAGGGGGGGGGGGACAGAGTTCCTTTTTCAGTTAGGAAGTATTTCACGCAGCCGTGCTGGGGCAATGTTGAGAACTCAGTGCACTTATCCATTCAAATCATTTTACTTCTTGTATTTGGAAAGTAACAGATCACTCTTCCTATTGAAACATGATGTTCAAAGTTACCAGCATCAAAAATAGAAACAATTCAGGTGAGATAATGCATTAAAAGAGCAAAGAAAAGAAAAGGTGACAAAATGAAGTCAAGTAACTGATAGAAACTTACTAGAGGAATAGCCAGTGATTGAATACTGATAGTAAAGGGGCGGAAACAGATCTTCAAGGGTAAGGAAGACTGGGTGTTGAAAGTAAAGGATGGGGAAGGTATAAAGGCAGTATTGAACATGTACAGTATTGTACAAATAGAAAAAGGGGGGAGAGAAATGAAGGAGAAGGTGGGACAAAATGTAAAAATATTAAAATTAGAACCTATCTCCGAAGCAGAAGGTGGTATGAGTGAAGTGACAGAAGAGCAATGTTTTAACAAAATACAATGTAGTAATGCTACGCTTTAGGTTGTGTTTGTGAATAAAACAAATTAAAAAAGCAAAAGCAAAGCAAAGTGTTCTGCTTATATACCGCCCCATACCACTTCAAGTAGTCTCTGGGTGGTTTACAGTTTAATTACAATATGCAGGCTACACATTGCCCCCCCCCCGCAAGCTGGGTACTCATTTTACCGACCTCGGAAGGATGGAAGGCTGAGTCAACCATGAGCCTGCTAAGAGATTTTTTTCAACAAACAAACAAAAAACCAAGCACATTTCCGTAATTTTATAAAATACACTAGCCCCCCTGCACTTTTAACTGCCTTAAATAAGGAATATTAGTTTAAAACACCAAAACCAAACAACAACACATGAGAACTTACAGGGAAATCTTTATCTGACTCGTGAATAGGAAGTGCAAAGTTGTCTGGAAAAACTCCTTCTTTACCATTAAGCTCGCCTCTCCACCACCCTGGTTCTCCGGTGTCCTAGAACAAAAATGCCTTTTTAAAGTTAAAAAATAGAATTGTGGAACAGTTGCTGTGTGAGAACAGCATATTCAGCTTTCATGTTCCAACGAACAAGTTTATGTTAAAGCAGAACAAAAGGAGAGCCCGAATCCGTTGGTGTGTTAGCGCCTGGGACATCAGCACAATGGAATTTTCTTGTTCTTTCCATGGTATCTGAAAAACAGCTCCAGAACATTCCTAGCCATGAAGCAGGTTTTTGGGATGCACTAGGGTTGTGGTAGAGAGAATAAATTATTTACCCACTGATTCTACTGGAATCTCCTGCTGCATTAATGACATTTTTCTGCTGGATCTGTCTGATTTACAAAGGTCATTACAGAAAAATGATGTAACTGAAAAGATCAAGTTGTTGGGGATGAGGGAGGATGCTACAAATCTGATCAGAAAGATACCTTCATTCTGAACATGTACATTAAACACATTGGCCTGCAAAACTGCCGCCGTATCACTCATTGGATATCTGGTACATTAGAGGTGCTGATGCCACACTGGAGTGTCTCTTGTCTTAACTAACAAATGCTCTCACTTTACTCTTTTAGCTACTGTTCATAATACACAGCAATTTTTCTCAATTACTGCTGTGATTAGCTGATCAAAACAATGCGACAGAACAAGCAGATACATGCAGGTGCACACAAGACAAACAGAAGAAAAAAGTTATTTCTACATCTAAATAGCTCAGAACATAGTCTAAGAATTAAATGTATGCTACTTTTCCACATACAAGGATATATTTTTGTTTACAATTGTTAGACTAAAATTGAGGGTCATCTAATACACAGAAGTAAGCCAAGGAGAGAACTGCACAGTTACGAAACTAATTTTGGGTTGGAAAAGTGGGTGTTAGCTATACATGGGGTTGTGTTATACATTGAAAAATACAATAAACTCCTTCCCCGCCACCACTCACCATAAAAACATTATGGAGTAAAGATACACATGATACAGCTCAACAAACAAAAAGCAAATTTCTCTTTTCATATTTATTTAAGCATTCTAAATATAGCGTAACTTGACAATATCAATTAAATTTTAGTCATGCTATGCTTCACTTGGTCAAATCTAGATTTAAGAGAAAAAGACACACTGATTTCTTACCTTACTTACTATTTGGATAACATCACCTTCTTTAAAACTAAGTTCATCCTCATTTGTACCTTCATAGGAAAATAAGGTTTTGCAATACTCCTTAACTGAAAAGAAGATAGATATGAACTAAGCTTGCTCAAACATTTTTAATTTTTATACAAAAACAACCATTTGACAGACAAAATGTTTATTGTGCATATTTATCAATAGATCATTGCAATAATCAGATAAGATTAATGCACCAAAGAAGTACATCAATTGTATCACACCATATGCATTTATAAATCGATATAACTATCAGATAAAGTAATGCGGATACAGTAGTGTCTCACAAGATGAATTTAATTTGTTCTGTGAGTCAATTTGTCTTATGAGGCACAGTTTCCCATCGGAATGCATGGAAAACCAATTAATGCACTCTGGGGGGAAACGGATTAATAGGTTTCCATGTATTTCTATGGGAAGGCTGTCTAAACCCCCTCAGTCAATGGCAACAGAAGGCTGTTTCCCCCTTGAAGCCAACATACAGCCGATTTTGATAGTTCCAAGCTGTCAAAATCAGGTGTCTCTCGGCTGCGGGGGTGGGGGAAACAGCTCTCTGCTGTCCCTTGAGTGAGGGGGGCAGCCACCTCCTCTTCGCCCATGTCTCCACGCAGAGATTCGGGTGAAGAGGAGGAGTTGGTGCTCTGCCAAAGAAAGTGTTAGGCAGAGGAGACAACAATGGATTTTCATCCAGCACGGGTGCTCTGCAGAGCACAGACCCATGGATCTTCTCCCAGCCCAGGAGGGTTGGAATGCAAGCAGCAGCAGCACATCACCAACGCCACTTGCAGAGTGGTCCCAGTCAGAGTGCTCATGGCAGGGCATTTTAAATTACATTTTCTTTCTGCCCGGGGGGTTTGGAAAGCAAGCGACATAGGTGATCACCAACACCACTTGCCTTCCTGCCCTCTGCTTGGGCAGAGCACGGTCCCATGGATCTTCTCCCAGCCCGGGAGGCTTGCAAGGCAAGCAGTGGCGGCAGATTGCCACTGCTGCTTCCCTTCCAAGCAGCATGGGCTGAGCGAAGGTCAGTAAATCCCTGCTGTGCCCAGCAAATTGGTGGGCAGAGCAGGGGACCCATCGATCCTCACCCAGCCTGGGCTGTTCCCTTGCAAACAACCCAGGCTGGGCAAGGATCAATGGTACCTCGTAAGACAAATGTAAACAGGAAGGAAAAATTGTCTTACTACAGTAGTACCCCAACTTAAGAGCAGCTTGACTT
The DNA here is from genome assembly GCA_023846285.1 of Phrynocephalus versicolor. Classification (NCBI taxonomy): domain Eukaryota; kingdom Metazoa; phylum Chordata; class Lepidosauria; order Squamata; family Agamidae; genus Phrynocephalus; species Phrynocephalus versicolor. The sequence goes on from JAHTLZ010003542.1 coordinate 22,514,509, forward strand.
AAGAGCAATCTGACTTAAGAGCGGAAAACTGTTGGTGTTTTAACTGCCGCCTTACAAATCTTAGATATTGTCTGCTCGACTTACAAATCTTTTTTTTTGTATTTGTCCGGCAGTTCGACTTAAGAGCATGTATTTGGAACGGATTAAATTCGTAAGTTGAGGTACCACTGTAGTTTTTCCTATCCCCGGAAATTACATTCGTCTTATGAGTTTTTCATCTTAAGGGGCATTCGTCTTATGAGGTATTACTGTAGTTACTGTAGTTATACATAACATTAGACTATAGAATAGGGTAGTTGTTTGGTTATTTAATTTTTTATTTAAACCAGTTTAATTGGGGAATTCAGGTGTGTTGAATAATAAAACGTGAAAATAATAAAACTTTAAAATCCACACTATTAGAACCTGTGGGAACATTAAAGTGGGGGAAGACACTTCACCATCTTTAAAAATCAAACCAAGATCTGTCACGTCAATGGTTTAATACTGAAGATCACAGAATAGAAGGAGGCACATGATATAAGAATCATACCCTTTGGTTTGTTTTCAGCTTCTGCTTTTATTATTTCCGTTGCTACATCTGATTTTGCTAGACCAAGAAATTGAGATCCTTTTGGTCCAGGCAGATGGGGAGGTAATGGCTATACAAAAGATATGAAGATGGTAAAAAAATGAAAAGAGGCAAGGACATTTTCAGACTTGATTTGGAGAGTTGCTTGTATATTAAAGTAATTACAGAAAAAGGCCCATAGGGTAGCTATAACCTATACAAGAACAGGGAGCTCCCACCCCCACCCCTAGGACAAATACAATCCATTAAAGACCTTCATCTGGCTTTTCTGCTGACCTCAGCTCTCATCACTAATTGGAAATAAGCTACAGTATGACACCCACATCCACTGATTCACCAACCTCAGATTCAGTTATCCGTGGTTGGTGATCAGCCGGTGGGGGCAAGGAGGGTGGAAATTAAAAATAAAACTTACTGCCCCAATGCCCGCTGCCTTCCTCCTTGCTGTCACTGGCCCGCAGGCCAGCCAGCCACCTTCCAGACGGGTGGGGTGGGGACTCACCTGGCTGGCCAACTGGCCTTTGAACTTCCCAGTCAGGTCCCAGATGGCAGAAGTTTTGAACTTCCCACTCAAACTTCCGATCCGCCGCCTGGTACCTGAGCAGGAAATTCAAAGGCCGGTTGGCCGGGTGGGTCTTTCAGGTCCCCACCTCAGCCCTCCGGAGTTGGCTGGCTGGCAGCGGTAGGGGGGGGGGAACTTACTGCCAATTTCCCACTCAGGTCCTGTGAGGCAGATCAGAAGCTTGAGCAGAAGTTCAAAACTTCCGATGCCTGGGAGATGACCAGAAAGTTCAAAGGCCAGCTGGCTAGCCAGGTGAGTCCCCACCCCACCCCTCTGGAGGGTCATTGGCTGGCCCGCGGTGGTGGCAGTGGCAAGAAGAAGGGTGGTGGACATTGGGGCAGTAAGTGTTATTTTAAATTCCCCCCCTCCTCGCCGCCACCACCATGGGTCAGCGGCTGCAGCAGCAGCAGCGGTGGCAAGGAGGGAAAAAAGATTTTTTTTCTTTTTTACTCATTGTCACAGCTCAGCCCATTGGTAAAGAGAGAGGAAAAAAACCTTCCTTCCCTCCTTGTCATTTGGGGGGCATTGGGGGTAAAAGCTTTCACTCTGGCACCCCACCTCTGCCGTCAACCGGGATAAGAGCATTTGCTCTTATCTGCGGATTTCACTATTCACGGGGGAGTCCCGGAATCGATCCCCCATGGATACGGTGGTCCCACTGTACTTTCTTTACCACAGGGTCATGAAGTTTCAGGAAGGCCCCCTAAGATCAACAGGGTCCTTTAGAAGCATTATGATAAGGCAGAGGGTTACATGCTAACTTTGACAAAGTTACAACCTTGCCTTGAAATATCGTCTGACTTACCTTATCTGGTTTCTTCTCTTCTGAGTCATTACCGGACAATCTTGTTTTAAGCTTCACTGTGCCTTCTTTGAAAATATCTCCAAATCCGACACCTTTGATTTTCTTCGGTTGTGCTATCAGGGAAGGTCCAGACTCATTATTAGGCTCACTTCCTGGTGAAGTTCCAGGAGAGAGTTGGCCAGTAAAAACAGATTCTGGAAAATCATATGGAAACAGTTTTGACATGCATTGTTAGGAAGAAACTTCAAAGGATTAAATTTAAGATGGACTGTTTGGAACAAATGGATTAGATGCTAAGACCTGCATCTATGTCTTGCTAGCTGTCTTTAGCATCACTACAAGTCAACTGATTGATCTGTGAGCTGGCAAACCAGCCTTACATTAAATTCTTGGGGGGGGGGGGGGTAGGGGAATCAGGTTTATCAAAGTGGGAATTTTCTGTATGTAAAAATCTTGTGGACCAATGAGAATCTGTGCGTCGGCTCCATATTTTTGCACCACTGCAAAATCAAGCACTGAGGGAGCCATGATTTCTTTTTTGCAGTCTTTGGGCAAACTCCGGACCTATGATTTGATCATGGTTTGAGATGAGCCTATGTAAAAATTGTATGGATCTATGAGCACCTGTGCCTTGGATTGCTGTTTTTGTACCACTGCAAAGCTATATGCTTGGGAGACCATGACTACAGTGTTTTATAGTGTGGGCAGAGTTGGAGCCCATGATTGGAGAGTGTTTTAGGGATGTCTTGCAATTTTTTAAAAATAAAGTATATCCTTAAGTATCTGTGCATCATCTCCGTGTGCTGAAAAAACATGTGTTGAAGGACCCACAATCTCTGTGGTGTAGGCTTGCTCCCCTATGGAGCCTCTGCCAGTTATAAATAAATAAATAAATAAATAAATAAATAAATAAATAAATAAATA
>JAHTLZ010003542.1:22537919-22584436 GCA_023846285.1 Phrynocephalus versicolor
AAGAAAGAAAGAAAGAAAGAAAGAAAGAAAGAAAGAAAGAAAGAAAGCCTATCTTGGCACCTCCTGCTTACATCTGGGTTTGGTTTGAATTTGAAATGGCTTAAATAGGTCATTTACAGGCCCAACAACCAGAATGAGGGTGGGGTTTTTAATATGCCCTCCAACTCCCTTAAAAGTATCCTCTGCCTGAGAGGTATCCTTCCCCAGTTCTTCTACCAAAGTCCCCTCTGTGCTTGTTTGAACATTTTTGCATCTAGAAATAGTTTAGGCTTTATTTGATATCAGACCCACTTTTGTCTTTCCACAAGTTTTGTCTCTTCCACTCATCACATACAAAAACACTCCTCTTCTGCTCACAGTTGTTTGCACTGTTTCATCTGGCCTTTAAAACCAAAACAAAAGGGGTTTTTATATTCTCACCAGTTAGCAGATGGTCTTTGTTGTGGCCAAAAGATGCATGAGAGATTTAGAAAGCAAAATGCCCCGGGAGAATGTAATTTCAGTGCTTAGGGGAGGGAAACCTTTGGCCCTCTGGCATACAACTCCCATAGTCCTTTATCATTGGCAATATAGGCTTGGAATTATGCAGGAACCAGGTGTTTGTAAGTGCCTGGAGTAGGAACTAGCAAACCACTCCAATATTCCTGCAAAGAAAACTCCATGGACATGGGGCCACGAAGAGTCAGTTACGACTGTAACAACACAACACACATATGCTAAAAATCCTCCCCTTAACCCTATAGTACGCCAGGGACACCTTTCAATCATACCTGTGTAGAATTTCACTGATGTAACTCCTGAATATTGGAAAAATAATAAAATGAAGTCTGTCTGTAGGAATATGTATGGTTTCTGGAACAGCATTGCCTCCTAGTGGTGCAGCCCAAGTTACTCAGTTTCTTGAGTACAATTCTACATGGTCTGCCAGTTCGTTTACCATTTGTTTTATGCGTATTCCACAGACAATTTTTCATTATGATCAACAGGTCAGCTAGAATAATATCCCACTTTTCATTATCAATACATTGTGTGTCTTTAAAGTTCCTAAAGCAAAGGTAAAGAAAATAACATGAGCATCATGAACAAATTAAACCATGTCATACAGCTGTCCTCAGAACTGAAGAAAATGAAATGCAACAGATGTGTCAGACTACTGAGCAGATAATGAAGAATGGACATGTGAGTGACTTGGGCAATTTTGCTCTTAACTTTGTATTATATTGTACTGTATTGAAATTTATACATTATATTGAAATTTAATAATCCTATATTGTAGCTCAGAGGTAATGTTTGTTCAATGCCCATTGGAGAGAAAAAAGAAAAAAAGAAAAAAGAAAGCAAAAGAAGAGATGTGTAATGAAACTTTGTACATTCTGAACCCACAACAGAAATATTAAGATATTCCCATTTTAGCAATATGGTTCATTTTTAAATGTGTCTAGTGTGCTGTCTGCCTCGAACATCTCAGATACTGCTGCAAATACAGCTAGATAGGTATTTGTATTTGGAGACCTATGGCAAAATTGTATAAGGAGTCCCATGGCACAGTGGTTAAACCCCTGTACTGCAGGTAAAACTGCGCTCATGACCTGGGGTTCAATCCCAGGTAGCAGGCTCATGATTGACTCAGCCTTCCATCCTTCCGAGGTTGGTCAAATGAGTACCCAGATTGCTGGGGGGGGGGAATGTGTAGCCTGCATACTGTAATTAAACTGTAAACCACCCAGAGACTACTTGAAGTGGTATGGGGGGCATATAAGCAGAATACTTTGCTTTGCTTTATTTATCACAGGTTTTTAAATCTGTGATTTCTAACTTCCAGATCCTTTAAAAACCTCTAATGTTAAGCTAGTTTAAACTAGTTTATGTCACCAGAGATCAGTAATTCCTGGAGAAGAAACAGGCACTTCTGTGCTGAAGTCAGTATGACATGCCTAACAAAGAACAAAGAGGGGAGCAGCAGCAGCAGCGGGAGAGATGAGGGCAAGAGGCTGGTGGATGATCCCCCTTCCCCTTGTTGGGACATGGAAGGAGGAGGGGCTCTCCTCGGCTCTGACACAAAAGCCTCCCTTGCTTCGCCCCACCAGGGCGAAGCCGTCACCTCCACCGCACATTTGTACATGGAAGAAGCTCTAGCCATGTTTGAAGGCATTGGGTGCAAGGTGAAGGCTATGGTTTTGGGGGTGGCCCTGTGCCCCTCTGTCATGGGAAGGGAGTCCTGCTGACTTGTAGGGGCTTTTCGTGTACACACATGCTCCAGGATTGTACCCGCCATGTAGGAGAGCCTGTGGTGCATGGGGCTGCCTTTTCTGTCATGGGGGTGGGGGACATTAAGTACTAGTTGGTGGCAGAGAGGGGGCGAGCTTATAATTGTGTGGGTGTTGGTCCTGGGAGTATCGCTGCTGGAGAACCCGAGGCCCTTCAGTCACCTGCTCCACTTTCAGGTGCAGTTCAAGTGTGGAGAGGCATTGCCGGGGGGGGGCAGAGGGTGCCCCATGTGCAGAGTGCTCCCCATCCCGCCATGGCATCGATGGACCTCCCCCCCAAAAAAGCCCATTTTCCTCAGGGTGCATAGGAATTCATTCATATTTTTTGAAACTATAATCCGGTCCCCAATAGTGTCTGAGGGGCAGTGAACTGGACCCCTGTTTAAAAACTTTGAGGACTCCTGATCTAAATAGATAGAACCTGGGGACTGAAGGAGAACAAATTATTTATGTACACCATCAAAAGTCACAGACAGATACTCTGTCACATCTGCTACTACACTGATATAGTCCCTTGTGCTTTGTTCTCAAATGGGATCTGATAATAGGTGATTCTGGTCACTAAGATGCTAGACGCATTCTCCATGGCTCTGATGACTATGAATTCCCCATATCTTCCCAAGAACTTCTCAAATGGCATCGCTAAGATAAAGGCAGGGGGTGAGCCCTTTCCAAATCCGGATGCCCGTTGGTCAGCTTCCACTAGTGACTTTGCAGATGCCACACATGCTCATAGCTGGGCATGTATGCCTGTTATATGGGTGACAGAGTGCCCCCAGGTATGATCCTGCTCTGCCTGCAGAAGACAAATGGAACACCAGCTAGAAAAGAAAGCCTACGTCTCTTCAAAGGAAAGCAAGGAGTACCTCAAAATATAAAGGACAAAGGACACAGCGGAGCAGAGTGTGTTTAGCCATATAACAAGCTTCAACAACAGAGCCAAATAGGCCCTCATAGAACCACAGAATATATAGTGAAGTTGGGTGGGGGCTACAAGACCATCAAGCCCAACCCCCCTGCTTGATGCAGATATCAAAGGATTTCTGCCATGTAGTTGTCTCTCCTTTGAAGCAGCAATTAGAACAACTAGGTTTAATTCCAGAAGAATAGAGATCAATTATTTGTTCAGCCATTAGTAAAGAAAATAAATTATTATGATTTTACACCATCTCTTGAGCTTGCCGTTGACCTCCAAACACGGTTGACCTTTGAAGGGCAACCAAATGTATGCCACTTGTAACTCTGGAAAAGAGTTATTATTATGTTAGGATGTAAAAGAGGAACACAGGATGAATTCAAAAACCCCTGCCATTTCAGAAACAGAGCATGGAGAGATGGCCATAGAATGTGTTAGCTAAAGCTGTTCTTCAAGACCAACATGAATTGATAGTTTACTGGTGTAGTTGATTTTAAAATCAGTCCTTCCCTTTCTTTCTTTTTGTATAAAGGTAACAAATGCAGTGATGGGACTAATTACATTTGAAGAAAGGGCCATTCTTTCATTCTGATATACAGTACAATCCTGATGCTAACTCCACCTGATGCTAAGTGGCTGTAGCTCCCTCCCCAACAGGTCTAACTTTCAAGTAATCCACTACCTCCAAGTCTTTGACCTATAAACTAATGCTAATTACCAATATAATGTTCCCTAATGTCACAATCCTCACAGTCACCCCCTCCAACTATCTATCTACTAGGTCTCACTACCTCTTTCAATGTACTATGTGTCCTTTGGAAATCGATCTGTTGGTATTCCTTATGATCACACTTCCACTCTCCTTACTTCCCACAGAGACCAGCTCTGCCCATCACCTCTTTTATGGGGGGGCAGCAAAAATGAGGCACGAAACTGTGTCACCTGCGTACATTTGCTCATCATAGGGGAAATGTACAACCTTGCATCCATCTGGAGACATGGTGGCTTTTAATCTGTTGAGCCAGTGGCTATTACACTGAATGAGAGACAGAGAGAAAGATGTAGGTATCCTGCATAGATAGATAGGACAACAGGAAACGAAGAAAAAAGTCACTAAATAAAATAGAACAGTTTTTCTAAAAATTCTGGATTGTGGGCACAATGGGCACTGCAGATTTCTTTGCAGCCTAATTTTAGATCTATGTTACTTTTTTTCTTGTCAATGGAATTGCTGAGAGCAACAGTAATAACAGTGCAAGGGCTAAAGCATCCCAAAGGCCTATTATCATAAAATCCCCTGGAATCCATAACAACCAGGAGTGATGGAACCAAATAGATATTTTAGTGGTGATAAATATGGGAAACCAACTCATCTCTATGAAACTCGTGACACGTAGTGGGCTGTATAGGATTACACAGTTCTCCCTAAACTTTCCTTCCTGGTGCTGGCTTCTCACCACAGCTAACTTTTAGAAAGTTCATTGTGTTTATCAATCGCTGTTTTAATCATTTGTTCCAAACCCATCCAAGGTCTATGAAAAGTCCCATAAAGATGCAACCTAGTCTTCTCAGGGTCAAAATATACATTTGATTTAAACAAAAATAACACAAAGAATTATGTCAGCTGTTCCATTTACCTCCATTGTTCCAACCTTGTCTTGGCAGCAATATATTGTTATGAGTGACACCTATGTGTCAATATGCATTGGACAAAAATTCTGTTGGCATAACCCAGGTGGGGTGCTTGAAACATTTAATTTACACTAATTAACACCTTGCAACCCCCCCTTGAATGTTTTGAGACCCTCTAGGACTCCTTTTTGCACTTGGGTGGGAAGTCTTGGGATGGAAGGAGAAGCCTTAAAAATCCAAAATTGCCACCAGGTAGTTGCTGGAAAGATCAGAACCACTGGCATCAATCCAGTGCAGTTTTGTTTTGTTTTGTTTACACCCCCTCCCACCCCAAAAGCAAAAGGAAGCCTAAAATTGGAGGATAGAAAGCAGTTAATTACTGTCAATCACATGTTTCCAGCATTTGATTTGGATGACACTGGCATAAAATTACAGCAAGAGGATTCTGCCTATTGGCTTAAATTCTGTTGCTGAATGGAGTAAGTCACAGCAAAGTAGGCCCACTGAATCAATGAAGATTTACTTGGTGAAACAACTCCTCTGTAAGTTTTAAAATCTGGTTCAAGTAGGCCTACTACACAAGGCACAACTATGCCTAGAATGATTATTGAATGTTCATTCAGCAGAAGCTTTGTGACTTCTTACATCATCCGCCTGTAGTCACTTATCACAGAGTAATTTGCTTGGTTCAGCCTACTTTATGTAGTTATATTTTGGTTATTTAAGTGTGTTTGTTATACTGCTATTCTATGTTGTGAACCTCCCAGACTAGCCTTAGGGCTAGGTGGGCAGTAGAAAAGTCAAATAAATAAATAAATAAATAAATACTTGGACAAATGCCCTTCCATGCTGTTTCCAAAATATGTTTTCCCTCCACAAACAGGTACAAGAATGCAGTTTCTGAGGAAATTTTCTTGCTTGCTGCACTGTTCCTGTCTAGCTTTGACTGAAATGTGAATTGTATAGGTTTGCTGCTTGTTGTCCAGGTGGCTTTAGGGCATTATAGGCCTAGTGTTCTGAAGATTTCTGGTTCAAAAATGTTGTTTTTCACAGTGTCTGCTACAAACAGATGCATTTCATCTTCCTTCCTGTAAATAGCCTGTTTGGGCTTTCCACCAACAGCACCAGACTGTGGAACACCATTGGGAATAGTGTTGAGGAACGTTTCTTTGAACTACCTAATTTGGGCCACACCTGTGGGTGGCAACCATTTAGCCCCCAAATGCTGTTGAACTGCAACTTTGCTCACCATTTTGGCTAGTGTTGAAAGTTGCAGGCTAACATTTAGAAGGCCACATATTCCTCACACCTAGGCTTTCTGTGTGGCTCCTGTCTAAGAAAATATTTGGAACAGTTCCAGGTCCTTAAATGGTGCAACTCATTGGAAATGCCTTCCAAGGAGCGCTTGGGGACGTCTTTACACAGTCTCTTCTTAACTTTCTCTGTTTATTTAAAATATTATTTTATTTTAGCTTTATTGCTCTTTGATAAAAAAAATTGACCTGCAAAAGATGGCATATTATGAAGTTAAGAATTCCAAATATGAAATTCAACCCTCATCACTAGTACATTTACAATAAATTATGAGTACTTTAATCAGATCAAGACAACAAAGACCCTGTCACGGAGTCCATTATCTCACCCAAACTAGTTTTGCTGTAGGGCAGATCTCTTCAAAACCTTTTAAATCTGTGACAAATAAGTGTTTTTAAAGCATGTATCTATTCCTTTAGGAATCCAACTCAGTGCGAAAGTTTCAAAGCACTTGCGTTCTAATGGCAAAGCTTATACCTTAGAACACTCCACAGTGCTTCTGACTTGTATCAGAGAAGCAAAGGGCCAGGTGATGTATTCCAAAAGGATTTCTTACAGAATACATTTACTTTTTTTTAAATCAGATGAAACAATTGGTGACTGCAACTAAGAATTGGCCTTGCATGCATGGACCAGTGCCAAGAGGATGTCAGCCACTTTGCCATAGGAAACAATGACACAGTACATCTAAAAGTAAAAATAACAACATGAAATGTGGCCAGAGAGGTCGATGGCCTTTCCCCCTTTGTGTTTGAATACTCCTAAAATCGGATGGGGGTGATTCCACTGCTTTGTCAAAAAGGGTGATGGCCCCAAAAGAACAGCTCCAGTTTCCCCAGTTAGGGAAGGGAAGGAGGTGCCAACCAACCCCAACCCCTCCATGGGTGGATGGGAACAACTTCAGATGAATGAACATGGGGTGTATTCCTCCTTTCACAGAAACCCTACAGATGTATATATGCCCCTTTTCTTGTTCACATCTCAATTATAAGGTGGATATCATTTTTTTGTGTATTATATTTACCAGGGTTCCATCCCCCCTCCAAATAACTTGATATTCATTCTCCTTCAATCTCACATATATTATATTAATCTTTGACTCCATCCTACCCTTTCTAAGTTCTTTATTTAAATCTTCTTTCCATAACTCTTCTAACATATTTGGTTTTGCCAGTGTTTCTATTTTATATATTTCATATATTGTTCCCTTCCTAGTTTCATTCATCTCTGTCTTGCCTTCCTTTTTCTGTCATCTCCAAAACTTCCCTTCTTCTGTTTTCATCGGTTTTGTCTCCATCTTTCCAACTGAAATCTCTCCAACCGTGACCTTCCCTCTCCTACATTCTCTCTTATACATTCCCTGTCATCTGGGGTCCCTGGGTGAGTTTTGTGGCTCAGTGGGACTGGGACCCAAACTCCAACAGCACCACCCCTTTGCAGGGGCTTTGGAAGAGGACCCGTGACCAGGGCAGCTGTTGTTGGAAGGTTATTCCAGTCTTCCTTCAAGAACTTTAATGTTCTTGTTGCCCTGTCTGTGCCCTCTGTAATATTTCTGTTCTTCCCACCAGTTGGAGGATAACGAGCGTCCCCTGAGGGAGCAGAAGGAAGGAGGGGACTCCATGGAGGGGCTACAACCCCCTGCCATGGAGCAAGAGGCCAAACCTCTGGACCTCAAGGCTCCCTCCATTGATGACACCAGGTAAGATCTGGGGAACCAAGCCCACTAGAGAATAGGCTAGAATGGAACAGTTCCCCAGAGTCTGTAAATAAGCACTAAGGGTTTAAGGGCCAGGTTGGTCTTTTTGCTGAGAAGCTAGGTTTCTGTTTGGAAGGACAACACCCCTAACCTTGCATCTTGTAACTTTTTCTGAACCGGTATTACAGGGTGAAAATTAATTTTGGCCATAAAAACTGAATTCATCCATCATTCCATATGTCCACCTGTCCATACATCCATACATCCATATGTATGTAACTCCCACCCCCCAACGATATCAAAATAATTTGGGTTACATTATTTGCTATAACCAAAAGTAATTCCATAACTAAGAGATACACTGCTTTTTACCAACCAGTAACGTGTAACTTCTAGACTCTGGAAAACAGGGCCCGATAAGAAGCATCTCGTCCAATGTAACTTGTAACTTGTAAGCCTAGAATTCTTGTCGTTCATTGATAAAATATGTGCAATGACAGCAGTAATAATTGTGATGTAACCAGAAGATAACTTTTGCATGAAATTGTGCAAGGAGGGTGGCCCCCTTTCCCTTGGGGTTGAAAGCCACACCCCTCTTGATTTAGCTGCCTCTCCCTTGGTATTCTAGGAGAGAATCCCTTAGAAATACAGTGATGAATATGAGGCAGCCCCACCAGTCGGATGCTGGGTTGATACATACATGATAACCCCATACACTACTTACAGGCCATTCATATCAGAAGAGGAGGAAGGGCGCTTTTACACGACCTCTAAAATCTGGTGTCAACTTAAATTCGGACCAGAGATCATGGAGGTTTATCCCTCTTCCTGTGTTCCCACCCCTCCGCACTCCATTGTTCCTGTCTGCGTGAGGGGAGGGAGAAAAAAGGGAGAAAAAAATGCAGGCCCACCTCCCTCTGCCAGTCAAAGCAGTCCCGAGCAGTCCCGTAGGGATTCCTGTCTCTTAAAGGGGTGGCGGGGACAAAAAAAACAAACAGAAGGCAAGGGAGTCTGTCATTCACAGCTTTACAATCCACATTGGAAGATTTTTTACCTCCTGGAAGCCAGGTACTTGAAAAGTGTGCTGGGACGCGCTTAGGTAGGCGTGGTGGGAAAACATTTTTAAGCTCCGGATCTGGGAGCCCTTTGCCTCGGATTTTAGGGGTCGTGTAAAAGTGCCCAAAGAGGAGGAGAAGATGCACCGAATAATAGTGGTGGTTGTGATGGATGTCCACCCTCCACACAAGGAGGTGAGCTTTGCATGCTCTAGGATAGATAGATAGATAGATAGATAGATAGATAGATAGATAGATAGATAGATAGATAGATAGATAGATAGATAGATAGATAGATAGATAGATAGATAGATAGATAGATAGTGGTGTCTATCTCTCTTCCTCACTATATCCTCACAACTGTGAGGATACAAAGTCCTCATATCTACTCACAATGCTTTCCCACTCTTTGGGGAGGGTATTTCTATGTCCCCCACTGAACTGATGTTAGGAGGAAACAGAAATGTCCAGTTCTAGGACATCTGGTGTCACTGATTAGATGCCTAGATGAGATTAATGCAGTGCACAAGTAAGTTCACAGCTTGTGTGTCATACAGCACAATGATATTTTGCACTTTTGCTGCGCTGAATATAGGGCTGTTGATCCAAAATGAATCGGAGCCAACAATTGGACTCCTCCAGATGTTTTTTGTTTGTTTGTTTTGCCTTCAACTACCACCAGGCTTCACAACTGGTGACAATGGTTAGTGTTGAGGTGAATTATAGACCCAAGCACCCAGAGACAGGATTGCTGACCCCTCCAATAGGTTGGGAGGGATTAAAAGCACTTCTATAAGTGAAACAATGATGTAAATAGAATTTGACATAGAAGGGAGCATACCATCAACCCACTTTGCCTAAGAAAGGAGCAGCAGGTTTTGTCCTTGTCACTTTCTCTTTGTCATAACAAATTGCTAGCTGCCTTGCAAGCTGTCCCCCTGCACATGCAATGAAAGTCAAGCATTTCACACTGTAGTCTGGTGCAGGCTTTCCCCGTCTCCTCCTGTCTGGGCAGGAGTGAGTAAGGGTGTTTAATGGTGTCTCTTATTTGCAGTAGAACAAAGCCAGAAGGGTGTGAAACCATCTCTTCTTCCAACCTCTCCTGTATAAAGTTATGTCTGGTGTATTTTGTATGGGGAGGCTTTTGTATCATTTTTAAAAGCAGACCACCCGCCTCATTCCCTCCATTTTGTGATGCTAACTGCTAAAGCAGTGGCTCTCAACCTTCCTAATGCCGCGACCCTTTAATAAAGTTCCTCATGTTGTGGTGACTCCTTGCCCTGCTTGGAAGAAGCCACAAGCCCCCTTTGGCAGGCCACTGCCGCATTTGCCATAGAGTCTACAGGCACCCTCACGCCAATCGCAGCCTCCGGTGCCATTGACTGACATCCCCTACAACCTATCAAGCTGTAGCGCACTGTTCCCTCCTTCCCCCGCTCCTCTAGAACCAAGCCATTTGTGCCTTTTTCTTCATTGGCTCATGGCGACCCCTGTGAAATGGTCATTCGACCCCCAAAGGGCTCCCGACCCCCAGGTTGAGAACCACTGTACTAGAGGAAGTTTCAGTACAGCATTGAGGTTGGTAGGGCAGAAGTCAGCGAAGCCAGTGAAGGACAGAGGCAGATGAGACAAGCAAATCCAGGGTCACAGGTGCACATGGACACACAGATAGGCATAGAATCTTTCACTCAGACACTGCCTCGCTTGCATTCATTCACTCCATAACACACCTTCCCCCAATTAGAAATGGTTGCTACTTGGTGTTGCTTCCCTCCGGGTCTGGTCTCAAATCTGGGCCGTTGATTTATTCTGATTTTCTCTCATTGGCTTTTTCCTTTCCGTTCACTCACTGTGAGGCTGAGAGTTCAGAAAAGGGAAACCTTGTATGATCCTAATGCACAGAGATACTCTATTGTGTCTGTAGGGTCTCTGAAAAGTTAGAGAATGTGTGCATGAGAGAAAGAGAGAGAGAACAGGAAAGACAGAATGTGGAAATACAAGTGCAGTTGCAAGAACTAGACATTTACAGCACAGTCAGTGATGCACAGTAAGATGTTTTATACATGCTGTATTTACCAGAAGTCAAATATTACTTGATGGCACATAATAGATATCCTACCTGCAGAGACAAAATACTGTAAAATAAGTAATGTGGTGTTACTTGGTGCCTGGCAGCTGCAAACATTATTTGCCTGACTAGTAGTGTATCTTCCTATGGAATATCTACAAAACTTTTACAGTTATCCAGAAAGGGAAGATGTAAATATGTTAAACAAAAAGCAATGTTCCAGGAAGGTAGAGAGAATGCCAGATATAAAGGTGCTACTTTCACAGAGTATGAAGAAAAGGAGTCGTCATCCAATTGCTTATGTAATTTAATTTACTTCCACAAATGTTTAACAGAAAACTAAGAAGGCATTTGTACACTTTGTTTTTTACAACATTTTCTTAGGCTAGTCATTTATACACAGTGTTGAGCCTTTCTTTAAATTAAAGCACAGTTTCATAGTTAAAACAAACATCCAATCTAATCTGTTGCAACTCAGAAAGAACACCCTAGAATAACCTCTCTTCAGTAAACAAGAACATCTTGTCTGGGCAATCAATCCACAAGTCTGATTAAATAATAAACTCTAAACAATGAACAATAGATGTTGTGTATTTGACATTCCAACAAGCTTTTTAGCAAGTAAAAAAAAACAACAGATCTGTAGGTTAATAAAGGCGATCTCAGGCCTTTGATATTCAGAATCAGCATAATTCTAAGTATGCTGAATTACAACCTCTAGTTCATTTTTCTTCTTCTGTTCCTTGCCAGCAGAGTTCCTATAGTGAGACATCTCTTAATCAGGAATATTTTAGCATGTTTTGAGTTATCTAATGAGGTAAGAAGGTTGAAAAAGCAAATGGAAGTTCAAAGTGTTCAATGGAAATGGGCTTTGCCCAAATTTCTTCAAACTGCAATTGTTGTTGTTGTTATAGTCTTTGCTATTAAAATTTATAGCCACAAGACTTACAATTCAAGATAAGCTGTATTACACCTAAAAAACTTCTTTCTCCAGTTACTAAATAATATTCATAATCTGACTTCACCTAAATTTAATATCCAGTTTTTCTGAAATAGGGATTGACATATTTCTGGGTGTTGCTTCTCAGGTGCGTAGCATGTGGGGAGCAGAGTCTGACAAAGGTGCATTTTTTTTAAGATGATGTTTGCGAAACGGTTCTAATTTCACCTGAGGCGATTCCTCATGGGCAGACCCAGGCAGGACAGGAGACATGAGTGGAGAAAATAACAATTTATTGAACTTCTAAAAATGTTTGTGAACAAATACCTTTGTGGACTCACTAAAGTCTTTACCTTTTATTGTCTCAGCTCAACCAGTCTTTAACTCTGGTATTTTGTTCTGTGGGGTTAACAAACGTGCTTCCCAAACTGTTTACGATCAGTTGGTCTCCTCAGGGGACCAATCCCTCCAGTGCAGATTATCCTGCAGCAGGGCTATCTTGCCCATTCTAGCTCCGGTTGCCTACTCTGATATTCAAAACCCCTCCTCAGGGGACCCTTTCCTCTTGGGTACCCATACACTGTCCTACAGGCTGTCTGTGAAGATTCTCAGTCATCCAGGTGAGTTTACCTGGAAGTTAAGTAATGGCAACTGGACTTTTCTTGAGATAGAAACATTTTGCTGCACACCCCAACAGCTTTGTCAGTCTGAGGAAAGCTAGTTGCAAGTTCTCCATTTTATATTTCACGTTGACTTCATGTTACCCTGGTCTGAAATATGCTCATAAGATAAACAATGGCCTGAATAGGCTTGTTAGGTAGACAACAGTCTCAATAGGCCTTTAGGTGAACAATGGCCTAAGTTGCTGAAACCCATAAAGTATGGGTCCTTAGCTATGGCATTGGTGGTGGAGGCGTGAACTATTTTTGATTTGTCTGGGGATTTTTGAAATCACTGCCTGATAATTGGCAGACTGGGCCTGAGCCCCCCACCTCTGTTGAGAGGGGTTTTCAATACACACATGAATGGATTTCCTGACCCCTCTTTCAAATCACCTAGTCCTATTTTCTCTAATATGTGTACATCCATCCTCATCTTTGAATGAGTGCCCTTTGTCCTTCCAATGGAGGTGTACTGCTGATTCTGGTCCTGAGCTGTTGCCCCTGCTGTGTTGGGCCACCCTCCTGTTTAATGGCTGTTTAGTTTCTCCAATGCAGATTCCTCACTGCATTGGCTCACATATACTATATTGCTCCTTTTGTGTTTTGGTGTCAATAAAAGTACTTCCAACCAACCACCCCAAACCAGTGATGGCGAACCTTTTAGAGAGCGAGTGCCAAAACTGCAATTCAAAACCCAGTAATTTTTTTGCAAAGTGCCAACACAGCAATTTAACCTGAATACAGGTGGCTGTGAAGGGGCGATGTCAGGTGCCCACAGAAAGGAGGGCTAACCCATGATATCATCACCGGGCCCATGGGGCTGGGGGCTGGGGGTGGGGCCGGCCGGACCGAAGAGGGAGGCGCCCCCCCACCGGCAGAAGAGGGGTGACGATGGACGGACGCACGGAGGGACGGAGCAGCCTCCCTTCGGAAAGCGATGAGGTCACAAAAGGAAGCCGCGCCCCTCCGCCCGCCCGACTGGCCGCCGCCTCCGGCTCCTCCCACTGGCCACCCACCCACGCACCCACCCGGCGAAAAGGCTCGGCCGCCCGGGGTTGGTCATTTTGCAACCGGCCGGAGAAGGAGGCAGGCGTGGTGGTGGTGGGGGGAGTGTCTTTGCTGCTGCTGCCGCCGCGGGTGGTGTCGCTATGGGAAGCCGGCGGCAATCCTTCTCCTCTTCCTCCTCCCTCCTCGTCCAGCGGCGCCCAGCCTTTCTTCTTTTTCTTTTTCTTCTGCCCGGCCGGCAGGCTCCTGCTGCCCGCGAGCTGCAAAGCTGGTCCCGGCGGCCAGCGCTTGCTCCGGCTCAGGGGAGCCCTTCTTGCTGAGCCTTCTCCCTCCTCCTCCTCCTCCTCCTCCTCTTCTTCCCTCGCCCTCCTGCCTGCCTGCCTGCCCTCCTGCCATGGGGCGGCGGGGCTGCTAGATGGGCCGCCCTCCCCGCCTCCTCCGCCGCCGCGGCGCTGGGCCAGGCGCGCCCTTCTCGGCTCCCAGGGGCCTCCATGGCTTGGTAAGGGAGGCCTCCTCCTCCTCCTCTTGCCCCCCGGAGGCGCCTCGCCTCTCCTCCACCCCGCGGCGGCCATGGAGGCTTCCTGCGCGGCTCAGGCCGCCGCCGCCGCGATCGCCTTCCATCCCGGGGCTTCCCGGCCGCCGGGCATCGCCTTCGTCTCCAGCCTCCTCCTCGTGGTGAGTATAGACGAGTCGCCTGCCTGGTGGGACCCGGTGGCGGCCGCGTTGGGGGCGAGAACGGGGAGGAAGGGCCGAGGAGGGGGACGACGACTCCAAGGGGTGGTGGGGGTGGGGCGCCCTCGAGGAGGGGGGGCGGCGGCCGCCGGGTTTGGGGTCGGGGTGGGGGGAGGTGGTCCCGGGCGCAGGGGGACCAGGCTCTCCGCAGTGCCTGCCGCTGCTCCCCACGTCGCATCTTCCCGACTCCCGCCGCCCATCTTGGCAGGACGCAAGAGGATGCTTCTCTTCTTCCTTTTCTGTTTAAAAAGAAAAAGAATGGAAAGACTCATTTTTTCTGATCTACCCAAAGGCCTATCACGTCAATTCTTCCTGCTTTTTATTTATTTATTTATTTATTTATTTATTTATTTATTGCAGTTTTGTTTGTTATGATCAGGTTGCTGACGGTGAAGGAAAGCCCGCCCTGGACATGTTCAGAGACATTCTTGTTGCTAGGTAGACCTTTTTTTTTTTAACCCAGCCCCAAGAAGAGAAATTTGAGGGTTTATCTTGGATAGATAGATCCTGGCTGTCAAGAGGACCCCAGGCTCAGGGTCCGGGTCCGAAACTGCGTGGGCTAAGCCAGATTTCTGGGTTGGCCATGCGGGCATGGAGGAAGTTGTTAAGTCATGGATCAGAGCCCCTGCAGCAAAGCGTATGAATCATTGCCCCTTTCTCTGCCGCGGCCGCTAGCGCCCCACTCTTCCTCAGTTCAACTGAGGTTGCACCTTCTTCCCGTCAGCATTTCATAAGAGGTGGGCGCTGGCCCCTTGCTTCTTTCTCTGGGGACAGGGATGCATTCAGGGTACTCTTCTTCTCCAGCCTCATTCTTGGAAATGGACACCACCTGTTTGAAAAAAGGGTTCAGGTCCTTGGGTTATCCACTGCCAACGTGGCTGGGCTGAAAATGGTTCGCTCTCTGTCCCCGTTATTACTAGTGGCAGCTTGATAGGCACCTGAAAGAAAAGCAAGGTTTTCCTTAAGTTCCTGCCCTCACCATGAATATATCAGCAGCCATTCTGTAGATAATGCTTTCCTGGCGTACTTGACTGTTGTGCATAAGCAAAACGCTGGCAAAGATTGTGAGCAGCTGAGGTTTCTAAAATACCAGCTCTGCCAAGGTGGGTGGTGGTGTTGTACATTGAGAGAAAGGATGTTAACAAGCTGGTGGTCTGAGATTTGGCTTACAAAAGAATCAATTTTCCTCTTTTGTGGATCTGGCTTCGTGGAAAATATGGCCTTCCAACTTGCTAACCAGAGCCTTTGGTCCTGCCTTCAGTGTCTAGTTGTCCAGGTGTGAGGGGTTTGAAATGATTCTGCTCCCTTCCCGTGTATTCCATTCTTCAATTTATTTTTAAGTCAATTTTTTCTTCCTGCTTTCCTCCAGAATGAACAGGGTGATGCCTATGGTTGCCTCTGCCCTTCCCACCCTTGCAACCATGCTTCGGGGTGGATTAGGCTAAGGAAGTGTAGGATGGGTCAAAAGCCATCCAATATGTCTCACAAATGTGGCAGTTTGCCACTCTGTTGGGAATCTCAAGGGAAAACATGAAACAGGTTGCAGCTCATGAGTTTTGAAATGAACAAGTGTATTATGGGGTGACAAACACATTTCCCATGGCTGTTTTTGCCGCAGCCACTGAATTGCAGTGGAACAGAAGGTGTATGTTTCTCAGACACCATGTGGTGTCTCTCCCCAACCTCTGTCACCAAAAGTTGCTTTTACAGCAGTAGTTCATCAGTGGGAGTAGTGTCCAGTAGGTGTGATCATTAATATGTTAATGGGGCAGCATGGTCTCAGCTGATTCAGTCTACTAGTTTATTTGCAAGCCTGTTCCCATGGGTTCAGCTGACGATAGCAGATTACACATGGAGTGGCTAGTCCACCAAGTTTATGCCATGATAAAGATGGTAGTTTTTAGATTACGAAGGGACTCCTCTTCCTTCTTGCCATTAATGTTTTCTCCACTGGTAGGCTTTGCAAGGGAAAATGGTGGAAGTGTTAGCTAAGTTTCTAGTACAGTACAGAGCTCTCTCTTGACATGAATATGCTAAATGGCTTTATGTAGGGAGGGGGCATTTGGATTTTTTAGATTCTCAGAATTTTCAAGAAATTCCCCAGACAGAATTCGGCAGTATCATTTCACAGGCTGACATTTTCAGACATCTGTACCAACTCACCTGGAGAAAGGTCAAATCAAAGGCTGAATGCTAGACCTTGTCTCCTGTTGCTGTGCCTTCTGAGCATCACTTTTGACACTTTTTGGTGGTACTGTTATGGTTGCTTCCTCCCTGGAAGTATTGTGGCAGGAAATGATGCGTAGGTAGGCCTTGCTTCAGGGACAGGAAACATAAGTATCTGATGGTGTGGGTTTGTGGGTTGGAAGTCCCAGAATTCTGCCTGGAAAATTCTTGGAGAATTTTGGGAGTTGGAGTCCAAAAATCCCAATAGCTCTCTCTCTCTCTCTCTCTCTCTCTCTCTCTGTGTGTGTGTGTGTGTGTGTGTGTGTGTGTGTGTGTGTGTGTGTGTGTGTGTGTGTTTAGGTTGTACACATGATTAAGGATTGGGTTCACATGTGGAACCTTTTTTCTGGCTAGGCATTGGAACCAAAGAGCACCATGACAGGATTCTTCAAAGAACATGGTGACAAAGGGCAGGGCAGTGTAAGTGGTCTCCTCTTAGAGCAAGTGCTGGTGAATCTATGGCACGGGTGCCAAAGGCAACCCTCAGAGCCCTTTCTGGGGGCACCTGACATCGCCCCTTCACAGCCACCTGTATTCAGATTAAATTGCTATATTGGCACTTTGCGTAAAATTAGCGGGTTTTGAATCACAGTTTGGGCCCTAGGTCTCTAAAAGGTTTGCCACCACTGTCTTAGTGTATTTCCAAGTACTGGCTTATATAACACCTGCATAGGGCTGGTGGGAGCAGGCTGCCTTCTCCTTGTTCTCCCACACCTTGTTGTCAACATTGACTGTTGGAGCATTAGGAACACAAGAAGGTAACATTCACCAAGTCCGGCCATCGGCCCGTGTTTGTTGCTATTGCCTTCTGCTCTGATTGGCAGTGGCTCCAGTGTTTCAGGCAGCAATCTTTCTTGGTTTTTCTGTCCAAGCTGCTAATGTCTGCACACACAATAGTCTGGGTTAGTGCTTGCTCAGGAGGAGAAAGGGCTTGTTTCCCTGTTTTCTAACTCTGCACTGGAACGAACAATTAGGAGGCCTGTATGATAGGACTCAACATTGTGTATTTATATCTCTGCATTGCATTGGCATTTTACTGTTGAATCTGTAGATGCGTTCAGGATTTGATACACTTGCACGGCTGCCTTGATGTCAGATGTGCAGTTGTCATGGAACTTTAGGTTCAGCATTTTTCAAGGACATGATGTTTAGTGCCAGTTAAACACTGAGATGCTTTTTGTAACCAATTATTTGTTATGTTAAATCAAAAGAAAATAGATTTTTCTTTGTTATTCCAAAGAGGCTTGTAGTCAAAGGGCAACACACCCAAAATTTAAGTGTCACTCCTTCAATAACAGGGGGTTTGCTTCTGCATTTGACTTAAATCCCCCCCCCTGAAAACTGAACCAGTCTAATTTAGCAACTGCGGGCAAGAGCTGATGTTGGATTTCCACTGGTGGAATGCCAAGGACTTTGAAATGGTAGCCAGCAAAAGAGGTTTGCTAGCACTCGGGTGCCAGGACTGTGTCTGCCTTAAGTCTTTCATTTTAAATCAGCCAGGAATAGTTTGAGGTTTCAAGGCATAATTGTGAAATATAACTTGAATTTTTTATTGGCATAAATTTTATTAAGATTCATCTACATCGTGCCACAATAAAATAGATAAATAAAATCACCATCTTGTACTGAATAAAGCCCAGAGATGTTTCAAATGTAATGTTCACCTGGATTTTGCAGTCCTGTTTTGTGGCATAAGGGCAAAACACGCCTTGCTGTTTTTGTTGAATCTATAAGTTGTTTGCTTAATTCAGTTCCAACTCTTTTTGGAACTAGCAATTAGATTTAGGCCAGTCCAGAAAAAATCATGGGTCTCAGACTCTAAAACCCAGTATGACCTGAAAGAGTGACAACGGCAATGGGGTTAATGTATTGCTCTTTAACTAGTTTCTTCTGCTGGGTATATAAAGTGTCATGATTGTAGGGGAGGTTTCTCAAAATGCCTCTCTGGACTATGCATATCTGCCTGGTTGACATTATCTATATAAACTACTTAAACAAGGAATTAAAGCAGCCACATGGCCCCTGTGAGGTAGCTGACATCCCCATTTCCAGTATCTGTTTACTGTTGCTGTAAAGAAGCTTACATGTGGTAGTTGCTGCATCTCCATTTCTAGTGAATTTGCAGTAATGTGTGAATATCAAACTTTTCCATGTGACTACAGTGGTACCCCAGATTACAGATGCTTCGAGTCAAGAAAAACTCTGATTACAAAAAGAAATTATTGAAAATGGGGATGCCTTGGGTTAAGAAAATTTTCAGTGGAATGCCCTGGGTTACATTTTTTTTCCATTCCGCATTATGAAAAAAGTGTACCCAAGGTGCATTGTTTCCATGAAGTTTTTGGAGGGGTAGGAGGAGTTGGAGCTGTTTCTTCATCAGGTTTTGGAGCCACTCTGGACATTTTTTGCAGTGGACTTTGGACTTTTAAAATTTTTTGGTGCATTTCTCAAGCAGTGGAAAGTAGGGAGCTGATCCTTTGTTGCTTCTGTGCATTCTGCATGCGGGCGGGGGTTGCCTCCCCCCCCCTCTTTTCTGTCCTCTGGAACAGATGCATTTGTTTTCAAGGCATTTCTATGGGAAATCGCACTTTGGTTTACACATTTGTCAGGATACAAAACGTCCTGGAGAAGGCATTAATTATTTAAACCAAAGTACCACTGCACTTCTAAAAAAATGAAAATGTCTTGTGGGGTTTTTAAATTTTGAAAAGATGATGCCAGTACTACAGGCAAGGCTGTGGAGTCGGTAGATGAATGTTCCGAATCCGACTCCTAAGTTTTTTTGTACTTCCGACTCCAACTCCGACTCCCTGACTCCGACTCCTCTGTATTAATATGCGAATGTATTTTATACATTCCTTGAAGGAAAGAAAGGCAACATACATGTCATTACCACAGGACTACTGGCTGGGAAGCCAACAGTCTACTGTATTGAACAGTTTAAGCAAAAGACAAACAATGAAAACAACAAAGTATTATTAATTTTTTAATTAATTAATGCTTCTTCACAGTCACTTAATGTGTTCATTTTGCGGTTAGGTGAGGCACTGCATGCATTGGTCTTTATTCTTACAGTAGAGAAGTCATTAATTATAACTTTTTGTGAATTGGGACATTTAAACTTTCTTTTTTTAAAAATTCCAATCTAAATTTAGTAGGAGTCAGATTCGGTGCATTGTTTGCCGACCGACTCCAGGTACCCAAAATTTCGTCGGACTCCGACTCCATAGCCACAGGTATGCCTCTATTCAGGAGACTTCAAATCCATAGACATGAGACCTTGCCTTTAGTCTCAACCTGCAGTTTGGGATTGTAAGAAGTCTTTCACTCTCCACATCTGTAGTAGTGTGGCATGGAGGAATTGAATTCTTAGCATCAATCGTGCATTGAGTTAGATACCTGAAGGGTTCCCCACTGCCTCCTAGGAGAAGAGGCAGCCTGAGGTGCCTTGTGCAACAGCCCCAGAAGAAGAGATTGAATAATCGATACCTAGAAGACCCTAAAGAGGATTGCTGTAAGAATTTACTTAATGGATCATCAGTCATCATCATAGCAATGATTTATATATACAAAGAAATCGCATAAGCTCTTGGGTAGGAAACCTGGGAACTTGCCACCCAGATAGTCTTCTCATCCACCCTTCCAGTAATCAGAAGAGGAATAGAAAGGGAAAGGGAAACACTCTGGGTGAATGACTGGCTATGAAGATGTTGCTGACTTGATAACAGGCTGGATTTGATTTACAAACAACAGATTTTTGATGATTTAAATCATGATTTAAATCAATTTGATTTGGGGGGAAATCATCCCCCCCCCCCGCTGGCTTGATAGGGATAACTGAAATTTGGTGGGATGATTTGGTGTGAAAGGACTGGAGGAGAGCTGAGAGTGCTCTCTTCAAAAGGCCCATCTCAGGAGGTCCTGTTTTTTTCCTCCTCTCTGCATTGTTTAAGCCTCAGCTTTAGTATTGTCTCCGGTTTTGGACACCATCCTTTTAGAAGGATGCCGACAAAATAGAACAAGTTTAAAGAGGTCAACAAGGATGATCAGTGGTTGAAAACCAAGCTGTATGAGAAAGACTAAAAGAGCTGGGCATGTTTAGCCTTGTTAAAAGTCTCATTTATAGAGAGGAAGATCAGGATTCTTAGCTTGATGGCACATTGGGAGTATTGAAAAACTGTTATGGTTGCTGCCACCACAAAAAAGCTGTTATTGTAGGCGTGGAGGTGGCCTCTTATACAACGCTTATTTTACAGAGAGCAAATTGGTGCTCTTTAAAGACAGAGGGCCAGCTGGTGAAGAAGCAGAGGTGCATTCTGAGGTCCAGAACAAAACGGCACTCCTTTGGACATAGCTTGCTAGCAGTTAGATTCATGGAATCATAGAGTTGGAAGACACCTCAAGGGCCATCCAGTCCAATGCCTTGCCGTGAAGGATCCCCCATCACAGTACTCCCGACAGATGGCCATCCGGCCTCTGCTTAAAAACCTCCAAAGAAGGAGACTCCACCGCCCTCCTTGGCAACATATTCCACTGCCGAACAGCTCTAACAATCAGGAAGTCCTTCCTAATGTTCAAATAGAATCTCTTTTCCTGCAGTTTAAAACCATTGCTCCTAGTCCTAGTTTCTGAAGTCATGGAAAGCAAACCTGTCCCCGCTTCAATATGACATCCTTTAAAATATTTAAACATGGCTATCATATCCCCCCCCCCGCCAAAAAAAAAACACCTTCTTTTAGTAAGGCTAAACATTCCCAGCTCCCTAAGTCACTGCTGGGAAGACATTTCTTCTTTAACCATCCTGGTTGCCCTCCTCTGGACTCATTCGAGGTTGTCAAAATCCATTTTAAATTGAGGTGCACCTCCAGGTGGGGTCTCATCAGAGCAGAATAGAATGCTACTATCATTTCCCTTGATGTAGACATTGTGCTTCTGTTGATGCAACCAAGAATTGCATTGGCCGTCATATCACATTGCTTTCTCATGTTCAGTTTTTGTTCCACCCATATTCTCAGATCCCTTTCACATGTGTCAAGTGTCTCCCATCCTATATCTATGCAATTCATTTTTTTCTGCCTAGATGCGAAACTCTATATTTCTCTCTGTTGAAACTCATTCCGTTAGCTTTGACCCAGCACTCTAATCTGGCAAGGTCATTTTGGATTTTTATCCTGTCCTCCAGGAAATTATCCACCCCTCCCAATTTGGTATGTGCAGATTTAAGCAGCCTACTCTCTATTCCATTATCTAAGACATTAATAAAGATATTGAATAACACCAAACCCAGAACAGAACCCTGGGGCATCCCACTAGTCACCTTTCTCCATGCTGAAGAGAAGCCATTTATGATTACCCTTTGGATATGATCAGTCAAACAATTACAAATCCACCTAACAGTAGCACTATGTCTCCCATATTCTACTAACTTCTTTGCAAGTATATCAGGGGGAACCTTATTGGAAGCCTTACAGAAATCAAGATAAGCAACATCCACAGCATTCTTCCCATGCACCAGGCCTATGACTCTATCAAAGAAAGAGATCAAATTAGTCTGGCATGACTTGTTTTAAGAAACCCGTGTTGACTTTTTGTAAAGACAGCATTGCTTATTAAATACGTTCAGTTCTTCCTGTAAGGATTGATGCTCAGTCTGTTTTGGCAGTTGAATGCACTTCAGGTGAAAAAGTCTGACCTCTGGAGTTGCTCACTAATGCATTTCAGTTGCTGGAAGCAGAACATGGGGATTTATTTTTAAGAAGAGTAAACATAATGACTTGCTGAAGCCATTCATAACTGAGCACAGATGGGGTGGCTTTCTGGAACCCACAACATCATCCTACTGTTGCTCAGTTATGAATTAATGGCTTTATTCCATTCTTAAAATTTCAAACTCTGCCTGAAAGCCCAGATGGCACAGAGCATTTTGTTTTTCACTAGTGTAGGTTGATGTATTAATGAGTTCTGCTAATTTGCATGTTAGGCTACCTTGATTCTTTGTACATGGGACTTCCTTGAGAGCATGGCCCCAATTGCAGTTAGTTGGTACCTCCTTGGATACCAACTGTCACAAAGCATTTTTTACTGTTGCTTCTTACTGTGATGTTGTGTGCTGTTTACTTAATAGTAATCCATCACAGAAATCGTGAGTTGAATTGTGCTACCTAAACAAAATATTTTGTCTAACTGCTACAAAAAGAGTTCTGATGTACCAATCCCATTGATGAAGCTACAGCCACCATTCTCAGTGAGCCCCCTAGGCCCCCCTGTGGGGGCCACATTTGAAATTAAACTTCTTACATTATACTCATTACTAGAGCAGCAGGACAGATTTACGGTTAAATTAAAAATTAACAAACCAGCATAAACCATTGCTGTAGGGCAGCTATTCTCAACAAAGGCCACATGACACCTGGGGTGGTGGTAGCACATTTAAAGGGGGCCACAGACTGGAAACAGTCCTTCACAGACCACCTTATAAGGTTCATTATGCAACTTAGGGCCTGATCACACCTGGCAAAAGAACCCCAGTTATATTGCTATAGCTGTTTCTTAGATTATTCAATAAAAATTCCCAAGCACACAACGCACGGCTGACATAGATTCATTTTTCTGGCCAGCAGTTTATTTCTGATTTATTTCTCCCTTGTATTGAAGAAAGTATTGATGATGTATTGATTCATACCTTGCTGGTTTAGTGCATGTGCACACTCCTATCAATTTATTTCCTTTGCCAAGTGGTTAGGTTTCTGGGCGCTGTGGCCATTTCATGGCTGTGGTGCTTGTACCTTTCTTTTTTTTCCATTGACAAATGTCAACAAATAAGCAGCCACAACCATTTTTGTCTCCTGAACAATATATTCATGTTTTTGCTAGCAGTTCAAAGAAGACAGTTTTGCCCTTTTCCTTTGAATGAGAGCTTGATCCAACATTTCCTGCTTTGAATTGGAAAGAAAGAAGTGTTGCATCTTTTCTTTTCTTTTTTGGTCTTTTTAAGACCCTACTTTTGCAAAGTACTGTGCTCCTTTACAAAGGGTTCAAGTAAAGTGGCGAAAGGAGGAAAAGGAAAGGGGAAGAGGCATAGAAGACTCTGACCTCTCTGTTGCACCACAGATCAAATGGTCCCAAACAGGAATCCTTTTCTACCATGCTGATATATCAGTTAGGGCACTGCCCAGGAAACACGAGAGAATATAAATTTTCAGTACAGCGGCTTTAGAAAGAATTGATATAACTGGGGTTCTTTTGGCAGATGTGTCCTAATTCATCCTATATTTCTTATTATGTTTATGGGCACCCCCCCAAAAAAAAATGGTTGAACTGAAATATTTAACCACAACATCCACTCGGATTTTATCAAGGTAGAGAGATGGGCACCAACACAGTAACCTTGTGTAGCCTGTGTTAGGGCTATGTTCTGTAGCTTGGTAGATCAATAGAAACAATATGTAAGACAGGAAACCAGACCATATGTCAATGTCACTGTCTTTAACTGATGCCTAAAGGGGGTATGGTTTGCTCTAGTTTGCTTTATGCCCTGCTTCTGACTTACATTTATTTATATATTTCAGGGATTTATGTTCCTTGGCGCCATTGATGCTCAGTCTGAATTGACCTCTGAACAGAATACCATAAGCCTCTCTTCTGGCACCTATAGCCACCTTGATAGTGCCACTAACACCCAGCTGTCTTGTGACAAGTGTCCTGCAGGAACATATGTATCCAAGCATTGTACAGTGACAACCTTAAGAGAGTGCAGCCCTTGTGACACTGGAACCTTTACAAAGCATGAAAATGGTCTGGAGAGATGCCATACATGTAGAAAGCCTTGTGCGCTGCCCATGGTTGAAAGAACACATTGCACTGCTTTAACTAATCGCGAATGCGCCTGCCCGCCTGGAACATTTCTCAGTGGCAACAACTGTACCCGTTATTCAGAATGCCCGATTGGATGGGGTGTAAGGAAGAAAGGAACCGACACCGAAGATGTTAAGTGCAAACCTTGCCCTCGTGGCACTTTCTCTGCAGTGCCTTCCAGCGTGTTGAGATGCAAAACATTCACCAACTGTTCACAAAAAAACCTGGGAGTGACAAAACCAGGAACAAAAGAGAGGGACAATGTCTGTGGACCTCCATCAACGTCCCATAATGCAGCTGGGCTTTTGTCAAGTCCAGAGAAAGATGAGGAAGACCTCCAAGCTTCTGCTACTACTTTTCTTCCCAAAGGTCAGTATAAAACATTGGCAAACGTAATTGCTTGGGCATGTGAAAAAAATGTATGGAAGGTACCTTTTGGAGCAGTGGTTCCCAACCTGGGGGTTGGGACCCCTTGGGGGGTGGTCAAACGACCATTTCACAGGGGTCACCATGAGCCAGTGAAGAAAAAGGCACCAACGGCTTGGCTCTGGAGGAGGAGGGGGAGGAGGAGGGGAAGAGTGAGTTACAGCTTGATAGGTTGGAGGGGGTGTTGGTCAATGGCACCAGAGGCTGCGATTGGCTGAGGGTGCCTGTAGAGGGCAGTTCTGTATGGTACCTGCAGCAGTGGCCTGCCCAAGGGGGCTTGTGACCTCTTCCAAGCAGGGCAAGGGGGTCACCACCACATGAGGAACTGTATTAAAGGGTCATGGCAATAGGAAGGTTGAGATCCACTCTTTTTGAGGGACAGACTTGGGAAGCAATACCAGTGGTCTGGAATGCCTTCTATAGAGAAACCTCTTAACCCTCCATTTTATGTCGTGTTAAGACTTGATCTAGCCTAGTGATGGCGAACCTTTTAGAGACCGAGTGCCCAAACTGCAATTCAAAACCCACTATTTTTTTTTTGCAAAGTGCCAATACAGTAATTTAACCTGTATACAGGTGGCTATGAAGGGGCGATGCCGGGTGGACACCTTTGGCATCCGTGCCATAGGTTTGCCATCATTGATCTAGCCTGACAGTGGCTGGTTATGCCTGTGGTTAGCCTCCCCACCTTGAGGTTTGTTTGTGTCTGTCTAGTTTCTGTGTTTGTTTAATGCATAACACAAGCCAGCTCCCTGTTCACCAAGGCAGGGAAGAAAAATATACTGTGACTTTGAAAAGGGAAATCGTAATTTGCAATCTGACATGCACTTTCCTGAGAGTCAATTTTGTTTATTCTGTGAAATATCCTAAGTGGGTAAAGCATAGGATTTCATTGTTACACCATGAAGAAGAATATTTGTTCCCGCCCTCCTCAGTCTAACAGCTGACAGATGTTTTGGATTTCAATTCACTTCAGCCCCATCCAGGATGGCTCACATATAGCGCTGATGTAGGTGGTATTCTGAAACATCTGAGGCCACCAGATTGAGGAAGCTTAACCTAGATTAGGAGTTGTCTCTTCATGACTTTTCTTGTTTTGCTGTAAGCTCGTGAGTAGGCTCTGATTGGTTTGAACGGTGGGATTTTCTGACTTGTCTCTCTTTTTCAGTTCTAATTTGTCTTGGTGTCTGTATATATATCCATGCATATAAAACACTCAATCTCCCTCTGCATTGTTAGGGTATAGTTAAATGTTTAAACCTCCACTAAAACAAAGCAAGGTTGCACTGCTTTAATGGACTGTGATTCAACCTGTTCACCAGGTATATTTCTTTTACATCACTTTTAATTCTAACATTATTAGAGCTCTTGGTTTAACAATGGAGTTTGCATTTGCAATGGCTATCTAGTGGGGCAGATCCAAAGTTGATTATTGACATTTTTTGGCATCATTTAAAGTTGGAAATTTAGTATTTATCCAGCCAATATGTAGTGGTCATTCTTATCATTCAGGTCCAAGCTGCAGCCTAGCAGCTTGTTTGAATGAAGTTGTCCCGTGTCTCAGCATACAAACATTCTGCCTTAGTGGAGTCTCACATCCTTTGTGTCTTAAATCTCCTCTGTGTGTCTATATTTTCCCCATTGTACTGAAACAAGCGGGGGGGGGGGACCACTACCTATACATTCCACCATGTGGGTGTGGGAAAGATCGGGTTGAATATGCTTTCAGAACACAGCAGCTGCTTATTTGTATACAGCATTTTAACACAGTGTGAACTGCTGTGCTGCTTCAGAACTGAAGGTCTCTAAAAGACTGTCAGATTTAAAGGCTGTTTTGACAGAATTATATGGCTGGGCTGTGGGTTGAGTGTTCTATATGCATGCACATGCAGAGACAGACCTCAAGACAAAATAAGAGTAAAATTATGTAGGGGGAAAAATACTCGTTGCTTCACTTGTAATATTGTGCTTCTTGTGTAGGTGTGAACTCTTCAGCTTCCAGCTTTACTGCCACTCCTCCCCCAAGTACGTACACTGACATGGTGAAGCTAACTGATACTGATAACGAAACCTCAAGTAACGAGACGGTACCTGATGGTGTGACATCTTCAGATTCCCTTACGCCTTTAAATCACCAGCAAGTTCATTACCACAAACTTACCCCTTCCATTCTGAAAGGACAGTCGGCGCTGGAAATGAGTGGCAGTGTAAAATCCAGCATTCCTTATAAGCCCCCTAAAAGAGGATCGCCGAGGCAAAATGGCCACAAGCATTTCGATATCAACGAACACTTGCCATGGATGATAGTCCTGCTGCTGCTGCTTGTGCTTGTAGTGATCGTTGTATGCAGTGTCCGAAAAAGTTCACGAACGCTAAAGAAGGGACCAAGGCAAGATCCCAGTTCAATTGTGGAAAGGTCTGTTTTGAAAAAATCTTCCACCCCAACCCAAAACAAGGAGAAATGGATTTACTACTGCAACGGACATGGTAAGTAGCTAGAATAGCATCCCACGTAAAATTTTCCAAAGAATTTTCTTCCCATTTAAAATTGGTCCCTCTACCAGGCTTGTACTAGAAATGATTTGTGGTATCCTAAAAGCAACTTCATTGTGGACTAAATATTTGTTTTAAAGTAGTATTGGGCACTGTTTTTTTTCCTGCAACCCAGTAATATGTGGTACAATAGGACCCCCATATCCACTGGTTCAGTATCCACTGGTTCAGTATCCACTGGTTCAGTTATCCATGGTTGGCAAGGGGAAAATTAAATAAATAATTTAGCAGCCGCAAAGCAAGCTACTGTCACAAACAGCAGCTGTAACGCAAGCTACTATCATAAAACAGCATCCTAAAGTAAGCTACTGTCACAAACAGCAGCTGTAAAGCAAGCTACTATCACAAAACAGCAGCCGTAAAGCAAGCTACTGTGACAAAACAAGTTTGGGGGCTTTTGGTATTCTCTCTTATCCACAGTTTTCATTATCCACAGGAAGTCCTGGAACCAATCCCCAGCGGATACTGGGGTCCTACTGTATTTATTACCTTTTTTGCCTTCATATAATAGATTCATCACTTCCTTAATACCATATTCCATATTGAGATGGAATGAGTGATGCTTTTTTGGTCAGAACATCCTACCCTTGAGCATAAAGCAATTCTAACTGAAGAGTAAGAGAATCTTAAGCTGCCAAAAGACGTCATCTGAATAAGGAGACAGTCTGCTTCCTCTCTGCTTTCTCATCAGCACATAACACCATGGCATCTGCAATCAAAGGATAAGGCAGACTTCTGCACTCTTATCTGTGGGTCTAGTATATATGCCACTGTGTGAAATGTCCATCTGGACTGTGCCATCTGCTTAGTAAGAAAATCACTTTATTTTGAATGATTGCTGGTGTAAGATAATACAGGCTATTCCCTACATTTTTGGGCCATGGACTTAAACACCACATGAAAGAAATATGGGGTGAATCAAGATTGTATAAGTTGCATAATGAAAGGTGGTCTGTAAAGGATTGTTTCCATTCTGTGCCCCCCTTCAAATGTGCTAGCCCCTCCCCAGGGGTGGTAATATGGCCTCTGGTGGGAATAGCTTCTCTAGAGCAATGGATTATGCTGGATTGTTAATTTTTAATTTAACTTTAAATCTTTCCTGCTGCTCTAGTTGAGTATAATATAAGCAGTTTAATTTGGTGTAATTTTTGTGAACAATAACCCACTTTTCATAGACCCTGCAGTGCAGAAAAGCTTAAAGCCTTTGAGTCTTTAAGAAGTCCCTAAACTCTATTTCCGCTGCAAGAGACTGAAGACCAACACAGCTATACCTCCGAAAGGGTGCAGAATCAGATACAAAACAGATATTTGCTACTACTGAGCCAACAGTTTAAATGTTCTGCAAGCTACCAAGCTACATATATTTTAAAGTCAGTTTGGTACAATATAAGATGCTGAGTTTTTGCATACTAGGATTCATTTCTGTAGACAGAGCACAGTGGCACTGGAGCTATAATGACGTGCTTGACATCCTGATTTGAACATGGGAGAGATTCTAGCAGTATGTTAATAAATGTTCAGTTTTGCAGGCTAAAATTAAGGGTAGTATTTAACATCTATTTCAGATATATTATGGTTGTGCCAAAACTAGATAAACATTAACGTTTTACACTTAACTATAGAAAGAGATACAGTGGTACCTTGTATAAAGGAATTAATTCGTTCCAAATGAAATTATGTTAAGCAAATTTTTCTTTATACAAATCCCCATAGGAATGCATTGAAAACGAAGTGATCCCATTTTTATGTTGTACGGATTCTCCCCATAGGCGATTATGTTAAGCAAATTTCCCTTGTCTCCAGAATTTTTTATGTTGTACAAATTTTATGTTATACAAGCTGTTTGTTATACAAGGGTCCACTGTACTGCGTTACCGGTGCTTGCATACTAGCACAGTTAATTCAGATGCTATTCTGAATACAGGTGATATAACATGCTCATTTAAACCAGTTGTCACAATATACCTATTACGTATCAGGTACAGTTTATAAATATTACTCTCTTTTTTGGAGTTCTTTGCTGTGTGGAATAGCAC
Organism: Phrynocephalus versicolor; assembly: GCA_023846285.1. Classification (NCBI taxonomy): domain Eukaryota; kingdom Metazoa; phylum Chordata; class Lepidosauria; order Squamata; family Agamidae; genus Phrynocephalus; species Phrynocephalus versicolor. The sequence goes on from JAHTLZ010003542.1 coordinate 22,567,302, forward strand.
TCTAGCCTCTTCTGTATAAAAGGATCGCTAGTCGGTCTTAACTCATTGAGCACTGAGGATTAGTGATTGCAATCTTCTTGTGTGGAGAGGAATACCAGGGTTGGGATTATATTATCTTTGTTTCTAGGTGCAAACTTTCCATGGAATCTGATTAATACTGTATTAATCCGTCATACTGTGCTACATCTTGGTTTAATATTGGAGCTACTCCAATTCTTCTGATTTTGTCATTTGCAGAGTAGAACACTTTGCAGTTGTCTGCCTACATATTTTCCATTCCAATCCAATGACGCTTAAGTACTGCTATGTTTATATGTTCCATTTCTTGCTTAAGGTTTCCAGTTTCTCCTGATTCATACTTCTCATGTTCTATGTACCAGTTGTATGTTTTGCAAGCTTTTGACTTTCCTTTCACTTCTGTGCTCATCAGTTACTAGATGTCCTTTTAGCTTGTGCTATTCATACTTGTCCTTTGCTCTTCCCTTGTAGCTGATTGAGTACAGTGCTTTCCAGTCTGGGAGTCTCCTCTTCTAACACTCTCTTGTTTCATTTTGGACTGCCTTGTTATAGAATTTTTATGATAAAAGTTCAGCAAGCGTTTATCTTGGCTACCTACTACACAGTATTAAAAAAAGGTAGTTTTGAGTGTCGTTGCTGTTGCCTCTTTTGCTGATGTCACTTTCAGCTACTGCTGCTGCCCAGTAACTGCCTTGAAGAGGGTAGGTGCATACATATTAGTCTAGTCTAGTGTCTCAGCCGTGATTGTTCTGCTTTAGGTGACCCTACTAGTACTCCAGACTTGTAATGGAGCCAGGGTTCCTGGTGGCACTACTCTCTCCCTCACTGACACACTCACACCCCTTCACCATGATAAGCTGTGTACCCAAGAAGGGGACTCTCTCTTTAGTCCTCAATAAATTTGCCAAAGAGGCTGATGAGATTGCTTGCATGTCAATTATATCCTGCTCATTTAGTGGACAAGCCACTACTTTGGGCAGATTCCAGAAAATACAAAAAACAACAACAACCAAAAGCCCACAACTTAAAAATCCCTTTAGTGAACCACGGGTAGCAGGTGTCAAGATGTGATCCGTTAGATAATCTGGACGCCAGTTCTTTACAGCTGCCCTGATAGCAAAGGAGCTAGCATCCGGAGAGCCCACTTGGATTTCTTGTGTTACCTGTTGTATTTATCAGCACTTTGCCATGGGATTTCAAATGCATCCATATAGTTATGCTCACACATCTAAGAGATGATCCTCGTTGCACTTAAGTAGTTCAGTGTACTCTTGTGTTTTTAGTTAGAATGATTTCTTGAAAAGTGGATGGTGCTCTTTCCGTTGAGTAATTCTTGCTCCTCTTGCTTATCCAGCTGATGAGATGTCCGTGAATAAGATGTGCACCAGCCTGTGAGCCTTTCTGAAACGGAACCTAGAGATCTGTTGTCTGTTCTCTCACCTTTCCCACTTTCTATGGTGCTTGTCAGTACTCCCAATTTCACTTGGATGTTTCAACTCAGATCTCCTAATTGATTTCTCTGCCCTTAATTTGAAGGTGTTCCATTCAGTGGACCTCTTTCTGCCTCATTTGCCAGTTACTTCAGGGCTTTCGGTGACTATTTTCTTGAAAACAAGTTGACGTGATTAGTAAGTGATAAGCCAGCAGCTGCTTTTTCTCTTTTCCTGCTCAGAATTCTTAGGGTATCTTCCCACAGGAGGTCTGTGAGAGGAGCACTGGCTCTTGTCCAAGCAATGTGTATAAAATCATACCTCAATGAAATATACCTCAGTTAAGGAATACCTCAATGTAGACAGCTTTCACTTCCGATTTTAATACTCTCCAACTCTCCAATGCCTTTGAGCAGGTGAAATATTGCTCAGTAGTTTGGGGGGAGGGGTTGAGGACAGGACTGGGTACCCTCAAGGTAACTGGGATCACAGGTTTGGTGGCAGAGATGAAGTACTTGAGGAGTTGCTCTAAGCACCTTCTCAAAACTGTCACTGTTTCAGTTCACTGGGTTCAATCCCAGGTAGAAGGCTCATGGTTGACTCAGCCTTCCATCCTTCCGAGGTTGGTAAAATGAGGACCCAGCTTGCTTGGGGGTGGGGTGGGGGAATGTGTAGCCTGCATACTGTAATTAAACTGTAAACCACCCAGAGACTACTTGAAGTATGACCCCTCTAAACTGCAAAAGAGTGGACACCCCACTAAACCGCAAAAGAGTGTACAGTGGACCCTTGTATAACAAACAGCTTGTATAACATTAAATTTGTACAACATAAACAATTCTGGAGATAGGGGAAATTTGCTTAACATAATCGCCTATGGGGAGAATCCATACAACAAAAATGGGATTACTCCGTTTTCAATGCGTTCCTATGGGAATTTGTATAAAGGAAAATTTGCTTAACATAATTTCATTTGGAACGAATTAATTCCTTTATACAAGGTACCACTGTATAAATAAATGCAAGTGCAAGTGGGGGCTGACCAGCCAGCAGATACCAAGGGAGAATATGGGTTGGAAGTACTTTGGATAGTTCTTAGAGCTGTATTCAATTGGTTGTTTGAGCATTTTGACTTTTACAGTGTGTTCTCTATGTCTTTGCTTATATCGATATCGATATAGATATAGACATAGATATAGATATGCTTGCATATATCTAAGGAGTGTTGGTGAGAGGGTTAGTAGAGATTGTTCTTGAAGAAGTTTTATTTAGAATGAATGATAAGGTAGGATTTAGGAGACCTGGATTCAAATGCCAGTTTAGTCTTGAAAACTCAGTAGGTGGTGACAGTGGTTAACCACTCCCTGAACATCTCACAACCACAGAAACCCTGTCAGGGTCGTTATAACAGCCCACAGCAGAAACAGTAACATGTTAAGATCAAACAAATGGTAGATACAGGGAATGATATAATACATTTGGCTGTTGGAGGAACCGTGAAATGAGCGTGCAAGAGACGTAATCGAGGGGAGGAAAAATACAATTACAATGTCAAGAGAAAATAAAGGCATTTGACCGAAAGAAATGAAGTAGAAGCAAGAAAAAGGGTATAGGTGTTGACAAAACTGGAAGATGGCAGATCTGGTTTATGTCAGTATGTTGGTATAATATGGTAGATAGATGCATATCATTGTTGTATGAAAAGTCTGAGCATTACAGTGGTACCCCAGTTTCTGTATGCTTCAGTAAATGAAAAATTCAGTTTATGAAAACATATTATTGGAAATGGAGATGCATTGCTTTAAGAATTTACGTAGAGCAGCCCTATCTAAAAAATAAAAAAATTGAAAATTGAAAATTGAAAAATATATATAAGTAGGGCAGGCCACATCAAAAATTTGTAAGGCAGCAATTAAAATGCCAATGGTTTTCAACCCTGAAGTTGAATTGCTCTTAAGTCAAGATGTTCTTAACTGGAAGTACCACTGTAATTAATTTATATAAACATTTATAGCACCTTGTTTATCTAGGTATTGTAAAGGCTGATACAGTGTATAGCAGGGCTGTCCAACCTTGAACAGGCCGAAGGTCTACTTTTTCCGGATGAAAGTGCCTGAGGGCTACTACACTAAAACCTCTACTTATGAATTTTATCTGTTCCGAGCATATGCTCATAAGTAAAAAAAATTGTAAGTAGAGCAACGGTTTCCCATAGGAACACATTGAAAATCAATTGATTCTTTCTGAAGGGAACAAATTTCAATGCATTCCTATGGTAAGGCTGACCATGCACGCAAATGAGGTGGGCACACCCATGACCCCGTCCCTTGCTGTCCCCTCCACTCTCCTTCCTCTGCTCTGCACCAACAACTTAATTGGTTATGAGACAGTGGCACACCCGTCATCTGGCCGGTAGGGAATGCAGGGGACTGTGCCATGGCCCTTGAACTGCCCCGCTCAGCTGAAACAGTGGACTGGCAGACCCAGAGCTTTGCTGGGGCAGTGGTGGTCCTTGGGTTGGGAGAGGTAGGGGTGGAGAACTTATCCCCTCACATTTTTTATTGATGGCTGGTGGGCTACTTTTGAACTCTTCAGGGGCTACTGGTAGCCCCCGGTCTACCTGTTGGGCAGGCCTGGTGTATAGCTATTTGCAGCACAGGTTTACTGCAGAAAATAAGAACTAGAATTGGTACCCTGAAGATAAATTAAACTTTCATGAACTGAAGCCCATTTCATACACTGGAAAGTAAACTTGAGATTATAAATATATGTCACGAAAATGGTTAATTTTTAAGGTACAGTGAATGTCATTGATTCCCCTTCCCACAACGACCACATAGTACTGATGGTAGAATATGCATAAGAAAACTGACAGCCTCCAGATCTTTTAGACTCCAATTCCCAGAAACCCCAGCCAGACTGTTATCAGAGATGTGTGCCCAGAACATCTGGAAGTTTCCCTAACCTTCTGGAGAACCACATTGACAGTGTGGGATAGTTTATCTCTGCTTCTTGGATGCCTTTTAATACTGTGCATTAAAAACGACCAATTCCTTGGTTTAGTTGCCCATTTCTCCAAAGAGGCTGCTTGGATCTTGATCACCAAATCTTGGAGTGCAAGAGAGGCTGCCCAGGGCCTTGGCAAAAAAGCAAGCAGCAATACTGGTTCTGTTGTTCTTTGTCTTTCCCTCGGAACAATGAGGTCATGTGAAGTAATCTCAGCCCTGTACTTTTGTTAATCATTATGGGTCCATTGTGAGGACTAGAACTGATGCTTCCCTTGGCTAGGCTGCCCCTTTTTCTCATGTGGAATCTTGCGACTAATGAGCCAGCTAGTTAACCATCCGTTTGTATGAGTCACAGAGACCACAAAGAGGAAAAAAAGAGTTGTTTACTTGTAATTATTCTTCTTTGAGTGGTTCCACTGTGTACTCACATAACCTCTCACACAACACTTGGCTTGGACTTGGGAATTAAGAGAATATTGCTGAGGCTTGCCTTAGACATGTGTGATGGGAGAGTGAGGTTGGTTTCTGACCAAAAGCTCTTTGCTGTGCAATATTCCAATTGTGGCTCTACCACAGATGACAACTCAGAGCCACGCATTTACCAGAACTAGGGGACATCCACTTACATTGAGGGTTGAGAGTGATAACAGACAAAAGAAAATACTTCTTTACCCAGTGTGTTGTTAGACTGTGGAACTCCCTGCCACAGGATGTGGCATCTGGCCTGGATGCCTTCAAAAGGGGATTGGACAGATTCCTGGAGGAAAAGTCCATCACAGGTTACAAGCCATGATGGGGACGCACAATCTCCAAGCTTAAAAAGAGGGTATTTCAAAGGCCAGATGCAGGGGTGTGTTATCAGGAGACTGATATCTAGTCTCATGCACTCCCAGAGGCATTTGGCAGGGCCACTGTGAGATACAGGAAGCTGGACTAGATGGACCCTTGGTCTGATCCAGCATGGCTCTTCTTATGTTCTTATGTTCTTGCCGCTTTCCTCTCTGTCTTAGAGAGGAGTATCTCCCTCTTATGTGTCTACTTCCCAAACCCCTGCCTTCTCTGCAGGGTGCCTCAGAGCCCATTCTCCCACAAGCTCAGACTTCAGCAACCCTTTAGATGTCATCCAGAATTAGAGATGTGAAGGCCTGGGGTGGGGGAAAGGGAATGCTGTGGTTGTTGCTTATCTTGATTTCAGTAAGGTCTTTGATAAGGTTCCCCATGATATAATTGCAATGGAGTTAGTAGAATGGATAGTGGTACTGTTAGGTGGATTTGTAAATGGTTGACTGATCGTACCCAAAGGGTGATCATAAATGGGTTCTCTTCAGCATGGAGAGAGATGACTAGTGGGTTCCCCAGGGTTCTGTTCTGGGTCTGGTATTATTCAATATCTTTATTAATGATTTGGATGAAGGAATAGAGAGTAGGCTGCTTAAATTTGCACTTGGTACCAAATTGGGAGGTACCATGACAGATTAGAGTGCTGGGCCAAAGCTAACAGAATGAGATTCAACAGAGAGAAATGTCGAGTCCTGCACCAAGGCAAAAATAAAAAATAAAAAATTGAATTGCACAGATATAGGATGGGAGACACCTGGCTGGAGAATAGTACATTTGAAAGGGAACTGGGAGTCTGGGTGGACCACAAATTGAAGATGAGAAAGCAGTGTGACACAGCAACCAAGAAAGCCAATGTGATTCTTGGTTGCATCAACAGAATCATAGTGTCTAGATCCATGGTTCTCAACCTGTGGGTCCCCAGATGTTCCTGGACTGCAGCTCCCAGAAACCCCTTCCAGCGCAGCAAGTGGTGGAGGCTTCTGGGAGTTGCAGTCCAAGAAAATCTGGGGACCCACAGGTTGAGAACCACTGGTCTAGATCAAGGGAAGTGATAATGCCACTCTACTCTGCTTTGGTCCAGTTGTGTGCACCTCAAATTAAAAAGGATGTTGATAAACTTGAATGGGTCCAGAAGAGTGGGTGTTCTGGCATGTGTGTGTTCCAGCAATGCATGCCTTTAAATTGTACTTTATGAAGAGGTCTGGGGGGGGGGACCAGCTTTTTTTCAGACCTCCAGAACGGATTAATAGGTTTCCCATTCATTTCACTGGGAAACCACGTTTCAGATAAATTTATTGGTTAACGAATTGACTCACAGAACAAATTAAATTTGTTATCTAAGGTACCACTGTACTATATTTACCCCCATGTCACTGAACATCTATGTGAAGTAGGAAGCAGTCACTGGGAGATTTGAAGCATCAGTGTGCTAAACTCTGCTTCATTTGTCACATCTGATTCAGATGTTGATATGCCTTGAACCAGTGCCTAGATTCAGTGCTGTACTGGATAAGGACCACTAAATTTAGGCAAAAGCCAGACATGCCAAAGGGCTAGTGGGAGAATGCTTCCCATTTGCAAGCAAGAGGGAGGAGAGTTACAATGACAAATGATATGGGAAGTGCTCCAGGACTGGGATGGTCAGATTCATATTCCATTGACTATGTGATGTACATATCAATACAGGACAAAATACAAAGGCTTGGTTTCCAATTCCAATTAGAAAAAAGCTTCCTAGGGGTATCCCCTTTGCAGTGTAGTTACTCAGTCCCCTTATCCCAAAACCTTTTCTAATTAGGGGGCTTTACCTAAAATTGCTTGCTCCCTTGGGTCCTCTGCAAAAGAGATTGAAGCAGGCAGGCAGGAGGAGGAGGAGGAGGAGGAGGAGGAGGAGGAGAGGGCGATCCCTGCATCCATCACTTCCCTCTCCCTCTTCTTCTCCTGCCTGCTTCGGTCTCTTTTGCAGAGAACGAAGAAGTCAGGAGAAAGAGGAGAGAGTGATTTCCCTCAATCTACAGCAGCCAAAGGCTGCTCTCTGCAGCCCTGCCAGATAGCTGATTTTGACAGATCCAACCTGTCAAAATCAGCTGTCTGGCAGGGGCTGCAGAGAGCAGCCTTTAGCTGCCCTTGATTGAGCAGGGGTTCAGACAGCCTTGCCATGGGACTACACTGAAAACTAATTAATTTGTTCCCCTTTTCCTTTTTTTTCATCCTCCGGAATGGATTAATTGATTTTCAGTGCATTCCTATGGGAAAACATGATTCAACTTACAAAAAATGTAACTTCTGAAAATACATTCGGAATGGATTAATTTCGTAAGTCTTGGTACTACTGCAAAGGCTTTTGCATTGGTTGGGATAGCTTTAACCAATATAGAAAAACATGCAGGGAGGAACAAACTGCTGATCAGCCATCTAACAATAGTCATGTATAGGAAGGTCAGACTAAATGGTTTCCAAGAGGTGGAGGTTCTCTTTTAGGTTGCATTTTTACTCCCTCTCCCATGGCATATGCCAAGAAACTTCTTCACAAGCAGCAAGCAGCAAGTCACATTGCAGTGTTCTGTTCACCAACCGCCAGGTTCTTAAAGGTTTGAGTCACCATCACTCCTGAGTATCTGTTCCTCTCAAATGTCTTCAGTTTTATTTATCTCTCTGTGTTAAAAATGTGGTGCCACTGCTTGTGCCCTAAAGGTGCCTGAAACGAAAGGGGGTGTAGAATTTGCTAATTAACCCCACTTTTTATAGCTTGTTAAGGTAGCTGTTCTGTAACCACGCTGTCTGCAGATCTGGACAGCTGCAGCAGAAGCTGCCTTAACAAGTGCTGACTGGTACATTCCTCCTCTTTGCTTATTCTTGTATGGTTGACTAGAGTTGAAATCACTGGAGGAAACCCAGCTTGCCAGATGTAAATTTACAGCAGGTTCGTGCAGATTTTCCCCACTGTGTAGGGGAAGAGATTGCCTATTCTGGATAGGAATCTCCAGCCTTCTCTAGAAGCAGTTGCACATTCTGGGGGTATTCCTGAGTTCCTTGGAGAGTTCTGTACCACTTTGAGTTGATACGTCAGTAGTGGCCCTTTTTGGACATGAATAGCTAGGATGCTATGTTCCAAACACTGGTAAACTGAGGATCAGAACGTGCTCTTTGGGGGACTCTTCTAAAGGTTGCTGCAAAAGATGCAGTTGAGAGATGGGCGTTTCGTTTCAGAAGGGGTCTGGTTCCAAAACGAAGCACGCCAGCACATCTTGTGTTCAGAACCGGGACTAACCCTCTGGAATGAAATCAACCACAGACTGACCTTGCTTTGGGTCACGTGAGGCAAAATTCCAATCAGGAAGAAGCCTCCGACGTGTCATCTTTCCTTCTCCCGGGCGCTGGCCAGTCAGGAGCTCTGCAAGGACATATATATCATCCCGCCTCCCCGTCTGATTGCCCGACGCGAGGGAAATTGAATGATGACGCGTCAGAGGCTTCTTCCTGATTGGAATGTCATCTTGTGCAATCCAAAGCAAGGTAAGTCAGTGGTTGATTTCATTCCAGAGGGTGAGTTCTGGTTCCAAACACCAGCTGTGTTGGCATGTTTCGTTTCAGAACCAGACCCCTTCCGAAATGAAACACCCATCTCTTATTTATTTATTTATTTATTTATTTATTTATTTATTTATTTATTTATTTATTTATTTATTTATTAACCACCCAATTATTTATTATTTGTTAACCACCCAATTTTCCCGAAGGAACTCTGGGTTGCAACGACAACTTGCTCAAACATACAAACACCATACATAGCAGATCAAATACAGCAATTGGAAAAAAAATAGTTGTGATAATAATATAGAAAAGGACAATAAGCATAACGCATCAACAGCCAAACTACACAAGCAAACTCCGGCAAGGCAGATCAGGAGCCAGCAGACATACAAACTAATAACAGGCCACTGGGTGTTCAAAGACTACCTAAAACTTTCCCTAAAGAGCAAGGTCTTCAGTGCCCTTCTAAATGCCGGCAGCAAATCCAACAGCCTGATCTCCACTGGCAATTTATTCTAGTGTGTTGGGGTGGCCACCGAGAATGCCCAATGCTGTTTCTTCTTTGTGTTCTTAGCATCTATCCCACGTGGTGGCAGGTACGCTATTCTAGTTTTTGTCCTCCACTTTGCACGGTCATGGGCTAGGTCTGGGTGAAACCTAGACAACTTCATGTCATTCCTGTCAAGGGTGTTTGTCCAGTGCTATTTTGGGCATCCCCTTGGTCAGGATCCACTAACCTTCAGTGTGAGATCCTTTTTGGCCAGAGTTTCCTTACCAGCACATAAGACATATCCATACCAGATTTCCTTAGCCAGAACAACCCATTCAAGGCACGCTGCCTATTTTGCATGATACATGGGTGTCCTCACATGGCATGGGAATGCTACAGAGAAGGGTCTGTGATGGGGCATATGACAGACAGCTAAGAGAATTGGCACAGGCCTCCTTAGTAAACAAATAAGAAATGACTTGTTTACCCCTTGTTGAATCTTTCAGTTCATGTAAATATCAGTCTTTTGGAGCGTTCCTGTTGACAATTAAAAAGATCTTGATATGACATCTGAATATCCCGAACAAGTGTTTTGACTGCAGGAACGTCATGGAGGTAGATTCATTGTTCTTCTCTTTTGACTTTGTTTCAAATAGGAATTGACATTCTGAAGCTGGTAGCGGCTCAGCTCGGAAGCCAGTGGAAGGATGTCTACCAATTTCTGTGCAATGCAAGTGAGCGAGAGCTGGCAGCGTTCACCAATGGATATTCTGCAGACCATGAGAGGGCCTATGCTGCCTTACAACACTGGACCATCAGGGGCCCTGAAGCCAGCCTGGCGCAGCTGATCAGTGCCCTCCGTCAGCACAGACGCACTGATGTGGTGGAGAAAATCAGAGGTTTGATGGAAGATACAACCCAGGTGCTGCCTGCTATATTGTTTCGTAACCAGCTTGTTCTTAATCCAACAGATGGTGGCTTTCTGTGTCTAGACATTCTGCACCCTTGACATCATTTACCTTAGCCATTTCAGCCCAGTAGATCTTCATATAAAGTGATAAGATTGCTGAAGTTAATCTCAACCAGTTCTAGTGTTTTTCTCTCTCCACTTTCTATCATTCCCGTGAATTGGTAAAATCAGGCAGAAGTAAGAGTCCTATCACCAATTCGGAGGAGTAACACTGTTAAGATACCTACTGTTAACTTGCAGTATGGAAGCAGGCCTTTCCTTCTTTCTGACTTTTGTTGCAGATGCCATGTTGGGGGAAGACGGCAAATCAAAACATAGGGGAACTGTAGAAAGTGGAGGAGTGACAGCCACCTTCTCAGGCATTTCTCTGTAGAGCAGTGGTTCCCAACCTTCCTAATGCTGAGACCCTTTGATACAGTCCCTCATGTGGTGGTGACCCCTTGCCCAGCTTGGAAGAGGCCACAAGCCCCCATTGGCAGGCCACTGCCCCAGGTGCCATAGAGAACTTCCCTCTACAGGCACCCCCAGTCAGTTGCAGCCTCTGGTGCAAGGGTCCACTGTAACACCTTTTTTTCCATACTTTGCTGAAGTCTGTAGGGCCAGACTGTCTTTCTGGATGGTTCTACTCAAACCTGTCAAGTGTCACGTTTGGGGTGGGACATTCACGGATCAATCACTCTTTCCTGTCATCTTCCCCAAAAAATTATTTTCCCCTGAAATGTCCCACATTTCCAGTGGCAGGCAGATGAGCTCTGGATGCTGCTTGGTTGCTGGGCGGCCGGCCTCCAGGTGGCCCACCAGAGAGCACTTCTTCCTGCGCAATCCCTAACCCACCCCCTATCCACTGCCCGGATTGGTATATATATCCCCTAGAAAGCCAAGACACCTAGGTCACAGTGAGCATTTGAAGCCACCACAAGGCATTCTGGGAACCCTCTATGCAAATAAGGCTCCAGGCCTAGTCAAAGGGCCCAGCTGCCAGTGAACCTCCTCCCTGGAGCTCCCAGCAGCCGCACCTCTCTCCTCCCATCCCAGTCGGCCGTGGGGAACACTTGACAGCTATGGGCTCTACTGACAGTGTTGGCTTCTATGAACAATGATTTAGACCAGTGTTGGCGAACCTATGGCACGGGTGCCAAAGGTGTCACTCGGAGCCCTTTCTGTGGGCACCCGACGTCGCCCCTTCACAGCCACCTGTATTCCGGTTAGATTGCTGTATTGGCAGTTAGCGGGAAATTAGTGGGTTTTAAATTGCAGTTTGGGCACTTGGTCTCTAAAATGTTCACCATCACTGTTTTAGACTTTCCTCCAGACTAGTCCTATGGTTTTTCTTTATGCATTCCAGGATGTTCCCACAAGTCCCCCCTCCCCCCGGGTGGGGGGAAGGCCTAGAACTCTTTGGGCAGTCTTCCTTTAGGCACTGGTGCATAATCTATTAATATCAGGCACTATCTGCAAGCTGTACGGGTCACATGCAATCCCCAATGGCATGGTTGTTGTATTGTACACAGCAAACAATCGGTGCAGTTGAGAGCATGTTCGCATGATGTAGCACTTCCTGTCTTTTAAAGATAGACTGGGGCTTGTTGAGTCAGCATCCTTTGTTGGGAATCGGAATCCACTTCTGTGTAGGAATAATTTTCTGACCCAGGTGTTAGAACCTTGCATAAGGGGAGTGCACTTTACAGAGAAGATAAAAAATCAATTTGTCACAGTTTAGGCCTAGCTATATCAGAGCCCGAAGGAATGTTTACAATACAGGGGGAGATGACTGTGCTACTTAAAGACTTTTATTAAGAGATATATGGGGCCATTTCCTGACATTCAGCCTCCCACAGATGGCCAGTGGATGAATGAAGAGACTGAATAGGCTAATTACTGAGTACTGTTCGAAGTCCTGTGGGTCAAGAGGAGCCTCCTGAGCTAGTTTGTCTGCTGGAAAAGAGAGTATTTCAGGCAGTGCTCCCCTCTTTTCAACCGTGGCTTATATTGAAAAGCAAAAACACAAACCTAAAAGGATAAGCGTAATCATTCTCTGGTATTTTAAAATCTACACATTTATCCCAACAAGCCAATTTGGAAACCGTCCTCCCATTCCATTCAGAATTGTGACTGGTGTTCCGATTTTTGAATAGTGTTATTGGAGTATTGACCTGGTACCAGTTTAACTGATGCCTAACCAGAGAGTCATGCACGCTCAAGATGGTAGATAACAGGAGCAATGGGCAGAAACCCAAAATCGCAAACAAGGCATAAGGCATTTTTGTGTCTTTGGTGTTTCATGGATCCATTTGTTTGCTTTAAGTACAGTGGTACCTTGTATAAAGGAATTAATTCGTTCCCAATGAAATTCTGTTAAGCAAATTTTCCTTTATACAAATCTCCCATAGGAATGCATTGGAAACAGAGTAATCCCTAATCGCGACCATTTTTATGTTGTACAGATTCGCCCCATAGGCGATTCTGTTAAGCCGATTTCCCCTATCTCTGGAATTTTTTTATGTTGTACAGAATTTATGTTATACAAACTGTTTGTTATCTGAGGGTCCACTGTATTAGTAATCAGTGAAGTATATCAAAGATCTGTCTGGCAGGGTTGAAGCCAAAGAAATGCTTTGGTGCTTAGAGGTCTGCAGGTGGTGATGCTCCTGAGAACCCACAGTGTGTTCCATCTAGGCTCCCCCTTGCTTCTAGCCTGGGGTTGATGCTTCCTAGGCTGTATGTAATAGCTTTGATGTCAATATGGTGGGGATGATGGGGTACAGAGATTATTTACTGAGCCTCTGAGCCTCAACTCCTTCTTGCCGTGAGAAACAGGAACTCTCAGATGGTGCTCTAGCCATATAAAGGTAGTGTTGGCAACCAGCAAAAGTTTATTTTGTGGAAAGTCTTGGTGCAGACTCATGGCATGGGGGTGGAACGATTCCTCTGGCAGTGCAGTAACAGCAGGTGAACAATGACCTCTGGAAGAATCTATAAGGAAACGCCAGTCGTCCAACATTGGATGTCTTTAGAGATTTATCAGGGAAGGAAATGATGCTGGAGTGCCTATCAAGTTTCTTTTTGACCATGTACATGAGGTGTCCCATCAGTTTGTGGCATTAGTTTTACTTGAGTGGACATCAGAGCAGTCACCTGACAAAATGTTATGTTCATTTTACTCTTCAGAGTAATATAGAATGTTGGGTAATACGGAAAGCTTTGCAAGTCTATTTAAGCATATTAATTTAAGTACACCTGGCTTAAGAGTCTAAACTCTGGGGCAAAATTGTGCCTTGGGAATAATTAATAATTTCCATAGTCATCAGCGTATCAAGTATGGTTTCTGGTTCCTTGTTTTAAATAATGAATAGTTGTCTCGGAGTGTTATTTGCTGATGGTCTGTTCTTTTTTTAATTAGCTGAAAGCTGTGCACTTTTCCCAGTTTTCTTTTAATTATGTGACATGCAGTTGCTGTCCCTACACTGAATACCATCTATGTTCTTGCATGAAAGACTTGTGTCAGGAGGCTTCATGTTGCATCATTATTTCTGCAAACACAGCACAAGCATGGCTTTTAAGAGTGCCATGATTCCATAGTAACCATGTCAGATTACATGCAACCATTGCTGGAGAGACCAGGATTTCAGTGCCAGGTTTGCTTGTTTTGTCACAAATTGCCTGTGAGTGGGTCCCAAACCAGATTGGCATCGCAGTAAGGGTAGAGATTTAAATCCCTTTGTTCCGTTTGCCACCGTCATGGTCCAGGAGTTTTTGTGCTAACCATGAGTACAAAAATGTGGTGGAGCAGCATATAGTTTGACCCCGAGTGAAACAGTAGAATGTGGTAATAGATATGGAACTTGACCTTGTGGGTTAAGGATATTGGCTTTCCCTGGTAGTAGGTAAAGGAAGTGCGTTTCCAACTCATCTAGTTGCAAAGGTATGTTTTCAGTGCATCAGCTGTACTCACCCAAGTCTTAGATGTCAGAAGGATGTGTGTGGATGAAATTAGTATTGGTTATATGGTAGGATACCAATGCCTTCTATGTAACTCCTTGTTCTTTTTCTGTGTTTGCTCAGAAACATCATGGGATGAAAAATGAGAGGTGGCATGACTTGGTACAATTACAGTTGGTTGTAGATTTCGGTTTGCTTGGTTTTGATGTTTAGTTAAGAGCACATTCATATAATCTTGATCCTCACTGAACTGTATTTTTGCTTGTTGCTTTTGCCAGGAACTTTTGTTGAAAAACAAAGCAAAATTGCATGTTTTGATTCAACAACCTTATAGTAAACAGCTAGTAATGTTCTATCACCATATCTGCTAAATTCTGGCCATATAATCAGGATTTATCATTATACTTCTTCAGCTAAGAAATCCTCAAGTGTTAGAAAATACCAAGTAATGTTCTTTCCAACCCTAATACTGTAGCTTGGTATCTTTAAAAAAAAAACAGGACTTCATACATCTTGTACTTCATTCTCCGTAGCTTTCTTTTACCTGAGATAATGCTAAGTCTGTATTTTTGCTTAATTCTTTGGCTACTTTTTGCATAACGATTCTTCAGTGTTTTGCTGGCAGTAGATGAAAAGTCAGCAGTTTTTACACTATAGTTGGGCTTTTGATAACTGTTGCTTGCATGAATGACCTAATTGAGGGAAACCATTCCTTTAGTGCAGCTGGTAAGTGGCTCACTGAGTCTATACAGAGAAAAAGGAGTTTCCCTGCTTAGGTTATTGTTTTTGCTCTGACTGTTTTGTTTGCCATTTTAATGTGCCTATCAGCTCTACAGTATTACACAAATTCTAGATTTCAAATGATGCAAACACTGGTAACAGAAACCATACTTGGCAAACCTAAAAACAGGCAAAGACCTTTCTCTTCCGGCAAGCTTTCCCTGAATGATGGACTGCCAAACTTGAACATGTCTTAATTGTACTGGACTGTATATTGTCCCTCATTACTGTAAGCCGCCTTGGGTCCTTTTCGAAGGAGAAAGGCGGGGTAAAAATACTCTAAAATAAATAAATAAAATAAATAATTGTAACAATTTAAAATACCCAAGCTTGCTTCTTAACATTCCACTTTCTGGATGAATCTTTTTAGTCCAGTAGTTCCTAATCAAGGGCACTGTGTGTATGTGTGTTTATTTCACGAGTTGTAGTTCAAGTACCTTTGGCGTCCAAATTTGGGAACCACTGTCTCAGTTAGCCATATTTTTCAGTTTATACACCACTAGACCTAAAATGTTGTCATGTTGACACTGCTGTTTGTAGAGTTGTAAACAATGTTTCTATTTGTCAGTTTCACTTGAAAATTTGCATGTTTTTTTTAAAATGACAAAAAGCAATGCACATACACGTACACATGGAATAGAGGTATGCAGATTTGTGGTTTTGGGCTGCAGTTCCAAGAATTATTCCTGGGGAGATTTATGGGAGCGACATCCCAGAACTGTGAATCTGCATGTCTAACCCACCCACCTCTGCAAAAATAAAACAAAAAATTCTGGAGACGGGGGAAATTTGCTTAACAGAATCACCTATGGGGCGAATCCGTACAACATAAAAATGGTTGCGATTAGGGATTACTCTGTTTTCAATGCATTCCTATGGGAAATTTGTATAAAGGAACATTTGCTTAACAGAATTTCACTTGGTACCACAATAATAATAATAATAATAATAATAATAATAATAATAATAATAATAATAATAATAATAATAATAATAATAATAATAGATGATGATGACTCAAATGTACTTAACAAAGTTTTTTTTTAAATGCCCTGTTATTTGTCATAGTCCCTCATTCCTATATGTCATCCTCAGAAAGTGGCATAAAAGAGATGCAGGTAATAAGTAGGAAAAGAACAGGCCAGATAATATGTGTGCTATTTTGTAGGGCTACATGAATCATTTCCCTAAGCAACAACAAGTAATTGGACATGGCCTTTAAGCTTCCTGCGTGTGCCCAGTTTTTCTGACATCTGTGTCAGCTGGAATGTAGCCGTCTTTTAAAAAATAAATAAAGAGCCTCTTATTCATCCCTTCCCAGCAGAGCAAATTCTAGATTGTTCTGCAAAATAGAGGAATTAGGTCACTAATCTTTATTGTAAGCTGTGTTAAAGTCCTCCCAGTCACCCCTTCCATCTTAATAGCTTCCAGGGTGTAAAAGCAGTTCTGTTCTCTGATTCCTTTCATTTTATCTTATTGCAAAAATAAACCTCTGTAGGGTACAATGGAACTCCTTGATCTTTTCCAGTGTCCTGTTAAATATACCGATTTTGATTATCCTCCCTCCTGACACTGCCCCTCCAATACGTCTTTAGACGTATTTCCTGAACATTAATATCTTCTGCATCTCCCCCATCCTGTAGTGATATTGGGTGTGCCCTGAACATTTGATCAGTTACCCCACACCATTTTCCTCTCGATTTGAGGAAGGCCTTGGGAGGTTGTGAACCTTGACCGCTTTGCATGTTAAACCTGCAAATGACCTGACTATGCCCCACTCCCATGTTGCAGAAACACCTATTTTAAAGCTGTGTAAAACAGAAGAGTTTCCTGTTCTTGTGAAAGAATTAGTCAAAGGCGAGTGATGGTTTTTGAAATTATAGTTGCAATCAAGGTTCTCTCTAAGGTGGATAGCTGCCCTCTCTATGCAGTACAGTATTCCTCCTCCTCCTCCTCCTCCTCCTCCTCCTCGCACCCACAGCAGTTGTTTCTAGTCCTTTTGGTTATAGCCTGGCCGAAACTCCATATTGGGGGGGGGGCAGATTTGTAGAGTCCCACACAGCAAGGCTGAAAGGTAGAAGGGATGTTAGTTGCAACCCCTTCCTTCCTTCCTTCCTTCCTTCCTT